>BSBM01000893.1:4607500-5215000 GCA_027924585.1 Larix kaempferi
TCATTTCCCAGCGGCTGCCACATCATTTCCCAGCAGCCGTAAACCCTTTTTCCCGGCGGCTGCAACATCACGTCACAGCGGCTGTAACATAATTTCCCAGCGGCTGCGTTATCATTTTCCATCGACTGGTAAAATATTTTTCCCGGCAGCTGTGAACTTTTTCCGACGGACGTGAACTATTTCCTGGCAGCCGCAACCATTTTCCCGTAGCTGCAACAACTTTTTCGACAGGCTGCAACATATTTCCCACCGTCGTAAAACTTTTCCTGCCAGCTGTAATTTTTCCCACCGCCGTAAAACTTTTCCGTGACAGCCGTAATTTTTCCCGATGCCGTAAATTCTTTTCCTGGCTGCCGTGAATTCTTTTCCGGTGGATGCAACTTCTTTCTCGGCAGCTGCAACATATTTTTTTTGGCGACTGCAACATCTTTTTCGTCGGCCGTTCTATCATTTTTTTGGCAACTTGCAGTGGTAACTCCTGTGTTAACAGAAGAATTGTTCCAAACCTGCTAAATCATGGTGCTGATTCACCTCAGTCGTGCCGATGAACTCATCATTCCAACCCCGAGGACGCGATGGTTTGTGTTTCACCGGCGGAATAAATTATTGCCTTATCCGAGTCATCATGCTCACACTTCTGACTGTGCACGACTTCGGCTCTGCAACGTCACCAACTGCACGCTCCACCATTCTCCGCAGCATTCCGACGCACAGTCTTATGAGGTATGGCTTTCATTTATCACGTGATTAAGTATTGATATCATTTAAACGATATTAGTCGTACCTTCACTCGTACCACCATTATACCTGATTAAACCTTTCCATCGTACGACGTAAACACTAATAACTGCCACCTTCCCTAATTTGGCATGGAAAATTCGAACGTTTTTCTGTGCTCAACTTTCCAAATTTGCCCATTCTTTCAACGTCTCCGCTCAGCGATTCGTGCATCCTCTGTGCTGCAACTTCCATTTTTGGATCTTGTAATCTGTGGGATAGCATCTTCAGCTTGCAGCCAGGATCATGGGGATTCCAGTTCGTCATGAACCTTTCAATACATGGGAACTCAGGAGAAATCTTCAAGTTCTTGCCATCTTTCAAGCTGTCGGCTGGCTCAAATTTTTTGAGCGACTAGACGGATTCGATCGGGATGCAGCCCTGCAATTTGCTTTGAATCTTACCAAAACTCACTCCATGGTGTGGGGGCTGCACATAGAAGTCTCCGAGACCATTATATCTGAGGTTACAGCCATCCTAATGGTGGGGAAACCATGGTTTAACCGACGAGTCCCTGCACCGATTGCACGAGAAGAATTTTTACTCGCAGGGGAGCAAGTTGAAGCATCCCAAAGAGGGATTGCACTGAACTCACTGCCGCGGCCATGGGACCAGGTTGCTGTCTTTCTCAAGAAGTACATTACTTGTGAAGGTAGATATCAAACTGTGTATAACTCTGAACTTCCTTTGCTTTCTTATCTCCACCATGGCATTTTATTGAAGATTCCATACTATTTATTGCACGACTTGTGTCATATGGAGACATTTGTTCAGTCTGCTAAGCACCCACTTTCCTCTCTCACCCACCATGGCCTTATCAAATTAATCATTATAAGATCCCTTGCCCAACATCATATAACTTGGGAACAATTCATAACCCGACCTCAGCAACCCGTTCCCTTGCGGGTCGTCCCATTACAGCAAATACAGGTTCCACCACAATAGGAGGACCGGAGTTCCTCCATTGAAGTTGGGGGGAGGGATGAAATGGAAGAAGAACAACAATCGGGGGCACAGGAAGGACCATCCGGGGTGGGTGAAACCACAGTAGAAGAACAGCAACCGGGGGCACAAGCTGGGCCATCTAGGGGGGATGAAACTATATTAGAGGAAGAACAACCAGGGGCACAATCAGAGCCATTCGGGGGAGATGAACCTCCAGCACAAGAAGAACCATTGGGGGATGAAACTGCATTTGAAGAAGAGCAATTGGAGGCACAAACAAAGCCATTAGGCGATGGTGTAGATAAAACCTTTATGGAAAACCCAGATAACAGGGCAGCTCCGACAGCAGAAGGTGAAATTGGAGCAGCGTCAAATGCCGCGACAATGGAACCTGAAGATGACAGAGCCAGGGCAATGGAAGAAAACATTGAGTTGGTAACAATTGAGTCTTCACCTGAGTGGGTAGGAGGAGGAGCTGTAATTGAAGACGAATAGCATGAGGAGCAAGAAAACATTCCTTCGACCTCAGCTGTGAGTCCCTATGTCCCAGCTCCACAAAAGAAAACACCACAAAAGAAAAGAAAGAGAGCCACCAATGAATTTAACCTAATATCACCAATCAAAAAGAAAAGAACTCGATCAGCTACAGCAGCAGAGGCAGCCAAGAAAAGATGGGAAACCCTAGAGGCACAGGTTGAGCCCCCAATCCTTGTACCAAGACCAATGGATGCTCCACAAAGGCCAGTGGAGGAAGAACCCAAAATTGAAGGACTTCTGGCTGAGAACGTAGTGTTAAAAGAGGACCTCCAAGTACTTAGAAGGGTTTTGGAAATTTGGAAGGAAACCTGCAGAAAACAGGGTGAAAGAAAAATGTATACATTGATAGAGGCTGTAGAACAACTGGAGGGATCAGATTCTGCTGAAGCTGGGCAGGAGGATGAACGAATACTCTGTCCCACCAGTGGAAAATTATTCAAGGAAGCAGGCCACAAAATTTTACTTAATACTTACTCAGCACAACATCCCGCGGCCATAATAAAGGAAGCAACAGAAAAAGAAGGTGCTACCACACAAGAACCAGCATCTTTGAATATCCTTGCTGAAGCTGCCACTTCTCATGACACAGAGATTAGAGAATAGATAGGAGAAGAACATGGGATGGAGGACACTCTGGAGCTTACTAAAGAATATACTACAACTCCAGAATGTTCCCATGATACAGAGATTATAGAGCTGATGGGAGAAGAACCTGGAATGGAGGTCACTCTGGAGGCCAATGAAGAATTCTATACTGTAACCCCAGAATGCTCCCAGGACACAGAAATTTTAGAAGAAGAGGCACAAAGGAAGGACAGTGATAAACTGGAACAGGATGTTGTAACACAAGAACCAACAAACCTGAATATACTTGTCCAATCGGCCAAACAGATGGGAGAAGAACCTGGGACAGAGGACACCCTGGAGTTCAATGATGAACTCTGGGTTGTAACCCCAGAGGACTCCCATGACACAGAGCTCATAGGAGAAGAGTTGCAACAACAGGAGGATGAAGAGGCAAGCCAGGATGTTGCTACACAAGAACCAACATCCTTGGAAGCTGCAACAGGAACTCCTGAATTTCATTTAAAAGATAAACCTGGAGTGGATTTCATTCCTGATACACAGTGGGGTGAAGATGAACAGGTACAGACACCATGCTCAGGTGACACCGAAATCTTGGAGGAGGAGTTGCACAATGAGAAAGAGATCCAATCTCAACAGCAGAAGGACAAGGAAGACACTGTTACACAAGAACCAGTGTCTCTAAAAGCAATGATGGTAGCTGCTGAAGAGAGCCTAAAGGATGTTGCTGCCACACAAGAACCAGCAACTCTCTTATTAAACTTAGATGTGCTAGAAGACACTACCCCACAAGAACCAGTGATTCTACCTCCTAGAAATGTTATTGATTTAGATTCAGATTAAGGATTGCCTTCTAAGCCCCCAGGCACAGCATAATGAGACTGCAGAAAGATTCCCACTACACCAACTGCATTTCCAGATACCAGCAATTAGCAGTGGAAGGGGAATAGTGATGAAGGAAGATGTTGGGTTACTCACAGAGGCTATTGAAAAGATAGATAAGGTGCCTAGGTTTCCTACAATTCTTCCTCTCTCCATGGATAGAGCTCAGTACAGGACTCAGATTCCGAATAATGCAGGTTGTTGCATGAGGACATGCAACAGGGTAGTTGGGGGGAGATGTTGAGCCCAGAATGTTGAGATATTGTAACTTCAAAGATTATTATTCCGGAGATGTTTCATTCCTCCGTAAAGATCTTATTGTATATCCGGAGATGTTTATTCCTCCGTCGGAATGTGGCAACTTGGGTTATTAGACTTCCCTAGTGGGGATCGGCCCTGTATATGTTATGTGGGTCAAAGGGTTGTTAGACCACCCTAGTGGGGTCAGACCAGTCAGTTATAATAGGGTATTTAACCTAACGGTTAAATACGAGCCTACATGTACTTGTGTAAAAGATATGTTAGAGTAGTGTATAAATAGAGGAGGTGTGTTCCTCATTTGACACACTCACTCACTTGAGGATAGCGCACTTGTGGAGGATAAGTCTGCTATTGTGGAGGAGGAGATCATGTCTCAGGGTTTCATCTTTGTATATTGCTGGTCATCTATATTGAGGAAGCTTTGCTGGGTTTTCTACCCCATGAGGGTTTCCCAGGATAAATCTGTGTCTCTTGTGTTTATGCTGTGCTTGTTGTTTCTTCAATGATCCTGTATATGCTGTTATTGTGAAATGGAATGTAATGCTGCTATTTTCTATCTTAGCATATTAAATTTTAACATGGTATCAGAGCTAACCTGAAGGAAGGCAAGGTATGGCACTTACGACACTTGCTTTACTTACGACAATTTGAAGGTTAGGGTTTTACATAGCAAAAAACAGTCATCGTGGAACTTTCGCTATAAATCAATTTTTGTGAGGGTTCAAGATCTAAAAAGTTTACAGGTCGAAGATAACATCCCCAGGTACCTTGTGTCCAAAGGGTACCCTCAGATTCGTTGTACTTTGTGAGTTATGATCATAACAAGTTAGGGTTTCTGCCTCTTCCAGATCTCAGTCAAAATCAGGTGACCTTGGAAAAAAGGTCATAACATGGGATAGGAAGCTCCAAATGAAATTTCGTAAAAAGTTACAGGTAGCACACCAATTGTACTATCTCAAGAAATGTTTTTAGAGGCTGAAGTTGAACTAATGACACATGGCACGCCGTACAAGTTCGCTCTCCTGTTTTATCCCATAAACAGGTCACGTTGCAACACTTGGCATAACTCTCTCTCAGAGAGTCCAATTGAGGTCAGACCTATCAGGATGGAAATATAACAGGGTGAGATATATTAGGAAAAGTTTTCAGATGCCGAAGTTCAAGCAGTGACACGTGGAACACTGTACACGTTCGCTCTCCTATATTATCCCAAAACAGGTCACATTGCGACATTTGGCATAACTCTCTCTCAGAGAATCCAATTGAGGTCAGACCTATCAGGATGGAAAGATGAAAGGTCAAGCTACTGCAAAAAAAGTTTTCAGACCCCGAGGAGTGAAAATTTTGGAGTTATAGCAGAAAAAATCAGGTACATATTTCTGTCAAAACAAAATTATTTTTGGAGCACCTTTATTCATGGCTTCCGAAATTTAGGGTTTCGGAGAAAGTTAGAATTTTTGGAATCGGAATCCACGGCTGAATGCTACTCAGGAAAATCAAAATTTAGAGACCAAGATCAAATTTTTTGGTTGGGTAGAAGACCGGGCTTGATTAACCCTAGCTCGGGATTTTGATCGGAAAGATGGAAAATTAGGGCTTCAGCAAAAGTTGGAATTTTTGAAGTCTGTAACCATGGCTGGAAGCTCCTCAGAAAAATAAGAGTTTAGAGCCTTGGATCAAACCTTTTGATTGAGCAGAAGGGTGGGCTTCATCAAACCCTAGTTCAGGATCCTATCCAGAAGATCCAGAAGTTTCAAAGGCAATTTTGAGGGGTTAAATTTTGGAGATTTCAAAATTGAAGTATGCTAGTTTGATCAGCTCAGCAAGACACATCATTCCATTCATTCGAAAGTGTGAAAGTCAAAGATTGAAAAATAAGGGTTTCTCTAGCAAACCCTAATCAAGCTCCAGATCAAGTTTCAGAGGAGTTGAGGCTAAGGCCTTACATAAGAAGACTACAAGAAGTCTCGACAGGTATGACTTAAGGAGGTTCAGGTATGTCTTGAAATCTGATTCTTGATTAAGTTCATGATGTGTTTGTCTTCATATTATTTATTAGTACAATATTGATTAATGTTAGAATTGTCTTATCACCCTAGTAACAGTATGAATGCATGTGAATGATCGAAGACATTCATTGATTAAGGCTATATGATTGTACTAATGCATTATGGTGTTGTGTAAGGTTGATGTTGTCTGCTAACAAGATACAGGTACATCACAAAAGACAAATCAAGTTCCATGACCATGACAACATGAAGACAAAGACTCATCCATAATCTTTGTTCTACTTACGAGGTATGTATGACTTTGTTATATTATGCTTAACCTATGAGACATGCAGGTTCTAGCTCAGGATCTCTAAATCATTGAAGAGATTGTTTAGGTATGTTGTACATAACTAAGCAGGTATATTAATCCAGGTATGTTTACCTATGTCAAGTTAGAATCTTACCTTGTGTTAGGATCCCTTGTATAAGTATACTTGGCATGATTGGTTATGCTTATTCATAA
Source organism: Larix kaempferi (assembly GCA_027924585.1). Classification (NCBI taxonomy): domain Eukaryota; kingdom Viridiplantae; phylum Streptophyta; class Pinopsida; order Pinales; family Pinaceae; genus Larix; species Larix kaempferi. Next base: position 4,614,002 of record BSBM01000893.1, read on the forward strand.
AGTTAGTAATCAAGGGTTTATGCATACTATGTCTCTTATCTTGATGATTTAATTAACCTGAAGAGTACTATGATCAAACAAGAATATGCATGAGTAAAAGAAGACTTCCTTGAAACTCTGAATACTAATGATCATGACTATATATATATTCAAGATTATTTAGAATTAGAATGTTTTGAGAATATACTAATGAATGTATGTTTGTGTATGAGATCATGAGGATGACACTAGTGCACACTTGAGCATGCACAGTGGTACAGAATGAATAGAAGTTCAAAAGACATACAGAAGATCAAGCGGGAGGCAACCTCACAAACATAAAAGATAAGTATTTGAGTTGTTATTTGAAATAGTAAATGATATTGCCTGTAATAGGTTGCATGCATAGAATATATGATGCTGAGTGTAAACATTCATAGAGCATTGAACAATATACTACTAATATGCATATGATTGGTAAGTTGGACAAACATTCCATTGTTGCTTGTCTAGAATGAAACCTCTTTGCTGACATGCTGAGAGCTGTGCACACTCTCGATAGTATGTTCTGGTAGAGATGGAAGGCATCTAGATAGCCACTGTATGCATACAGGATATGGGAAAGTGTTGTGCCAAAGTATTGGTAAAAATAAGTTGCATGATATCTGTATGCATAATAGGTTATCATGTCAATATGATTTGATGATTACGAAGTATTACTAATCATGTACTTAATTTTGATTTGTAGGAAAGATCATGATGAATGATGAACACCGAACAAGCGATTTACAAATCAAACACACTATAGAAGGCTTGTGGCTAGAAGATTCTCTTAGAAAGAGGAAGAGAATCATGATGAGATGTTTTGCTCCAAGTGGCTAGATAAGACCATTCTCTTAATGATGTAATTAAAGAAGAAGTGTGAATCAGGTTCTGTATGGGTTCCCAGGATCGATAATCAATTGATGAGCTTAATGATCACCATGGGTGATGTGGATCTCAACCTTTGCTACAAGGTTGAATATGGTTTCTATACACAGATGACATGGATGCAAGAAGGAACTCACCACAGAGTTCAAATGATATTGAGGCTCATATCAGTAGACCCATCTAACGAGAGATGGAACAGATAGATATGCAGAAAATCATTCAATGCAGAGTGTGAATGATGTAAGAGAGAATTGACAGTCTCTTGATAAGCTTGGACTTTACCAAAAGTAAAGTTGTTCCTAATATTTACCTTAAGGTTGTGGATGATGAACATATTATACCATTATTGTATGAAGATGATCTCTTTCTGACAAAGAATGAGAAATAGATCATGAAAAGAAAGAAGAAGATGGCTGTAGAAATGAAAATGAAAGATCTCAGATTGATGCATTACTTCCTAGGTCTGGAAGTATGGCAAGGCTCAGAAGGAATCTTTCTCAACCAAGGAAAGTATGTTGAGAAATATTAAAAGGACTTGATGTGTTGGGATGGCCACTCTTGAAGTTGTTAGTAGATGACTCATTAGAGTTAGTGGATAGAACTCTGTACAAACAAAATATTGAGTCATTGATGTGTCTAAAGAATACTAGGTCAGATATATGCTTTGCTGTGAACACCTTGTGTTAGTATCTAGTGGAAAACCAGATGTGTTCACCTGTTAGTTGCAAAGCGTGTGATGAAACACCTAAAGGATACGATAGATTTTGATCTATGTTATCTTATAGATCATGACTTCAGATGGCTACACAGATGTAGATATGGTGCAGAAAGGAACCAAAAGTTTGAATTTGTAACAAGTTACCAATGTACTAACCAAACTTCTACCGATCCGATATACTAACCAAACCTCTACCTCAAATAAAGTTTTTCGAGACAAACTTAATATAGTTCAGAAGGACCCTCCTCAAAAGGGGGAGTGATGTGATAAATCATGATGAGATTGCCTGCATCGATAGTGAGGTCGATGATGAGGATACCTATATTAGTGATGCCGACAGAGAGGTTGGTGGATGGTCCTTAGACAGAGTCAAAGGTGACAAGGGGATTACATCATCCTTGAACATATGTTCTAAAGAGAGCCGTAGATGTATGTCTTTGAGAATGAAGTCCTTGGTGGACATGATAGGATTGCATCATCCTCAAGAGAGCCGTAGACGTATGTCTTCGAGAATGAAGTCCTTGGTGGACATGATAGGATTGCATCATCCTCAAGAGAGCCATAGACGTATGTATTCGAGAATGAAGTTCTTGGTGAACATGTGAGGGGATTGGATCATCCCTGGACTTCAGTCCTAAAGAAGAGCCGTAGACGTATGTCTTCGAGAATGAAGTTCTTGGTGAACATGTGAGGGGATTGGATCATCCTTGGACTTCAGTCCTAAAGAAGAGCCGTAGACGTATGTCTTCGAGAATGAAGTCCTTGGTGGACGGTTGAGGATTAAGTCATCCTTGGACGTGGTCCTAAATGTACGGTGGAGGATTAAGTCATCCTTGGACGTGGTCCTAAATGTACGGTGGAGGATTAAGTCAGCCTTGGACGTGGTCCTAAATGTACGGTGGAGGATTAAGTCATCCTTGGACGTGGTCCTAAATGTACGGTGGAGGATTAAGTCATCCTTGGACGTGGTCCTAAATGTATGGTGGAGGATTAAGTCATCCTTGGACGTGGTCCTAAATGTACGGTGGAGGATTAAGTCATCCTTGGACGTGGTCCTAAATGTACAATTGAGGATTAAGTCATCCTTGGACATGGTCCTAAATGTACGGTTGAGGATTAAGTCATCCTTGGACGCGGTCCTAAATGTACGGTTGAGGATTAAGTCATCCTTGGATGCGGTCCTAAATGTACGGTAAGGATTGGATCATCCTTGGACTTTGGTCCTGTGAACTGAGCCGTAGACATGAGGTCTCCGAGAATTGATAGGACTGGATCATCCCTAGACTTCGGTTTAAAAGGTACATGTTAGGACTGGATCGTCCCTGGACTTCGGTTCAAAAGGTACATGTTAGGACTGGATCATCCCTGGACTTTGGTTCAAAAGGTACATGATAGGACTGGATCATCCCTGGACTTCGGTTCAAAAGGTACATGACTGGATTGTATCATCCATGGACGTATGTCAAAAAGAGAGCGGGATTGATCATCCTATAATATGATCGTGTGTGTTGCAGGATATGCTGCTATGTATTAATGAGAATACATGCTTTTGATGATAGATGTATTAGTGAGAATACATGCTTTTGTTGATGGATGTATTAGTGAGAATACATGCTTTTGATGATGGATGTATTAGTGAGAATACATGCTATTGATGATAGATGTATTAGTGAGAATACATGCTTTTGATGATAGATGTATTAGTGAGAATACATGCTTTTGATAATAGATGTATTAGTGAGAATACATGTTTTTGATGATATATGTATTAGTAAGAATACATGTTTTGATGATAGATGTATTGGTGTGGATACTAATACAGATGATCCAGATGATGTAGATCGTGATGATCCAGATGCTGTAGACCGAGATGATCCAGATGCTGTAGATCGAGATGATCCAGATGCTGTAGATCGTGATGATCCAGATGCTGTAGATCGTGATGATCCAGATGATATAGATCGAGATGATCCAGATGCTGTAGATCGAGATGATCCAGATGCTGTAGATCGAGATGATTCTGATGTTGATAATCATATGATGACGATGCTGATGATCATGAGGATCCAGATGTCGATGGTGTTGTAGCTGTTCGAGTTGATGTTCCAGTATTGAATATATTCTAGTAACTGCTTGAGTTACCGATGATGTTGAGAAAGATTCCAATGATTTATAGATGTATCATGTATGATGTTGATGACTCCTTGCTCATGTAGATGCTGTTATAATATCCTTCTCGTTAAGGGGGAGTGTTGAGATATTGTAACTTCAAAGAATATTATATTTGTACTTTATTATTCTTGAGATGTTTCATTCCTCCGTAAAGATCTTATTGTATATCCGAAGATGTTTATTCCTCCGTCGAAATGTGGTAACTTGGGTTATTAGACTTCCCTAGTGGGGATCGTCCCTGTATGTGTTATGTGGGTCAAAGGGTTGTTAGACCACCCTAGTGGGGTCGGCCCAGTCAGTTATAATAGGGTATTTAACCTAATGGTTAAATATGAGCCTACATGTACTTGTGTAAAAGATATGTTAGAGTAGTGTATAAATAGAGGAGGTGTGTTCCTCATTTGACACACTCACTCACTTGAGGATAGCGCACTTGTGGAGGAGAAGTCTGCTATTGTGGAGGAGGAGATCATGTCTCAGGGTTTCATCTTTGTATATTGCTGGTCATCTATATTGAGGAAGCTTTGCTGGGTTTTCTACCCCATGAGGGTTTCCCAGGATAAATCTGTGTCTCTTGTGTTTATGCTGTGCTTGTTGTTTCTTCAGTGATCCTGTATATGTTGTTATTGTGAAATGGAATGTAATGCTGCTATTTTCTGTCTTAGCATATTAAATTTTAACACAGAATTGCCCCTTTTTAATCATCTTCAATCATCTTTCCTGCCCCTGTCTTACACCATTTATCATGCTAATCAGACCTGTTGTCCTCACTTTATTTCCCCAAATTACCAAGGTATGACTAATCATTGTTTTATCTTATTAATGCTTATGATTGTGATAATTAAAGCTGTGTATCTCTCAATTGTGCTAACATGTTATGATTTATGAAGGTAGTTGAGATAAATGGACTGCAGGAAGATGGGGCTGAACAAGTCGTGAAAGAAGGGATGTTCGTTGTTTAAAAAGGGGTCCTTGGGGCTCGAATCATCAATTAAAGCACAGTTGTGACAGGGCAGCTGTAACATAATGCGCTATCTTGAGTATGTTGCTGCTCGAGTCTAGCTGTGAGCTGGAAGGACCGCCACTTTTGGGTCAATTGATAACTTTCTCATATCTTGATGTCTCTGTTATTCCACGTATTGTAATAGCTAGTTATTTAGGGCGCCTGAAGATCAGAGATCTTCATGGCTGGCCGATTATAGGATTGGATGTTATGATTTGTATGTATAAATATGGGGAGTTTCCTCAACCCAGGGGGTTGAACAACAAATAATTAATTCATTGTATTAGCAGCCAAGCAAAACTGTGTAATCATTCTTCTGTTAATATAAGGGGTTACTTCTGAGTTAAAGGAATTCGTGTTGTTCAGCCAGCGTCTCTGTGTGAAGGCTGGGCCCATCTTCCACAGAGATTGCTGAGTTAGAATAGGATTTTGAATCCATTGTTGTGTGATGCTTTGTTTATGATATTTCCTTTGTATGTAGCAGCAACATTTATGGTGTGGATTTTCAGTATAATTAATATTAGGGTTCCTTGAATTTGGAAAGTAATATAGAGTAACAGTTGACTGAGTAGAGACTTTATGCAATTCGTGTGACAATTATACACAGCCTTGTTCATCTTGCAGTTAAGTTGTGATCCCATGAGCCCTTGCAATTTATCTTTCCTGTTATGATTGTTGATTTCCATTCTGTAATTCAATTTCTTAGAACAGTTGACTCAATCCTTTGCAATTGGATTCCTAGATTAATGTTCAGTTTATGCCTCATGATTTTCCAGAGTGATTAGATCAGACAGGTGAGTGTTCTATAATATGAATGAGATTTCTTTCTTGCAATTGTTGATTAGATCTTATATCATTTCTTATTGATGCATGATAGAGAAGAATTGAAGTGTAGCAGTTAGAAGGCAATTGGGATTGCATAGATTCTTGGGATGAACATGGATGAGAGAAGATAAAAGTATTCCATTCTAATGGTTTGGTGTTTAAGCATAGATTGTGCACTTATTCTTTGAAATAAAAAGACTTTCTCGGGTTGACAGTAAATATCGCATGCTCTGTGTGTTGGTGATAATTTATCTGCATATAGGGTGCTCGACACATAGTATAGCTTGTGGGGGGGTGTTAGGATATCTCATCATCACTTTTTATGTTTGCATGCATCCCAGTCATCAGTGAGGTGTCACCCAACACCTAGTCCCTAGTTTGCTAGCCCCGAGAGCTTCTTTCCACTCATGTTTATCCCTCCGAGTCAGTGATGAGTGCACCTTTCACCTACCACATGTGAAAGGTGCCCTTCTTCACCTACCACTCAGTTACACTTCAGTTAGTTGAGTAATTTGTGGATCTTTCCTCGATTTAAGGCTAGATTGACTTGTTAACTAACTAAAACACTCCGTTGGACCCCCAGTGAGACTAGATTGCCTATTTTGACTCCAGTTAGCTCCCCATGTGCCCTTCACTGAGCCTCCTTCACTACAATAGTGATACCATGCGCCAGTTACACCTACCACATTCAGTTAGACTCAGTTTGACACCTGGTTGACCGTTACTTGTGCATTGATGACTCCACTGCTATGATGATGCGGAATCCTAGTGGAGACAAGCTACACCATGTAGTGTATTTGATTGACCTCCTTGGTTAATTCAAATTGCTTAGCTTGTCTTATTCAGTCATTGTGACTGCACATTGTATTGTATTCTACTTCTGACTTCAATAGAGCACTATTGCAATTCTCTTGCACAATTTACACATATTATTCTTTATGCATTTGTTGTAATTGATTTTCTTGTTGAATCAGATCTGTTGTGCTTCCATTTCACAAAGGGCCCAAAAAAATGACCGATCGACGAAAGATGAGCTAAAACACTGCGCAACGGTCGACAAAGTTAGACCTAAAAGCTGCGCAATGGTCGGCGAAAACAAAATTAAATACTGCGACCGGTTGACGAAGTTAGACTTAAAATTCGCGACCACTTTATCAACAAATACCACTGGTTGGGGAAAAAATAGACTAAAAGCTGCGACTAGTCTCTTAGGAGAAAAACTTGAAGTTTTTCCTTAGTGAAAAAACAACTTCTATTGGAGAAAAGAAAAGGGACAACTTAAAGGGTCAAAAAACCAAGCTTTCAAGAGACAACAAAACTCTCTAAAAAAAGGAGGGGCCCTATAATTTTCAGAAAATTATGGGGATCAGGTTGCAGTAGCAATAGGTCCTTATTTGTGCCTTCCAATAATGTGAATTCTTGGATAGTGATGATATCTAGTTTTTGAGCCACTTTCAACCTTTTCTCCATTCTTTTCATGATGGTTTTCGTTTTTGGATTGAAAACTATTGTTTCAAGATTGGCAACTTAGTGTTGCTCTGATGGTGTAAATGGCATGAGTCCTATCTCAGCCAACAAAAGCTGAACTCTCGTAAGAGGTACCTCAGTATTAGTATCATTAGTATTGTTTACTTCCATGTTTTTTTGCCCTCTCTATTCTTGTAAATCATGATCTTCAACTTTCTTGACTCTCTCTTCTTCCTCAAGTTTCTTCTTCAATGCTTTTGCTTCTAATCTCTTTTCTTCTTCTTCTGCAGCCATTTTGTCTATTTTTTCTTGCTCTTCTTTTCAACTTTATTCATCAGATCTTTCTTCTCTTTTATTCTTGGCTAGCTCTTCCTCTTTCATCCTCTTGGCATTTTCTGCTACCAAATATTCTTCATTAGCTTTCTTTCTTGTTGCTTCTTCTAAGTTTTATTTCATTTTGCTGGAACTTGCCTTTGTTTTCTTACCGAACCTATTATTTAAATATGTTAGATTCTTTTCCCTCCTATACACCTCTTCATCCTTCAAAAATGATCGGTATACTCAAAATTGATCTTTCATGATAAGCAATGATTAGCCCCCTTCTGCTGGCTGTCATTTCTAACAAAAATATTTTCCCCAAAGTGATAAGAATCCAATTCTTTCACGTATCCTTCTGCTCCTTTGATTTTGTTGAACTTGTAGGCCCCAACCACAAGTGTGAGTGGTGGCCATGATGCTTCCTTGTGTTCATTCAGGAAGTGTACGACACCATTTAAAAATACCTACCTCACTTCCTCCTTCAAGATGATGTAATTTGTGACATATTTGGGCATCAGTGAGGGCCTCTTCGCGCCTCCGTACATGCATAGATATGTGCCTTCCGGAGTGAAGTAGTAGTCTTTGTATTCAATGATTACCTCGAGTGCTGCATCCGACATGCAATTTGGTTCTTCATTAAAAATCAACCTATATAATGGTATCAAGAATTATTCACAAATCAACTTGTAGAATCCTACATATTTATGAGCCCACAAAATATGATAAGCTACATAAATTGGAGTTTCATTTGGATTCCAATTGCATCCAAGCCTTGGGAAATGAATCTTAATAATAATGCAATCAATAAGATATGATGACAAGTAAAATTATGCCTTCTTTTGCTTTACTCCATCCTGAGCATCTTTTATGGCTTGAACCATATTTTCTGAAATAATATCCACCCAATTGAATATGGTGCCGTGTGTTGTGACATGATACAATGGTGGGATCCAACTGAGCTTATAAATGCTTGCATCAAATCTTTCATATATTCTGCATAAAATCATAGCAACAAACTTAAATGGATTTCTAAGGTTCTTGGTCTCATACTTCCCACTTGTCTTTTGTTGCAATTGCTTTCCTGGAATTAACATCTTTCTTGCACAATCCGAATGCTCAATCTTTAAACTCTTGAACCAATCATTTGTTAGGAGAACCTTAGGTGCTGGAAGTTGGTAGGATTTGCTTATATGTGCAGGCTGAAACAAAGTGAAACCATCTCCATTTGCATTTGCAATGATTCTAGGTTTTAAATCTACATATGGACGAATCCATCCAATCACTTCTGAACATGGAAATAGTTCTGGGCATGTGGAAGATTTATGAAGACCATACTTTTGATATTTTGGTATATCAAGTTTTCTTTTATTATTGTGTCAGGCATGTTTTGATCTTGTTCAGATACATAGGGTGCTACCAGAGGACCGAACACCAAGAGCAACCACTTCACACAAACAGATCACAGATCAACACACCGATGTTTTGACGTGGTTTAAACCCTCTTGAGGGAAACACTCCATGGCTCCGTCCAAATAGTTTCTACGGGACAATTTATTATGCAAAGAAAGAAAGTTACAAATGAGCTTCTCATAATCGATCAACTAAACAATGACCCTCCATGCTTTTTAAATAGATATCATGGACCAATCGGGTGTTAAGCCATAGATCAAGGTTAGGTTGATCTAAGAGAAGTTGAGCCGTCGGATCACTCTATGTCGGGAACATATCGTGACCGTCAGATTAAGTATTTACAAATGAATACTAATGCATACTAAAGAAACACACTATCCCTAACGGATATATTACACAAGTTGATCTTAACTAACTCTTAAGTGTCTAAATATCCTAACATCCCTACACAGGGTACTACCAAAGGACTGAACACCAAGAGCAACCACTTCACACAAACAGATCATAGATCAACACACCGATGTTTTGACATGGTTTAAACCCTCTTGAGGGAAACACTCCATGGCCCCGGCCAAATAACTTCTACGGGACAATTTATTATGCAAAGAAAGAAAGTTACAAATGAGCTTCTCATAATCGATCAACTAAACAATGACCCTCCATGCTCTTTAAATAGAGATCATGGACCAATCGGGTGTTAAGCCACGGATCAAGGTTAGGTTTGATCTAAGAGAAGTTGAGCCATCGGATCACTCTATGTCGGGAACATATCGTGACCGTCGGATTAAGTATTTACAAATGCATACTAATGCATACTAAAGAAACACACTATCCCTAACGGATATATTACACAAGTTGATCTTAACTAACTCCTAAGTGTCTAAATATCCTAACATCCCCCCTTAAGAACAACTTGGGATAGGATTGAAGGATTTATAAAAGTGACACTATTAGGAGAAGGAAGGATGCATTAGAGCCTATCCCCCCTTAATGACAAGTTCCTGAACTCCTAACATAGATCGAAGTTTAGAAAACTTCGCTTCTGTAAGAGACTTGGTGAAGATGTCTGCAACTTGATCATCTATAGGGAAAAAGAGCACTTCAAGAACACGATCATGAACAAGATTTCTGATGAAGTGCATATGTAGCTCAATGTGTTTGCTGCGTTGATGTAGAACTGGATCTTTGGCAAGCTTGATGGCACTTTTATTGTCGCACCAAAGTGGAGTAGGCTGCTACTGTTCGAATCCAAACTCTGAAAGGATCTGTTGAAGCCATAAAGCTTCCTGACTGGCATTAACTGCTGCTCGATATTCTGCCTCTACTGAAGAAAGAGAAAGAGCTTGTTGTTTCTTACAAGCCCAAGTAATAGGTCCAGATCCCAGACTGAAAACATAACCTGCAGTAGACTTTCGATCATCAGGATCGCTGGCCCAATTTGAATCAGTGAAACCAACCAACAAAGGTTTCCCCCGTGTACTGTAATGAATCCCAAACTGAACTGTACCTTGAATATATCGAAGTATTCTTTTAGATGCTTTCCAATGACTTTCATGAGGTGTCTGCATATAACGGGAAACATGACCAACGACAAAGGAAAGGTCAGGACGAGAATGAGTCAAGTATAAGAGACTACCAACAAGCTGACGATACAAGGTGGCATCGACTTCAGGTGAAGTACAAGTGGTAGAAATTTTGACTCCAGACTGGAAGGGAGAAGGGGCTGATGTACAATCTTCCATGTGAAAGCGACGAAGGTCACAAGCATACTTAGACTGAGAAAGAAAGATTCCTTCTTTGGTTTGCAGGACTTGGAGACCAAGAAAATAATGAAAATTTCCTAAGTCTGACATTTCAAAATTTTGTTTAAGACTGGATTTCACATGGGTTATAAGCTTAGGGTCACTACCAGTAAGAATAAGGTCATCAACATATAGAACAAGTATGATGAGATGGTTTCCTACTTTCTTGGTATAGACATTGGGGTCAGAATGGCATCTAGAAAAATCAGTGTCAAGGAGAAAGTTATCCATTTTGGCATACCAAGCTTTAGGAGCTTGCTTAAGGCCATATAAGGATTTCTTAAGGCGGCAGACAAGGCTAGAGTTATTCTGAACGTAGCCAGGAGGTTGTTCCATGTAAATTTCTTCCTTTAAATCACCATGTAAGAAGGCATAATTGACATCCATTTGATGGACTTCCCAGTTGTGTAAGGCTGCAAGGGAAAGAACAAGGCAGATGGAGTTTATTTTTGCGACAGGAGCAAAGGTTTCATTGTAGTCAATCCCTTCAACTTGGGAAAATACTTTGGAAACTAACCTTGCCTTAAGTCTTTCAACACTTCCATCTGATGCATACTTAGTTCTGTAGACCCATTTACATCTGACAAGTTTTCTTCCTTTTGGAAGAGGTACAAGATCCCAAGTATCGTTCACCATTAAGGAACGATATTCTTCATCCATAGATGCATCCCAATCTAGATTCCCTGAAGCTTCTGCAAAAGTTTCTGGATCATGATTCTCGGAAACTTGAGCCAAAAGAGAAGAGGCTCGCTGAAACTGAGAACGTGTTCGACGTTGATCTCTAGGATCACCGGCAAGATCACTAGCTGCTTCACATGTTGAACGGACCCATCAAGGAAGCACTTGTGCTGGTGCAATTGGAGGAACATGAGCAAGCGGAGGTGGATTTTCATCCTCACTATCATCATCAGAAACTAGAGTTGGAAACCTGTCAAGGAAGTTGGAAGAAGAAGAAGAAGGCACAAACGCCGAATCGGGCTCGCAGGCCATAGATGGCACAATCGCCGAGTTAGGCTCGCAGGCCAAGATATTTTCATCAAATTTAACATCTCTTCTAATGATTATATCATGAGAATGTGGTTGAACAAGTCTATAACCTTTTACATCTTCAGAATATCCAACAAATATGCACTTTTCACTTTTAGGATGCAATGCTTTCCGTTTTTCAGAATGTGAGCCCATGCTTCACTACCAAACACACGGAAGTGACTTACATCAGGTTTAGTTTTACCCCATGCTTCTTTCGGTGTTATACCTTGTAATGCTTTAGTGGGGGTGCGATTTACTATGTAATTTGCACAATTAATGGCTTCAGCCCAAAATTGAAGACTTAGTTCGTTAGATTGGATCATACAATTAGCCATTTCTTTTAAAGTGCAGTTCTTCCACTCAGCTACACCATTTTGTTGTGGTGTATATGGAACAGTGTGCTGTTGTTGGATGCCTTGTTCAGTGCAGAAAGTAGTGAACTTTTTGTTAACATATTCTCCTCCATTGTCAGATCTTAATTTAATAATTTGATGACCAGATTGTTTTTCAACAGGGGCCTTGTAGTCCAAGAACATGTTAAATACTTCGCTCTTAAGTTTTAGGAAATAAACCCAAGTGCGTCTGGCGTAATCATCAATGAAAGTTAAGAAATATTTGAAACCAGAAAAGGAAGCAGATGGAAGAGGACCACACAAGTCACTATGCACAAGCTCCAAGGGAACCGAGGCGTGCCAAGAGGCACGTTTGTCAAAACTGTCCCGATGATGTTTTTCGAGTACACAACTAGAACAAACACCATCTCTGCAAGATACCATCGGAAGACCTGTCACCATATTTTCTTTACATAGTTGTTGCAATGAACGATAATTTAAGTGACCAAATCACTCATGCCAAAGTTTGCTCAAGTTATCACTATGAGCAACAAAAACTGAAGGGAAAGGTGATGACCCAAAGTTGTTAAACTTGTACAACCTGGTAATATCATCAACAATTCCGGTAGCTAGGACCTATTGAGGATCTTTAAAATCCTTGATTACAACTTGGTGAGGTGTAAAGGTCACAGTTTTACCTTCACCAGAATGAGTGATCTGATAGACTGATAACAAATTGCAGGAAATTCTTGGAACACATAGTACATCACTAAAATGACCATTATCTACTGGAACTGTTCCAGCTCCTACAACACTTAGAGATCTATCATCACCAACAAATATTTGTTTGGTGTTACATTCATGCATAGTAGAAAAGATGGCTTGATCCTTAGCCATATGATAAGATGCTCCAGAATCAATGAGCCATTCATTTGAAGTAGAAGAAGAAGATGCATTATAAGAATAACCAGAAGCACAAAGTGCATGTCCATGAGAGGCAGATTCTGAAGACGAATCTAGGCTGATGTGGTGCTTCTTCATTGCTGATTCCAAGGCTGCCATCTTCTTGAAACACTTAGATTCATCATGATTATCTTTCCCACAATAGTTGCAATGATGCTCAGTCTTCTTGCCTTTTGGCTTGGATCCTTTGTCATTTTGTAAAGAAGGAGCTGACTGAGAGGGTTTTGGACCCTTGTTTGACTTATTATTGTGAAAATTTTGTTTCTTGGGAGGCTTGGACTTTTCTTTCTGTTGGGAAAATAAGGCTTTCCCAGATGTATCTGCATTGTTGATTATTTCAAGATGAATGAGTTTATCTTGTTCCCTAATCAAGGAATCACAAAAGGATTCAAGACTAGGATCTTGATAGCTAGCTGCATTCAAGGATGCTTTCATGGAGTAAAATGTAGATACAAAAATAGAATATGCAGGTCCAAGTTTGGAAAGAATATGATAAATGCATTGTTTGTCTTCCCTCTCAATCTTACATTCTACACATAAGAGTTTAAGAGTTTTATACTTAGATAAAGAATCTTGAATGCATGAAAAGTCACTTGGATTTAAAGAAATAAACTCATTTTCGAGTTGGTGACCTCGAATTTCATTGTGTTTACCAAACACAGATTCCAACTTGTCCCAAGCAGCATTAGGTTCATCAATTCCAGATATGTGGAATCGCAAATCAGTAGATATTGACATCCCAATCAATCCACGAGCTTCATCACATCTATTTGCCCATTTTATTTTCTTATCATCATTAGTGGGTTCTTTTTCTTTCCCTTTTGTAATTCTGAAAAGTCCCCTACTTCGTAGAACATCCTCCATACGAGATTTCCATGAGAAATAGTTGAAATTGTTAAGTAGAATATCACAAGGGGCGGCCATATTTGTAAATTAATGGTTGTAAAAGCAGAAACCAATAGTCTGGATGTGAAGAGCTCGAAAAAATAGGTGGTTTAAAAAAAAACAACACTCAAAACTGACTCTGTATGATGAAGTTATGCTTGAACAAAGAAACTGTTGAAGATGTCCCCAATAGTGACATGGCAGCTAGAGAATGTCCAGCAAAAAAAAAGAACCCCTCTCTTCCCAAGATGAACCTTTTGACAATCACTTTACAAGAAAGTTGCTTAAGTGAACCACTTTTGTAAAATAAGTGATTTCACTTTTACAATGATATTACTTTTAAATAGTGCAACAATAAAAAAAACTTAAGTGACTCACTTGTATTTTTATTTTTTATTATGTAAGTGAGATGCACTTTTACAATAAAGTAACTTGAAAATAGAAATTGCATGCACTTTTTCTTTTAAAAGTAACTTCCTAAGACTTGAACTCAAGACCTATTAAGGAATAAAGCAACTTTGAACCAAGTGAGCTAGATTAAAAGGTATGTAAAATATGGGAATGAGGAAGGGTTTTTTTTTTTACTCTTCTTGCTCGGTTTGCGTGCTTTCCCTTTTTCCTGCAAAACACACCACAAATCGAAACAAAAAAAACTTTTCCACACTTGTGGAGTTAGATCTTGTTAGCTTGCCCGAACAGTCTACGTTTTCTCTTTGTTTCTGATTTGCCGAGATCATGCAAGGTGCACGGCAAAGAGCATATGCAGCCGAGAAAAACCCTTTCCCTTTCTGTTTCTGATTTGCCGAGATCGCTCAAGGTGCATGGCAAAGAGCATACATAGATGGGAAAGCAACAATCCGAACCCAAAAAAAATATAACAATAAAAAATGATAAAATATGATTTTTTTTTTTAAAAACAGAAAATAAAAAAATTGCGTCACTGTAACATTATACCTTCAGATCTGATGAAATATGTGTTTCTGGAGCAACCGGGAACCGTTTTCGATCAAACGAAAACTATTTCCCAATGGAAACGATGATTCAGACGCAATGGAACACCTCCCATAGTCTAGAAATGCACAAAAATACTAGAACTAGAAACCCTTTCAAGTTTCGGCAACAACAGTTCAAGATCTAGATCACAACCGGAAGCGGCACTTCATAAAAGCTCTGATACCATGTTCGGGTACACAGGGTACTACCAAAGGACCGAACACCAAGAGAAACCACTTCACACAAACAGATCACAGATCAACACACTGATGTTTTGACGTGGTTTAAACTCTCTTGAGGGAAACACTCCACGGCCTCGGCCAAATAACTTCTACGAGACAATTTATTATGCAAAGAAAGAAAGTTACAAATGAGCTTCTCATAATCGATCAACTAAACAATGACCCTCCATGCTTTTTAAATAGAGATCATGGACCAATTGAGTGTTAAGCCACAGATCAAGGTTAGGTTTGATCTAAGAGAAGTTGAGCCGTCGGATCACTCTATGTCGGGAACATATCGTGACCGTCAGATTAAGTATTTACAAATGCATACTAATGCATATTAAAGAAACACACTATCCCTAACGGATATATTACACAAGTTGATCTTAACTAACTCCTAAGTGTCTAAATATCCTAACAGATCTCGTATAAGGCGATAAAGCTCACCCCACTTATACTCAGGAGCTATCCCCATGGTATATTTTGTATCTTCGAACTGTACGTCCATGGTGTTGAGGCCTTAGATGTGTAGGGTGTGCAAAGTGCTAGAATGGGTTTCAAGGCTCACAACAGAGAGGTAAAACCTAGATTGAAAGGTTTCAAAAGGTGCTACGCAAGGACAATTCTATCACCAGCCTGTTTGGAATAGTAATCTCCCACGGATATTTGGCCTCCGCTGGAACTCTATGAGTTGGTGAGTTTTGATCCCAAAGGATCTGTCTTCCAAGGAAGAAAAAATAAAGGTATTAAGTCAAAAACAAATCAACCTAGGAAGGAAATCTAATCTAAGTTAGACCTACTCTAAAAAGCTATCTCATTTATGTGCAGGTCAACTTGATATGGAAATAGATAAGCACATTCATCAATTAAACAGAAATGTGAAAGAGATCATGACTTAACTGCTCAAGTTACAATTAGTCAATTAAAATTAACCAATGGATAATTGAGGGTTATATGCATTCAAGATTTAACCTGTAACTGATATGTTAATTGAAAAATTAACATCAATTAAATTTTACTGTAAAAACCATTTGGAGAAATCGATAAAAGTTTTAATTGAATAAACTCTTTTAAAACCTCATGAACACATAGATCATTAGCAAAGATAAACCATAACTATAGATCATTGTGCTTAATAAATCACAGAAGGATTTAAACAACATTAGATAAGAAATATGGAGTTACAATCAACATTCATCAAAGAAACTTGATCAATAGACAAAAGTTGATCTGAAAATAACTTTACTCAATAATGAAAGTCTGTAAGAAATTACAAGCTTTGTATCAAACAGGGTATCTCCAGTCTCTCTTGCAAATTTTCTCCTCCAAATTCCATCATCCCTACTCTACGAGAGATCATCCCTTTAAATAAGAGTTACAAAATAATACAAAGAGTAAATTCCCACAAACCGGGATTACAAAATCAAACTAAAAACTAATGGCCCAAAAAAACTTGCCAATTGTCCCAAATCTCTAACAACTCATCCACATTTGAATAGTTAACTGAATCAAGCCCCAGCTGGGAATTACATACGAATGTTTCCATTTAATTTTTAGCTAACTTAAGCCAAATACGAATGAAAATGTGGATTTTTCCTTCCACGGTGACCGATTTCCTGATTAGTTGATCCACATCATCAATCCTGACCTCTTAAATGCGCTGAATTTTATGCTTGGCTTCTTCACACCTGCGTTTGACTTGCTCAACCATCAACTTAGGCGGGAAAGCATCTTCAATGAGCTCCAAGGCTGAGAACTGTAGAGATTTAAAGATGTTATCCACTGCATACCATTGCCTGCTACACATAGCCTGTGCTTTCTTAAGAATTTCTTCAACTGACTCATTTAGATCAAGCCAAGTGTTCAATGTAGCTCTGATTTTCTTGAATTGAAAACTTTTAAGAATGGGAATGTCTTCTAGTATGTTCTTGACATACCCCTGCCACTCAACAATGTTTTGACTTGCCTGAGAAGCTTGCAACCTTTTGGCTTTCTTCTCTTCAAGGACACCAGACATCTTACCAAAGTCATATGAGTTTCCCTAATCTCATCCAGGGTGTAAAATAGTTTCTCCAGTAATTTATGATGCTCTTCATTGACCTGAAGGGCCAAATCCTTAAATTCCTGGGATGAAAACTTAGAGAAACGCGAAGAGTTTGCACTTGCAGTTGCATCCTCGCATTGCTTTTCCAGTAAATCTATCTTCTTTGTATTGGCAGAATTCTCAACTTGTACATTACGAATTTCATCCTAAAGAGAGGTATTGCTTCACTCCAAATCCTCTAACCTATCTCCCCATATCCTCCTAAGATTAGAAACATAAATATCACGTTCTTCGTTGGTCTTTACTAAGTCTTCTTCAAGCCTTTCCAATTGTTCCTTCTTCTAATCAATCTCCCTATTCAATACCTGGACTGAATCAAGGTTTGCACTAGCAAAATCTCCTAAGGATGTAGCTATCTCAATTGCTCCTCTCTGGGGATCATTTGTTTGCTGAGCCCATATTATTTGATTTGGAACAGATAATTCTAATCCACCTTGATCCCTACTTCTCTTCTTACCCCTTTTGATCATTGCTTTATTTTCTTTACTGTAGAAATAATGTCCAAGAGGGACTACAACATCATCTTCATATTCAATTATTATTTCAGAAGAAATAGAAATGACATTCTCTGTTGAAATTAATGAAGGTGTTTGAGTGACAATGGGACTAGGTATAGACATGGTAACTCGAGGAGTAGTCAGAGGGGTAGAGACAATCCAAGGAACTGATGGGACATCGATCGGAGAAGGGATTGAAGTGAAGGCTTCAGAAAGTGGAACATGATCATCATTAACAGGTGATGATGAAGAGGGAATTGAGGTTGGCTTATCCAAAGTGGGTAATGATAAAGTAGATATGGGTAATTGCTCAGGGACAGTCGAAGACTGGATATCTATAATAATAGATGGGGGGATGGAAAATGGAACTGAGCTGTCTGAAAATGGAGTGGCTCTAGAAGTCAAAGTATGGAAAAGTTGTGATATGGAAAATGGAGGCATCACCCTCGGGGACA
The DNA here is from genome assembly GCA_027924585.1 of Larix kaempferi. Taxonomy (NCBI): domain Eukaryota; kingdom Viridiplantae; phylum Streptophyta; class Pinopsida; order Pinales; family Pinaceae; genus Larix; species Larix kaempferi. The sequence continues at coordinate 4,632,108 of BSBM01000893.1, forward strand.
GAACAGAGAGATCTTGAATAGATGACAATAAAAGTGCTAAAGTTGTAATGTCAGGAGCAATAGTAACTTCCAATACCTGTTGATCAGAAAAAGAGTGATCCATCTCAATAGTATCTAACAAATCTGTAACTTCTTGTGAATCTTCAGTCACTTCTTGAGTCATTGATACTAGAGGATGTGGTCCATCATCAATATCTCTATCAATGATATCAACAATGGGAATCTGTGATGTAGGGATCAAGATTTTCTATCTCTTAGCTGGATTGGCCTCAGCTATTATTAGATCATCACATACTTGTGCAGCTACAACAGTCACTTGAATATCCATAGTATGCTTAGGAGGTTCAATTGTTTGAGTATTCAATACTGAAGTTATCAGTGCTAACTCCTGCTTCAAATGATGAGAGGTTTGCAACAAGACTTTGACCTGTTCAATTGTTTTTACCTCAGGAGGATTCTCCATGGGGGGTTTTACCTTTATTCCCATATGGATAAGTAAGCATTAGAGGGGCATTAGCCTACTGGTTCTCCTTTTCTGCTCTATCCTTTGTCATTTGTTCAAGTAGATTCCTTTCCATCATTTTGTAGCTCAAAACTTTAGCTTTAATTTCTCTCTGATATTGCATAATCTGATGCTGCTCATCTATGCTCTTGGCCCTAGCCAGGACCTTAGAAAATGTATTCACTCCTTGGTAGATAGAGTCATCTGGAATTTCTTCATGGACATAATCCATCTTCATATGATATTGTTTAAAATGTGCATCAAGGAATTTATTAGGATCATGCTTCCTTTTGGGAGCAAAACCCAACTTTAAAGGAGCCACTTGGTCACCAAGCATTGTAGCCCAATTTGAGGTTGGGATGACTAATGGCCCAAGGTTTAAAGAAAATTTATGCCAACCTTTCTTTTTGGGACCAGTGAGTTTTTTGTAGACACCATCAGTAATAGTCTGATAAGAGACTTCTTGAATGACCAATCTATCAGGCACTATTCTAGGCAGAAGATGAACAGTGTCACTTCCCTAGAATCTGATATATGAATAGGACTCATAGACATACCAATCACCAATTTCATTGATGAAGGTCTGGGCATCAGTTGAAAAGGCAGGTGCCTCTTGTTTGAATATCTTGAAATAAATAGTACCCATGAAATGGTCACAAATGTCATAAAGTAATGGCACAAAATTGCTCTCCCATAGTGCTGAGTGATAGATATGAACTGGTGGATCTGAAGGGGTCCAATTCCATCCCAAGTTAGGATATTGGAACTTTGAACAAAAGACATCAATAATGTAGGATGAAAATAAGAAGTGTGGCTTCCTGAGGGCAGATGCCTTTTAATAGTCTTGGATAACTGTTTTAAGTTCCAATGACAAGATAAACGCCCAAGGGAAGGATTCACCCGTTGTTAGGACATGATGAGCTATTGAAGCCATTCAGCTTTGAAGATTGAACAATTTGGAAGGCCAAAGATCCTGCAGAGCATGAATGCCAGTAAAGAGTAAGGATCCTTGAACCAGGAAATCAGGTAGAGGTTATCAACCTTAGGTATGAAACTGTTAGGCTTAATCATCCATGATTTCAACATTTCATCAAAATTGTACCTGGTTTTAGAGGATTGTATGAATTCAGGGATAAGGGTTTGCACAGCCGGCTTAAGAGCAAAAGCTCTGGTAAATATTTCAGGGTGAAAAGTTGTCAATTGTGACCCCTTACTGTCATTAAATGACTGGTCTTTAGGGTTAGCATTGTCCACTATCCATTTAACTAGGTCTGTGTAAGGTAGGATAGCGGGCTGGGCATCAATGGAATGCAATTGGGAAGCCCTAATATTCTCATATGTAGGTTGGTCTTCTTTAATGTATGAAAGGTCATCATTATCAAAGATTGAATAAATTTTGGACAAGTCCGTTTGATAAGTTTCAGTAACCCTCTCACTGGTATCTGAGAAGATACCGAAATTCGGATCTTCGGTCAGCAAATCCCTGTGAATTGTCCTAGACCGAGTGTTCCATGAAATTTTCGCAAAGCTTGGAAATTATGGTAAATAAATAAAAACAAAATCAAAACTAAACCATAAACAACAAAACCATCAATAGAAAATGCGAAAATGACAACAAACCAACCTGAAAATAACTGAAAATTCGTGAGAATGACCCCTGGTAAGAAATCCATAGTAAAATCCACGTAGCAGAGTAAATTCTGACAATGAAAATGATAAAGAAAAATAAGAAAAATCGTATATTTATCGATTTTTGTTGGGTCAAATATGAACCGTAGGATTAAAAGAAATGAGCGGCTAAGATTAACCCCTGCAGGATGTGGGATCAGGTCATAGATCTTATTTTCAAATTTTATTCAACATTTCCCACAATCTGCAACCCGCAATTGCGGGTTGCGGGATTGCAAAAGCATTTCCGCAATTGTGGGCTGCGGGTTTCAGAAATGAAAATAAACTTTAAAACTGAAATAACTTTTCCTACATTCCGCAATCCGCAATTGCGGGTTGCGGAAACACACAACACAATTTATTAAAATAACAACTTTCCACAATCCGAAATCCGCAATTTTGCAGGTTGCGGAAACACACAACACAATTTATTAAAATAACAACTTTCCGCAATCCGAAATCTGCAATTGCGGGTTTCGGGTTGCGGGTTGTGAAATCAAAATTTCCCAAAATATTAACAAAGTCTTCCCGCAATCCATAATTTTGGGTTGCGGGTTGCAGGATGACACGATTTCGAAAAGAAAGAACAATCAATTCCCGCAATTGCGAGATTGCGGGTTTTTGGGTTTGTGGGAAGAAAATAACACTTTGAAAGAATTGAAGGCTTTCCGCAAGTCAAATAAACAACCAAAAATTAGAAAATTTTCAAAGGAAAAATGGTAATTACACAAACCAAAAGCAAGGTATGAGATCATACAAACAAGGTTTAGGGATCTTGTTTTGATAAAAAGAACTTACCCAAATACCTTTGTATTTACAAAAAATGGGGCTCCCATGATCAAATGAAGCATGGGTTCTGTTGTACCTACAACACATGGCAGTTGGCTGGGAAGAACCAATTATCTTTGCAAACAAAACTTCAATTAAAGAAAGTATGTTAGCCAACTGATTTTTCAACCTGAATTTTTAGAAAATGTTTATAAAAGAACAATAAATAAGCATAATTAAACACAAGATTGATATACTCCCATCCATGATCAATTTAAAGATAATGCAAATCTGATAAGGAGATCCAAGAAACAACAGGAACCTTTTGCCAATATGTAATCATAGGAAGACAACTTTTAGATGAACCTGGGGGTAAGCTTAAAACTACTCTGGATATCCAAATCATAAATCATCTTGACTTATTAATTGCTTTATTTACATAGAGATGTGCTATTAAGAATCTATTCATTTTCTTATTCTGCTTTTTTTTTTTTAAAGAAAACATAAAATCTGTACATAAGACCTTGTTGACATAAGACCACTACCCTGACTTGGTTATCAGATTATGGCAATGCCACTCACAGACCTGATCTGGAAACTGAATAAGCTAGCTCAATAATGAGACTCCTTGTCTTCCAGTTGTGACATTGAAAGCAATTATCATGGCTTGGTGACCACATAAAGATAATTTCAGTCCAAAATCAAACCCATGATCATGGCAGGGATGGCTTGTGATAAGACCCCCCTGTCCTTACATACAACATTGTATTATAAAGAAAAAGTAAAACAGAAATTTTATTAGGGTGTGAATTACATGACACCACCATGGCTTGGAGACCATATGATAGTGGCGTTACTCACTGATTCTTTACAGATCATGAATGGACCGACCTGTGATAGGATATTCCATGTTTCAGTAAACTGAAAGTCATCTTCCAAGTTTGGTGGCTTGGTGTGAAGATGCCATTCCACTCACATCTATGAACCTAATGGGCTGGCTTGTAATAAGACCCCCCATCCTATAATCCACAATTATTAAATAATATCATTTTTCAAGGTGATTGTGATAGGATCCAGAGCAGATAAAGGTTGACCAGGCTATTGAGATATGTTGTATTACACTAATGAAACATAGGACAAGTAAGCCAGTCACTTTCCACAACCTCAATTAAACGAATAAAGCATGTATAAGATAATGACCAAGGTGGAGAGGTATCAATCAAAGTACTGCAATTAATGACTATCTATTCTTTGTAAAACAAATTCTGACATAGGTTGAGAAAATCCAATATTGACAGAGCATTCCAAAACTTCACCTTAGATCATCCTTGAGACGAGATGACCATCAACCATTACCAAATGTGTGGAGTTTATTAAAAGAAAAACCAATAAAAACAAAGAAAATGGAGAACACACCAAATTTATGTACAAAGTGCATCAAATTGTTCAGACAAAATACTTCTTGAGCAGTGAAACATTCACTGGATAAGTGTCAATGACCCCTTCCATTGTCTGCAATCAAACAGTACTAGGACCAATCTTTTCTGTAACAATGAAAGTTCCCAGCCAAAGGCGTTGAAATTTGGTATAATCATTTTTATCATTATGTTGCTTATCCCATCTCAATACCAAGTCTCCTACTGAAAATTCTCTATCAGAAGAGGATTTCTCATCGATCCATCTTTTAACCATCTGCTAATGTTGATATAAATTATTTTTAGCCATTTCACTCTCTTCCTCCAACTTAAGCAAGGTATCAATTCTCTGTTGAAGAGGGGAGGAATCATCTTCTTGAATGGATTGGGCTAGCTGTAATGATGGAATGGTAAGGTTAGATGGTAGGATGGCTTCCTTGCCATAAACCAGACAATAGGGAAAATTTCCAATAGCTTCCTTTGGGGTAATTCAATCTGCCCAAAGAGCATTGTAAAGATGTATGTGCCAATCTTTGTGATGAGAGGCTACTGTCTTCTTCAAAATATTTATCAGGTTCTTGTTAGAAGATTCAACAAGCCCATTACCTTGTGGATAATAATTGGTAGCAAATTTTAGTTTGATCCCTTTTTCAAGGGCATACTGTGTCAAGTCAATTGAGGAAAAGTAGGATGCATTGTCGAAGACAAGAGACTCAGGAGCACTAAACCTTGTAACAATATGGCTGTCAAGGAAAGAGATTACTTGGTTTGTGTTACATTGCCTAAGAGGGATTTCCTCTACCCACCTGTTATAGCTTAAAATGAAGCCTCTCCGTCCGTGACTACACTTGTATCGCTTGGTTGCATGACGACACTTCTTGAGATCAAGTTCAGTCACACAATAGGACATTTGTGGATTGAGGGGTCATTTGGGACACTAAAAATGGTTTAAATTACCTCATTCTTGACCCATTTGATGATTACAACCCTTAGGAACATTTTTCCAAACCAAACCATCTCCTGAAAATGAGCAGAAAAGCCTGTTTTTGGCCATTTTTTCACATGTGCGTTGGTACACAGGCATGATAGTAGGACATATGCGCTACCCTGCTTCATTAAAGTAGCACCCACCTCCACATGTGCGCTAGTTTGTCTACTGCAGAGTAGAGCACATTCATGTTCTAGTCCAAATCTCAAAATTTGGGTAAGTTAAGTTGGTTGGGGAACCTCCTACTCGGTTATAACTTCTTTTCCTCTCCTTCACTGACTATAGAAGGAGGGTAGAAGGGCCATGTAAGGGGACCAAGCCTATAAAAAAGTTATGCTGGAGGAATGGAGACCCTCATCCCCCTCTCTTGTGCTTTAGTTTTGATAAACCCTAGCATAGTTGATTAGAGGCTGGCTTGAAAGAAGGTATAACTTTATGTACTTGCTTTCATTCATTAATAAAGATCAGACATTCTTCTCTTTCCAAATATGACCTATTAATGTGTCTTAGATTTGATTACTGTTTGATTATAGTCTGATGTCTTCTTCTGTCATGAATATCAGTCTTATATAAGTATTCAAATGTATTTGAGAAAGGTATCAAGCCGTTTTGTAGGTCTGGGCATTGCGACACTAGATAAGCATTGAAGAGCGAGGGAGGCAAAGCTAGGATCAACCTTTTCAATAAGGTGCATACATCTCTAAACCCTAATCTCTTCACTTAATTGTTGTACTTGCAGAATGCTTGTAAGTCTATCTTTATCACCATAAGTTGGTAGTTTCTCCCCTGAACTATAGGTGCATTTTCCTCACAATAGAATGGCGACTCCACTAGGGATAGCCTAACTGCTTAGGGGTATCCAAGGTCATTTCTTTAGTTTTTTTTTTTAGGTATTTGTTCAATGTCTTGATTAGAATCAGTTATTAGGCTTTGTTTGACCCTCCTTGGCTCTTACAGACCCTTCCTAGCCCTTTCAGACCCTAGTGGACCCAAGTTGGGGGGTTTTAACCCCATTTTTTCAACTTTTCCCACCTGTGCGCTACTGTTGTGAAGCACAGTAGTGACCATGCGCTATTTTTCCTATACACAGTAGCACCCACCCCTGATATGGGCGCTGGTATTCCTCATACATAGTAGCACACACATCTGGGTTTGAAATTTTTGAGTTTTTGGGTTATGGACCCAAATTTGGGGGCTGTGGCTGCATTTTTGGGGTCCCCGATGACCCTAGGTCTGAGTTAAACCACTGTAAGTGGTATGCCATCCTTGTACTAATCCTACATTCATGATTTGAACCTCTTTTGATCAATTTGGGCTTGTTTGGAAAGTTTTGGGGATTGTGGACCAGTTTGGTGTTTTGTACCCTAACTTGAGTCTGACTGAACCTACTTGCTCCATTTCCACTGGATTGAAACCTACTGAGTCTACTTGACCCTGTTTGTATCTATTTGAGTTAAATTTCTCTTTAGATTGGTTTATTATCCTCCCTTATGCTTTTAGTTTTCTTTTGTAGTGAAAGCTCAAGTGTTTTGGCTGTTGTTCAAGACCTTGTTTGCATTGTTTATGTGCAGATCTGACTTTACCAAACCATACTTCTTTGTAGGTCATTTGCTGCGTTTGGGTCTAAAAGTAGTTTTCGTACTCTTTTCCCAATGGTTGGCATGCTTACATTAATAAGAATCTGAAAGTCGTATTGGTATCTTTTACTGTTTCAATAAGGAAATCTGAAAGTTCTTTGCTTTTGCTTTGATAGTAGGTTAGTTTCAGTTTTGTTTCTTACCATTGAAAAGCATAAAAAAGAATTGATTTATTTTCTGAGTAGAGTACCTTGCAAGTGGCTTAAAGGATTTAAGAGTGCTTTTCATTCAAAAAGAACAAGTTTTCTTTTGCATACCTATTTGCTTGAGTAGCTGCATTCTTAGGTTTTGAGTTTAATTTTGTACATTTAGGCTTTATTTTTACCTTTTTTGCATTTGAAAGATTAAAAATTGCATTTGCATATGCATTCTAGATCATAATTTTAAGACTTGCATTGAAAAGAAAAGATTTGTTTAGTGGTAAGCATTTCATTTTAGTATTCTATTTCTGTTATAACCACTCTCACACACCCACTACCTTTTTGAGTAAGCAAGTGACCTTTAAAATGAACCCTAATAAAATGTACTAGTAACATTTTATTTTCTAGGTTACACTATACACCAACTAGTCTTGGTTAGGATCTTGGGTTTAAAACACCTTAAACCACCCAAGATCACACATTATGCAAAAATCGTAGTTCAACTATCGTAGGTAAACCCACTCCATTCAAAACTTGCCTAGGATCTATGCAGTAGGTCTTGTGAGATCAGATTGTTGGGAATACACCTCCTACTTTCTGTTTCGAGCATATACCATGATTGGATCGCGTTTGGGGACTCTTTTGAGTTTTGGGCTCAGTTACCCTGCCCACGCCTTCTGATTCGACTAGAGACTGTTCCCCCAGGTGTTTTCGGTGTGGTGGTATCCTTAGTATCTGACCATAGGTTCATACACAGGTGACGACGGAGGGTTATATCTGCTGTACCTAGGACATACGTGGGAGGAAATCCCTTCCAGGTATTTGGGAGTGCGGTTGGGTGATTCCAGTGCTTGCACCCTTAGTCATTGTATTGTGGACCCCAGGTAACTGTTCTTCATCCTTCGTTGATCTGTTCTGGGCCCTCATCATCCCAAACTCTTCTCTAGAAGGCATCTGTTTTCCTAGTTTGATTTACCTAGGACCTTTTTTAGTGGTGTGCTCTTTGTGCTACTTGTCTTAGTTTTCCTTAGAGAACTTCTTGTTCATTTGAGTAGGAAACTATGTCTTGCATTCCAGCGAGTGCCAATCAAGGTACCCCTGTTCTAGGGGATCCTTGTGCTGTTCCATTCATTGGAAACATTGGCACTCCCTTAATGGCTACTTTGAATCTTCCTGGATTCACCATAGGGTTGTCGGTTTGGTTGTTTTCCACTCCGAATGACTTGCATGCTCCTGACGCTTCTTTTGTAAGCACCTCAAATCAAGAGCATCAGAACCCTGTGCCTCCCTTGCCAGTAACATATTCTCCTCCTCCTTCTACCTCATGTGGCGAAAGTAGCAATACTAGTAACCAGTAGTCTAAAAGGAATAGATGGGGGAAGAATATGAAGAAGATGCCAAAACAAGGGGGCAGCAACCCACCCGCTGTAAGTTATGATGGGGGCAAGCACCCTGCCTCTGCAAATCATGCAGGGGGAACCTACCTAGCCTCTGGAGGTCATGCTGGGAGAAAAATTTTAGTCACTGAAAATCATATTGAAAGTTTGTCTTCAACCACTATCAGTCATGTTGAGGACACGTCATTGATCACTGCTAGTCATATTAATGACAAGTCACCAGTTCCAATGAGTCATACTGGAGACACCAGATCAACCACTGCAAGTCATGCTGAGGGAGTTGACATTGTCGAAGAACCCAATAAACAGAAGTATAAGTTCCCTTGCAAGTTTTGTGAGGGAGACCATCTTACTTACTTGTGCCCTGTACTTCCAAAAGTGTAAAAAGTGTGGTCCTTAGTTCAAAAGTCTTCTACTTCTAAGCAACCAACCACTGCAAGTCATGCTGGGGGCAAGCTGTTAGCCAATGCTAATCATGCTGAGAATAACCACCTGGTAAAGTAGTCAGTTGCTGTAAGGATATACCTATGTTGCAAGGAGGAAACATGATTAATTGGTCCAACAAAATCCAGTCCCCATTGCTGAAATGGAAACTGAATTGTCTCTGGCTGCAGAGGAAAAGCATATTTTTTGAATTTTACTACACACTTTTGACATGGTTCACACCTCCTAACATGAGCATAGGCATCTTTAAACAGGGTAGGCCAATAATATCTAGATCTGAGAATCTTGTGTGCTGTGGTTTCACCTAAAAAATGGCCTCCAACAGGTCCTGCATGAAATTGAAAAAGAATTTCACTAGTCTCATTTTTCTCCAAACATCTAAGGAAAAATCCATCATAATTTTTTCTAAACAAAACTCCATTAATAAATTGATAAGGGGCAGCCTTTAATCTTAAAGATCTATGTTTTTTGAAATCTAGGGTTTCAAGAGCAAACCCATGGTTTAGAAAAAACTTGATATGATCGTACCAGTTAGATGTTGGAGTATCTATGGCATTAACAAAACCTGTAGGAACATCTTCTTTCTTCTCCCATTCAGTCTGTTGCTGAACATGATCATTCGACTGGGCAGTAAGTAGGCACAAACCTTGCCCTTTTACAATCTTCGCTGGCCTGATTTCCAGGTCATATTCCTGCAAAGTTGTCATCCAATGGGCTCTTTTCTCGCCTAGTTCTTTCTGGACCAGCACGTTTCTAATGGCAGTGTATGACACAATTACCTTCGTTCAATATTTCAATAAGTACGACCTGTAATGTTTCATAGACTTGTAAATTGCATAAGCCTGCTTGTCAATTTGGGAGTAATTAAGTTCCGCTCCCTTAAACGTTGAGCTCATGAATGAAATTGGAATCTCAACATAATTATCATGCTTCTGCGTCAAGACAACTACATAAGAAAAATCAGTAGCGAAAGCATATAGAATAAAATCCTTGTTGAAATCTGGGGACATTAGAGCAGGGGCTTCTACAATGGCCCTTCGAATTTCAACAAATGCATCTTTCTGTTCCTGAGACCAACTAAACTGTACAAGCTTTTTAACTAACAACTGCAATGGATTAACAATTGGTGCAAAATTTGGAACGAACCTACGTACAAAATTGATCTTACCGAGGAATGATTGCATGGCTTTGTGTGAACCAGGCAAACTGATCTTTGAAATAGCTTCAGTGTGTTCAGGATCAATAATCATACCTTCCTTAGAAACAATGAAACCAAGGAGTTTACCTTCTGTTACTGCAAATATGGACTTCTTAGGGTTCAACGAAATCCCATACTTCCTGCAGCGTTCAAAAACCTGTTTGAGAGCAGACAGATGTTCATGTCATTTTTTTTAATAGATAGTGATGTCATCTAAGTATACTACGACATAATTATGCATAAAACCTATGAAAGATATATCCATAGCTCTTTGGAATGTGGCTCCTGCATTAATTAGTCCGAAAGGAATTAGCCTATAGGCGAAGGTACCCCAGGTGGTTCTGAAAGCTATTTTCAGTTGGTCATCAAGGGAAACCATGACTTGGTTGTACCCTGAAAAACCATCCATGAGAGAGAACATCTTTGACCCAGCTACCTTTTGTAGAATCTGTTCCATGGGAGGAACAGGGTAGTTATCCTTTTCGAAAGCTCTGTTAAAATTTTTGAAATCGACACAAAGTATGATTTCCCCATTCTTTTTCCGAACAGGTACTAAATTTTCTATCCATTGTGTGTGTTTGACAGGGAATATGATTCTAGCTGTCAGTAACTTCTCAAGTTCTTTCTTCACAGAGGGTTCCAAACTAGGATGCATCTTTCTTAGTTTTTGTTGGTAAGGTTTCACTTCTGGCTTCATCGATATGTTATAATGCATAATGCTAGTATCAAAGGTTTTCAGTTCGTCATGGGTCCATGCAAAAACATCTTTGTACTCTTTACACAATTTGATGAAATCTCTTCTTTCTTCGACAGAGCAGTTAACCCCAAGGTTAATGAATCAAAGATCTTGTTCAGTACCAAGGTTGACTGGATCATAGTTTAGAGATGAACTTTGTGTCTTATAGTTGGTCTTGTGTTTAAACTTATCTTGCAAGTCATAGAAATTTTCTAGGTTGCTCACTGATTTTTGGATAATGTTGGAAGGATCAGAAAGAGATTTTTCATGTCCAGCCTCATCTATTGCCATATCTTGAGCTGAGAGAAAATATAGGATTTGCTGGTCATCATTAAACACTTTCCAACTTGTTACATTATCAGGTATGGAAGGCCTGTACATAAGTTCTATTGAAAAGGTTTTAGGTGATAAGCCTTCTGGTGGAATCAGTCTAGATGCAGTATTTACTAAGAGGTCAGCATCAAATTTCTGTGACCTAGGGATAGAATTGATGTTGAATGCAGTGAAAGAATTAGTGAGATCTTGTTGGCTTAAATACTGATCTAGAGGTTTCCAATGTAGATCCAGGTTCTTCGTGGTTTCAAGGAACCAACAAAACCCCTTCTCACCAGCCCTTTCGGCAACAGCCTGCGAACAAGCTGAGGTCTCACCCGAGGTGTAGCTATGGGGGTACTGCGGAATCAGGTTTCCACAATGATGTGATGAGTTGTTTAAACAGATCTACTGTGTAGTGCAGTGTGGAGCTCGCGCCGTGGACTGAATACTGCGCAATGATAGACTGCGTCGCGGTCCTCGCTCTACAAACTAAGATACTTGTGCAACTAGTGCATCCAAGGACTACATGGTTCAGATAGGATGCAAATAATAGGACATCGCAACTGACTTATACGCTTCCTCTATGGACTTAACCACTATGAAGAATTCACTTAATATTTATTCATTCATCTACTACCTTAGAGTGTTTAGCCTTAGACTGATGCAAACAGATGAGATAAACAATACTGCGCACTTTCGGTGTTGCGCGTCAAAGATTTACACAACCCGAACTCTACATACATATGTGATTATTCAACATACTTATACTTTCATAGAATTAGAATACTGTGCATTCATAATCCATCCATACATGTAATACTTAACATATTATTCCCATCTTTCTCCTATGGTGAATACATATAAAATCATTAACATAACAACTGATAAATGAGAATCCAAGCATCCAATGTAAGCAAATAAGCAAATGCAAACACATAGACAATCACAATACACAGGATTTAACGTGGTTCACCCCTAGGATGGGAGCTATGCACACAAGAACTGTTGTTGTATTAGTCTTTGGGAAGGGTACAACAGTTCTTTGTCTACGCACTCAGCTGCAGACTCTCTTCTCTCTCAACCAGCCTCTATGCACAAAGCTTGCAGAGCCTTTACACAAATGTCTCTCAACAGAGATCTATTCAGTCAATAATAGAATAACAATACAAAAATGAGAGATTCAACAACCCTTTCCCATACAAGATATGGCTTATTTATAGATCAGGCCCATAGGTCATGTCTTTACAATTCGAAGGCAAAAAACCCTTAGGTCTACAAAACTGCCACGATTTTCCCTTAACCAGACTGTTGGCTTATGATAGCGACTATTCCATCGTAGCCTCCTTCCGTGCATGCCTCATGTCACCATCAGCCTTCCTGTTGCATGCATGCCTACAGGTCGCTTTCACCGAGCTGTTCTTCCTCTAATGGTCTTGTGCGACTAGTTCAGGTAGTGGTTCTTCCGCATGTGCGACGAATCACTTTCTTCTGCTTTGATCCTTACCCGTCGCTTGGCACTCATGGAGCATATTTACCAAAAATAGACCACAGATGGTCTAACCGGAATCTATGCCATCTTTCCTCCAACACTTTGCTTTGCCGGATCCCCATAGACTGGACACATCGCAACGCTGTACTCCTCGCAGCTCTTCTGACACTACGCTACGCACAACTTTGCAACATCCAAAATAGACTTGTCAAAAAGCCTTCAACTGAACTGCACTCAGCCCTGCAGTTCCAAAATCTAAATTACACAGAAATGCCCCACTTGGGCCAGGCCCGATAGGCCCCTAACACTTACATGTGGCTCGTCCCCGATCCACTTTCAACTTCGACTTCTCCCAGCTCTTCCTCTTGCTGCGGAGCTAGCTTCGCAGCGAACTCGTTGTATGTGACAATCAACTTTTTGACTATCTCTTGAGTGTCCTGCTCAACTTGTTTCACGGTTTCTAACATCTCAGGTGTTATTTCATCATCCTCGGCTTGTCCTTCCACTTGTTCTTGACTTTCGCGCAACTCTGTAACGTTTCCTCGATATCCTGCGAGATCGTGTGGGCTGCATCCAACAAGGGCTACAACTTGTCTGTCATTTCACTTTCTCTTTCTCTTAATGCTTGAACTTCTTTTTTTAGGCTCTGGACTTCCTTGTAACTCTGGAGTCTTTCTCTTGGTAGCAACTCTTTAACTTTTTGCATCCAGTAGTTCGAATGTTGCTTGCTTCTCTTTCACAACGTTCTTTACTTCGAGCAACCCTGGATCCTCCTCGAGGGAAATGAACACCTTTGACGCCTCATCTAATATACTTTGGCACTTAGCCACCTCGGTGGCTATGCTTTTTGCTGCGACCTTCACTTCCTTCACTCTTAACTATTGCTGATCTGGTGGAGTCTACGGGTTAATCTGTGCCTCCAAAGCAACAACCTTAGCTTCATGGCTAATCTCCATGTCTCGCATATCCGCCTTAAGATCGTTAATCAACTCGCCGATCTTAATGACAATGTCTGTGGGGTCTACCTATACTTCACATTCTGAGATATCATATACGACCGCAGTGATCGTGGACTCTAGTCTTTTCCCTCGATCATGCTCATCTTGCAGTTCCATAGCTCTCTGTAAGCTAGCTTCCTCCAATTTCCTATTAGTTGTTTGTAGCTCAGCTTGATGTTTCAACGCTTCAGTAGTTCTCTCATGCATTTCTTCAACAACTTGTATATGCAAATAGTGTTATAGACCAGGAAGCGATATCTTCGCATTGTAAATCCCCACACGCTCGACGTCCTTCGTGTCCAACATTATTTGTTCTGGCATTGGAAATCTCACAGTTATTGGATCAAGATGGACAATGTGGGACTTCACAGACATGATCATGGCTAGCTGCGGTGTCTGCTGCTGTGAAGTTCCTCCTGACTTCTCTTCAAACTTCGAGTCCCGTGACAAGGGTAATATTTTGTGTACTTATTCAATTTTTTTTTGTAATCCCTTGCAGCGTGGTCAGATTATTCTGTAGAATTTCCTGAATTGATTTTTCCTTTTTCTCCTTCTCAGTCATCAGATCTCCCATCTGCTCCGTGACCCTTTCCGCGATCATTTCATAATCATCATCATGGAGTACTGTTTCTAATTGACCTTTAACGTATTTCTGCTTCTTCCGTGCCCCCTTTGGCTGTGTCGGGCTCTCTGCTTCCTTCCTTTTTCCCGTCTCCTTTTTGTCAGTAATAGGACATGGAATGGGGTTGTCCTCGCCGGAGTCGCTTTGGACATCTACAATTTTGACTCAAAACTCGGTAGGCCATTCCTTCATGATATTATCAATATCATATTCATACATATGGTATTTTCCCGCAAACCCTTCAGTCTTCTTCTTCTGTGCTTTGGATGAAATGTGAATGCAACGCATGTCAACATAAAAATCAACAGTGCGAATATACCTACTCGTTACCTGATTTGTTATCCATGGTGTGAGCATGATTGCTGCTCGCAACTGGTCATAATAGGCGTAGAAGACCTCAGCTGTCGCGTGCTATCTTTGTGAATTCAAATTTGCCAAAAGGTTTGAATAACGGGCTCCTCTACAGTCATTGCTGTTGGTGATTACGCCAATGTAATCCTTCCACCCTACGAAGGCAATCAGAACTATTAACCATGTAAAATGGAAATTTCTACCATTGAGCTGTGTGTCATTTAGTTTCTCTAGGAACACGTTCAATAGGTATTGACACCAGTTGAATTGTTCGCCCTCCGCGGCTGCGGCACCAAGTAGTATTGCACCTGTAGGTACCTCCAAAGGCCTGCATTTTCTGAGAATCTTGCCAGCTAATAGTTGCATGACAAACTTCGTTGCCTTATCATGTATGTCATCCGTCTCAAAGCCTCTCTTTCCTTTGATGACAGTTTGCGTTTTCTTCATCTTTGCGGCTACTTCTTTATATTTGATTTTCCCTTGGAAAAACTGCTTCGGATCTTTACCTCTTTTGCTCAACCCAGTGATCCGGTGGATAATGTCAATAGTCAGGTTGACATTGCGGTCAAGCCAGAAATATCCCTGGTGAATGCATGCCATCAGAGTTTGCACCACCACATTCAACTTGTTGAGATATTGTAACTTCAAAGAATATTATAATTGTACTTTATTATTCCAGAGATGTTTCATTCCTCCGTAAAGATCTTATTGTATATCCGGAGATGTTTATTCCTCCGTCAGAATGTGGCAACTCGGGTTATTAGACTTCCCTAGTGGGGGTCGGCCCTGTATGTGTTATGTGGGTCAAAGGGTTATTAGACCACCCTAGAGGGGTTGGCCGAGTCAGTTGTAGTGGGGTATTTAACCCATTGGTTAAATACGAGCCTACGTGTACTTGTGTAAAAGATATGTCAGAGTAGTGTATAAATAGAGGAGGTGTGTTCCTCATTTGACACACTCACTCACTTGAGGATAGCGCACTTGTGGAGGAGAGGTCTGCTATTGTGGAGGAGGAGATCATGTCTCAGGTTTTCATCTTTGTATATTGCTGGTCATCTATATTGAGGAAGCTTTGCTGGGTTTCCTACCCCATGAGGGTTTCCCAGGATAAATCTCTGTCTCTTGTGTTTATGCTATGCTTGTTGTTTCTTTAGTGATCCTGTATATGCTATTATTGTGAAATGGAATGTAATGCTGCTATTTTCTGTCTTATCATATTAAATATTAACATGGTATCAGATCTAACCTGAAGGAAGACAAGGTATGGCACTTACGACACTTGCTTTACTTACGACAATTTGAAGGTTAGGGTTTTACATAGCAAAAACCAGTCATCGTGGAACATTCGCTATAAATCCATTTCTGCAAAGGTTCAGGGTCTAAAAAGTTTACAGGTCAAAGATAACATCCCCAGGTACCTTGTGTCCAAAGGGAACCCTCAGATTCATTGTACTTTATGAGTTATGATCAATACAAGTTAGGGTTTCTGCCTCTTCCAGATCTCAGTCAAAATCAGGTGACCTTGGAAAAAAGGTCATAACTTGGGCTAGGAAGCTCCAAATGAAATTTAGTAAAAAGTGATAGGTAGTACATGGATGGTACTATCTCAAGAAACTTCTTTCAGAGGCCGAAGGTGAACCAGTGACATGTGGCACGCTGTACAAGTTTGCTTTCCTGTTTTATCCCATAAACGGGTCACGTTGCGACACTTGGCATAAATCTCTCTCAGAGAGTCCAATTGAGGTAAGACCTATCAGGATGGAAAGATAAAAGGGCGAGATATCTCAGGAAAATTTTTTAGAGGCCGAAGTTCAAACAGTGATACGTGGCACGCCGTACAAGTTTGCTCTCCTGTTTTATCCCATAAACAGGTCACGTTGCGACACTTGGCATAACTCTCTCTTTGAAAATCCAATTGAGGTCAGACCTGTCAGGATGGAAAGATGACAGGATAGGCTACTGCATAAAACGTTTTCAGACCTTGTGGGGCAAGAATTTAAGAGTTATAGCAGAAACAATCAGGTGCATATTTCTGTCAAAATAGAATTATTTTTGGAGCACCTTTATTCATGGCTTCCGGAATTTAGGGTTTCGGAGAAAGTTAGAATTTTTGGAATCGGAGTCCACGACTGAATGCTACTCAGGAAAATCAAAATTTAGAGACCAAGATTGAATTTTTTGGTTGGGTAGAAGACCGGGCTTGATCAAACCCTAGTTCGGGATTTTGATCAGAAAGATGAAAAATTAGGGCTTCAGCAAAAGTTGGAATTTTTGAAGTCTGTAACCACGGCTGTAAGCTCCTCAGAAAAATAAGAGTTTAGAGCCTTGGATCGAACCTTTTGATTGGACACAAGGGTGGGATTCATCAAACCCTAGTTCGGGTTCCTGTCCAGAAGATCCAGAAGTTTCGAAGGCAATTTTGAGGGGTAAAATTTTGGAGATTTCAAAATTGAAGAATGCTAGGTTGATCAGTTCAGCAAGACACATTCTTCCATCCATTCAGAAGTGTGAAAGTCAAAGATTGAATTTTTAGGGTTTCTCTAGCAAACCCTAATCAAACTCTAGATCAAATTTTAGGGGGAGTTGAGGCTAAGGCCTTACATAAGAAGACTACAAGAAGTCTCGACAGGTATGACTCAAGGAGGTTCAGGTATGTCTTGAAATCTAATTCTTGATTAAGTTCATGATGTGTTTGTCTTCATATTATTTATTAGTACAATCTTGATTAATGTTAGAATTGTCTTATCACCCTAGTAACCGTATGAATGCATGTGAATGATCGAAGACATTCATTGATTAGGGCTATATGATTGTACTAATGCATTATGGTGTTGTGTGAGGTTGATGTTGTCTGCTAACAAGATACAGGTACATCACAAAAGACAAATCAAGTTCCATGACCATGACAACATGAAGACAAAGACTCATCCATAATCTTTGTTCTACTTACGAGGTATGTATGACTTTGTTATATTATGCTTAACCTATGAGACATGCAGGTTCTAGCTCAGGATCTTTAAATCATTGAAGAGATTGTTTAGGTATGTTGTACATAACTAAGCAGGTATACTAATCCAGGTATGCTTTCCTATGTCAAGTTAGAATCTTACCTTGTGTTAGGATCCCTTATATAAGTATACTTGGTATGATTGGTTATGCTTATTCATAAAGTTAGTAATCAAGGGTTTATGCATACTATGATGATTTAATTAACCTGAAGAGTACTATGATCAAACAAGAATATGCATGAGTAAAAGAAGACTTCCTTGAAACTCTGAATACTAATGATCATGACTATATATATTCAAGATTATTTAGAATTAGAATGTTTTGATAATATTGAGAATATACTAATGAATGTATGCTTGTGTATGAGATCATGAGGATGACACTAGTGCACACTTGAGCATGCACAGTGGTACAGAATGAATAGAAGTTCAGAAGACATACAGAAGATCAAGCGGGAGGCAACCACACAAACATAAAACATAAGTATTTGAGTTGTTATTAGAAATAGTAAATGATATTGTTTGTATGCATATTTGTATTCCTAGAATATATCATGCTGAGTGTAAGCATTCATAAAGCATTGAACATTATACTACTAATATGCATATGATTGGTAAATTGGACAAACATTCCATTGTTGCTTGTCTAGAATGAAACCTCTTTGCTGACATGCTGAGAGCTGTGCACACTCTCGATAGTATGTTCTGGTAGAGATGGAAGGAATCTAGATAGCCACTGTATGCATACAGGATATGGGAAAGTGTTGTGCCAAAGTATTGGTCAAAATAGTTGCATAACTATGTAAATAATATCTGTATGCATAATAGGTTATCATGACAATATGATTTGATGATTATGAAGTATTACTAATCATGTACTTAATTTTGATTTGTAGGAAAGATCATGATGAATGATGAACACTGAACAAGCAATGGATGTTCAACAAAAGATTTACAAATAAAACACACTATAGAAGGCTTGTGGCTAGAAGATTCTCCTAGAAAGAGGAAGAGAATCATGATGAAATGTTTGCTCCAAGTGGCTAGATAAGACCATTCTCTTAATGGTGTAATTAAAGAAGAAATGTGAATCAGGTTTGTATGGGTTCCCAAGATCGATAATCAATTTGTGAGCTTAATGATCACCATGGGTGATGTGGATCTCAACCTTTGCTACAAGGTTGAATATGGTTTCTATACACAGATGACATGGATGAAAGAAGGAACTCACCATAGAGTTCGAATGATATTGAGGCTCATATCAGTAGACCCATCTAACAAGAGATGGCACAGATAGATATGCAGAAGATCATTCAATAAAAATGAAAGATCTCAGATTGATGCATTACTTCCTAGGTCTGGAAGTATGGAAAGGCTCAGAAGGAATCTTTCTCAACCAAGGAAAGTATGCTGAGAAATATTAAAAGGACTTGATGTGTTGTTAGCAGATGACTCATCAGAGTTAGTGGATAGAACTCTATACAGACAAAATATTGAGTCATTGATGTGTCTAACGAATACTAGGTCAGATATATGCTTTGCTGTGAACACCTTGAGTCAGTATCTAGTGGAAACTGGATGTGTTCACCTATTAGTTGCAAAGCATGTGATGAGGTACCTAAAGGATACGATAGACTTTGATCTATGCTATTTTGGAGATCATGACTTCAGATGGCTACACAAATGTTGATTGAGCAGAAAGTGTATCAGACAGGTAGAGTACATCGAAAGGATGTTATTGTCTGGGATCAGCCATGATCTCATGGTTGAGCAGGAAACAATCTAGTGTGGCTCTTAGCACAAGCAGAATATATGGCTTCTTGCTCTACTAAGTTATGAAACAGTATGGCTTCAAGATTGTTTGACTTAGAGATAGACCCAACTAGGATCCTATGTGACAAACAAAGTTGTATCAAGATGGCAGAGAATCTAGTGTTCCAAGATATGGTGCAGAAAGGAACCAAAAGTTTGAATTTGTAACAAGTTACCAATGTACTAACCAAACTTCTACCGATCCGATGTACTAACCAAACCTCTACCTCAAATAAAGTTTTCCGAGACAAACTTAATATAGTTCAAAAGGACCCTCCTCGAAAGGGGGAGTGATGTGATAACTCATGATGAGATTGCCTGCATCGACAGTGAGGTCGATGATGAAGATACCTATATTAGTGATGCCAACAGAGAGGTTGGAGGATGGTCCTTAGACAGGGTCAAAGGTGACAAGGGGATTGCATCATCCTTGAACATATGTTCTAAAGAAGAGCTGTAGATGTATGTCTTCGAGAATGAAGTTCTTGGTGAACATGTGAGGGGATTGGATCATCCCTGGACTTCAGTCCTAAAGAAGAGCCATAGACGTATGTCTTCGAGAATGAAGTTCTTGGTGAACATGTGAGGGGATTGGATCATCCCTGGACTTCAGTCCTAAAGAAGAGCCGTAGACGTATGTCTTCGAGAATGAAGTTTTTGGTGAACATGTGAGGGGATTGGATCATCCCTGGACTTCAGTCCTAAAGAAGAGCCGTAGACGTATGTCTTCGAGAATGAAGTTTTTGGTGAACATGTGAGGGGATTGGATCATCCCTGGACTTCAGTTCGAAAGAAGAGTTGTAGACGTATGTCTTCGAGAATGAAGTCCTTGGTGGACGGTTGAGGATTAAGTCATCCTTGGACGTATTCCTAAATGTACGGTTGAGGATTAAGTCATCCTTGGACGTGGTCCTAAATGTACGGTTGAGGATTAAGTCATCCTTGGACGTAGTCCTAAATGTACGGTTGAGGATTAAGTCATCCTTGGACGTGGTCCTAAATGTACGGTTGAGGATTAAGTCATCCTTGGACGTGGTCCTAAATGAACGGTGGAGGATTAAGTCATCCTTGGACGTGGTCCTAAATGTACGGTGGAGGATTAAGTCATCCTTGGACGTGGTCCTAAATGTACGGTGGAGGATTAAGTCATCCTTGGACGTGGTCCTAAATGTATGATGGAGGATTAAGTCATCCTTGGATGTGGTCCTAAATGTACGGTGGAGGATTAAGTCATCCTTGGACGTGGTCCTAAATGTACGGTTGAGGATTAAGTCATCCTTGGACGTGGTCCTAAATGAACGGTGGAGGATTAAGTCATCCTTGGACGTGGTCCTAAATGTACGGTGGAAAATTAAGTCATCCTTGGACATGGTCCTAAATGTACGGTGGAGGATTAAGTCATCCTTGGACGTGGTCCTAAATGTACGGTTGAGGATTAAGTCATCCTTGGACGTGGTCCTAAATGTACGGTTGAGGATTAAGTCATCCTTGGACGCGGTCCTAAATGTACGGTAAGGATTGGATCATCCTTGGACTTTGGTCCTGTGAACTGAGTCGTAGACATGAGGTCTCCGAGAATTGATAGGACTGGATCGTCCCTGGACTTCGGTTCAAAAGGTACATGATAGGACTGGATCGTCCCTGGACTTCGGTTCAAAAGGTACATGACTGGATTGTATCATCGATGGACCTATGTCCTAAAGAGAGCGGGATTGATCATCCTGTAATATGATCGTGTGTGTTGATGATGTGTATACTTGTATTGTGTGGATACTTGTATTGATGATGTGTATACTTGTATTGGTGTGGATACTAATACTATTGATCTAGATGACGATGCTACTGATCGTATTGATCTAGATGATGCAGATGCTGTAGATCGAGATGATCCAGATGCTGTAGATCGTGATGATCCAGATGCTATAGATCGAGATGATCCAGATGCTATAGATCGAGATGATCTAGATGTTGTAGATCGTGATGATCCAGATGCTGTAGATCGAGATGATCCAGATGCTGTAGATTGAGATGATCCAAATGCTGTAGATCGAGATGATGTGACGATGCTGATCATGTTGATCTAGACGACGATGTTGATGATCATGTGATGAAGATGCTGATGATCGTGTGATGACGATGCTGATGATCATATGATGATGATGCTGACGATAGTGAGGATTCAGATGTTGATATTGCTATAGCTGTTTGAGTGCTGCAGAAGATAAAGACTCAGTGCTGAAGATGTTGATGTTCCGGTATTGAAGATGTTTCAGTAACTGGTTGAGTTACTGATGATGTTGAGAAAGATTCCAATGATTTATAGATGTATCATGTATGATGTTGATGACTCCTTGCTCGTGTAGATGTTGTTATAATATCCTTCTCGTTAAGGGGGAGTGTTGAGATATTGTAACTTCAAAGAATATTATAATTGTACTTTATTATTCCAGAGATGTTTCATTCCTTCGTAAAGATCTTATTGTATATCCGGAGATGTTTATTCCTCCGTCGGAATGTGGCAACTCGGGTTATTAGACTTCCCTAGTGGGGGTTGGCCCTGTATGTGTTATGTGGGTCAAAGGGTTATTAGACCACCCTAGAGGGGTCGGCCCAGTCAGTTGTAGTGGGGTATTTAACCCATTGGTTAAATACGAGCCTATGTGTACTTGTGTAAAAGATATGTCAGAGTAGTGTATAAATAGAGGAGGTGTGTTCCTCATTTGACACACTCACTCACTTGAGGATAGCGCACTTGTGGAGGAGGAGATCATGTCTCAGGGTTTCATCTTTGTATATTGTTGGTCATCTATATTGAGGAAGCTTTGCTGGGTTTTCTACCCCATGAGGGTTTCCCGGGATAAATCTCTGTCTCTTGTGTTTATGCTATGCTTGTTGTTTCTTCAGTGATCCTGTATATGCTATTATTGTGAAATGGAATGTAATGCTACTATTTTCTGTCTTAGCATATTAAATCTTAACACAACTCTGGTGATCTGTAAAAATGTGAGAGTCTGAGCAGATTGAGCAACCCCGACTGGAGTACTCCGGATAACCAGCTTTCCATAACCAAGGTGAGGTCGCCCTTCAAATATTTCTTCCAGCACATGTACTGGTTGGGATGGAACTATGGGAACCTAGGTTCATTGGGCTCCCTCTGCATCTGAAGTAGATCATAGTCTTCCCACTTACACTTTGGAATCTTACACAACAATTTTTTGTCCACTTCGACATGCTTTGATATTGGCGACAACGAAATGTCGTATTTGGCATTTTTCATTAGCTTGAAGACCGGTGCGTCCAGTGCACGTGGTGAGATATAGTCCAGGGTCATTGTCAATGGTATCTCCTTATTAGCTATCGGCGGCTTCGGCACTGTCGAACTCATCTTTGGTTGCTTCATTCTTGCCCCATTGGATCTTTTCCTTTGTCCTGCATTGTTGGACCATGTCTTGGTGATCTTCTGGACGCCTGACCTAGTTCTATGATGACCTTGTTGGCCGGGGTTCTCATTAACCTTTCGATCCCTCCATATTTGAATACCTTCATAGTCTCTTGGACCATGAACTCTTCTTTAATGGAAGACCTCTCAAACATTCACTGGATAAATTTCAACAAGATTTCAGACAACTCACTGAAAACAACTCACAAATTAGTGCTCGCAAGAAAATTCTAAGTGTTCGGTAACGCTCGCGAGTCGGAATGCAACAGTATTTATAGGCACAGGTAGCCTCCTCCGCGGCCTTCAACGGCTAGATCAGCATTAAATGCGGTATTTGTTGGCCAAATCTGGTGGATTCTTCGGTCCTTTCCTTCATTAACTGGTTTTGAACGACTATTTTTGTGTTAAATTCCCAAGTGATCACTGGCAAGGTATTGTATAACGACTATTTTTGTGTTCGACATTGTAACGGATACCTTTTGGAGTGTTGCGTCGAACTGCATGACAGGTCATCATTAAGTTGTTCATGATCACATAGTGAGTGATGAAGATGATGGAGAGGAAGACTGCGTTAGTTGGTATTTCTTCTCGACGTTTCAAGCCACAAAGTAGGGATCATCATCAGGAGAGAGTGTCTTAAGGTTTAAATTAGGTACAGAAGATAGCATTAATAAGTGTGAGATTGTATTCAATTAAAAGTTTTTAGGAGCTTGGCCGACATCCTAATTGTTTAGATTTTTTTATTTATTTTTAATTAGTTTTTAATATTTCCTTACTAATTAGTATAATAGGTACATAGCCTATAGTTAATAAATTAATTTAAATTTAATTATTAATTAAATTTACTATTAAACCTAAAATAACTATTATTTAGGTTATAAATTTTTTATTTAAAATATTTCCTAATTTCCAAATATCAAAATAATATTCAATTTCAAATAATTTTAATATAAAGATTTATAAATTAGTTTATTGGAATTATTAATCTAATATTAATGATTAAATTTTTTATTATTAAAAGTATTAATTTAATGATTAGTTAAGTTATAGAAATCTTGTATTAAAGTTCCAAAGTTTAAATTAAATTATTAAACTAAAAATTAATATTCCTTCAAAAACTCTTTTTAGAGTAATTAAATTAATAATTAATTTTGAAGGAGTTATTTAAATTTATCTAACCAAAATTTAGAGATTCATAAAATTCAATAAGGCTACATTTTTTAGGGCTGGTTTGTTAATTTTTTTTAATAAATTTATAATTTATTATTCATAAGATTTAAAATATTTATATTCATGAGATTTAATTTTTTTTAAGGTTTATAAATTTTTATTAAAGTTATTAAAATGATCAAATCATTAGTCGATTTTTAGATTTTTTTTAATTTTTTAAATTCTTTTAGAGATTATTAGAGTTATTGTTTTTTGTATGTGGATTATTGTTTCTGAGATGGTGAATTACGGGGCGCCAACACTCCTGCGCAGTGACTTCGCGGTGCCTGATTGCTTGCCTCTGAACTTAGCATTTTTCCTCGTTCAACTTGATCTTCGCAATTGCCTTTTTGACTACTGCGCGGTTCCTTTTTTTTTGGCGTAGCGGAACATATTAACAGTGTTGCATGGTATATACATGTTCTTCATCATACATTGCATACAAACTCTTTCCCATTTCCAGTGCCTAATTTCAACTGTACTTGGCACTTAGAAATTTCCTTCTTTCTGATCATCCAGGGTTCTACGAAGCAGGACTATCCCAACAGGGTTTAAGTCTGCTTCCATTAACTAGACCGGGCAAGTTATCTCCTGCTAATGTGGCTAACTGAGCTGCGCCACCATTAGTAACATGCACAACATTATATGGACCAAGCCAATGCATTTTAAACTTTCGAGGAAAATTCATAAACTTGCTATCATACAAGAGGACTAGATCACATACCAAAAAAGACTTGTTTTTGATATGCCGATCATGCCATGCTTTTTCTCTTTCCTTCTGTAATTGTTGGTGAAAGCATGCGATGAAGCGATCCTCCTCTAGACCAACCAAGTGTAGAATCCTTTCTTCTAGTGCGTCGCGATCTGCCATGCCTGTGAATGCAGCTATTCTCAAGCAGGGAACAATGTATTCCATTGGCATTATTGCTTCCTGTCCATAGGCCAGCCTACAAGGCATGTGGCCAGTCAACTTTTTGCAAGTAGTTCTATATGCCCATAAAACGACTGGAATGCATAGATCCCAATCATCCCTATTCATTTTGCATACTTAGTGAGCGCATTCTCCAATACTTTATTGAATGCTTCAACAGTTCCATTCGCTTGCGGATGATATGGCGTACTTCGTTGATGATGAATACAGAACTCTTCTGTCAATGCCTCAATGGTTCTGTTCAGAAAGTGAGTGCCTTGATCACTCATCAAAATCTTCGGGCATCCAAACCTTGTAAGGATGTCTTCAAATATGAACTGCACAGAAGTACCTATGCTACAGTCCTTCACTGGCTTTGCTTCTGCCCATCTGGTGAGGTAATCAGTTGCAGTAATAATGTACCTCGCACCAGTTCATTTTCCTGGTGGGTTTATAGTTCCCACAAAATCAATTTCCCATTTTTCAAATGCTTGCAGTTTCAACTATGGATTCAATGGCATCTCATCTCTTCGTGATGGCCTTCCAGTCCTCTGACAGACATCGTAGCTCTGGGAATGCTCCTTCATATCTTTATGAATTGTAGGCCACCAAAGCCTTGCCCGCAATATATTCTGCGCAGTGGCCCTTCCTGCGTAGTGACCTCTTGCTTCTCTTGAATGTGCATCCGCCTGTATAAATGGTTTCTCATGCTCTAACACACACCTACACAGTACTTCATGCGGTCCCAATTTGTATAACTAACCTATGATTATACTGAAGTCTGCTGCTCTTACTACCAACTGTTTCTTCTGCTGCTTAGTAAAATCTATGGGTGCTAACCCAGTAGTCTAGAAGTCTATGATGTATTTGTAATATTCATCAACTATCTGGATAGAAAAAAATTGTGCATAAGGCAGATTGTCTTCAAGGTTTGTAGGATCTTCTCCTGAATCAATCCTTGACAGATGATCAGGTCCTAAGTTCAATCTGCCAGGCTTAACTACTATCTCAAAGTCGTACTCCTGAAAGAGTAACAACCATCTACAGATTCGCCCCCCTAACACTGGCTTGTTGACTAGGTATTTGAAAGCAGAGTGATCAGTGAACATAGAGAAGTGCGCCACCAGTAAATAGTGCTTGAACTTTTGCAATGTGTAGACCATAGCTAGGCCTTCTCTCTTAGTGGTGGTATAATTCTTTTCTATAGATGAAAGCTTCCTACTCGAAAATGCGATGGGATGGTCAAAACCTCCCTCTCCTGGTTGTGCTAAGACAAATCCCAATGTTATACATGAAGCATTGACATGGACATGAAATGGCTTCTCCCAGTCTGGAAAGACTAGGATTGGCGCAGTTACCATTTTCTCTTTCAAGGTGTCAAAACCCTGTTCACACTCTGCGTTCCAAATGAACGATGCATATTTCTTTAGCAGCTTCTCCATTGTTGTGGTTATCTGTGCATACCCCTTTATAAATTTCCTGTAGTAACCAGTGTGCCCCAATGTAGTGTGCAACTGCTTGACTGAATTTGGTGTCGGAAAGTTTAAAATAAATGCGATCTTCGTAGGATAAACCATCAAGCCCTAGTTGCACACAATATGTCCCAACAGAATTCCATTGGGTACACAAAAAATACACTTCTTCAGGTTTAATGATATTTGATACTGTCTGCATTTTTCTAGCATCAATCTCAGATTTGTGCAATGGTCCTTCAACAACTCGAATACTGTCCAATCATCGAAATAAGCTTCTAAAAACTTATGCACGAAATCTTTGAATGCTATGAACACAACTCTGGAAAAGATGGCAGGCGCATTCTTCAGACCAAACGACATTACTGTGTATTGGAACGACCCCCATTCTATGGCAAAAGTGGTCTTGTGTCTATCCGCGGGATCAATTCTTATCTGATGATATCCCGAAAATCCATCAGTAAAGGAATAGGCCTCATTTCCTCCAACATTATCAAGCACCTCATCAGTGAAAGGAGTAGGAAATGGGTCATGCATTGAAGCATCGTTCAATTTTTTGAGATGATCTCGCCTTTTGTCTTCTTATGTTGGAAAACCATAGGGCTTATCCATTCTGACTCTTCGACTGGCTCGATGATCCCTGTGTTGAGCATTTTATCAAGTTCTTCCCTGACTCGCTCTTTGTATCGCGGGTTCAGTCTATAGGGCCTCTGCTTAACAGGCTTTGCACCTGGCTTAAGAGTTATCTTCATAATCCCTAAGTCTCCCAAGATGCCCTTCATCTCTGTAAATTTTGTCAGGAATAATTGCTGATACTGTTTGATCGAAAATCCATTCGAGCGGACGTGAGTCGGATCTCCCTAGCTCAATGTGAGTCTAGAACAAATAATACAGATTATAAACCACTTTCCTAGATCTAGTTAAGGATCAAGTCACTAGATGTCTTACCTTAAGTTCGTAATCCTTTCTCTTGGATGTTTCTCCATGTCTCGCAGTCGTCAGATCTCAGCTGCAAGACTTGTCAAGACACATAGAACAAGACAAACAAGTAAAGAGCATCTATACAGTAACAGATCTAAGTAAGCAGTTAAGCAGGAAAAATACACAATATCATCAATCACAACAATTTTGGTGGAAATCATTTATATTACTGTAAATATAGGGAAAGTACATAGAAGAGAATGATCACAACCGAGGCTTAACGTTGCAATCCTTCTCCATCCAAGCCAATGCCATATCCTCCCAAGGAAGTGTGAGTCTCTCAATGGATGAGTAGAGATCTCTCCAAGATGATTTCACCAGCATGTAGACACTATAGACTTCCTCCCTTTGGAGAGGGGTAGAGCTTCACTTATATAGGACTAAGTGGATAGGGTATGGATAGGATAGGTTGAGATATGGTAGGAGAGAGATAGGGGATCCTTCCAAGAGGTTAGGAACCGAGTGCCATCTCTCCCACAAGGTCAAGGATAGGGATCCATGTTAGCCGGCTTCGAGAATGGGCTCGAAGGAACTATTTTTGTCCATTAACTGACATCGTCTCATCCTACAAGAGAGAAAGGTGTGATGTCATAGGTTACATGAGTGCAGCCTGCGATGACCTCTCAAAACCTAGCATAAATGCAATGGTATCTCTTCCAGGTTAATGACTTAGCCAATTAAACTTTAGGGATGTATACATTGAATCTCATGATGGTAGGATTTTAGGTGTAACAGAATGCCCCCCAAAGCATGAAGCTATTTGAAATTTGGACAAGTGAAATGATTTGACAGAAGGAAAGGCAATGGCTTATCGGATGAAGGACACTGCTGCAGTACAACTGACTTTGAGTAGACAGTCTCATATGATATACAACATGGCTTCCGACCAATACAATGCAGATCCATGGTAGTAGTGACCGACTGAACACAATCATGGCTACTAGACACAAGCGTAGATCCATGATGAGATGATAACACAGCCATGACCAATACAAATGTGGATCCGTGTGATATGAATCAATATAAACTCCATAGTATCCTGGGTAAAACATGACTCCCGAGGGTCTTCAAGCTAAACCCACAATGATATGAATCTATCCATGTGATTACAAATGTCTTGACGTTGAACATGGTAGAAACCACTTGATTATCGGTCATTGATGTATACCGTTAACAAGTGCGAGGGAAACCACCATTAATGTCAATGATACCCAAGGTATCATTGTACATATCATCAAGCGTGAATAAATGAGTTGAAGTCGAACGCAAGATGAAATCTTTCAATCAAGAGTCAATGATGTAAACTCAAGTTGAAAGCGAGGTAACCTACCATTGAAGCATGAAGGGCCAAGGTACTTGATTGGTTTCTAGATTCAATCCTTAGATGATGTGTTGAAGTCGACAAGGATGAATCCATCGAAGGAGGGCCATGATGAATCCCCCATCATCGACACGAAACACGACAAAGGACATGTAGAGAAGATCGGATGGTACAATGACATGCAAGACTGACTCAGAGTAGACCGACATGATGGAAGGTGTACTGAATGCAGATAATGAGTAGTGAGCGTATTCTTGAACATGGGCGTGGCATGCCTTGGCAGTATTGACTTAATGAATTATGGTACCAACTCCTAATGCAATTGATGGTGGAAGCGTTCTTTGAATGACTCCAAGGAGTAACATGACTCAGGAAATAGGTAAAAATCGAGGACAAACAGATGATCCAAGTGTAGTATGCAAATGCAAATTAGTGCCATGTTTAAGAAATGACTAGGTACTGCCACTGATAAAGGGTGTAACATAAAAGCTTTCCTTTTCCCCCATCATGAATGATGAGTGCCTCATGTGTTTTTTATGAGCTTGATGAGGGTAACCAGATGCTCGGTATAGCTCATTTCATAGATGAGTCCAATCCCAAATATTTTCCGAACCTGAGATAGGAGGGGTTTGTCCCATGGTGGGCCCTTCAATGTAAAAGTTTAACGAGTCCATAGAAGGTAAACTCAGTCGTCATTTCATGTTTAGAGAGTCTGAAAATAACTAAAGAAGACTCCAACGGTCCTTTTTCGTAAAGTTAGCCTCATCACCCGAAAAAGGGTAAAACAACACAGGAGAGAACTCTTCCAGTCATGATCGGCTGGAGTATACCTTTTTCGTAAGTAGTGCCCCCTGGTCCGAAAAAGGGGTAAACTATCACTAGGAAGACGACCATTCAAATTATTTAATAAGCGTGAACGTGACAACTTCGCTTGGAAATCTTTTCGTATTTCGAGAACCTGAAAAGAGCTTAAAGATAGACTCCGGGGGGTTCCTTTTCCGTAGGAGTTTAACGAGCCCAGAAAAGTGATAAATCGTAACTTGGTAACGTATTCTCATAGTTTCAAGAGCATGAGAAAGAACAAAGAGTAAGTTCATCATCGTAAAATAATCACAATCTAATGAATGAAAATAATGACAAAAACAGACAAGGGGTGTTCATACCAGAGATGATCGTTCTAATGCAAAAACGACGTCAAAGGACACTTAAAGACTCCTGCACACTTGAAAACTAGGTCAAATAGCCAACCAAGCATTCAAACGTGATAAAAAATAATTTAAACTATAACAAATGACCTAAAGGCATCAAATATTTGAAAAAAGAATATTCCTTTTGTTTATAAATAGAAAAATGGGTTGTCATGTACCCAGCTGCTGACCCAATAGGAGAGGGAACATGATAACTGTCTGTGGGGCTTTTCATAAAAATCAGCCTAGTCATTAGCATCATATGAATAAAAACATTGGTGTGCAGATACAAATTAGGCAAAATGCACAGCGGAATTGAAACTAATCCACACACAATTCATGCCCATCCAGCATATCAAAACAATCATCAAATTAATGCATTACAGAAGTAAATACATAGACAGAAAACACTTATCTTCATTGTGAAATTGTCCCAAGCAACTAGCTATGTTGCTGCAACGTTCCACCCAACCGCAGGCTCTTTAACAGCATATACTGAGTCCGTCCGAAGGCCACCCCTGAGCCGAGCATGATATCTACAAGGAAAAAGGGGATTTCAAACTCTTACACAACCAAACAACCAAATAGTCATTTGGATCTAAGCCAAGCCAGACCACTGCTGGGTTTATCAGGCTAAATATGAACCCTCTTCAATTGTGGATGCTTCCACTCAAGTTCAAGCCAAAACAATGGAAACCCATTTCAACCCCAACAATCTCCTACACATAGAAACTCATAAACTGGGCATGGGTACACATAACAACAAAATATCAAGTATTGGGTATGAAGGGAAAACGTGGGAAACCCAAAAACAAAATGAGGAATGGTGAAAACAACCCTAGAAAGGAAATTTCATTTTCAGAAAATGTTTGGGGACAACCCAGGAGCAAAAATGACCTCCATTAAACCCCCAATTCATGGATCTCTTCTCCTAGCCACTATGCTAACCAAAACAAGTTTGCAGGCATGGAAAAATGCAGGAAATGGTAAAGAACATGGAGAATAAAACCCTAGCAAGACAAAACACCTAGCAGGATTCAAATAAAAACGCCCAGCAAGCTAAAAACGCCCAACAAACTCCCCAAAACACCCAACAAGCTAAAAACGCCCAGCAAGTTCTCCCAACGTGAGAGGGTGAATTCTGACTATGAAGAATGGCTTGGGAAGGAAATTCATGGGAGTTTTCTTGCCCAAGAAGGAGAAACACGTTTTTCCATGAGGGTGGCTTGCCCATACTCGAATTTGGATAGCCATACCTCCCCAATCCCCAAGGCATTAACTTCTTCACCCACCTCTCAGGAGAAATGAATGATTGGACATCAAAATCCACATGGGTAGTTGATGGTTCATGGGTTCTCTCATTGACACTTGGCTTGACTTGATTGGCTCAAGGGTTTGAATATTTCCCTCCCAGTTCCTTGAAATATCATGCCCCCATCTCTTATTGCATTGCATAGCTAGCTGTGGGCATTTATATTAAAATGCATATTTACAATTCCCATGGCTCACTAGCACATGGGTTAATTAATACCAACATACTTTCCTCTTCAAGATCGAGCGTTCACTAGCGGGGCCTTGGCCTTGAGCTCCACGCTAGGAATCATACAAAATATGCATACAATATTTACATTATAGCCCAAATATTACAAGGGTCAAAATGGGGGACATGACATGGGTCAAATAGAGTTACCATTATTTCATTTTCCAAATTGGGAGGAGAAGCGTTATTTGGAGCAAAAACTTCACTTGTCGATTCCGGGAGCTATGAGCAACCATTCCACCAGCCGTCCAGAGCAAGTAACTCTAAACTTCATCCAGCATAATTGTAGTGGTTTACATTTTTTATTTTGGTTCATTTTTTTGGGTTTTGAGTGGATTTGTGGAGGGCTATTGCATCCTCGGATTGTCGTAGGTTTCCCTTACGGGAACTGCGACGAACCTGGGTCATCGCAAATCCCGCAAAGGTGGAATGCGACGACGTCGCACTGTCATAATTGATGGGGTGTGACGGCGTAAACTTCCAACCCAACCATCAAACCAAGCCAAAAAAAAACCTTTCAATGGTTGAAGTGAGTATTAACAATGTTTAAACTCTCCTTTTGGCAGGTGCAAGCAGCCAAAATGGTCTTGGAGTGGCGTGAACGGGAGCACGAGGTAGATGATATGCAAATTTCAAATGATCCATTATGTGTGACGGTGCTGAGGAACTGTGGTCTCCTCAAGTTCTTCGAGATCCAGGGCATGAGGGCCCAAATCCCCCTATTGACGCATATGCTTAGATGTTGGGATGTGGCTCAACAGTATTTTGTGATTGGCCACATCCCAACATCTACTTCCTGACTAGATTGTCCCAGAGGGGGGACAATGTGCTTCTTACTGGATCACGGGGAAGTGATCGGACTGTGGAGGACATGATCCTACAACACTACACTCCTCATGCTCGTGCTTCTAGTGGGAAGATTCCCATAAAATATGTGCGAGAGCACCCGTTGTGTGCCATTCTCTTCACCATCATGAGGATAGCAGGGA
This sequence comes from Larix kaempferi, assembly GCA_027924585.1. Lineage (NCBI taxonomy): Eukaryota > Viridiplantae > Streptophyta > Pinopsida > Pinales > Pinaceae > Larix > Larix kaempferi. The sequence goes on from BSBM01000893.1 coordinate 4,664,644, forward strand.
GTTAGGCTCCTCACTTGGATACTAGGTCTTAGAAGCTATATGCAGAGGACTCTGTGTCTCTGAAGATATTCAACTGGTGCGAGGGACTCCTCCTGAACATTCGACCTCAACTGACCAAGTGTCGATGGGGAGAGCTCAAACAGTTCGGCTACGGTTTGATAGTGATCTCGTTCCTATTGGAACGGGTTCCCCTCTTGCGCCCACAGGTACCACTGGATGACAGGGATCCTAGGGAACCTCACATGGCTAGATGGACATAAGTGATGGCCTGCCATGGTGGGGGCCCCATCATCGGATATGGTCCTGAGTTCTTCACCTGGATAGAGGGCCAGTTGCTTATGGTAGAGGACTACTTGTACAGTGGTATGTACTACAGAGATGACTTGGACCTGGAACTACCCGAGGGAGAAGTATGGGGAGACATAGGTAAGAACAAATAACCCTTGTAATTTTTAATTTTGTGCATTTATGATTTTTTTGTTATAGTGATGACAAGATAGCAACATGTGTGTGCAATGTACCAATCCAAGATGAAGTTGGCCATAGAGTTGGCAATTGTATTCATGTATCATGGAATGTGTAGGTAATGAATGGACTCGAAGGACCTTTCCAGAAGATGGACTCGTCTATAAAGACGGAGTAAGGTGTGATCGCAGATGGCGTAGAATTGGTTAAGATGAGAGACCACTAGTTGAGAATCCAAATGGATGACAACGTGGTCCATACCCAAAGAAATAACGTCAGTTAGGGTTCCAATAACTGCTTGATATTTTGTAGCATTGTTGGTTGTGAAACCTAGACACATTCCCCCTGAGCTTATGAGCTCGCCAGTAGGTGAATAGAGTACCCAGGATGCTGAAGCAAGGTTATGGGTATGCCGGATGGCGCCGTCCGCGAATCCAAAGCACATTTCCATCTGCACACGCAAACAAAACATGGTATAAGAAATGAAACAAGACCTAAACACACAAAAAATCAAAGTGTCACACCACACAAAAACACACACATGCCATGTACAGTATATACAATAGTACTTATGCATGAAAGAATCAGGCATAGTACCTCTTCAAGTAGAGCCCACTGCGGGTTTCACCCAAAGATATCCCATCGTAGTATTCAAGCTCATAAGCTCCCTTCTCTAAGACGTGTTTCACTATGTAAGGTCCATGCCACATGGACAAAAAATTTCCTGTCCCCAGCTTATCAGTTTTTTGGTCATATGTGAGGACCAAATCTCCTTCGCTGTAGGTGCGAGGTTCTACCGACTTGTCGTACCATGCTTTGATGCATTTCTTATGAGCCTCGTTGGCAAGAGCAGCATCTCGGTGAGTTTCGTCGAGCTTAGCTAGGTAGAGGAAGCGTTCTTCCTCGGTAGTAGTGTTTGGGAGAAGTTTGATGGCGATCTTGAGAGACAGAATCTCGCACTCAATGGGAAGGATCGCCTCCAATCCATACACTATTTGGAAGGGAGTAAATCCAGTGGTGGTTTTAACAGAGGTTCGATAAGCCCAAAGTGCAGAGAAGAGCATGTTATGCTAATTAGCCTTGTGTCTACCCACCATACGTTGGACCATAGTTTTCAAGACCTTGTTAATGGCCTCGACCTGTCTGTTTGACTGTGGGCAGTATGGTGTTGAGTTTTCATGGCGAAAACCCAATCTATCGCTCAACTTGTGAACCATATGGTTCATAAAGTGAGAACCATGGTTAGTAACTATCGCTTGAGGAACTCCAAACCGCGCTATTACATGATTAAACATGAAGAGTGTGGTGGTCTTGCCATCGTTCGTGTATGTAGGCATTGCCTCGACCCACTTTGTAAAGTAGTCCATAGCTACAATGACGTAACTATGCCCCCCGATCGATGTAGGTTTACAATGCATGAAATCGATGCCTTGTTTAGTGAATGGGCCGACGACAATAACCGGGTGTAACAGAGAGGGATGGGTGCGCTTTTTTGTATGAAAATGTTGACATGGAGGACTTTTTTTTACAGCCTCGATACAATCTTTAAAGATAGGCGGCCAATAATATCCAACGTGAAGAATCTTCTGGGCTGTAGCCATCCCAAAGAGGTGACCGCCACATGCCCCAGTGTGACAGTCATTCAAAATGTGTTCAGAGTTGTCATGAGTCATACAACGTCGAAGAATAGAATCGATACCACGACGGTACAAAGTATCACTGATGATCATGGTGGCGATGAATTCTTCAGGAGAACACTTCTGGCCTAACTAAATGTGTTCCACTACACTAGAAGTAACCGAAATGTCTATCAAACTGGTAGGCTCAATGTTGGCTAAATTTCCTTCAGAGTCCGTTTGACACGCGAGTATCAAGGATTGAGATCCAAAGTAGATATCTGGTGTAAAGATGGTGTGAATGCTTCTCTCCATAGTATCCACAAAGGGAAGGAAAGACGAATGATGATGGAGGTCTTCCCATGGAGGATCATATGCACTCATGATTTCCATAATGGACTCGTCAGAATGAAAAGTTCGTAGCAGAGGATCGGATGATGTCCTCTGGCGCTAACTGGATAGCCTCGTACATGAGTTCAATGGGTGACAGAGGCATGGTGTCTCCAATCAAGTGTGTGGTGGATTCATCAGGTACAAGCCATGAATTAGTGGAGTTGGGGATAGATGAAGTTTGCGAGGAGATCATGTTCACCGTGGCAACATGGTTTGGGGGATTTGAAGTAGGAAAGATGCCCATAAGGGATGAATCCTTAAGGATGCCCACCCCCATGCTCTCATACTTCTACGAATATTGTCCAATTGATGGAACGTTATCGCTTGGGTGAGTAGCGGTGTCAGGTGTGTAGAAGTCCAGTTGGTCGACTGTGACAATTCGGCCTTGATGGGGGAATTGTACTATGGGAAAGACAGATGATGTGACTGCATTCATGGCATAAAACCAATTACGACCAAGAAGAATGTTATAATCTAATGGGGCAGTGACCACTTCCACGTTAAGGATTGCGGTCTTTCCCCCTAGCTCGACTAGTAAAGCTTGTAACAGCCCATGAGGTTGAAAGCCACGTCCGTCGAAGGCTCTCAAAGTAGTGGGAGAACGGTTCAACTTGGGAGAGCCAATGGCTCTCCAACATGCGATCGACATGACTGACGTAGAGGCTCCTTCGTCCAAAATGGTACGATGGATTATCTTCCCAGCAATGTTTGTGGCAACTTGAAATGCCAATTGATGGGAGAGCCTCGGTTTGAAGTATTCCAGTCGGAACATAATGATATTCGATGATTCCGGGTCAACTGCACCAATGGCAGTGAGGAGAGTCTTGCGCTGATTCAGACAGTTTTGCAAGACCTTGAGTGTCGACATAACACAAGGAGCTTGTGCTAGGTCCTCTACAATGTTGTAGTTTTGAGCATCCCAAGCATTAGGATTGAAAACCGATTTTCTAATCATGCTCTTGGGCAAACACAACACTAAGTTGAAAGAGGGCTTCTCAATGGTGAGAGGAGCAGCTGGTATAGTGACGTCGGGCATTGAAGTGGAAGATTTTTTAGTATTAATTCCAATAGGTTCCTTTGCCGGAACAGAGTCATACGAACGGGAACATGTGTTCAAGTTGATAGTCTCTTTATGTACCATGAGAACATGTGCGGTGGTGGATGCTTCTCCTTGGGAAGAAGAAGTGTGAGCGATCGAGTGCTGAGTTTGAGCAGGGAAGGGATCGTTGAGAACTGCGGGTGTGGGTTTTCCCTTAAGAAACTTTTGAACTTCATCCCTAAGGGGGCACTCTTTAGAAAAGTGATCATCACCACACAGTAGGCAAGGATACTTCAACTTCCTTTTCTGTTTGGTATCATCAGGGGTGCTCTTTTGTTCCTGCTCGGTGGAAGATTTCTTAGGTTTCCCTTTGTTCTTCTTCTTACCACCAGAATTTTGAGGTGAAGCTGATGAAACAGAATTCACTTATTTGGTGACAGCGGGAGTGGATGATTTGGTAGTGCCATGACCAGCCTATGTTGGTGATGGGGAAGAATCCTAGGGGTTCGACGAACCAACAGTTTGAGAGGAAGGTTGGGTGTGTAGGGATCCAATGATGCCATCGGCTTGGGGTCCCTTAGGTGGTTTTGCGGGGTCATAAGTGTTGTGGGGCACGTCGGGAAGAATATCAAACAACATGCCAGATTGAGCATAGACTAAGTCTAGCAAATGGGCATGAGCGATGGCTTGTTCCTCAGTTACAATGCCTCCCATGGAAACATCTCGTGCTATGGTAGGAATGAGAGACTTTGTAAACTAGTCTGCTAGGAGTTGATCTGGAATAGGAGCCTTAATAAGACATCATCTCCTTCGCCACTCATGGATATGATCAGAGATGTGAGTGGCGGTATTCTGACGGAGCGAGGTTAAAATTTTTGTACCAGTTTCATACCATATAGGCAGTTGGAAATGAGTCAAAAAGTTCATAGTAAGAGAACCAAAATCAGGAAAAGAATGGGGTGGTAGTTCAATATACCACTTGGCAGCCGAACCAGTGAGAATCCGTTGGAATAACCTAAGACGGATCAAGTCGTCCATCAGGGAGTTGGATGAACACCATAAGTGGTACGTAATCACATGATTTTTAGGATCCTCACCCGGCTTACCATCAAATTTTGGGATATTTGATGGAAGTTTCACCGGAATGGGTGGCCAATTAGTTTCGTAGTAGATGGGGTCATTGGTCAAGCGATACATGTCAGGTAGATCCAAAGTATCCAAAAAGGGTAGCTGCGGATTAGACTGTGAGTACTGATAGTACAAATAAGGCATGTAAGGACCAACAGGACCTTGTGTTGACTGACCATAGGGTGTTCTAGGAGGAAACTAGCCATAGGGGTATGAGCCGCCTAGACCAAATATAGGTCCTCCATTATAGTAAGGTGGTCCATTACCATAAGAAGGTGACCCGTTACCATAAGGTGGGGGCCCTCCTTCGCCGTCGAGAGGGGGTGGGCTGCCTCCAAATGGTGGGGGTCAACCACCACCGTTAGGGTAGGATGGGCCACCACCACCTCCGTTGGGAGGAGGTAGTGGTCCACCACCACTGCTGGAATAGGGTGGACCTCCACCACCTCCACCGCTGGAAGGTTAAGAGCCTCCTCTGCCACTTCCACCATAGTAGGGTGGTGGTCCACCACCACCGCAACTAGGATGAGAAGGTCCTCCACCACCACCACTGAGATGGGATGGTCCTCCACCACCACCAGGATGGGATGGTCCTCCACCACCACCAGGATGGGATGGTCCTCCACCACCACCACCAGGGGGGGTGGGCTATGATGACTGAGGTGAGGTGGTCCTCCGCCAGAAGGTAGAGGTCTGCCTCCTCCAGGGTTATGTGGGGCCCCGACGTCTCCAATGGGAGGTCGGGGTTGACCAAACAAGGGTGGAGGGACTGTAAGTGGGGGTCCATGTTGTAAAAAATTTTGCTGTACCCATAGAGTTTAAGGGTTTCCGAGGTAAGGTACCCCGTAGATTGTGTTTCCGGGATTAGGTTGACTTGGCACAAGGTTAAGATGACCTAGATACGCTTGAATCGATGGAGGTTGAATTACGTTGGATGGTCCCCCAACATGGGATAGTCTCGTAGTGGAAGGTCTAGGAGGTAGGGAGTTTCCAACGGAACGATCGATGGAAACTCCTGCTGCGGTATTATGTTTAAGAGATGGGGCTTTCCCCCCCAGCAACAACTTGCTGACCACTAGGTAAAGGTTGACCCAACACTAGTTGTTGATTATTCACCATAGGATTACCACTACCTGTAAAGAAGGTAGGGGGTAAAGAGTATTTTCCCCTCAAAGTTTGGGGTGGGGGAGGAACAAGTGATGTAACTGTGGTGACTACAGGTGTGTTGGACTATTTTCTTTCAACAGGTTGGGTTGTAAGAGGTGCTGAACTGGTCTCCTGTCTAGGGGACGTATGTGCAGGAATGGATGGTTGACCAGTTTTAGCAATGGTCACATGTTGCGTGGATGATTCTGGTGACTCAAAAGATAAAGAGTGACCTACGATAGGTCGTTCATCGATCCTTAGTTGAAAATTTTGACTTCGAAACTCCTCACCTATAGAACGTAAATGAGCCAACTGCTCATGATAAGGTGCTAAGTGGTCGTCAGGGATAGCCCAATTGAGTGGGGATGCAATGGAAAAATGGGCCACTAGGTGGCCTGTAGAATATGTCCAATAAGCCGCTGAAGGACCAGCAACTGTTGTGGGGTCATCCTGGGGTTGATTTATCCATTCCAACGATCCAAACTCTCCCAAAGAAATGGGAGGTAATTCTTGTGAAGTGGGGATTTGTGCTACTTCACCTTGTGGGGGGTGAGAGGTAGGTGAATCTAGAGGAGTATGAGGAAACAAAAGTCCTCCAACATTCAAAGTGGGGTTTTCCACTTCATGTGACCCGACCTTGGCTTGTGGATCCATTCGTACCCTCGAAATTACCTCCTGGTTAAGGGGATATTTTGGGTGGCAAATTCTGAATCCTGTGAGACCTTCTCCAAGGAAAGTCAGCTAGAGTGATTGAAACAAAAATTTTCTCCTAAGGCAAGCTAAACAAAAGGAAAGTAGACCAGAAAAACCCTACACAAACTAAGGCCACAAGCAAACTTATGTTATAAGAGTGGATTCAAAGGTCTGGAACCTCACAAGATTGTCAAGGCTTCGCAAATCACTATATACCATAGGGTCCAATAGTAAAACACGACAAGGAAGATTGGGACTATACCCTTGCCTGAATACCTGATTACCTGGACGGTATGTGTGTAGTAATCTCCTTGAGTGTTATTCTCGGTGTATTGCTCTGCCAAGACGGCCAAAAGGTTAACTCAGTTGGTTTCAGGAATCCTAGTGGTGTCTCCCGATATACGCAAGGTACATGGGAGCTCAAATCCATAGTGGTGTTGTCTAATGCACAACCGTTTGGCAAGAGACCTTCCGATATACTACCGAGTACATGAAACACCTTTCGAGATACACCAAGTAAATGTGGTACTTGGTGGGTACATGAAAGAGCTCGATATGCCGATAAGTACGTGGAAGACTACAATACCCCCAGGATACAGTGTTGGAAAATAACGACAGCTGCCACGCTTAACGATGCCAGAACATGTCTCTAACTTACACACAAGTTGCTAAAAATTTTACCCTAGTTCTACTGTTAATTTTATCTGGACGGTTAGGTGAATGCATGAGGTGAGTACATAATGCAAGCCCTAACTACATGCAAAAAATTACACTTTTCCTTTGATGAACTCTATGTATGGGAGGGAGAAACTTCTTTTTCTTTCCAACAATTTTACCAAAGCAACACAATGCAATGCAATCCCAAATCTATGAAAAACGATAATGAAGTATTCTTTTCCTTTTCAGCGAAAACATAAAAAATTAACACAACACTACTAAGCCAAATCAAAGCATGTTTTTCTTTTTCTTTTATCTTTTCAAAATGAAAATGATGCTAAGCAATGAAAAGAGAGAGTTTCTAAGTAGAGTATGCAAGATTTTCACTTTCACTACAATGGCCTAAAAGCATAAAAACCAAAAGACGCTTTTAACTTTGCAAGCATGGAACTACTTTTGCAAAACTTGATATCTATCCGAATTTTTCAAGAAGAAGAGCAACTCATAATTCGTGAAAAACAAAAATAATGCAATTTTCTTTCAACTTTTCCAAAAGATCCACAAATGAGACATTCCAATGCATATACAATTCTTCAAATGAGCTTGAGAAATGATGGAAATAAAGTACTTTTGATTTTTCAATGGGTGTATCAAAATAACAATTTGATAACAATGATTCTTTTTAAACACAAATACTGAAACGAAAAGACTACTTGCAGCACTTCAATAACTCAGAAAAATCTCAAGAAAAGATGAGCACTCAATGGACTGAAAGTACACACAAATACTCAAAACCAGTCAGTAACAAGCAACACTAAAACAAGCAAAGATCACAAAAATGAAAGCAAATGAGGTCTGGAAACCGATCCAATACAATGACCAGATCTGGAAAGCAGAGGAGGGAATGCAAGGGTGAGTGGATGCAGGTGGGGGAGACAAGAGTTTCCACCACTACCAAATCTCAGACTTGTCCAAGACAGAACCGAAAACAACTCCAAATAAAACCAAACAACTCAATCACACAAAGCAAAATGGGTTCTCTGACTAGATCTTGCAGTACAGAGAGAGTCTGCACACAAACCAAACTCAAAACAGAAAAGGAGAAGGGGTTCCTGTATGGAAAAAATGGCAGATCGGGGCACTCCATTCTTGTACACAGTGCGACGTCATAGTTCACCAGTGCGAGAAGTGTGATGGTGTCACAGTAGACCAATGGAAGGGCTACGATGAGGGACCAACAAATAGAGAACAGGGATAAAAAACAACATAGTGTCACTCTGGGTACACTAACCAAGTGCGACAGGTGAGATCCATGTTAAAAAATGAGCCAAATCTCCAAGTAATGAGTAATGAAATGGTTTGAAAATGAGAAGTACAAACTCAGAGGAAGGTAATCAGATTCTTCAAAGTGAAGATCTGATGATGAAACCAACTTAAGAGGAAAATGGCAAATAAAATGGCTTGTAACAAGAAATCAACTGAAAATGACATTCTAATTGACAACTACAAAGCAATGTTCTTCCCCAGTATGGTCGCCAGATTTGTTTGACGGACAATCCACTTGAGTGGACACGAGCTGGATCTCCCTAGCTCAATGTGAGTCTAGAACAAATAATACAGACTATAAACCACTTTCCTAGATCTAGTTAAGGATCAAGTCACTAGATGTCTTACCTTAAGTTCGTAGTCCTTTCTCCTGGATGTTGCTCCATGTCTCGCGGTCGTCAAATCTCAGCTGCAAGACCTGTCAAGACACATAAAACAAGACAAACAAGTAAAGAGCATCTATACAGTAACAGATCTAAGTAAATAGTTAAGCAGGTAAACTACACAATATCATCAATCATTTATATTACTATAAATATAGGGAAAGTACATAGAAGAGAATGATCACAACCGAGGCTTAACGTAGTAATCCTTCTCCATCCAAGCCAATGCCATATCCTCCCAAGGAAGTGTGAGTCTCTCAATGGATGAGTAGAGATCTCTCCAAGATGATTTCACCAGCATGTAGACACTATAGACTTCCTCCCTTTGGAGAGGGGTAGAGATTCACTTATATGGGACTAAGTGGATAGGGTATAGATAGGATAGGTTGATATATTGTAGGAGAGAGATAGGGGATCCTTCCAAGAGGTTAGGAACTGAGTGCCAGCTCTCCCACAAGGTCAGGGATAGGGATCCATGTCAGTTGGCATCAAGAATGGGCTCGAAGGAACTATTTTTGTCCATTAACTGACATCGTCGCACCCTGCAAGAGAGAAAGGTGCGACGTTGTAGGTTGCATGAGTGTAGCCTACGATGACCTCTCAAAAACTAGCATAAATGCAATGGTATCTCTTCCAGGTTAATGACTTAGCCAATGAAACTTTAGGGATGTATACACTAAATCTCATGATGGTAGGATTTCAGGTGTGACAATACTCATGTAACAGGTCTGCGATTTCCATGATAGTCTGATCGTCCCAATAGTCTCCAATACTTGCAAACTTTGACTCTTCGCTGGTGCCAATGTTCACTTTCTGTGTTTTCACGGGTCCGCTCATGTCTGGTATTTCTAGCGGAGGTCCCTCTACGTCGAGCGCTCCTTCTGACTAAGGGATGTTTATGTTGTGCGGGTCCTCCTCATCACTTCCTTCTTTATCTTCAACCTCTTCATCTAGGTTATAACATTCCATGGCATGTTCTACATGTTCCTTCCATTTTGTATGTAGGCTTGCAAGTACGCTGTCAGGTCCAAAGAATTCCTCTAATGTCATGTTCTTATGTCGACATTCTGGTCTAAATATTCTTTCCTTAATAATTTGTAGCGCATCGTTGATGGTAGGATTTTCATCTTCAAAATTGAAACTCTTCTGGAAGTTCACAGTCATAGTAGGCCAATATGTCGTTTCCCTGCGCAACTCCATACTCCAACATGTGCACAAATAGGTGCACCCACTTTGTTTGTGGTCTCTCCTCCCATGCTTGTGAACAGACCTCAATATGCTGTCTTGGATCTATCTGTCCGTTCTATTTCTCAAAGGGTAGGGTAACCTTGTCAGCAAACCTGATCTGCATCTTGATTCTGCATTGATCCCATGTGGTCAATGTCTTCTTATGCGTAGCTCACCATCTGGCAGGTGTTTCATGCAGTGCCATATCTAGTGCTGGTAAGCGATTTTCATATGTAATTGCTACAGTATATTCTTTGATAAAGGAATAAAAATTAGATAAACCATCATAAGTGGGGATTGGGCTTACCTTCTTTCCAATCCAACGCAGTGACTTTGTAACCTGTGTGCATCTCCTTGTAAATACTTCATGCATTCGACTTTTCCAATTCTCCAGTCCTGCATCAGAGTCTGATATGCAAGAGTTGTCACATCTCTAGCTGAGTGTTCCATTCACAATAGGATTAATGTAATCTTCTTGGTTCGTGGTCATCTTGTAAAGTCGCTCCAAATCTTGAGCCCTGGATTCTTCCTGAATCGGCTCGTTGTATCTATCTCCATCTGCAGGGTCCAATGGTGCGATGACCCTGAGATGCTTTCCTTCGAAGATCATCTTCTTAGTCTTCAAGTTTATGATAGTGAGTTTATCGATAGCCCAGTCAATTCCCAACAACGTAGGAAAAGGATGACTATCATCCACAATCTCGATAAACTCAAAATCTGCGTAGCTCTGCACTCCATCAATGTCAACAATCACGTTGGCTAACCATCCAAACGGTATGACGTTTTCTTGGCTGGCCATTCTCAACTGGATAGGTGACCATAACAGCTTTGGTCTCCCCATCTGTTTCCATGTCTGTTTAGTTAAGACATTTACTTCAGATCCGAGATCAAGAATGATCTCATCCATTTCATAATCTCCTATCTATGCATTGAGTCTCATTTCTCTACCTGTTCTCTTGTGTTTCTTGATCTGGTGAACTGCGCTATCGGTAGTTTCACTTTCACTGCATGGTTCATACCGATCTAACAACTTCTACAATTCTGCTATAAAGTTTGGACTCTTTAGCAACTTCATGCAGCTCCTGAGGAACTATGCAACAGAGGTGCATGTCTCTACTGTGGCGCTCGTTCTATCATAAGCAGTCGACATATCTTCCATATGCGGTATTTCACTGTGCAACGAGATTCTTGGCGATCTGGGTGCTGACTCTTTGAAGATATCCCACACTTCTTCAAAGACTTCCCTGTTTTTCTTCAAGTCGAAAGCAGGTGCTTTCCTAGTAGCTTTCCTTATCCATATTGTTACAAGAGGAGTCTTCTTAGTGTTAAAATCTCATGAATTTGAAGCTTCTGCTCCTTTGTCTCTTCCTGTCGTAGCGCCACTTCATGTCACTATGTTGATACTTGGATCTGCAGGTCTCCTCTCTACTGCAATCAACTGAATGTTTGGGTTTGGCGCCTCTGGCCACTTTCTTTTATGCATTTCTACCTCTAACACTGGGTAGTATTCAATAACATGATAAAATGATTTACAATAACTATATGTAGTGCATGGGTTGGTACAATCTTTAGATGCGTGGCCTTCTTGGCCACAATTATAATAGATTACTTGACCTTGGCCTTGTCCTTGTGCCAGGCCATTATTCCTTCCTCTTCCGCGGTATCCTCCGCGGCCTCTGTATGCTCCTTGATCATGCTGTGCATTATTTTTTTTATGGGGAGTCTCTTATTGGACTCTGTACATTCCTCCATACATATGCTCAATATATTTATTTATTTCTAGCATGAGCTCATATGTGCGACAATTGGACTTATCATGCCCAATTGACTTACAAAAATTACAATATAGGTTTTTAGGTGTTCTTACATATTTCTGTATCAGGTGGCAGTCTTTTGGCTGGTGTCCTCTAGTTCTGCAAATTTCACACCATGGCCCTTGGTTCGGATTTAATGGGTTTGGTCCACCCATGTTAAGGAAATATTGGAATAAAGGAGAGTGATCCTTATTGTGTCCTTCACCCTTACAGCCTATACACTAGACTTCCCATCTCTCTTGCTTTACCTTCTTGATATCCTACAATTGTAGTGTCAGGGTAGCCAACTGGTTCTGAATTTGAGACATCCTAGTGCTACTTTCTCCAGTCGGTGAAGCTTCCAACTTCATCATGATTTCCAAGGCTTCTACCTGTGAAGCCACCTTCTGCTGCATCAAAGGATGTCTGATAGGAGGCAAAAAAATGGCTATAAACCATTCCTTGTGCTGTTGCGGCACTATGACGAAGCTTACTTGGTCCAGCAGTGTATTAAATTTCTAATCAAACTCCTAGACTATCTCATTAGGTTTCTGTTTGATCTCTTTCAACTATGTTATGCACTGTGATTCTGACTTTGGATTCTTAAATTCTGCTAAGAGTGCAACCTTGATTTCTAACAAGGTTCTATTATGTCCCTGCGAATTATTGGCTTAAGTACTGATCTAGAGGTTTCCAATGTAGACCCAGGTTCTTTAGCGTTTTCAAGGCACCAACAAAACCCCTTCTCATCGGCCCTTTCAGCAACAACCTGCGAACAGGCTGAGGTCTCACTCGAGGTGTAGCTATGGGAGCACTGCGAAATCAGGTTTTCATAGTGAAGTGATGAGTTTTTTGCAAAGGACTAATGCATAGCACACTATCATACCTGCGCTGCGAACTGAAAACTACACGACGATAGCCTGCGTCGTAGTCTGCACTTCTACAAACCAACTGCTGCACAACTAGTGCACCCAAGGGCTATGCGGTTCAGGAAGGATACAATTAATAGGACAGTGCAATAGAGTTATGTGCTTCCTCTTCCAAACTTAACCATTTCTGAAGTTTTACTCTAACACTTATCCATTCAGCTACTTCCTTAGATTAATTAGCCTTATAACAAATGCAAGTAGACAAAACATACACTACTGCGTGCACCTAGTTCTATGCATTGAAGGGTTATACAATCTAAATGTTACATACACATGTTGTTATTCAATGAATTGATACTTTCACAAACATGGAATACTGAGCATTCAACATTCATTCATTCCATCAATACTTAACATATCATTCCCATCTTTCTCCTGTGGTGAATACATATAAAAGAATTAACATACCAACTGATAAATGAGAATTCGAGCATCCAATGTAAGCAAATAAGTAAATGTAAACACATAAACAATCACACTACACAGTATTTAACGTCGTTCACCCCCCGGATGGAGGCTATGTCCACAAGAACTGTTTTTATATTAGTTTTTGGGAAGGGTACAATAGTTCTTTGTTTGCGCACTCAGCTATAGACTCTCTTCTCTCTCAATTATGTCTCTGCGCACTCAACTGTAGAGCCTTTACAATAGCTTCAAGCTTAAGATTCAACAATATTCAATGCTTACAAAACAAAGAGTTAACAACCCAACAACCCTTTCCCATACAAAATGTGCCTTATTTATAGATCATGCATGTAGGTCATGTCTTTACAATTCATAGGAAAAACCCTTACGTTTACAAAACTAGCGTGGCTAACTGCCAGCCTGACTGTCACTGTCGACAGCTTTCTCCACCTACTCCAAGCCATCTTGTTGGGCCACTCGTGGCTCACACGCTCTTATGACAGCCTCAGTCATAAAAAATAGTTACAACTGCATCGTGGCCTGTCCCTTTCCACACCTCCCGCCTGCCTGTCTCCGTCGGCGTAGTGGCCTAGCTTCTCAACTACTTGCCACCACTCTCCTTGACAGGTCGCTTTCTTCTTCCTTCAACCTGTTCCTTACTCAAAATAGGTCACTTCCTTGTCTGACCTTTAAATATATTTCTTACCAAAAATAGCTGCTGCATGGGTCTTGTGCACTAGCATACTGCACATTTCTGCCTTACCCATTGCTGCTGCACGGCATGCGCAATTTCTCAAGACTTCCCCCATACCATGTCACAATGCGTAATGCACAGTTTCCAATACTTGTGCATATTTTCCCACTTGGGCCTCGCCCAACAGGCCCCTAACACTTACTTGTGGCTCGTCCTGAGCCACTTCCAGTTGCGAATGATGGTGCTGCATCTTCCGGTGTGCCTAGCTTCAAAGTAAAGTTTTGCAGAGTAATTTCTAACTCTGCAACCGTGTCCTTGGCCTTTTTCTCAAATCCCCGAAGTGTCTGCAGAGTTTCCTATAAGACTGCTTCCTTGGCCACCTATTCTTTCATGGTGCCTTCTGCGGCCTGAAGTTCTACGAACTTCTCGTCAAATTGTTGCATTAACTCAAGGCCTTCTTGTTCAATGGGATACAACCTCGCAGATGTAGTAGCCTCCTTCTCTCTAAGCGCAACCAGCTCTTTCTGCAGATCCTTGACTTCATTGTACTTTTGGATTTTCTCCCTGGCCGACGCACTTCTTAACTCTGCGCTTGCATTCCCTACCTGCTGCTGTGTCCGTTGTAGATCCCCCTTTATCTTTTGAAGCACAGGATCCTCATTCAAACCTTTCAATGTTGTAGTTACTCCTTCAAGTAACTCTTGGCACTTTGTCACCTCCAACGAAATGCTGTCCGTGGTTGCTTTTACTTCCTCAGCTGGAGCCGCGCACTGATCTGGTGGGATAACTGGGTACCTAGCCTCTAGCTCTACAATATTCCCTTTGTAGGAAGTCTCCATCTGTACCATTTTTAATGTGAGGGATTCAAACTTGGCCCTGATTTTCTTTATTGTATCCTCTACATCATCTTCTTTTGTGCATTCCTCGATCTTTATGTAGACTGCTGAAACTGTCTCTTTCAGCTTATGGTCTTTTTCTCTAGCTTCGCTTAGCTGATGAATATTGCGAGCTGATTCCTTCTTCAGTTGATTGATTTCTTTAGTTAACTTTGCGCTCTGATCATATAAGGCAAGGTCTCTCTCGTGAATCTCCTCGACAACCTGCATGTGTAATTCGGTCAAGTCCTCCAGTGACAGAGACCCAATGTTGAGGTCAAAGTGTGTCGAGTTTTTCGCTGCTTCGTGCACATTGTCATTTGGGAAGATAAAGTGCACTAGCTCTATATGTGCAACCCTAGGGTAGGGGCTTATGGCATGAGGTGGCCGCTTCTGTGCACTCGTTCCTCCTACCCTCCCTTCGGAGTCTAATGATTGATGGCCTAAGCTCAACTGGGTGACCATAGTCTGCACTGTCTCCATTGTCTGAATGAGGCGGAGTTTCATATGCTCTTGCCTAGCCTCTTTTTCTGCTTGGTTCTCGTCCCATGCTTCTTGCACTTTGGTTGCGATTGTCTCACAATCCTCTGGATGTAGCTGTGAGCTGAATTCTGGCTTCTCAGCCTTCCTATTTTTACATTGGCATTTTGGTTCTATGGGGTTTTCAGTTGCATTCCTTTTCCGCTCTGCCGTCTCCATGGGCTTACCTTGTGTAACCTCCTTTTCCTCAACAATGGGAGTACCTGCAGGTAGCCCCCCCTTCTTCTTTCCCTTTTTTCGCTTCTATTTCTTCCTTATCTTCCTCGGTGTTTTCATCATCTGTGTCCTTTACTTCAATTTTCTCCGAGATGGGTTTGACGTTTTGTTCATAATCAGATTCAACATCCAGTGATGCGGGAACTTTCCAGTCCGCATCCCATCCCTCTATCATCTCCTCGATATTTTCCTGATCCAGCTGATAAAACCCTATATACCACAATTCCTCCTCTGTGTCAGCCCTTGGCTAAATGTATGACTAATGCCTCCTTACCATAAACCTCATGATGCATGTATATGTGTCGATCAGTGGTCTTGCGATTCACGGTATTGAAAGAATTGCGTCGTGCAACTGGTGATAGTAAAAGTAAAATACTTCGACTGTCTGACGCTGCCTGGCCACCTTTAGGCTCGCCCATAGGTTACTGAAGTGCATTCCACGACCCTGTACTATTAAGGTTGGGAGACCTTGATACCCATCTGGCTCTTTCCATCCTACAAAGGCTATCAATATGAGTAGCCAACCGAAATGGAATGATGTTCCATTATCCTGGGTGTCCTCAACGTCTGCTAGAAATTCATTGAGTAGATACTGGCACCAATTATAAGGTGTTCAGTGCATTCTTTTCGATGCTAGCTTGATTGCGACCGTGGGTACCTCAGGCGGATGACACTTGCGCAGTAGATTCCCTGCGAACAACTGGACAATAAATTTTGTAGCACGGTCATTGATATCGTTGGTCAGGAATCCACGTCCCTTCCGTATCACATCGAATTATTTCACAACTTCGGCGGATAGAGCTCTATCCTACACCCTCTTTACCATTAAGTCAGCATGATCCTTGCCTCTCTTATTCAGGTTCTTGATATGATGTATCATGTATATACTGAGGTTGATGTGCTTATCCAACCATAAGAATCCTTCGTGCACGCAGCTCAATAATGTGCGCACCACCTCTAAGAACTCAGTGCTTTTAGAAAAATGTGGCATTTGCAACAGATTTAACAATCCCGATGGTTGGAGGGTCTTTATCCAATATTGGACCTGTAGGATTTCGGCACCATTCTGGGCATCCACTATCCGATCGATGTAGCCGTCGGGTCGAAACTGTGCATAGTTATTCGGCTTGGCTAATGTGTTTTTTAGTAGGTCATGGTCCTCCAATTTCTAGTTCGGCACTTCGCCCAACAGGTTCTCAATAACCTTCACTCGAGTAGATATAGTTGGGACCGGGATCTCATATACAACATTTTTGTCCAAATGCACTGGTGGTGCGTCGTCTTTTCGTGGGGGGATATAGTCAGGCCCTAGGTAAATGGGATGCTGACAAACTGTGGCTGACTTCTGCTTCGTTGGTGCTTCTGACCCTTCCTGTCCGGAAACTGGTTTCTTCCCCTTGTTTTCCTCTGTAGTCTGCCTTGCTGAGGTTCTGGAAGAGCTTCCCTTAGTGGCCGTCATATTTTCTGGAATCCCTCATTGCTTAAACCGCTTCAGCACTTCTTGCAAGTTGACATGTTCGCTCATACACTGCTCAAGTCACTTGGCTCTCTAATAGCTCAAACAGATAATGGAAAATGCTTCGTAATGTAGATAAGTGGATGACTAAAGTCTATTTATAGTCTCAGTGTTCTGCAATGTGGCCTTCGGTGGTTGTCGAGGCACTTAATGCCATATTCATTGTCCAGTTCTTGCCTATGATATCGGTCCTGCCATACGATCCTCATCCTTGTGCCAACTTGGTTTCCTTAAATGCCAAAAGGTGCCGGGTAGGCCAGGGTGTTGCTTCCATCAGGTCAACGTTAATTTCTCAGCCTGCCAGTTGGATTTTGGTGCTATGTTAGTCACTTCGGCCTTTATGGCACCCCAAAGTGTCACATTTGCACTAAATATTCAAATTTGCTAATGCCGCCAATTCAATTAACAGCCCACTAACTGGCTGACGACCTCCATGGTAACTGCTTCCATCATGATGTGCTGGCGATTTTTCACAAGGGTCACTTCCGGACATGCATTCTGCTTGCTCTTCTGCGCGGCTGTGGTTGCGCCTTATCTGCATGATTCGTACTGTGAAATGTGTTGCGAACTGCTCCATTTTTTTTTTGCGCACAGCTTTAGCAGTGCTACGCGGTATATACATGTTTCTCCTCATACATTGCGTACAGAATATCCCCTATTTCCAGTGCCCACTTCCAACTGTACTTGGCACTTAGAAATTTCCTTCTTTCTGGTCATTACAGATTCTGTGAAGCAGGACTATCCCGATAGGGTTTTAGTTTGCTTCCATTAATTAAACCGGGCAAGTTATCTCCTGCTAATGTGGCTAACTGAATTATGCCACCATTAGTAACATGCACAACAGTATATGGACCAAGCCATTGCATTTTAAACTTTCCAGGAAATTTCATGAATTTACTATCATACAGGAGGACTAGATCACCTACCTGGAAAGACTTGTTCTTGATGTGGCGATCATGCCATGCTTTTTCCCTTTCCTTCTGCACTTGTTGGTGAAATTCTACAATGAAGCGATCCTCCTCTAGACCCACCAAGTGTAGAAGCCTTTCTTCCATCCTGTTGCGATCTTCCATTCCTGTAAATGCAGCTATTCTCAAGTTGGGAACAATGTACTCCATCGGCATAATGGCTTCCTGTCCATAAGCTAGCCTGAATGGTGTATGGCCTGTCAACTTCTTGCATGTGGTCCTATACGCCCATAACACCGCAGGAATGTGCAAATCCTAGTCATCTCTATTCACATTGCATACCTTGGTTAGTGCATTCTCCTGTACTTTATTGAATGCTTCAACTGTTCCATTCACATGTGGATGATAAGACATACTTCGCTGATGATGAATGTGGAATTCTTCTGTCAATGCCTCAATGGTTCGGTTCAAAAAGTGAGTGCCTTGATCACTCATCAAAATATTTGGGCATCCAAACCTGGTAAGGATGTCTTCGAATATGAACTGCGCGGCAGTACTTGCGCTACAGTCCTTTATTGGCTTCACTTCCACCCATCTGGTGAGGTAATAAATGGCAGTAATAATGTACCTCACACCAGTTCTCTTTCCCGGTGGGTTTATGGGTCCCACAAAATCAATTGACCATTTCTCAAATGCATGTAGTGTTAACTGTGGATTCAATGGCATCTCATCTCTTCACGACGGCTGTTTCTTTTGCTATGTAGTGAAATCCATGGGTGCTAATCCCGTAGTCAAGAATTCTATGATGTATTTATAATAATCATCAACTATCTAGATAGAAAACAATTGCACGTCCAACAGATTGTCTTCAAGATTCGTAGGCTGTTCTCTTGACTCAATCCTTGACAGATGATCAGGTCCCAAGTTTAATCTACCAGGTTTAACTACTATTTCAAAATCATACTCTTGGAAGAGTAACAACCATCTGCATATTCTCCCCCCTAACACTAGCTTATTGACCAGGTATTTCAACGCAGAATGGTCAGTAAACATTAAGAAGTGCACACCAAGCAAATAGTGCCAAAACTTTTGCAGTACATAGACCATCGCGAGGCCTTCTCTCTCAGTAGTGGTATAATTCTTTTGTGCATATGAGAGCTTCCTGCTCGAAAATGCAATGGGATGGTCCATACCTCCCTCTCCTGGTTTTGCTAAGACAACCCCCAATGCTATGCATGATGCATCAACGTGAACGTGAAACAGATTCTCCTAGTCTAGAAAAACTAGGATCAGCGCAGTGACCATTTTTTCTTTCAAGGTGTCGAAACATTGTTCACACTCTACGTTCCAAATGAACGACGCATCTTTCTTTAGCAGCTTCTCCATGGCTGCGGTTATCTGCGCACACCCCTTTATGAACTTCCTGTAATAATCGGTATGCCCCAATGTAGTGCGTAGCTGCTTGACTGAATTTGGCATTGGTAAGTTGACAATGACTGCGATCTTCGCAGGATCAACCATTAGACCCTGTTTACAGACAATGTGTCCCAATAGAATCCCATAAGGAACACAAAAAACACACTTCTTTAAGCTCAAAGAGATCTGGTGCTATCTACACTTTTCTAACATGAGTCTGAGGTTTGCACCATGGTTCTTTAGCAATCCGAACACTGTCCAATCATCAAAATAGGATTCTAAAAACTAATGCATAAAATATTTAAACACTGCGATGACAACCCTGGAAAAGATGGCAGGTGCGTTCTTTAGTCCAAATGGAATCACCGTGTACTAGAATGACCCCCATTCTGTGGCAAAAGTGGTCTTATGTTTGTCTGCGGAATCAACCCTTATCTGGTGATATCCCGAAAAACCATTAGTAAAGGAATAGGCCTAATTTCCTCCAACATTATCAAGCACTTCATCCGTGAAGGGTGTAGGAAATGGGTCATGCATTGAAGCATCGTTCAAATTTCTGAGATCCACACAAATACTGATCTCACCTTTTGTCTTCTTATCCTGGAAAACCATAGGGCTTATCCACTCAGACTCTTCTACTAGCTCAATGATCCTTGCATCTAGCATCTTATCCAGCTATGCTCTCACTCTTTCTTTGTTTCATGAGTTCAAGCGATATGGTATTTTCTTAACGGGCTTTGCACCTGGCTTAAGAGGTATTTTCAGAACTCCTAAGTCCCCTAAGATGCCCTTCATCTCTGTAAATTTTGTTAGGAATAACTCCTGATATTCCTGCAATATATCTGTGATCTCTGTCACAGTCTGATCATCCTAGTAATCCCCAATAGACGCGAACTTTGGGTCTTCGCTGGTGCCAATATTTACTTTCTTTGTTTTCATAGGTATGCTCATATCTGAAATTTCTAGTGGAGGTCCCTCTACCTCACACGCACCATCCAACTTAGGTATCTTAATGTTGCACGGGTCCTCCTCATCACTGTCTTCTTTTTCTTCAGCCTCTTCAACTAAGTTGTAACATTCCAGGGCGTGTTCTACCTGTTCCTTCCATTCTATCTGTAGGCATTCAGGTACGCTGTTAGTTCCAAAGAATTCCTCCAGGGTCATATTTCTGTGTGGACATTCTGGTTTGAATATTCTTTCTTTAATAATCTGCAGCGCATCATTTATGGTAGGGCTCTCATCTTCAAAACTAAATCTCTTCTGGAAGTTCACAGTCAACATGTTCCAATCTGTGGTTCCTCTGCGCAACTCCATGGCTAAGTGCAATTTCTTCGGTATTTCTTCCTCTAGTGTGTGCACAAACAAATGCACCCATTCTGTCTTCGGTCTCTCCTGCCATGCTTGTGAATAGACCTCAATATGTTGTCTTGGATCTGTCTTTCCATTGTATTTCTCAAAAGATAAGGTGACTTTGTTAGCAAAGCTGATCTACATCTTAATTTTGCTTTGATCCTATGTGGTCAATGTTTGCTTATGCGCAGCCCACCATCTAGAAGGTGTCTCGCGCAATGCCATATCTAATGTTGGTAAATGATGCTCATCTGCAATTGCTGCAGTATAATCTTTGATAAATGAATAAACATTAGATGAACCATCATATGTAGGGATTGGGATTAACTCCTTTCCAATCCAGTGCAGTGACTTTGTAACCTGCACACATCTCCTCGTAGATACTTCATGCATGCGACTTTTCCAATTCTCCAGTCCTGCTTCAGAGTCTAAAATGCAAGAGCTATTGCATCTCCAACTGAGTGTTCCATCCGCCGTAGGATTAATGTAATCTTCCTGTTCGTGGTCATGTTGTACAGTCGGTACAAATCTTGAGCTCTGGATTCCTCCTGGATCAGCTCGCTGTATCTGTCTCCATCTGTAGGGTCCAATGGTACGATGACCCTGAGATGATTTCCTTCAAAGATCATCTTCCTTGTCTTCAAGTTTATGATGGCGAGGTTATCAATAGCCCAGTCAATTCCTAACAGTGCAGGAAAATGTGACTATCATCCACAATCTCAATAACCTCAAAATCTGCATGACTCTGCACTCCATCAATGTCAACAATGACATTGGATAACCGTCCAAAGGGTATGTCTTTCTCTTGATTGGCCATTCTCAACTGGATAGGTGACCATAACAGCTTTGGTCTCCCCATCTGCTGCCATGTATGCTTGGTTAAGACATTTACTTCTGGTCCTAGATCAAGAATGATCTCATCCATTTCATAATATCCTATATGTGTGTTGAGTCTCATTTCTCTGCATGTTCTCTTGCGTTTCTTAATATGATGAACTGCGGTATCAGTAGTTTCATGTTCACTGCATGGTTCATACTAGTCTATCACCTTCTGCAATTCTGCTATCACATTTGGACTTTTCAACAACTTTATGCAGCTCCTGAGGAACTATGCAATAGAGGTGCATGTCTCTACTACGGTGCTTGTTCTGTCGTATGCAATTGACATATCCTCCATATGCGGTATTTCCCTACGCAACGAGATTCTTGGCGATTCAGGTGTTGATTCTTTGAAGATATCCCGTGCTTCTTCAAAGACTTCTCTATTTTTCTTCAAGTAGAAAGCAGGTGCTTTCCCAGTAGATTTCCTTATCCATATTGTTTCAAGAGGAGTCTGCTTGGTATCAAAATCCCCAGAAGTTGAAGCTTCTGCTCCTCTGTCTTGCCCTGTCGCAGCACCACTGCGTGTTACTAGGTTAATGCTTTGATCTGCAGGTCTCCTTTCTGCTGTGATCAACTGGATATTTGGGGCCAGCACCTCTGGCCATTTCCTTTTCTGCATTTCCACCTCCAACACTGGTTAGTCTTCTATAAAATGATCAAAAGAGCTACAATAGCTCCATGTAGTGCAGGGGTTGGTACAATATCGAGACACATGGCCTGCTTGGCTGCAATTATAAAAGATTACTTGGCCTCGGCCTCATCCCTGCACCGGGCCATTATTCCTTCCTCATCCGCGGTATCCTTCGCGGCCTCGGTATCCTCCCTGATCTTGTCGTGCATTTTCTTGTTTCTATGGAGTCTCTCCTTGAACTCTGTACATTCCCCCATACATATGCTCAATATATTTCTTTCTTTCTAGCATGAGCTCATATGCGCGACAATTGGATTCGTCGTGCCCAATTGACTTAGAGAAATTACAATAGAGGTTTTTAGGTGTTCTCACGTATTTCTGTATCATATGGCAATCTTCTGACCGGTGTCCTTTGGGTCTGCAAATTTCACACCATGGCCCTGGGTGAGGATTCAATGGGTTTGGTCCACCCATGTTAAGGAAATCCTGGAATAAAGGACAATGATCCTTAGTGTTTCCTTCTCCCTTGCAGCTTGTACACCAGACTTCCTTTCTCTCTTGCTTTCCTTGCTTTATGTCTTGCAATTGTAGGGTTAGGGTAGCCAACTGGTTTTGAATCTGCGACATCCCAGTGCTAGTTTCTCCCATAGGTGAAGCTTCCAGATTCATTGCGATCTCCAACGCTTCTATTTTTGAAGCCACTTTCTGCTGCATCAACGGCTATCTAATATGGGGCAACAACGTGGATATAAACAACTCCTTATGCTACTGCAGTGGAATATCAAAGCTTACTTGGTCAAGTAGTGTCTTAAATTTCAGATCAAACTCCTAGACTGTTTCATTAGGTTTATGTTTGATCTCTTTCAGCTCTGTGATACGTTGCGACTCGGACTTCGGCTTCTTAAACTCTGCTAAGAGAGAAGCCTTGATTTCTGTCAGGGTTCTTTGGTGCCCCTACGAATATTTCATGAACCAGTGCAAATGGCTTCACATAGAAACCAATGCTGATCAGGGTCTTCCAAAACCGTTCCTTTGAATATCAGCAGTTTGATATCATCAACCATCCTCCTTCGAGGTGGTGTGGTTCTTTGGGTGGTGCTGGGGATAATATTCTGAGGTTGGATGTTCTGTAGTGGTACAGCCTGAGACTGACTAGGATGATTTGGAATAGCCTGGGCACCTGCTCCTACGGTGTTACCAGTACTAATGTTCTGCGGTGTGGGTTGCGCGGTACTCGCAACCGGTGGGTTCTGGACGGATGGGTTCTGAGATAAGGGAGGTGCGGAATTTGCAACCAACGAATTTTGCGGTGTATTAGGCTGACAGGTGGAAGATAGAGGTGCAGTTTGGCTATTAGGGTCAGCTTCTGAATGTATGTCTACAGGGAATCCAGGTCCAGTAGTAGTTTGCTTGGGGACAAACTTGTATCTCTTTCCACTTCTCAGGCTATGAATTTCTTTGTAGGAACCACTATATGTACTGTCTACCATGACAGATGCAAATATTTTACTGCATTCTAAAAACACATTTCTCAGCAACAAGCATTTTAATGTATAAACTGAGATTGTTTAGATACTTACCTCGGATTCCCTTGAAAAACTCTCTTTCGGCTATGCTGTAGGACTTTAGCATGTCCACAACAAACTGCGTCACAAAACTTTGTAATGTACTATCGACCAAGAAATCGACTACTCATACGAATGGAATATCTAGTGCTTTGAGCTGTTCAATGAGATTTGGTGTCCACTCGATTGGTGCGCTTCACGGGATACAGTTCCTATGCTCTATGAGTCTTGACAACCACTCGTGTAGCTCGCATCCAAAAGACACCCTGAAAACTTCATTCACATCTTTCCACAGGTATTTATTCAACCACTGAATGTTAGAGAGATGTGGGTTTCTGTTTTCTTTCCTTGCGAAGTCTCTCTATGTCTTGTCACACCAAGCCTAGATTTCTTTCTTGTCTCGATACTAGAAGTCGACGCCCAACTCAACTTCTTCTACTTTGCACATCACAACTTCAACTCATCATGGATTCTTAGCGTGGCAACGGAACCATTTGTTGGCTTAAGTACTGATCAAGAGGTTTCAAATGTAGACCTAGGTTCTTTAGCGGTTTCAAGGCACCAACAAAACCCCTTCTCACCGGCCCTTTCGGCAATAGCCTGCGAACAAGCTGGGGTCTCACCCAAGGTGTAGCTATGGGGGAACTGTGGAATCTGGTTTCCATAGTGAAGTGATGAGTTGTTTTCAAAGGACTAATGCGTAGTGCACTATCAGACCTAGGTTTCAAACTAAGGATTGCACGACGATAGCTTGTGTCGCGGTCTGCACTTCTACAAACCAACTGCTGCACAATCAGCGCACCCAAGTGATGCACGGTTTGGGAAGGATACAATTAATAAGACAACACAATAGAGTTATATGCTTCCTCTTCTAAACTTAACCATTTCTGAAGTTTTACTCTAACACCTATCCATTCATCTACTGCCTTAGATTAATTAGCCTTATAACAAATGCAAGTAGACAAAACATACATTACTGCACGCACCCAATGCTGTGCATTGAAGGGTTATACAATCTGAACATTACATACACATGTGGTTATTCAATTAACTGATACTTTCACAAACTTGGAATACTGAGCATTCAACATTCATTCATTCCATCAATACTTAACATATCATTCCCATCTTTCTCCTATGGTGAAAACATATAAAAGCATTAACATACTGTTGGGGCCAAGGTCGCAGCTATAGTAAAAGCTGCGAATTTTGGGAAAAATCACGAGTATGGAAGGAAAGTGCTAATTTTGGGACAAGCACTAAGTTTTGGGTAAGAAGGAGACGGTGCGCAGTACGGTGCCAGATGGATGATCTCAGCGCAGATCATGGACCGGAAATTGTGGAGATCGCGCGCACGTCATCAAAGAATGAAGGTGGCTCAGCTACCTTAATAAATAAAGGCGATGGAGTAGAGGGCTTAGCTACCCTCATTTAAAGGCTTAGTACAGAAGTTATGGTTGCTCGGATCAAGGAGGAGCAACGGACCAGAGCATTGAAGGCGAAGGACGATCGCCCATACCCATAATCTGCGCCGGAATTCACGGAGCCTGCAGGAAGCGGCGACGTGACTGCAAGCGGCGCCTACAGTACACCTAGCCATGTGCGTGGTTAGGGTTTTTGGGAATCACTGTTGGGAAAGGCCCACAGTTTTGTAAAGGTGTGACCGTCATGGCTACCTATATAGATGAATCATTGTAATGGGTAGAGGGTTCTTCCTCCCTTCCTTCAGTTCCTTCCTTTTGGAGAGTTAGAGAGTTGGACACTAGACTGTTAGAGAGTCAGTCTAAAGGATAGATCATGTGTTGATTATCCTTCACTGTAATTTCTACCCGGTGTGTAGAACTAGAGAGAGGAAATCGGATAGCCGAGGAGCTAATCCCTGAGTTGCCAGACAGTCTGAGTCGACGTCTGTGCCTTTGTAATCTCCATAGAGAGGAGACAAGCTTGAGAGAAGGGCTCCCAGCTGTGTGCGTGGAGTTTCCTGTAAGATCTAAGGCTGCAGCTGTGTGCGCAGCATATTGTATGACTCTATCATTTTCTGGTTAATATAACGCTCCCGTGGATGTGGTTTTCCTCGAGGGGATGAGCTTCACTTATGTCTTCTTGTTATAATGTTTGCGTGAATGATAACTATTTAGAGTTCATTATTTGTGTATGCAAGACTTCTGTCTTATCTTTGTGACTGTTTGAGCAAGTTGGAAAGATCCTTTGATAACTAGAAGTGTCTTAAGTACTAAAGAGGTAGTAACGCACGGTCGCTGCGGCGAGAGCAGACTGCGTTACTGCGCTAGATGTGAAGGGCGAGGAAGTGTTCAGCGCGTCGACCCAAGGGATAGTTGCCTGCTGCGTTAGAGAGAAGAAACTGCGCAGTAGACCTGCCAAGGAAGGGACCCACGCAGCTGCGGCGAGCGGCCTGCGGGAAGGTCCGACCGCCGATTTCACAGGAACCATTCAAGGAAGAGCCATCTCCGCGTCACCCCGGTTAAGGAAACCTGATTCCTTAACCCCCCCATAGCCACTTCGGGTGAGACCTCGAGCTGCCGCGCAGCTCGTTGCCGAGAGGGCCAGTGCGCCAAGGGGTTTTGTTGCTGCGCTTCATTAAAACCCGGGTCTGCCCAGAAAAGCAGCCAACAAATGGTTCCGTTGCCGCGCGAATGAGACTTGTTATTTTGGCGACGCGCGAGATAGAAGAGCCAACAAATGGTTCCGTTGCCGCGCGAATGAAACTTGTTATTTTGGCAACGCGCGAGATAGAAGAGTCAACAAATGGTTCCGTTGCCTAGTGACCAACAAATGGTTCTGTTGCCTTATGACTTTTTGATCACATTACTTCCATGGCTTTGAACCCTGTTGATTGAGCCAACAAATGATTCCTTTGCCTTGCGACTTGTTGCTGTAAGACTTACTAGTCACGCGACATCTGAGACTGTTGCTGAAGACAACATAAGGTTCTGTTACACTGAGACTTGCTCAGCTAACAAATGTGTTACTGGAATCCTACAGCTAAGGAAATTGGAGATTGGTTTGATTTAAAGGCTAAAGAGTTTGCTGAACAAGAAAATAGAAGCCCTACGCTTCAAACAGAAGATTGGTTACAGAAGTATATTTATGCTGACCTTTACGAAATTTTCTTTGTTACGTTTGCATTGGAGTTACACGCTTGGATAGCCAAGTTAGCAGAATCTAGACCTACGCTGCATGTTGATCGACCCGTCACGTGGACGCCTGAGCTAGTTAGTATTGTGAAGCGGATAGACAATCCTGTGTCCCGCGCAGTAGACTTTTGGTTGAATAGTCTACTGGAAGGTTTTATTACCGAATTTGCAGTCGATACAAGAAAGAGTTTCAGTGAAGCTGAGAGGAGTTTCTTCCAAGTACACAGAGGTAAGTTCTTAAATTCTCTGAACTTATGGATTAAAATGCTTCTGTATGAAAAAGGAAAGCTATGTATTGCTTCTGATGAATAGCATAGTCAAGTAATGTCCGTAGATTCTGATAGTGATCCTGAAGTTATTGGTTGCACTCGTAGTGGAAAACGATATAAAGTAGGCCTTGACCAATATCCTTTTGAGTCTAGCCCAAACGATAGCCAAGTTCCTAGAGCAAGCCATATAGAAAGACAAGGGAGTGCTCATATCCCGTATTACCCCTTTACACCGCAAAAACCAGACGGAGCTCAGTATAATCCTACAGTAACACCTTCTAGTAGCCCACACGCTACTTCTAGTACCTCTGTACCACCTTTGTTTAACCATCCCGGAGGCACTGCTACAGTACCTCCATCTCAAACCCGTGCAAGAAGGATGGGTGATGACATGAAACTACCAACTTTTAGAGGAACAGGGATAGAGGACCCTGAGCAGCACTGGTTCTTATGTGAAGCCATTTGGACAATTAAGCAAATTAATGATGATGCTGTTAAACTGGTTCAGTTAGCAACCACACTAAGAGAAAGAGCCTTGACTTGGTTCATGAAATACTCAGCAGCACAGAATAGGACGCTTGCTGAGGTAAGAAATGCCATGATTAGAGAATTCAAGAAACCTAAGTCAGAATCACAGTGTATCACAGAGCTCAAAGACATCAAACAGTTACCTACAGAATCAGTATGGGACTTTGACCAGAAGTTCAAAGCCTTGATAGATCAAGTAAGCTTCGAGTTTGCACCACAGCAACATAAAGAATGGTTCATTGCTGCACTGCTTCCACACATTAGACTTCCTCTTATGCAACAGAATCTCAATACTCAGGAACAAGCTCTAGAAATGGCTATGAAACTAGAAGCTTCGCCAATTGCAGGAACAAGCAACGATGTTGCGCATTTACAGAACCAATTAGCAAACTTAACCTTGCAAGTGCATGATATTAAGAAAGGCAAGGAGATTAAGGAAGAAATTTGGTGTACAAAATGTAAAGCCCAAGGTCATTCAAAGGACCATTGTCCTGTTTTCATAGACTATATTGCAACTGGAGCACCTAATCCTTTACCACAGGCACAAGGGCCTTGGTGTGAAATCTGCAGAACTAGAGGTCATAGACCACAAGAATGCCACTTACTTCAGAAATATGTACAAACTCCAAAGAATCTATATTGTAATTTCTGTAAATCAGTAGGTCATGATGAGAACAACTGTAGAGCATATGATCTTATGATAGAAAGAAAGCATGATGTTTATAGGGTACAAGCAGAGACACAAGGACCCACAGCAGGTCCACCTTATGACCAACCTCGGGACGCCCGAGCAGCAAATTACAGAGGACGCGGACGCACAACAAACTTTGGTCGTGGAAGAGGACAGATCACTTGTTATAATTGCGGAGAACAAGGTCATTTTGCTAGGGATTGCCAAAATCCTACAACCCTCTGCAGGTATTGTAAATCTTCTGACCATATCATTGAAGAATGCCCTCAGTTACAGGCTAAGATGCAAGCAAAGACACCACAGGTCAATCAGAATATCCAGTTGATTGGAGCAGAAAAAAGAGAACCAGACCCTACAGTTAATATAGTGACACGCAGTGGAGCTACCACTGGTGCGCAAGAGATGGGAACGGGAAAGCAAGCGACGCAATGGGTGCGCCGCGCTAACATTAAACCAGCCCCACTTAACCTACAGAAGCAAAAAGAAGCATTTAAGCAAGCTCAAGAGTATTTCTCAGATCCGAGAGCTTCAAGTTCTGCCGCAATTCCGCAGAACAATAGTAGATCGCAAGTGCTAAGACAAGACAACCTGGTACAAGAACAGGCCACTACAGCTAGAAGACCTGATGACGATAAGGAGCATGCACTAGGCAGTGTTCATGCGTTCCTGCGACAATGTTTAAAATTGTTGCGCAATGAACAAGCAACTCTAGAACTCCAACACCTGTTGGATCAGTGCCAACACTCTGCTTCGACGAACACACCACAGCGTGCTGTTCACCAGATTAGGAGTCACACTAGAACTGGAAAAGAGATGAGGCTTACAGCGCAGATTGGAGCATTTGAAATGGACGAAGTCATGTTAGACTTGGGATCAGAAGCCAATGTTCTCACTATGCAGACATGGGAACAGATGGGAAGCCCTCAGCTTACAAGATCCCCTATCCAGCTAAGACTCGCAAATCAGCAACGAGTCTCTCCATTGGGCAGATTACCCAATGTACCTATTGATATTGAAGGAGTAAGAAGCTCTGCAGATTTTGAAGTAATCAAAATTATGGATGATAGTAGACCATACCCAGCGTTGTTAGGAATAGACTGGGCACTTGATAATTTGGCTGTCATTAACCTGAAGAAAAGACAGATGACCTTTGAGGATGACCAGATCAGGGTCATCGCACCTCTTGATCCTATTCAAGGACCAAGATATATAGAACCCATTCGCGCAGAAGAGGAAGCGCGCCACATGGAAAGCTTGTATCAGATGACCACTAACCACAGTGACTATGTCAACCCCACAGCAGACGGCCATATCAGCTGGCGATGTGATAGCTCGTGCACATCAGATTCAGATGCAGGATTGGAAAACTGGCAGAATCGTCTACATGAGGTTTCTGCAAGACGTTGCGCCATGATGACTAAATCCATCCGATGGATTGGCACAGAATTAATTGATACTCCAACTTTTGATGGCTTAACTGAAGTAACTAAATTCATACAGGAATATGAACAAAAGCTTCCAGAACCGCAGCGCATCCAGGCACTGGATATAGCATTGTGCGCTACACCCGCAAGATGGTGGATTGCGCACAAGGAGAATATTCATACATGGAAAGACTGTCGCAGATTGATACTGCGCAGATTTCAGGACACCACAGCCGAAGCGCTACGCAAATATGAAGGACAGAGTGACCCCAGGTCACACATTGAAGCATGTATTCAGCAATGGTCAGATATTCCGGAAGATGAATGGGTTCACCAATTCATCCACACATTAGATACAATTCCAAGGAATTGGTATACTGAAATAGAATTGCGCAAAGGCACTCTTACTTGGGCTCTTATGATAGAAAGTTTTCAACTTACATTCAGCTTTGAGTCAGAGCATCCAAGCATTGATCAGGCTCTGAAGTGTATTAAAAAGAAGGTATTTGAACCAGGTCTAGTAACAGAATATTCCCAACCAGATTGGGCTGTCCAGATAGAACATGCCCTGGAATGCTATAACTTCACCGCTGAAGATGAGGAGGACGATCCTCGCAACATCAATATCCCAGAATCAGAAGGGACGCGCAATATTGAAGGTCCTGAGCTTGACATTCCTGCCATCGCAGAACACGTCAAGCTCAAGAAAGTTAACATTGGTACAGAAGCTGACCCAAAGTTTGCTTCTATAGGAGATTATTGGGATGATGAAACCGTTGCGCATGTTTCAGATTTATTACGTGATTACCAGGATATCTTTCCTACCAAGTTCACAGAAATGAAAGGCATCCTAGGAGACTTAGGAGTGATGCGCATACCTCTGAAACCCGACGCCAAGCCAGTAAAGCAGCGCCCATACAGGTTGAACCCGCGCTACAAAGAAAAAGTCAAAGAAGAAATTGATAAGATGCTTGCAGCAGGTATTATTGAGCCAGTAGAGGAAAGCGATTGGATTAGTCCTATGGTGGTCCAAGAAAAGAAAACGAAAGGTGAAATAAGAATTTGTGTCGACTTGCGCAAACTCAATGATGCATCAGCGCACGACCCATTTCCCACTCCTTTCACAGATGAAGTACTTGATAATGTTGGAGGACAAGAGGCTTACTCTTTCACTGATGGATTTTCGGGATATCATCAGATTAGAATCCATCCGGATGACCGCCACAAGACTACTTTTGCAACTGAATGGGGCTCATTCCAGTATACGGTAATGCCCTTTGGTCTTAAAAACGCACCTGCTATTTTCTCTAGAGTTGTTGTTGCTGTTTTTAAAGAATTTATCCACAAGTTTTTAGAAGTCTATTTTGATGACTGGACTGTATTTGGTTTACTCAAGAACCATATTGCGAATCTGCGCATGATGCTAGAAAAATGTAGACAGCATCAGATTTCCCTTAACTTGAAAAAATGTATATTCTGTGCCCCCTTTGGTATTTTGTTGGGACATATTGTATGCAGACAAGGACTCTTGATGGATCCTGCGAAGGTTGCCATCATTGCTAAGTTACCTGCGCCCAACTCAGTTAAGCAATTGCGCACTACATTGGGACATACAGGATACTACAGAAAATTCATCAAAGGATATGCAAGGATCACAGCGCCTATGGAAAGATTGCTGAAGAAGGATTCGAAGTTCCAATGGACAGAGGAATGCCAACAGAGCTTGGACACACTTAAAGAAAAGATGATCACAGCGCCTATTCTAGTTTTCCCGGATTGGAGAAAACCTTTTCATGTTCATGTTGATGCTTCTTCCATAGCATTAGGAATCGTGCTTACACAGTCTGGAGAAGGAAGTATTGATCACCCAATTGCTTACTCCAGCAGAAAGCTCTCTACAGCTGAGAAGAACTACACCACTACAGAACGGGAAGGACTAGCTATGGTGTATGCCTTACAGAAATTCAGACACTACCTGTTAGGAGCTCACTTTAAAATGTATACTGATCATTCTGCTTTGAAATATTTGGTCAATAAACCAGTTTTAGGAGGCAGAATTTGCAGATGGCTATTGCTCTTTCAAGAGTATGATTTTGAGGTTATTGTAAAGCCAGGCAGATTGAATGCAGGGCCTGACCACCTATCCAGAATAGAGTCAGGAGAGGAACCTACGAGTCTGGAGGACAATCTGCCTGACGCACAGTTGTTTTATATCCAAGCAGCAGACGAATATTACTCTGATATTCTTAAGTTTCTCACTACCGGACAAGCGCCGGCTGAGTTTACAATCCAGCAGAAGAAGCAACTTGTTGTCAGAGCCGCAGACTTCACTTTGATAGCAGGCCAGCTTTATAAGTTGGGCCCTGACGAAATTTTGCGCAGATGTATCTTACCACATGAAAAGAGCTCTATCATCGCAGAAGCGCATTCAGGTACCGCAGGAGGCCATTTCGCAGGAAAGCCGACTGCGCAGAAGATATTAGCTGCAGGACTTTGGTGGCCGACATTGCACAAGGATACTAAGGAATTCTGTAAATGTTGCGATGTGTGCCAGCGCACAGGAAAACCCTCAAGGAGAGATGAAATGCCGCTAAGACCCCAGATCACACTGCGTGCTTTTGATAAATGGGCCATTGACTTTGTAGGACCTATTAACCCACCAGGAAAAAGAACTGGCGCAAGATATATCATTACAGCTACTGAGTACCTCACCCGATGGGCTGAGGCGAAGCCAGTTAAGAACTGCGACGCTGCTACTGCCGCGCAGTTCATTTTCGAGAACATTATCACTAGGTTTGGATGCCCAGTGATCCTCATGAGTGATCAAGGTACACATTTCCTCAATGAGACTATAGAGGCCCTTACTGAAGAATTTCAAATTAATCACCATAAGAGTACACCCTACCATCCTCAAGCTAATGGTACGGTGGAAGCATTCAATAAGATCCTTGAGAATGCCCTGACGAAGATCTGTAATCAACAAAGAGATGATTGGGACCTTAGAGTCACAGCTGTATTATGGGCTTACAGAACCACTTGCAAGAAATTAACAGGTCACACACCTTTCAGCTTGGTGTATGGACAAGAAGCAGTTATGCCCATGGAATACATTGTTCCCAGTCTCCGGATTGCGCAAATTACAGAAATGGCAGATCCTGACACTATGAATGAAAGACTTTCGCAACTGCTTTCTTTAGAAGAAGACAGACTTATGGCCGGATTTCATCAACAGGTACAGAAGGCAAGACAAAAAGCTTGGCATGACAGGCACATTAAGCATAAGCACTTTGAAGAAGGAGACTTGGTACTCCTTTACGATAGTAAATTCATCAAGTTTCCAGGCAAGTTTCGTGTGCATTGGTTAGGTCCTTTTCAGGTACTGAAAATAACAGACGGAGGCGCAGTTCAGCTTGCGAAGCTGAATGGAGAACTACTACCTACAATGATAAACGGGAGTCGGCTTAAGCTTTATTGCGACGGCCACTCCGCCCTGTCGACATAATATATTACTCAGGAATGCAGATGCCCAGTGTAGTTGAAAGAGACATCGCATTTAGTCTACACGGAAGCTGCGACACACCCTCAGTTTCCAGCTTCCTGCGCAGTTCCTTGAAATATCCGCGCATCCTGAATAAAAATTGCTTGAGCAAAGCTTAGCAGTCCGCTCTGGCGAAGTTTTGCTTTGTGGACCATTGGACTATCGCTCTTGCGAAGTCCCCTTTCATAATTTGCCGCTGAAAAGAGTTTTGTTGTGGACCCATAGAGGCACGGTTTCCTAAGTTGAAATGACCCGCCGGAAATTTTGAATTACAGCAGTTATGTAGCCGCGTTTGAATAAATGAAGGATAAGGCCGCTATTTAATTCTACCCGTTCTGACGGATTCGGCTTAATCTCCGAAAGATTTGCATTTAACTCAGGCGCCGAAAGCATTAGCTTCTCCCGGAAGGCTGTCAGAACCCGTCAATCACACTAAATGCACCGCTACGGCAAGGAGGATAGCGTGTTGTCAATTCATCTGTAGCCGCCTATAGCTACGTAACCCCACTTGGTCGCATTTACTAACCCCGCTGGCTATACATACCTCACACTTGTATCAATTTCGGGTTACTGTCTCGAGTTGCATAAGTTGTGTTTGAAGATCTGCATTATTGTTTTCAGAGCCGAGTGTGCAGACTATTTTCCCTTGTTTTCAGAGTCTATACCCTACGCAGTTCCGCCATTTGCTGTCCAGAGTTTTGTTATTTACATTGGTTCACAACGGAGAATTTATCGACTGAAGAAGTTGTTCGTCAATTTCTACGCCGAGGCTTAGATTTCGGCATGGCCACTCCGGTGACGGCTTCGACCTACGTACACCCCGGTGCTACTGATCCCAGAACATCTCCAGGCACAAGAGCATCTCAGCAGCAGCAGGAGGAACCTGTTCCAGAGCCGCTCGCGTCTATGGTGAACTACCTTCCGCCGCGTCCAGATGATGCGCCGGATGTACAGATTCCGAAGAATGCAAAGTATCCAATTCCGCTACCGCCACTACCGGCTAGTGTGCGGGTAGAGGGCCAACTATTGGGAAACATTCCATTGGTTAAATTCTCTGATTTTAACCTTGGAGACTATAAGACATATCCTCAGTTTCAGTTGGACCGATATTTGGATATCGTCCATAATCCCACCAGAAACGTTGATGAGTTTATCCCGAAGGGATTTGCAGCAAATCTTGAGCGCCCTGGACTCTTGAATTTGTTGAAGCTACCGCACTTTGGGCGTAGCAATGAAGTGAACGCAGTCGTTAAAACACTGCTATCCTGCGTTCATGGAGGTTACCTTTGGCTCGGGAGGCCAATTGATCTAAATGTTGATTTGATACACCGTATCACCGGCCTATCTAAGGTCGGGAAGGATCCCAATATCCATTTTGCAGGAAAGGAGAAGGACCGAAAATTAGCTGCAAAGCTGGTCCAGAAATATAACTTGACAAGAGGAGGTCGGGCTTATGACCTCACCACAGTTGAAGATGAGGCACTTCGCTTCACAGGAAGTCTGCTTGCAGGCAGACTTCTCACCAAGTGCCGACCAAAAGAAGTTACTGGAGCTGTCGTAGAGCTCGCTATCGCAGCTGCGGAGGGAGAACAGTACAATTGGTCTCTCTTCCTGCTGAATTCTTTTTTGGATGATTGCCTGAATGTGCAGAACAATGCAGGCCAATCATTCCATTTTTCGTGGCTTCTAATTCTATGTGCTCTCGTCGGGTGGAAGGAGCCCCCGAATACTCAGTTCCGTCCACGCCGCGCAGGAGAGGTTGCCGGCATGCGCTACATCAACCTCTGGGATTCCCCTAATCCCGCGAAGCGCAAGATGAATCGCGCTGTTTTTTGTGAGTATTACTATCTCCTCCGAGAGACCATACAAGATATGCCAAGGCTGAGCGAGGAGACAGCCACATTGTATGACGGGAAGTTGGCTTTTACTGCCGACATCCATCAACTCTACCTTCGGCCTTGCGACATTCCAGGTGACTGGGCGCTAGGTCTTTACAGGATGACCACAGAAGATGTCGAAGAAACCATTAAGTCGTGGTCCGATGAATGGAGAGCAGCAGCTGACATCGCACCTGCGATGCCACCCGCCGCTGCGCAAGAAAAAAATAAGGGCAAGGAAGCCCCTGAGCAAAGAAGCGATGAAGGCTCAACAGAACCAGCCACAAAGAAGCAGAAAGTGTCGCATCCCACTGAGGCCATTCCCTCGGAGATCGACAAATATTTGAAAGACCAATTTCGTGAGATGAGGAACATGCATGCTCACATCCGAGGTGCTCTAGACTTACAATTTGTAGAACTAAAAGGTCTCGCAGGAAGGATTGCGCAGACCCATGCGCCAGCATCTACTTCGCAGGCGCCACAAGAAATTCCAACTGGTGAGCGAGTTGAAGAACTCACAGAAAGGCACACTGTCGTGCATATTCCGCCTACCAGCATGACACTTCCAGATCCCCTAGCTGAACTGCAGGTAAGCACAGTTGGACCTGTAGAAATTAATTTGTCTATGATTCCTATAGAAACTCTACAGCTAGTACAGGAGAAAGTTTCTCTTGAGTTGAGAGCTAGAGAGCTCTCTACTTTCCAGGCAAACCAACGACTGCAATCGCAGGAGATAGAGCTGAAGGAAAGTCATAAGAATATCTCTGCGAAGCTTGCACTCTATGAGGCGCAAGACACCGGCATCAGAAACGCAATAGAAGAGATTGCTCAGGAATTGCCGGCTTGCGAGATTCAACCAGACCTCCCTCTGGTTGCAAAAGTTCAAATTATTGGCGAAAGGGTGAAAACCCTGGAACAAGAAATAGCTGCTATGGCAGAAGGCCATAAAACCCAGATTGCTGAGCTAGAAGCTCGCGTCGCTGCGCATCTTACGGATGATGCGCAGGTACAATTTGAAGCATTGAGCAGAGCTTCCACACGAATGAAAGCTCGAGTACAGGAAGCCAAGAACCTGATGGACCAGGCTATGGAAGCATGGTCAGAGCTTGTGAACCTCCCTTTTAAAGTAGGACTATCAGAACAGGTGCAAGCTGCAGAACAGTCTCTCACTGTTCTGAATGAAGAAGCCAAGTCCTTAACAGGCTTGCCAAAGATGAAGAAAATGGGCGAAGTGCGCAAAATGCAGCAGCAACTGCACAAGCTCAGAACTGAAGATGAGAAGCTCACCAACAGCATTCAGCCATTCATGGATGAGTATGCTGAAATCGTTGGCCAGATTGAGACAAAAATCAAAGAGATTGCCGAGTCTCAAGAGATCATTGATACACTCACTAAAGATGAAACAACCGCAGAAACAGTACAGACAGCTGATCAGTGTATTGAGGAATTGGACTCCGCTATTGCGAAGTGGCAGAAAACATTCGCGGAGATTCAAGCAAACACAGAGGCGCAAATCCAAAGACCACGCGCTAGTGCGAGTGGCTCGAGGGCGAGCCACAAGTGAGTGTTGGGGGCCTGTTGGGGCCAAGGTCGCAGCTATAGTAAAAGCTGTGAATTTTGGGAAAAATCACGAGTATGGAAGGAAAGTGCTAATTTTGGGACAAGCACTAAGTTTTGGGTAAGAAGGAGACGGTGCGCAGTACGGTGCCAGATGGATGATCTCAGCGCAGATCATGGACCGGAAATTGTGGAGATCGCGCGCACGTCATCAAAGAATGAAGGTGGCTCAGCTACCTTAATAAATAAAGGCGATGGAGTAGAGGGCTTAGCTACCCTCATTTAAAGGCTTAGTACAGAAGTTATGGTTGCTCGGATCAAGGAGGAGCAACGGACCAGAGCATTGAAGGCGAAGGACGATCGCCCATACCCACAATTTGCGCCGGAATTCACGGAGCCTGCAGGAAGCGGCGACGTGACTGCAAGCGGCGCCTACAGTACACCTAGCCATGTGCGTGGTTAGGGTTTTTGGGAATCACTGTTGGGAAAGGCCCACAGTTTTGTAAAGGTGTGACCGTCATGGCTACCTATATAGATGAATCATTGTAATGGGTAGAGGGTTCTTCCTCCCTTCCTTCAGTTCCTTCCTTTTGGAGAGTTAGAGAGTTGGACACTAGACTGTTAGAGAGTCAGTCTAAAGGATAGATCATGTGTTGATTATCCTTCACTGTAATTTCTACCCGGTGTGTAGAACTAGAGAGAGGAAATCGGATAGCCGAGGAGCTAATCCCTGAGTTGCCAGACAGTCTGAGTCGACGTCTGTGCCTTTGTAATCTCCATAGAGAGGAGACAAGCTTGAGAGAAGGGCTCCCAGCTGTGTGCGTGGAGTTTCCTGTAAGATCTAAGGCTGCAGCTGTGTGCGCAGCATATTGTATGACTCTATCATTTTCTGGTTAATATAACGCTCCCGTGGATGTGGTTTTCCTCGAGGGGATGAGCTTCACTTATGTCTTCTTGTTATAATGTTTGCGTGAATGATAACTATTTAGAGTTCATTATTTGTGTATGCAAGACTTCTGTCTTATCTTTGTGACTGTTTGAGCAAGTTGGAAAGATCCTTTGATAACTAGAAGTGTCTTAAGTACTAAAGAGGTAGTAACGCACGGTCGCTGCGGCGAGAGCAGACTGCGTTACTGCGCTAGATGTGAAGGGCGAGGAAGTGTTCAGCGCGTCGACCCAAGGGATAGTTGCCTGCTGCGTTAGAGAGAAGAAACTGCGCAGTAGACCTGCCAAGGAAGGGACCCACGCAGCTGCGGCGAGCGGCCTGCGGGAAGGTCCGACCGCCGATTTCACAGGAACCATTCAAGGAAGAGCCATCTCCGCGTCACCCCGGTTAAGGAAACCTGATTCCTTAACCCCCCCATAGCCACTTCGGGTGAGACCTCGAGCTGCCGCGCAGCTCGTTGCCGAGAGGGCCAGTGCGCCAAGGGGTTTTGTTGCTGCGCTTCATTAAAACCCGGGTCTGCCCAGAAAAGCAGCCAACACATACCAACTGATAAATGAGAATCCAAGCATCCAATGTAAGAAAATAAGTAAATGTAAACACACAAACAATCACACTACACAGTATTTAACGTGGTTCACCCCCCGGATGGAAGCTACGTTAACAAGAACTGTTGTTATATTAGTATTTGGGAAGGGTACAACAGTTCTTTGTCTGCGCACTTAGCTGCAGACTCTCTTCTCTCTCAATTAGGTCTTTGCGCACTCAGCTGTAGAGCCTTTACAATAGCTTCAAGCTTAAGATTCAACAATATTCAATGCTTACAAAACAAAGAGTTAACAACCCAACAACCCTTTCCCATACAAAATGTGCCTTATTTATAGATCATGCCCGTAGGTCATGTATTTACAATTCATAGGAAAAACCCTTAGGTTTACAAAACTGGCGTGGCTAACTGCCAACCTGATTGTCGATGTCGAAAGCTTGCTCCGCCTGCTCCAAGCTGTCCTACTGGGCCACTCGTGGCTCACACGCTCTTCTGACAGCCTTAGTCATAAAAAATAATTATAAATGCATCATGGCCTGTCCCTTTCCACACCTCCCACCTGCCTGTCTCCATCGGCTCAGTGGCCTAGCTTCTCAACTACTTACCGCCACTCTCTTTGACAGGTCACTTTCTTCTTCCTTCAACCTGTTCCTTACTCAAAATAGGTCACTTCCTCGTTTGACCTTTACATATATTTCTTACCAAAAATAGCTGCTGCGCAGGTCCTGCGCACTAGCATATTGCGCACTCCTACCTTACCCATTGCCACTGCGTGCCATGCACAATTTCTCAAGACTACCCCCATACCATGCCGCAACGTGCAATGCGCAGTTTCCAATAATTGTGCATATTTTCCCACTTGGGCCCCACCCAACACGAATATTTCATGAACCAATGCAAGGCTCTGTCTCTAAAAGTGGTGACGAGCTATGTTTGCTTCACAACATCATCCTATACTTGCTTTACACTCCATACGGCTTCACATAGAAACCAATGTTGATCAGGGTCTTCTAGACCCATTCCTTTGAATATTGGCAGTTTGATATCATCAACCATCCTCCTTCTAGGTGGCACAGTTGTCTAAGTAGTGCTAGGGATAAGAATCTGAGGAATGATCTGAGGTTGGAAATTCTGAAGTGGTACAGCCTGAGATGGGGTAGGCTGAGTAGGAATATCCTGGGCACCCGCTCTTGTGGTGTTACCAGTAATGATGTTCTGCGGTGCGGTTTGCGCGGTACTTGCAACCGACGAGTTCTGAATTGACGGATTTTGAGGCAGGGGAGGCACGGTTTGTGCAACCGGCGGATTCTATGGCATAATAGGCTGATACGTGGCTGACAGAGGTGTGGTTTGATTATCAAGCTCACATGGTATCTGGGTATCTACTCGGAGTCCATGTGATCTAGGATTTTTCTTAGCGATGAACTTGTATCTCTTTCCACTTCTCAAATTATGGGTTTCTTTGTAAGAACCACTATATGTACTATCTACCACGACATATTTTAAACAAAATTTCACTGCATTCTAAAGACACCTTTCTTTGCCAAGATAATTTTAATGTATAAATTGAGGTTGTTGAAGTACTTACCTATGAATCTCTCGAAAAAATCTCTTTTAGCTGCACTGTAGGACTTTAGCATGTCCATAGCAAACTGTGCCACAAAGCTCTGTAGGCTATTGTCGACCCAGAATTCGACTGCTCTTGTGAATGGGCTATCTACATCTTTGATCCTTTCAATAAGCTCTGGTGTCCACTCGGTCGGTACGTATCGCGGTGTACAATTTATTTGTTCTGCGAGCCTTGACAACCACTCGTGTAGCTCGTTTCCAAAAGACACCCAGAAAAATTCATGAACGTCTTTCCACGGGTATTTTTTCAACCACTGAATGTTAGAGAGATGTGGGTTTTTGTTTTCTTTCCTTGCGAAGTCTCTCTATGTCTTGTCACACCAAGCCAAGATTTCTTTCTTGTCTGGATATTGGAAGTCGACGCCCAACTCAACTTCTTCTACTTTGCACATCACAACTTCAACTCATCATGGATTCTTAGCGTGGCAACGAAACCATTTGTTGGCTTAAGTACTGATCAAGAGGTTTCAAATGTAGACCCAGGTTCTTTAGCGGTTTCAAGGCACCAACAAAACCCCTTCTCACCGGCCCTTTCAGCAATAGCCTGCGAACAAGCTGAGGTCTCACCCGAGGTGTAGCTATGGGGGAACTATGGAATCAGGTTTCCATAGTGAAGTGATGAGTTGTTTTCAAAGGACTAATGCGTAGTGCACTATCCGACCTAGGTTTCAAACTAACGATTGCACGACGATAGCTTGTGTCGTGGTCTGCACTTCTACAAACCAACTGCTGCACAACCAGCGCACCCAAGTGATGCATGGTTTGGGAAGGATACAATTAATAAGACAACGCAATAGAGTTATATGCTTCCTCTTCTAAACTTAACCATTTCTGAATTTTTACTCTAACACCTATCCATTCATCTACTGCCTTAGATTAATTAGCCTTATAACAAATGCAAGTAGACAAAACATACATTACTGCACGCACCCAGCGCTGTGCATTGAAGGGTTA
The DNA here is from genome assembly GCA_027924585.1 of Larix kaempferi. Classification (NCBI taxonomy): domain Eukaryota; kingdom Viridiplantae; phylum Streptophyta; class Pinopsida; order Pinales; family Pinaceae; genus Larix; species Larix kaempferi. The sequence continues at coordinate 4,705,549 of BSBM01000893.1, forward strand.
TACAATCTGAACATTACATACACATGTGGTTATTCAATTAACTGATACTTTCACAAACTTGGAATACTGAGCATTCAACATTCATTCATTCCATCAATACTTAACATATCATTCCCATCTTTCTCCTATGGTGAAAACATATAAAAGCATTAACATACCAACTGATAAATGAGAATCCAAGCATCCAATGTAAGAAAATAAGTAAATGTAAACACACAAACAATCACACTACACAATATTTAACATGGTTCACCCCCCGGATGGAAGCTACGTCAACAAGAACTGTTGTTATATTAGTCTTTGGGAAGGGTACAACAGTTCTTTGTCTGCGCACTTAGCTACAGACTCTCTTCTCTCTCAATTAGGTCTCTGCGCACTTAGCTGTAGAGCCTTTACAATAGCTTCAAGCTTAAGATTCAACAATATTCAATGCTTACAAGACAAAGAGTTAACAACCCAACAACCCTTTCCCATACAAAATGTGCCTTATTTATAGATCATGCCCGTAGGTCATGTATTTACAATTCATAGGAAAAACCCTTAGGTTTACAAAATTGGCATGGCTAACTTCCATCCTGACTGTCCCTGTCGAAATCTTGCTCCGCCTGCTCCAAGCCGTCCTGCTGGGCCACTCATGGCTCACACGCTCTTCTGACAGCCTTAGTCATAAAAAACAATTATAAATGCATCATGGCCTGTCCCTTTCCACACCTCCCACCTGCCTGTCTCCATCAGCGTAGTGGCCTAGCTTCTCAACTACTTACCGCCACTCTCTTTGACAGGTCACTTTCTTCTTCCTTCAACCTGTTCCTTACTCAAAATAAGTCACTTCCTCGTTTGACCTTTACATATATTTCTTACCAAAAATAGCTGCTGCGCAGGTCTTGCGCACTAGCATACTACGCACTCCTGCCTTACCCATTGCCGCTGCGTGCCATGCGTAATTTCTCAAGACTGCCCCCATACCATGCCGCAACGTGCAATGCGCGGTTTCCAATACTTGAGCATATTTTCCCACTTGGGCCCCGCCCAACACGAATACTTCATGAACCAATGCAAGGCTCTATCTCTAAAAGTGGTGACGAGCTGTGTTTGCTTCACAACGTCATCCTATACTTGCTTTACACTCCATATGGCTTCACATAGAAACCAATGTTGATCAGGGTCTTCTAGAACCATTCCTTTGAATATCAGCAGTTTGATATCATCAGCCATCCTCCTTCTAGGTGGCACAATTGTCTAAGTGGTGCTAGGGATAAGAATCTGAGGAATGATCTGAGGTTGTAAATTCTGAAGTGGTACAGCCTGAGATGGGGTAGGCTGAGTAGGAATATCCTGGGCACCCGCTCTTGTGGTGTTACCAGTAATGATGTTCTGCGGTGCGGTTTGCGCGGTACTTGCAACCGACGGGTTCTGAACTGACGGATTCTGAGGCAGGGGAGGCACGGTTTGTGCAACCGATGGATTCTATGGCATAATAGGCTGATACGTGGCTGACAGAGGTGCAGTTTGATTATCAAGTTGACATGGTATCTGGGTATCTACTTGGAGTCCATGTGATCCAGGATTTTTCTTAGCGACGAACTTGTATCTCTTTCCACTTCTCAAATTATGGGTTTCTTCGTAAGAACCACTATATGTACTATCTACCACGACAGATTTTAAACAAAATTTCACTGCATTCTAAAGACACCTTTCTCTGCCAAGATAATTTTAATGTATAAACTGAGGTTGTTGAAGTACTTACCTCTGAATCTCTTGAAAAACTCTCTTTCAGTTGCGCTGTAGGACTTTAGCATGTCCATAGCAAACTGTGTCACAAAGCTCTGTAGTGTATTGTCGACCCAGAAGTTGACTGCTCTCGTGAATGGGCTATCTACATCTTTGATCCTTTCAATAAGATCTGGTGTCCACTCGGTCAGTACATCTTGCGGTGTACAATTTATTTGTTTTGCAAGCCTTGACAACCACTCGTGTAGCTCGTTTCCAAAAGACACCCAGAAAAATTCATGAACGTCTTTCCATGGGTATTTGTTCAACCACTGAATGTTAGAGAGATGTGGGTGTCTATTCTCCTTTCTTACAAAGTCTCTCTCTGTCTTGTCACACCAAGCCCAGATTTCTTTCTTGTCTGGATGCCAAAAGTCAATGCCCAACAAAATTTCTTCTTCGTCGCACATCACGACTTCAACTCATCACGGATTCTTAGCACAGAAACATAACCATTTGTTGGCTTAAATACTGATATAGAGGTTTCCAATGTAGACTTAGGTTCTTCGCGGTTTCAAGGAACCAACAAAACCCCTTCTCACCGGCCCTTTCGGCAACAGCCTGCGAACAGGATGAGGTCTCACCCGAGGTGTAGCGATGGGGGTACTGCGGAATCAAGTTTCCACAGTGATGTGATGAGTTGTTTAAATAGATCTACTACGCAGCATAGTGTGGAGCTTGCACTGCGTACTAAAGACTACGTGACGATAGACTGCGTCATGGTCCTCGCTCTACAAACTAAGATACTTGCACAACCAACACATCCAAGGACTGCGCGGTTCGGACAGGCTGTAAATAATAAGATAGCGTAATTGACTTATACGCTTCCTCTGTGGAGTTAACCACTATGAAGACTTCACTTAACATTTATTCATTCATCTACTGCCTTAGATTGTTTAGCCTTAGACTGATGCAAACAGACGAGATAAACAATACTGCGCACTTTCAGTGCTACACATCAAAGAGTTACACAACCCAAAATCTACGTACATATGTGATTATTCAACATACTTATACTTTCACAGACTTAGAATACTGCACATTCATCATCCATCCATACATGTAATACTTAACATATTATTCCCATCTTTCTCCTATGGCGAATACATATAAAAGCATTAACATAACAACTGATAAATGAGAATCCAAGCATCCAATGTAAGCAAATAAGCAAATGAAAACACACATAAAATAACAGTACACAAGATTTAACGTGGTTCACCCTGAGGATGGGAGCTACGTCCACAAGAACTGTTGTTGTATTAGTCATTGGGAAGGGTACAACAGTTCTTTGTCTACGCACTCAGCTGCAGACTCTCTTCTCTCTCAATCGGCCTCTACACACACAGCTTGCAGAGCCTTTCAAAAATGTCTCTCAACAGATATCTATTCAGTCAATAACAGAATAACAATACAAAAATGAGAGATTCAACAACCCTTTCCCATACAAAATATGCCTTATTTATAGATCAAGCCCGTAGGTCATGTCTTTACAATTCGAAGGCAAAAAACCCTTAGGCCAACAAAACTATCACGGTTTTCCCTTAACCAGATTGCTGGCTTCTGATAGTGAATATTTTGTCATGGCTGCCTTCCGTGCATGCCTCATGTAGCCATCAGCCTTCCTGTCGCACACATTCCTACAGGTCACTTTCACCAAGCCGTTCTTCCTCTAACGGTCTTATGCAATTGGTTTAGGTAGTGGTTCTTCCACATGTGCAACCAATTGCTTTCTTCCACTTTGCTCCTTACCCATCGCTTGGCACACATGTAGCATCTTAACCAAAAATAGAACATCGATGGTCTAACTGAAATATGTGTCGTCTTCCGTCCAACAATCTACTTTTTCGGATCCTCGTATAATGGACACATCGCAATGCTGTACTCCTCGTAGCACTGAACTTCGTAGCTCTTCCAACGCTGCGCTGCATGCAACTTTGCAGCATCCAAAATAGACTTGTTAAAAAGACTTCAGCCGAACTGTGCTCAGCTCTGCAGTTTCAAAATATGACTTACACAAAAATGCCCCACTTGGGCCAGGCCCAACAGATCTCTAACCATTTTTTGATAATTAGTTAAACGTGGAGATAAGCAATGTATCTTATTTCTTACTTGTTTAACTATGATTTCGGAATCTCCAAAACATTCTATCACTTGTGCACCCATATCAATAGCCTTTTTGAGTCCCTGCACCAGAGCCTCATATTCAGCTACATTATTTGTACATTCAAATTCAAGTTGACAAGCAATCATGGTTTTAGTCCCTTTTGGATCAATAAGGACTCAACCTACACCAGCTCCATCCTTGGATCTAGAGCCATCAAAGAATAAAGTCCATGCAATAGGATCAATCCTAAAATTTGTATTAACATTATACACACTATGTACAATAGTTCCATAGAATGGTATAGTAGTAACATTGGCAATATGAGATTGATTTTGTACATTCTCATTTGGTGAAGAATCAGCTGGCAAATACCCAAAGAAGGTATCAAATGTGAAATGCTCATTATGTGAACTGAAATAACAAGCAAGTTCACTTGAATCATTAAGGTCAGTGACTGTTTGCTTCATAAATGGTTCCCTACTGATCTTAATCTTGTTTGGTTGTCCATTGTAGGGTAGCTATAGGTGAGACCAATCAGTCACAAAGTAGCCCTTGAGCTTCTCTGACCAATCTCTGTTCAACCACATTCCATAGGCTTCAGGGATGTCAGCTACAACAATATCTATGGTTTGGTGAATCCGAGGATCAACAAATAATGTCAATAACACATTTCTTAATCTCCCCACTACTCTTACTTTAGATCTATCAAGATGGACAATATGAGTAGGATAGGGTTCCCAAGTGCCATTTAATTTCCTGCAAACAGATAGGGGCATCACATTGGAAGAATCTCCTGAGTCTATCGTACAATTGTGTACATTTCTGTTGAAGATTTCAAAGGTAAGCAAGAAAGGGGGTGTCCTCTTGCTTCTAGATTTCTGATCTTCTGGTTTGGTAAAAGAGTCTAAGTTATTGTTTTGTGATTCCCTTGGTTGTTTGATTATCATGCTTTTAGGTAAAGAATCCCTCATAGAAGGGATTTTAAGAAGTTCAAACAAATAAATATTTGCTTTAACTCTTTTCAAATCTTCAACCAAACTGTACTCCATTTCATGAATGACTGTATATTTTTGAGGAACAGTTTTACTTTTGTTGGGAGGTGTTGTTGAAGATGAAGTTTCCTGAGCGGGTTGTGGTCTTGATCTAGTATTGTAAGGATGTTGAACATTGAACACTGTCTCAGGTTGTTCTTCTTCTTCATTCATTGGGAGTTCAAAAAAATAGCTTATAGTATTAATCTGTGGATCCTCTTCTTCTTCTCCTTCTCTTGGTAACTGTGGATCTTGGTTTGTTTGATCTTCAGAAGGTTGAGGGAAATTTTGTGATTCTGTGGCCAAAGCCTTGAAGATAGAGTAAATTTCTTAAGATGTTATCCCTTCATTAGTATTAGGGGCTGGTGGATTTTGAGGAGGTTGCTAAGGTCTCCTAAAAGGTGGCATTTCAAAACCTCTGTTATTATTTTGATTCTCATTATTATTCTTCTTTAAATCAACCATCTCATTTGACAATTTCTGGAGAAACTTCTTAATATCTGTCATTTCAAAGTCATCTTTGTTTTGGGTAGTGGGTTTGGGAGCATTGTCAGTTTTCTTTCTAAATGTGGAAGGTTTCTCTTCTAAAGCATCAGGATTATCTCTTAGACAATATATATCCCTTTAAAATTGAATGGATTTAGCATAAGCTTCAAACAAGTTTTCTTTGTGTGCCCTTTTGACCCACATTGCAATAGGTACAGATAGGACTTTTTCATAATAGGAAACCAAAAGTTGTTCTGTAGGAAGAACAGTGGAATGGATTCTATTCTTTAGATAAGAAAATCTCTGATTGTAATCTTTGACCCTTTATTTACCTCTCATCTTCATAGAAGACAATTCTAAGACAAGATCTTGTGGAGTTTTGTCATCCCCAAACTTTTGGATAAACAATTTTTCAAACTCATCCCAAGAAGCTATGGATTTGGCTTCTAAGGAAAAGTACCATGTGGATTCCTTTCCTTCAAAGGTATAAGGGAACAATTTGCAAACCAAATCTTCATGGACAACACTCCTAAGTCTAATGGCCCACATAAAAGTTTTGATGTGATCTAATGCAGGTGATTTATTGTTCGGGTCAAACTTAGGAAGCCACTTCTCGGGGTTTTTAGGCAATCTATGTTGATCCCCAAGTATAAATACAACATCTTGGTCAAGACAAGGTTTGTTTTGGACTTCTCCATCCATTGGTGGTTCTTCTTCTTCTTCAGATGAAGAGCTAGAAGAGTGTTCACTTTCAGATGAGGAATATGATCATGAAGGAGTAGAAGGTGGTGGTCCACCAGTTCCAACAATTGGTTGATCTCGTGGTACCTCTTGAAAGAGTGAATCGAGGTTGTACTCAGGGGATCTTGGACGATCAGGTGTATGTTGATTTTCAGTGTTCTAATTCTCAATGTTTTGATCAGCTATCTGTTGACCTTATTGGTTATCAATCTGGAAAGTAGTGTTTGGTTGAATTGCTGCTAGTCCTCTACCTCGTAGGTCAGTAATTCTTTGTTGTAATCTAGCAACACTATCATTAGAACTCTTTAGTATCTGTTCAAGTGAAAGGGGTCTTCTAGTAGGTGATATGATGATGATTTCCCTTCTATTTTCTTGCTGAGCTACACGTGTACCAAGAATTACAATTGGTTGTGAGATTGTTTGCTGTTTAGATGTAGAAGCATGTGATTGACTACGAGTCACAACCGATGATGTTCTTGCTGGAGGAGGTTTCTGAGTATTCTGTTTAGGCATAGTTTACTATTGACCCTCCTTCTGGCACCATTTGTTGAGGCCTCGGATGTGCAGGGTGTGCAAAGTGCTGGAATGGGTTCCAAGGCTCACAACAGAGGGGGAAAAACTAGGCTGAAAGGCTTCAAAAGGTGCTATGCAAGGACAATTCTATCCCCAGTTTGTTTGGACTAGTAATCTCCCACGAATATTCGGCCTTCGCTGGCACTCTATGAGTTGGTGAGTTTTGATCCCAAAGGATCTGTCTTCTAAGGAAGGAAAACTAAAGGTCTTAAGTCTAAAACAAATCTACCTAGGAAGGAAATCTAATCTAAGTTAGACCTACTCTAAAAAGGTATCTCGTTTATGTGCAGGTCAGCTTGATATGGAAATAGATAAGCACATTCATCAATTAAACAAAAATATGAAATAGATCAATGACTTAATTGCTCAAGTTACAATTAATTAATTAAAATTAACCAATGGCAAATAGAGGGTTATATGCATTCAAGATTTAACCTGTAACTGATATGTTATTTGAAAAATTAACATCAATTAAATTTTACTATAAAAACTATTTGCAAAAATCGATAAAAGTTTTAATTGAATAAATTCTTTCAAAACCTCATGAACACATAGATCATTAGCAAAGATAAACCAGAACTATAGATCACCATGCTTAATAAATTGCAAAAAGATTTAAACAACCTTAGATAAGCAATCTGGAGTTACAATCAACATTCATCAAAGAAACTTGATCAATATACAAAATTAGATCTAAAAATAACTTTACTGAATAATGAAGGTTTGTAAGAAATTACAAGCTTTGTATCAAACAGGGTATCTCCAGTCCCTCCTGCAAATTTTCTCCTCCAAATTCCATCATCCCTACTCTACGAGAGATCATCCCTTTAAATAAGAGTTGCAAAATAATACAAAGAGTAAATTCCCACAAACTGGGATTACAAAATCAAACTAAAAACTAATGGCCCAGAAAAACTTGCCATTTGTCCGAAATCTCTAACAACTCATCCACATTTGGAGAGTTAGCTGACTCAAGCCCCAACTGGGCATTACATACGAATGTTTCCATTTCATTTTTAGCTAACTTATGCCAAATACGGATGAAAATCTGGATATTTCCTTCCATGGTGATCGGTTTCCTGATTAGTTGATCCACATCATCAATCTTGATCTCTTCAACGCGCATAATTTTCTGCTTGGATTCTTCACACCTGCGTTCGACTTGCTCAACCATCAACTTAGGCGGGCAAGCATCTTCAATGAGCTCCAAGGCTAAGAACTGTAGAGATTCCATGATGTTATCCGCTGCATACCATCACTTGCTACACATAGCCTATGATTTCTTAAGAATTTCTTCAACTGGCTCATTTAGATCAATCTAAGTGTTCAATGCAACTCTGATTTTCTTGAACTGAAAACTGTTAAGAATGGGAATGTCTTCTGGTATGTTTTTGATATACCCCGGCCACTCAATAATGTTTTGACTTGCCTGAGAAACTTCCAACCTTTTGGATTTCTGCTCTTCAAGGACACCAGACAACTTACCAAAAGTCATATGAGTTTCCCTAATCTCATCTAGGGTGTAAAATAGTTTCTCCGGTAATTTATGATTCTCTTCATTGACCTGAAGGGCCAACTCCTTAAATTCCTGGGGTGAAAACTTAGAGAAACAAGAAGAGTCTGCACTTGTAGTTGCATCCTCGCATTGATTTTCCAGTAAGGCTATCTTTTGTGTATTGGCAGAATTCTCAACTTGTACATTGCGAAGTTCATCCTGAAGAGAGGTATTGCTTCACTCCAAATACTCTAACCTATCTCCCCATATCCTCCTAATATCAACAACAGAAATCTCATGTTCTTCCTTGGTCTTTACTAACTCTTCTTCAAGCCTTTCCAATTCTTCCTTCTTCTGATCAATCTCCCTATTCAGTACCTGGACTGAATCAAGGTTTGCACCAACAAAAGCTCCTAAGGCTGCAACTATCTCAATTGCTCCTATATGTGGATCATTTGTTTGTTGATCCCATATTATTTGATTTGGAACAGATACTTCTAATCCACCTTGATCCCTGCTTTTTTGATTACCCCTTTTGATCACTGCTTTATTTTCTTTACTGTAGAAATAATGTCCAAGAGGGACTACAACATCATCTTCATATTCAGTTATTATTTTCGAAGAAATAGAAATGACATTCTCTCTTGAAATTAATGAAGGTGTTAGAGTGACAATGGGACTAGGTATAGACATGGTAACTTGAGGAGTTGTCAGAGGGGTAGTGACAATCTGAGGAACTGATGGGACATGGGTCGGAGAAGGGATTGAAGTGAAGGCTTCAGAAAGTGGAACATGATCATCATTAGCAGGTGATGATGAAGAGGGAATTGGGGGTGGCTCATACATAGTGGGTAATGATAAAGTAGATATGGGTAATTGCTGAGGGACAGTCGAAGACTGGATCTCTACAATAATAGATGGGGGAATGGAAAATGGAACTGAGTTGTCTGAAAATGGAGTGGCTCTGGAAGTCAAAGTATGAAAAATTTGTGATATGGAAAATGGAGGCATCACCCCCGGGGATAGAACAAAGAGATATTGAATAGATGACAATAAAAGTGCCGAAGTTGTAATGTCAGTAACAGTAGTAACTTCCAATACCTGTTGATCAGAAAAAGAGTTATCCATCTCAATAGTATCTAATAAATATGTAACTGCTTGTGAATCTTCAGTTACACCTTCAGTCACTGATACTGGAGGATGTGGTCCATCATCAATATCATTGTCAATGATATCAAAAGTGGGAATCTATGATGTAGGGATTAGGATTTTCTGTCTCTTAGATGGATTGGCCTCAACTATTATTAGATCATTACATACTTGTGCAGCTACGGCAGTCACTTGAATATCCATAGTATGCTTAGGAGGTTTAATTGTTTGAGTATTCAATACTGAATTTATCTGTGCTAACTCGTGCTTCAAATGATGAGAGGTTTGTAACAAGACTTTGACCTGTTCAGCTATTTTTACCTCAGGAGGATTCTCCATGGGGGATTTACCTTTATTCCCATCTGGATAAGTAAGCATTAGAGGGGCATTATCCTGCTAGTTCTCCTTTTCTGCTCTATCCTTTCTCATTTGCTCAAGAAGATTCATTTCCATCGTTCTGTAGCTCAAAACTTTAGCTTTAATTTCTCTTTGATATTGCATAATCTGATGCTACTCATCTATCCTCTTGGCCCTAGCCAGGACCTCAGAAAATGTATTCACTCCTTGGTAGATAGAGTCATCTGGAAGTTCTTCATGGACATAATCCATCTTCATATGATATTGTTTAAAATGTGCATCAAGGAATTTCTTAGGATCATGCTTCCTTTTGGGAGCAAAACCCAACTTTAAAGGAGCCACCTGGTCACCAAGCACTACAACCCAATTTGAGGTTGGGATGACTAATGGCCCAAGGTTTAAATAAAATTTAGGCCAACCTTTCTTTTTGGGACTAGTGAGTTTTTTGTGGACACCATCAGTACCAGTCGAATAAGATACTTCTTGAATGACCAATCTGTCAGGCACTATTCTAGGCAGAAGATGAACAGTGTCACTTCCCTAGACTCTGATATATGAATAGGACTCATAGACATACCAATCACCAATTGTATTGATGAAGGTCCTAGCATTAGCTGAAAAGGCAGGTGCCTCTTGTTTGAATATCTGGAAATAAATAGTACCCATGAAATGGTCACAAATTTCATAAACTAATGGCACAAAATTGCTCTCCCATAGTGCTGAGTGATAGATATGAATTGGTGGATCTGAAGGGGTCCAATTCCATCCCAAGTTAGGATATTAGAAATCTGAGCAAAAGACATCAATAATGTAGGCTGAAAAGAAGAAGTGTGGCTTCTTGAGTGCATGTGCCTTTTGATAGTCTTGGATAGATGTTTTAAGTTCCAGTTACAAGATAAACGCCCAAGGGAAGGATTCACCCGTTGTTAGGAAATGATGAGCTATTGGAGCCCATTCAACTTTAAAAACTGAACAATTTGGAAGGCCAAAGAGCCTGCAGAGCATGGCTGCCAGTAAAGAGTAAGGCTCCCTGAACTAGGAAATCGGGTAGAGGTTATCAACCTTAGGTAAGAAACTGCTAGTCTTAATCATCCATGATTTCAACATTTCATTGAAATTGTACTTGGTTTTAGAGGATTGTATGGATTCAGGGCTAAGGGTATGCACAGCCAGCTTAAGAGAAAAATATCTGATAAAGACTTCAGGTCAGAAAGTTGTCAATTATGACCCCGTACTGTCATTAAATGACTGGTCTTTGGGGTTAGCATTGTCCACTATCCATTTAACTGGGTTTTTGTAAGGTAGGACAATGAGCCGGGAAACAATGGCATGCAATTGGGAAGGTCTAATCTTCTCATATGTAGGTTGATCTTCTTTAATGTTTGAAAGGTCATCATTATCAAAGATTGAATAAATTTTGGACCAGTCCATTTGATGAGTTTTAGTAACCCTCTCACTGGTATTTGAGAAGATATCGAAATTCGGATCTTTGGTCAGCAAATCCCTGTGAATTGTCTTAGACCGAGTGTTCCGTGACATTTTGGCAAAGCTTGGAAATTCTGGTAAATAAATAAAAACAAAATCAAAACTAAACCACAAACAACAAAACCATCAATAGCAAATGCGAAAATGACAACAAACCAACCTGAAAATAATTGAAAATTCATGAGAATGACCCCTGGTAAGAAATCCACAGTAAAATACACGTAGCAGAGTAAATTCCGACAATGAAAATGATAAAGAAAAACAGGAAAAATCGTACATTTATTGATTTTTGTCGGGTTAAATCTGAACTGTAGGATTAAAAGAAATAAGCGGCTAAGATTAACCCCTGCGGGATGTAGGATCGGGTCATAGATCTTATTTTTGAATTTTATTCAACATTTCCCACAATCCACAATCCACAATTGCGGGTTGCGGGATTGCAAATTGAAAAGCAACGTACAAAAGCGTTTCCACAATCCGCAATTGCAGGTTGCGGGTTTCGGAAACGAAAACAAATTTTAAAACTGAAATAACTTTTCCCACATTCCGCAATCCGCAATTGCGGGTTGTGGAAACACACAACACAATTTATTAAAATAACAACTTTCCGTAATCCGAAATCCACAATTGCGGGTTGTGTAATCGAAAATTCCCAAAATATTAACAAAGTATTCCCGCAATCCGCAATTTCGGGTTGCGGGATGACACAATTTTGAAAAGAAAGAACAATCAATTCTTGCAATCCGCAATTGCGGGATTGCGGGTTTTCGGGTTTGCGGGAAGAAAATAACACTTTGAAAGAATTGAAGGCTTTCCGCAAGTCAAATAAACAACCAAAACTTAGAAATTTTTCAAAGGAAAAATGGTAATTACACAAACCAAAAGCAAGGTATGAGATCATACAAACAAGGTTTAGGGATCTCGTTTTGATAAAAAGAACTTACCCAAATACCTTTGTATTTACAAAAATTGGGGATCCCATGATCAATTGAAGCATGGGATCTGTTGTACCTGCAACACATGGTTGTCTCTGGGATCATCTCTACATACGAATACAATTCCGATTCCACCTCCCCAGCATTACGATCAGAACTCCTTTTAGACATATCTGAATCCTGTGACATAAGAGAAACACCATTGTGTAGTATGGGCTCCATTTGTAACACAAATAGGTATATTTATACTGAAAAGAATAATAACATGTGAAACTCAAAGAATAAATTGAGCATGCTATTTACTAATATAACATTTTCATTCTTCTTCAACCAGTTCTACCAAATGAACTAAAATGCAATCCAAAAGGCTCATACTATCAACAAATTCATAACATTATTCTTAGTAAAGAATCGATGATGAAGAAAACTATAAATTAGAAAACTCCTCTAATATGCATGTATTTGTTAGAAAATTGATGAACTAGGTTTAGCCTCTTCATTGAGCATATTACCACATCAAATACCCAATATAAATTTTTGGGTTGAGCAACATTTTTCTTGGTAATGGATGGGGATTAAAAACCAATTGTTTACACTAAATGAAGCTATCACATTTAGGGCCTCCTTAAACTTTAAATGTACACGAATAATGGTTAGGTCTCAAATGGAACATCCATGGTTGCAATTGCGTCGAGGGAAACTCCACCGACTAGGGTGTTCAAGCGTTAAAGTAGGTAAACTATGTTCGATATGGTTAAAAGGATTTAGCTTTGAAGGGTGAATGCATTCGAACTGCTCGAAAATAATGACAAGATAGAGTAATGGGGCACACAACTCTCATGGCCTTGAATAATGGTTAAACACGCCTTCAACTAGTTAGGGTTTCAAAAACTTGTTCATGTGTTTGTTTGATAGGTCACGAGCCAAAATCTAGGGTTTAACTAGGTTTTATTTGGCCTCAAAAGAAAACAATTTGATTCACCCAATGAGAAAATATCCCCTAACTCTCAACTCTTAAATGACAAGTGTAAAATTACTCTAGATGAAGACAAGAATCACTTACCTAGAGATATGACCCACTCGTAGTTGAGCAAATGGTTCACTTGGAACGACTCCTCGTCTAGGTGGCTCGAGTAGTTAACGACATTTAAAAAAGAGATAATGAACATGTAACAGTGTTCCTTCCTTCAAATATAAAATATTCCCCAAACTTTAAACCTTTTAAACCCCGATCAATGGCTTTAGTGAAAATAACCCGACACCAATAAACTCTGTACTTAGAAAAATTATAAGTTAAAAAAATAGATCGGTGATAATATGACACTTATATTGATTCATTTCATACCTAGAAGAAAACTCCGTCAATGAAATTCAGATTGGAAATGAGTTTTGTACCAATAGATTTACTACTGAAATCGATTCGACTCCAACATGATTCAGTATTAAAACTAATTCTACACCAATGTAACTTGGATAAATCAATGACGTTAAGGAGTTTACTCATTATGCGAAACAAAAGGGCTGGGGAGAAAGATTTTCCTTAAGCCTACCATTTCAAAGAAAAAATTAAAATGACTATGACGTGTTTCAAAGCATAATAGAAAATCATTTCGACCGGTTTCGGCTTAAAACATAAAAGACTCCAATGCTTTTTGGGCCCAAACCCGAATGCCCAGAGAAACACCTAATCTTTGCAGAGGAAAATCTAAGTCTTGCGATGAGCTTCAAGACAAATTTCATAAGTTTGTGAGATCAAGACTTCAACTAAAAACATTAGGTTTGAAGGAAAGGTTAAGAAAACCCAAGCTATTGATAAGTTTTTTGTGAAATCTAGTAAAGCTCCGACTGTATCGCTATCAAATGTGAAGTTTTTCTGACAGTTTCTGCATGAAACTTAAGCATATCCGACCGTTTCAACACAAAACCAGAAAATGATCCAACCGTTTTGGCGCCAAATTAGAAGTGGGTCTGATGTTTCGCTGCAGTTTAAGCAAGTCATTGAAACAATCAAAAATATTTTTTTTGAAGTGTTAACTTTTCTATGGAGAGATAAAATAAAAGTAATTATTTGGTGGAAAAGACAATAAAATAAAGCTAAAAGTTAAGCTCAAAAAAGAAGGAGGGGCCCTAATTTTACACAAAATTGGGGAAATGGTTGCAGCTGCAACAATTGGCAACTAGCTGGGGAACTTAGATCTCTGCAAACAAAGAATACTCTTGAGGGAAATACTATTTTATTTAGGATAATAAATCATTTCTACTTATCAGTAACTTCTAATTGTAAGAGTCATAGATTATTAATATTCCTTGTAGTTCAAACAATCCTATTTTAGGTTGGAATAAATATCACATGGACCAAATATTAACATTAGTGTTTGGGGAAATGGCATCTTAGTTAGGACTTCACAGCCACTCTCCTGAGACCAAAGTATGAAGTTCATTTACCTAACCTGTATTTTCGAAGAAACCAAGTAAGACACTACAGGTTAGTAACAAAATTAGACAAATGTAATCATTTGTTCCTCATTCTTGTACTAGATGCATTCCTTTAATGCATTAGCATTCTTTGATGCTTGAGTCGCTTTGATATATAGTTCCCTTTTTCTTTAAAGATGTATCCTAGGATCTTCCATCCATAATTTCCTTTTGTGTGGGAAATGAGTATTATATTTGGTTTATATTACCCACGGATGGAGAAGATCCTTCTTTGAGTGATATTTAGAAGTATCCTCTTAGTCTTCTTGGAATCAACTGACTTTGCACTTTCTTGTCTTCGTTTAATTCTTCAAGTATCCATCTTTGAATTTTGTGGATATTCATAGTAGGGAATAACTGAATCTATTTATTCCTTTTGGCAATATTATTTTGGTATAGGATCATTTTGATTACCATACATCTGCAAGATTTTGCTTCCTTTCCATGGGTCAACCATAGTATACCACCTTAAGACAAGACTATTTATATGTTTGAGTGAGCGGGGCCCCATGATAGTAACCTAGAAATATTTATCCCAACAATATATACAATATTTAGTTCATTTTAGTTTTAAAATGGATCGTGTGATAAAATTTCCAAGAAACATAGTAATAATATAAGGCAGATAGGTTAAAATACTTAAAATGATAATGCTTGAAGTGGCATTAATGACCCTTCACAACAAGATGAAACTTTTAGGTTTCAAAATAATTCTCACGCCTTCTAAGATTTACAATATTTAACTAAGAGATATTCCATGAATAATATTATATCATAGCTTCCCATTCATCACTCTGACCGTTGAACTAACTTGATTCAAAATTCAAATAAAAAATAAAAAGAATTTGGTTCTAAAGAAATAACAACTAGGCTAAAATAAAAATAAAACAATAAAATGAAACTTCATTCATGTACAAAGGTTTTCCTAAAACTAAGAAAAGTATTTCTTGAGAGCTTGGTTGTTTATAGGAAGAGTTTCCACTTCCCCTTGCAAATTTTGTAATCTAATATGTTTTGGGGCCAAGTTTCTCAATGATAGTATAGGTCAAACCATAAATGTTGAAATTTGGTATGCTTACCCTTTTCGTTGTGGGTTTGGTCCCACTTCAGAACTAAGTCACCTACCTCAAATTATTTCTTCCCTTCTTTCAGATTGTCAAACCATATTTTAATATTGCATTGATGAGAGTTAAACTTATTCCTGACTTTTTCTCTTTCTTCCTCAACTTTCAACTAAGTATTAATTCTTGATTGCATGACTCGACTATTGGATCCTCTGGATGCTTGGGATAACTGTAATGAGGGGAAAAGAATGTTTGGTGGGACTATAGACTCTTTTCCATAAACTAAGTCGTATGAGGAAACTCATAGATTATTCTTCAGAGTGACCCTATCAACCCATAAAGTGTTAGGAAGAGAATCATGCCAATTTCTTTGGTTTTCAATGTTTGTTTTCTTTAAAATCCTATTTAAATTTAAATTTGTATATTTTTCTAACCCATTCCCTCGTGGATAATAATTTGAAGAATAATGCAATTTAATTCCTTTTTAACAGCAAATTCACTTAATTTCAAAGAAGAGAAATAAGAAGTGTTGTCAAAAACTAAAGAAATTGGAACTCCAAACTTGGTTATGATGTTCTCTTGCAGAAATTTAATAACAACATCTTCGTTGGATTTTCATAAAGGGATAGCTTCAGTCCAACGAGTAAAATAGTCCGTTGCTATAAGATTGTATCGATTCTGAAGTGAGGAGTTTGGGTTGATTTCATCGATGATGTCTAAGCCCCATTGTTCAAATGGTTCTGAGATTATTACTGGTTGCAATGGTGTTGCTGGTTTTGCTAATCTTTTGGCACTTTTTTGGCATACAACACATTTCCGAGCATATGCATGTGCATATTTAAAAACAGTGGGACAATAGTATCTTGCTCTTAAAATATTATGTGCGGTAGTGTCTCCAGAGTAATGACCTCCAACAGGACCATAATCCAATTCCTTTACTACCTTCTCCGCGTCTTCATTTTCCAAGCATCTAAGAAATATTCCATCATAATTTTTTTAGAAGAGTACTCCAATGATTATTTGACATGTATCTAACTTCAAGCGAAAGGATATTCTTTTCTTGGAGTTACAATTCTTCAGAGCATATCTGTGTTGTAGATAATGCACTAAATATTGATACTAAGAATCAAGAGTAGTGTGAATGGAACAAAATTCAGCAAGTTCATCTCAACTTCATCATCCCATCCATTAGGTTCTTCAATTATATTTTCAGTGGTCAATTTGCATAACCCTTGAACTTTGATGATGTTGGTGGGTTTAAATTCTAAATCATATTCTTGTAGTGCAGTTACCCAATTCCCACGTCTTTATCCAAACTATTTCTGTACAATTAATGATAGGACAATTGGATGAGGTACTATGAATTTGGTTATGTTCTTAAGAATGTAGGGTCTGAAATGATTCACATCTTTAAACACATCATAATCCTGTTTGTCTATGTCTGGGTAATTTAGTTCAACACCTTGTAACCTCGTTCTCCCCGTTCTCATGAAATATATTGGATATTCATCCCCCTGCTCTCCTTTTTGAGTGAGCACTGCTGATAGGGAATGACCAGATGGGAATGAATAAATGATAAAGTAATTTTCAAAATATGGACTGCTTATTGAAGGTGCATGAGAAATTGTGGCCTTTATATCTTTAAAATCATTCTTTTCAACTCCAGTCCGTTTAAATTGCATGTCATGTTTAACCATTTGTTGCAAAGGTTTTACAATTTGTGCAAAATATGGTACAAACCTTCGAACAAAATTTATCTTGCCCATAAATTATTGCATGGATTTGTTATTGTAGGGCATGGGAATTTGAAGTATAGCTTGTATCCTTTAGGCATCAACTAAGATTCCCTTTTTCGAGATGATGTTTCCTAGTAATATCCCTTCTAAAACAACAAATACACTTTTCTTTGGGTTAAGGGAAATACGATATTTTCTACATCGTTCAAAAATTTGTTTTAGATAAAAAATATGGTCTTCCCTCTTCTTGGAGAAAACTGTGACATCATCCAAATATATGACTACGCTGTGGCCAATTAATCCCCGAAAATCAATGTCCATGGCCCTTTGGAATGTGGCCCCAACATTCATAAGGCCAAATGGCATTCTTCTGTAAGCAAATGTTCCCCGTTGTGTACGAAAGGTTGTCTTAAGATGATCCTTCTAGGTCACTAATACTTGGTTATATCCTGAGAATCCATCTAACAAGGAGAACATTTTTGAGCCTGATACAAGTTTCAATATTTTCTCCATAGGCGGGACATGATAATTGTCTTTGTCGGATGCTCTATTCAGGTTCTGAAAATCCACACATAATCTGATCTCTCTGAATTTTTTGCGTACAGGTACAAGATTTTCCACCCATTCAGAATTCCTGACTTTGAAAATGATATTAGCATCTAGTAGCTTCTTTAATTCCTCTTGAATAATAGGTTCTAGAGTAGGGTGCACTTTTCAAAGTTTCTACTGAAAAAGGCTTAGCACCTTGTTTAATTGGAATAACATGCTGGATGATAATAGTGTCATATGTCTTCAGATCATCATATGTCCAAGCAAATATGTCCTTATATTGTTGAAACAATTTGATGAACTTGTACCTTTCACTTGGTGAACAACATGTTCCCAGAATGACATATTTTGGTTCATTTTCTAGTCCTAAATTCACCAATTCATATTTCATGGAAGAACTATTTGTCTTGAATTTTGCTGGCCTTCAGAACTTATGCTGCAAATCGAACAATTTCTCTAAAGTATGTACTCCTTTCGGCATAAAATTTTCCTTGGACTTATTTTCATCCATATTTTCCATATTTGACTGGTGTTCAACTTTATAAATAATTGATCCTTTGAATGTATCTTCATCGGTTAATAAGTCAATAATTTGTCCATAATCATCGAACACCCTCCAATTTGCAACATTGTCTGGGACAGATGGTCTAAAATTCAATTTAATAGAACATTTATTATTGAGAGGAACTAAGTGAGAAGCAAAAGTAGCTAATAAATTAGCAGCAAAATTATGCAATCTAGGAATGGAATCTATATTAAAAGCATCAAAGTTTGAAATTAAATTCCATACCTATGCTTGGTATCCTTTCAAGTGTGGATATAAGTAATTAATAGTGTTTCTTACTTGCCTAACAATTATCTCAGAATCACCAAAAACTTTTAAAATTTTAACATTCAAATCTATAGCCTTTTTTAGTCCCTGAATCAAGGCCTCATATTCAGTAGTGTTGTTGGTGCATTCAAATTCTAATCTACAAGAGAGAAATAATATTTTACCTTGAGGATCTACATGAACACAACTGGCTCCTGCTCCCTCCTGTGTCTTGGATCCATAAAACAATAAAGTCCAAAATTCAACTCCTACTCTATCAAAACTAATATTTACATCTAAGTTATTGATTAATTCCACTATATTACATTCATTTTCATCAATCTGTGAAAATTGAAGGAGATCGGACCGTGTGTCTGAATGATGATAGGTAGTTTCATCTTGGTAACATTCGGGTTCTGTTTCTAAAAATTAATTTCCCAATATAAATTATGGAAAATTTATTGGTTCATTCCTTCCTTCTAATTTAGTCACATTGTATTTCATATGCGGTTCCCTTAGTACCTTTATTTGATTTTGTTTATTCTGATAAGGTAGCCACAAGTGAGACCAATTAGTAGCAAAATATCCATTTACTTTACTTGACCAATCTTTGATTAATATCAAACTATAATCCTATGGTATATCAACCATAACTATATTGATAAATTGACAAACCCTGGGATCAACAACCAATCTAATTAAACCATTTTCCATCTCTCCCACTACCTTGACATCTGATATATCTGTTGAAATATTGTAACTTCAAAGAATATTATATTTGTATCCTATTATTTCAGAGATGTTACATTCCTCCGATGGGACTTTATTATGTATCCGAAGATGTTTATTCCTCCGATGGATTGTGGTAACTAGGGTTATTAGATCCCCCATGTGGGGTCGACCTTGAGTTAGTTTATTAGGGGTTAATAGACTCTCTTAGGAGAGGTCGGCCCCATTAGGGTAAAAATCAGTTCAAAGATGAGTATAAGTAGAGGAGGATGTTCCTCACTTAATCTCATTCATTCATCCACTTGGGAGTAGCGCACAAGTGAGAGAGAGGTCTGCATAGGAGGAGAAGAAGCTCTAGTCTTGGACTACATCTTGTATTTGGTTGATTGTCTATATTGAGGAAAGCTTTGCTGGGTTTTCTACCCCATGAGGGTTTCCCAGGGTAAATCTTTATCTATCTTGTGATTGTGTTTCTTTCAGTGATCTTACTAGTGAAATTAGGCTAAACTTAACATGGTATTAGAGCTAGCCTGAATACGACATCTCCACAAGGTGAAAATATCTCTCTCTCCTCCTATGGTGAAAATTAGGGTTTTTGCAAAAGTTGGAATTTTTGGATTCTGATTGCATGGCTGGATAACCCTCCTCAAAATCGAAGTTTTGAGCCTTGGATCAAGATTTTTGGTTGGGTAGAACTCCAGGAAAGTCAAAACCTAGTTTGACCAAAAGTGCAGAAAACCAGAAAACCAGAGAACCAGAAAAGTTGTGCACCTATGCACCAGTGAACCAGAAAAGCTGCGAACCTGTGCTCCAAAAAACCCGAAAAGAGAATACCAGAAAACCAGAAATTCTGTTGCAGATCCGAAAGGTGAAAAGTTGAAGTTTCCAGAAGTAGAACACACCAGAACTTTCAACTCAATCAAGCACATCTCCTGGTAAGTGTTATTCTATCTCTTGAAGAAATTCAATCTCTTTGACCCCTGGATAAGATGGCTCCAAGCGCTAAGCTTGAAGACAAGCTAGAGGGTATAGAAAATTTCCGGGCATGGAAATACAAAATTGGTCTCATTTTTGAAGAGAATGATCTTGCCTAATATATCAAGGATGAGGTTACAGAACCCGAAGAAGATGAAGCCAAAGAGAAGCATAGGAAGAATTTTATTAGGGCAAAGAGAATCATTGTTGATTCTATTAAAGACCACTTGATTCCCCAAGTGGCATCCAAGAAGACTCGAAGGGAAATGTATGATTCCCTTTGAATGTATGAAGGAAAGAACATCAATAGGAAGATGAACCTGAGAGCTCAATTAAAGAGCACCAAGATGAATAAAGAAGAATATGTTCAAGACTATTTCTCAAGGGTTTCCCAGTTCAAGGAACAACTAGATGCTATTGGAGATACCCTTGATGAATATGAACTAGTCATGACTGCTCTAAATGGTCTCACTAGATCTTGGGAGTCCTTCATCCAAACCATGTGTGCTAGAAAAGAAAGTATGAAGTTTGATGTGGTTTGGGAGGATTGCATTTAAGAAGAAGCTAGGGTTGCCCACAGATAAGCCTTGCTCAAAGAAGATGACCAAGCCTTGGCCACCCACACCAAGAGAAGAAGGAATCAATCCCACTTCAAGAAGGATAGTCACAAGGAGTCTCATCCTCCTCAAATATTTCAAAAGAGAAGAGGAACTAATCAAAGAAGAGATTACTCCTCATTCCAATGTTTTACTTGTCACAAAATAGGACACATTGCTAAGGATTGTCCTCTAAAGAAGAAAAAGGGTTTTCACCACAAAAGACATCAAGCTCATCTAGCAGAAGATGACAGTGAAGAAGAAGAGGAGGAAAGGCCTCAAAAGAAAAGATCTAAAGTAGAGGAAGAAGAAGACGCATAAGAGTATGTTCTGCTCTCTGCACTCTCTGGAGCAATAACACTTGGAGAAGATACATGGCTCATTGATAGTGGTGCTTCAAAGCACATGACAGGTCAAAAGAAGACTCTTTCAAAACTTGAAGAGATGACCTCTCCACAGAAGGTATCCCTTGGAGATGACTATCAATATCCCATCAAGGGAGGGAGTTGGTGAAGCAAGCTATAAGCTTGATTCTGGAACCCCATTGAAGATGAAGGAGATCTTATATGTACCATGTTTGAAGAAGAACTTACTCTCTATCTCAACTTTGGATAAGAAAGGCTATAGGGTTGCATTCATAGATGGACAAGTACTAATGTGGCCCAAAGGAAAATCAATTGAGGATGCAATTGTTATTGGTGAAGAAGAAGGAGGTCTATACAAACTCAAGGGCCATCTAGAAGCTGCCCTTGTACATGAAGCCACTAGCCCAAATGAGCTATGGCATAGGAGGCTTTCTCACATTAACTACAAAGCACTACCTCATGTGAGAAAGGTAGTTATAGGACTTCCAGACTTAAAAATTGATCATGATGGCACATGCAAAGGATGTGCAAAAGGGAAGAATATCAAGAACCCATTTCCAAAGAGTGAAACAAAGAGTAAGAGTAACTTGGAATTAATTCATCCAGATGTATGTGGACCAATTCCCTCCACATCTTTGAGTGGATATGAATACTATCTTACATTTATTGATGACTATTCAAGAAAGACTTGGATATAATTTCTAAAAGGAAAGAATGAAGTCTTTGGTTCAAATCCTTGATAGAAAATCATTTAGAAAAGAAGATCAAAATACTCAGGATAGATAATGGTGGAGAATATACTTCAAAGGATTTTGAATACTTTTGTAAAGAAGCTGGAATCAAGAGGGAAATAACCACACCGTACAATCCTCAACAAAATGGTGTGGCCGAAAGAAAGAATAGAACTATTATGGAAGCAGTAAAGACTATGATACATGATCAAGACCTACCTATGTGCCTATGGGCTGAAGCAGCTAGGACAACAGTCTATGTGCAGAATAGACTATCTCATAGTGCTCTTGATTTCAAAACTCCAGAAGAAGTGTTCACAGGAAAGAGACCTGAGGTAAGTCACCTCAAGATATTCAGATGGCCAATATACATTCACATTTCAAAAGAAAAGAGGACCAAGCTAGATCCCTCTGGAAAGAAGGGAATATTTGTTGGATATTGTGAAGCATCCAAAGCAATCAGAATTTACATCCCAAGTTTCCATCATATGAAAATAAGTAGGGATGTGACATTTGATGAAGAAGCAACTCTCAAGAGATCTAGGAAGTGCCAGTATGAAGAAGTATATGAAGAAGATGCACCTTCCAGAAATGTAGAGGTTGTACCCAACCTTGAAGTTGTAACACCAGAAGACCATGATATGTTAGAACCACAAGAACCCCCTATTACAAATATATCAAGAAAGAGAAAGCCAGCATGGGAAAGAGACATTATTCTAGGAGCAGAAAAGTATGGAGCTCCTAAAGGCTCCACCAGAGTGAGCAAGAAACCAAAGTCATTTTCCAACTATATGGCTTTGATGTGTGATCTGGTAGATCAAGAACCCACTAGTTGTGAAGAAGCATCTCATAAGAAAGAGTGGGTAGAGGCAATGACTGAGGAGTACTAGTCAATAATGAAGAATGATGTTTGGGATGTAGTTCCCAAACGCAAAGAAAAAAGTGTGGTATCCTCCAATTGGATATACAAAGTAAAGCATGTTGCAGATGGTAGCATTGAAAAATATAAGGCAAGGTTTGTGGCTAGAGAATTATCTCAGAAAGAGGGAATTGACTATAAAGAAACATTTGCACCAGTTGCAAGGTACACTTCCATTAGAAACATCATGGCACTTGCATCCATGATGAAGTGGAAATTACATCAGATGGATGTAAACACAGCCTTCCTGAATGGTGTGATTGAGGAAGAAGTGTACATAGAACAACCACAAGGATTGGAGGTGGAAGATGGAAGAACCCATGTGTGCAAACTGAAAAAGGCTTTGTATGGGTTGAAGCAAGCTCCCAGAGCTTGGTATGGAAGAATTGACAGTTTCTTGACAAGCTTGGGCTTTACCAAAAGTAAAGTTGATCCCAATATTTATCTCAAGATTGTGGATGATGAACCTGTTATATTGTTGCTATATGTGGATGATCTATTTCTGACTGGAAATGAGAAACCGATTATCGATTGCAAGAAGAAGCTCTCTTCAGAATTTGAGATGAAAGATCTCGGATTGATGCACTACTTCCTAGGTCTGGAAGTATGGCAAGGCTCAGAAGGAATATTTCTCAACCAAGGTAACTACGCTGTGGAAATCTTGAAAAGATTCGATATGTTGGAATGCAAAGCCATGGCCACTCCCATGGATTCCAACTTGAAGTTGTTAGCTGATGACTCTTTAGAGTTAGCGGATGTAACTCTGTATAGACAAATTATTGGGTCATTAATGTATCTGAAAAATACCAGGCTAGATATATGCTTTGCGGTGAACACCCTGAGTCAGTATCTAGTGGAAGCTAGACGAGTTCACCTGATAGCTGCAAAGCATGTGATGAGGTACCTAAAGAGTATGATTGATTTTGGTCTATGTTATCATAGGGATCATGACTTCAGATTGTATGGCTACACAGATGCTGATTGGGCAGGTAGTGTATCAGATAGGAAGAGTACATTGGGTGGATGTTATTTTCTGGATCTGCCATGATCTCGTGGTATAGCAGGAAGCAGGCTAGTGTGGCTCTCAACATAGCTGAAGCGGAATATATAGTTGCTTGCTCTGCTAGTTGTGAAGCAGTATAGCTTTGTAAGTTGTTATCAGGACTATTTGACTTAGAGATGGACCCTACTGTGATCCTGTGTGACAACCAGAGTTGTATCAAAATGACAAAGAATCCAGTATTCCATGATAAGTCAAAGCACATAGAGATCCGGTATTTCTATATACGGGATATGGTGCAGAAAGGATCTATCAAGCTCCAGTATGTGGGCACTGACGAACAAGTTGTTGATATATTAACCAAACCACTGTCTCGAGTAAAGTTCGAGTATTTCCGAGACAAGCTTGGTGTTGTTCAGAAGGACCCTCCTCGAATGTTACACAGAAATCTTCCACCCTTTGAGCATCAACATTCTTTGTCCTGTAGGATCCATTTCAGTGACTCAGATCCATTTTTATCCTTCAGTGATACTAGTTTGCCCTATTTTTGTTCCTACCTGCATGTTGCATCACTATAGCATGCGTACCCGCGAGTTGTAGCACTATAGCCCGCGGGTATCAAGTAAAATGGTAAAAACCACTATTTTATTACTTTTTACTCCCAAAAAGCAGTCATTGGGTGACCTTTGGCTCTCCCATCTTCCCAAGTAACGTCTCGATGAGTCCTTTCACCTACCTTTGAGAGGACTATATATTGAGCACATATGGCTTATGGACGGGAGGAAGAAGAGAACAGTAAAGGCACTCTAGTGGATTTTTGCCCTATCTTGAGTCTGCACTCATTGATCCTTGTAGTTGTGAACCAGTTATGTTCACCTTCCAAACTCCTTGCTAGTTTGAGTTTGCCTTTCATGGAGGATTGAAGTAGTGGAGGCACAAGTGGATTGATCTAGATCTTGGTTCAGATTGGTTGTTGGCAAGAGGTCGTATCACTTTGTACTTATTCTTGTTCATTAATAGAAATATTCATATTCGCATCCATTCATGGTGTGAATGTTATTTATTATACATTGGGTTACATTTGCTTATGATATTATTGACCATTGTTATTGATAATGTTAATGTCATTTATATATCACATGTACTTGTTAGATATTGGTTTTCAAGGCTAATTTGCAGATTACAAGTGCTTGGATGTGCGCGGATTGAAAGATCCAATGGGGATCTACATCAGACATTGGATCGAGGTTGGTTACATTTCTCCATTATTTTAACATTGTCATTTATAATAGCATTGTTTTGAGCATTGAGTAGATTTCTGGTAGTCATCTGTCTGTTGTGGTATTCCCAAGCCATAGTGAGTTTTCTCCAATACAGAAATGGTGACTCCATTGGGGAAAACATCCATGTTTGGGAAAATTTTTGAGCATTAGTCCATAATTAGAGTTGCTGTTTATTGAAGCTCTATGTCACTGATTGGCCGTTAAGATACATTATAGAAAACTTGCTTTTTCTGAGCCTCTGGACTCTTTGTTTGACCATTTGCTTTTCCTCACCCGTGGGCTGGCTTAGTTCTTCCCGCGTATACCCGCCTCTGTTTACACTACTGTTCGCGGGTACCCATAGGTATTCCTTCAACAATAGCGTGTAACTCTGACTTTTGTTGGTTTATGGCTATTGGTTGTTTCTAGGTGAGTTTGGTTGGTTCCTGAGTCTTTGTTGGCCTCTTTCTTGACTGTTTCATGCCTTGGTTGTGACCAGATCTCTTCATTTCTCTTGGTTGAGCCTTCTTGGTTTTTTACCAATCTTTGGTTTTAGCCTCTTGGTTTCTTCCTTTTGAGCTCTTTCTTTTGGCTGAGTCTTGCTGTTTAGGATCTGCTGGGTTGTCTTAGTGATCTTCTCGGCACTTCAGTGACTGAATAGTAGGATTTTGCTTGCATTTTTTCATTCCATATATATTGAAAAAATACAAAAATATTCATTTAGTTTTTTTCATTTTCCTTTCTGTTTATAAGAGAAAATACAAAAATATTTTATTTCCATGTACTGCATTTTGCATTGAGTGCTTGTTGCCTTCATTTTAGGTTCTGCTTGTGCATTGAAAAGATAAAAGTTTGCATATTTATTTCAGAATTGTTGGTTGATTTTGCATATTAGTGACATTGTTTTATTGGATAGATGAGTCTAGGATTGGACGATGTTGTATACTATTGAGTCTACACATCACTAGTTTCACGACCATATCCCTCGAGTAATCACAGCCACTAAAATTAACGCTTAATCATAAAATTGATTAGACTTATTTTATTTATAGGGTACACCAACTAGCATAGGTTTAGAGTCTTGGAATAGATCATTGTGAGTTAACAATCCAAGACTACTGAACGAAACATTAGGTGTCTGAACAGGGAGTGGAGGAATCCATGGTATAGATCGGTGTTCTTAGGAAAGCTCTACTCAATCCAGAGTTAAGCACGAGGTCACGGGAGGTTGGTTGAGGAGATATCCCTCTGATACCGGCTGGACGTGGGAGATATATCCAGGATTTGTTCGTATCTGGGGGTACCAGAGGTTCATCCTCTTGTGATTCGAGCTTAGATACCCTTCCCATACGACGGGTCCCTCCTGCGACTGTCCCCCTGAGCATTGGTTATATTGCGGTAAACATAGTTGCCTTACCTAGGTACCGCACAGGGTACTTGCAGTGGTTATGATGTTTGTGTCCTGAGTTAGATAGGGATTGGACAACACAGTTGTGTTCGTGCAGTGGAATTGACCCTGTCAACACAGTGAAGCCTAGATGTCTCTATAATTGATTCTATTACCTTCGGCTATAGTTTGGGAGTCTCAAGCCTCTCCTAGGAGAGACATACCGGCTCTAGTGTCGGGAGCTCATTTAGCCACTCTGTTTGTCTACTCTTGGCTGTAGTTTCTCTAGGTGTGTGCTTTTGATTTATTATTTTTGATCGATAGTTGGCCTTTAGGAGACGTTGTGTCTCTCTCCGGAGAGAACGTGGAACGGAGCCCTACTCTCCGCCAATCCCATCGTTTGGCTGGTTTAAAGCCACTCGAGGTTACACGTCATATTGCTAGAGGATGCCGGAGGGCTCCCTCTGAGTCTTCGGATTCTTATGAGACTTACATTGAGGACTACATGGCTGCACATCCCAATATTGGGAAAGACCTTTCTACTCCTTCGGTTAGAGTTGAACATACTTCCGATCCCCAGACTCCTCGTGAGGATTGGGGAGGTGATCCACCTAAGACTCAAACTGGTTTTATTTGGCCTAATCCACTTGACTGGGATCCATTTGATTGTTCAAATCTAGATAATTATCTTTACGGGATTCCCAACTTACCCGAGGAGGAAGAACAAGATGAGCCCTTCGCTCCTTCGTTTCCATGCGATTTTAGATATAGGAGGCATGAGACTCATGATGATTCCGACCCTATGGTCAACCCCACCGCACTCTCTTTTGGTATTCCTAGTCACAATATTGTCGAACCTTCCACTATGGTTGGTACTCATGTTGGCACTAGTCAAAGTGTTAGCCATACTATACCCACTAGGGGCACTACCCTAACTAGGGGCACTACGTTGTCCACCCACTCACATAGTATGGGGACTGGTCATATTCCTAACCATGCTAATGTTGGAATGCGACCACCTCCTAGGAATACCCAACCTAGTTGGAATGTTGTTCGAAACACGACTCGCCATCCACCACCTAATACACATGTCGCTACTCATCAACCCAGGACTACTTTTGCACATGATACCGTTCCTCCCAACCATGGGGGTGGACACATACTGCATACTTTTGCATCCACTGCCACCGCTAGTAATAGTATTGTAGGGGGTGGGAATATTTCCTATCCACATGGACATCACACCACCAACCCTGCTACTCGTCACACCCATATTGGACTTGGGAATACTTCTCATGCTTATGGTCATCACACTACTGCTCAAGCTAATCCTAATATTGGGGGTGGGAACATACAATACCATTACGGTCAATACAACATGATTCCCACTATGAATAGTACATACATGCCCCATACCCATGGTGGAAACCCTTACTACAACACAGTCGGTGCTGGCCACCAGTATCACCCACCACTCCAATATGGTGCTCAAAACGCACATATACCTGCTTACTCTCAAATGAGTCAGGAAGAGGGAGGTTATCCATCTTATGGCCATGGGAAAGCAAATGGGCCGTCAGGTCCTCATTATCAGCAATTTAACCCTCATGGTCAAGCTTTTGGTCCATCTTACAACACAATTTCGTTTAACCAACCTTTTATGGGGGCTTATAATCAAGCTTTCCAGCCGCAGCTCCTGTTCCCTGCATGCTTGAATCTCCTAGATATTTCGAAGCGCACAAATGATCTGGTGTGTCACGACCCTACTTGGCCCCCGGTCCCTACCAAGCTCCCTTCAGACATTCCAAAGTTTGAAGGGAAAGGTGGTGAGGACCCGGGAGATCATGTCACGACATTTCACCTTTGGTGCTCCTCCAACTCTTTGAATCATGATTCCATTCGATTACGACTATTTCAACACACCCTCATGGGGGCAGCTGCGAAGTGGTATGTGGAGTTTCCCAGAAACACCTATAGGGGATTCAACGAGATTGCTTTGGTTTTCTTAGACCATTTCCACTTACCGGTTCATTATGATACTGGTACTGAGTTGTTGTCCACCTTCTGTCAGAATGAGGCCACACATATTTCTGATCACGTTCAAGAGTGGCATCGGCAGAAGAGATTAGTGAAAGCCAACATTCCTCCAGAGTTCCTGTTGGAATGGTTTCTTAAGTATTTACTCCCATACATTGCTAAGGATGTTTCGATTTCCGTCATTGTGATTGAGGAACAAGCTATCTTGAAAGTCCAGCAGTTAGATCTACTTTATTCTTAGTCTGGAATCTTGTATGACATTCCTGACGCACCGAGAACAAGACATGAGCCCACGTCAGTTCCTGGACCACATGCCGATGGCATCGTGGGGTCCGCATGCACTCACCCTGTAGACTTGGTAGCTAATCAAATGAAAAATTTGTTGCTAAACCAGTCTGCTCCCGGACAGGTTCCCACCTTGTCCACTTCCACTCCGTCGTCTGATGTACACAATGTGCAATCAACGAAACCATCGGGTAACTAGTATCCTGGTGGTAAGAAAAAGGGGATAAATAATCGTAGGGGTGGAAACAATGGAAGTAACAACAATAGTAATCGTAATACTCCTTGTAAAGAGAATTCCAACCCTCCTTGGGAAGGCGTAATGTTGGCGAGGATTGTAAACCTAGGCGTAAGGTGAAACTCCCTTGCAAGCTTTGTGGGGAGGATCATCTTACTCACTTATGTCCTCGTATTGAAGAAGCATCAAAGCATTTGGCATAGAGCCCAGCTGTGCTGAAGGATCCCCTACCTCATCACCAGAACATGGCTTTGTATGATCCCACCACTGGTTATGGTACTAATGAAATGACAACGTCTTCTTCCAATACTAGTGGTTATGGATGTGTGAATATGGTTCAGTCGGAGGTTTGTGTTGCTACTTGTCAACGTGATTATGGTGCACCACAACCGAATTTGGGGAATGAGCCTCCCCCTCCTCCTGATAATTCCTTGCATATTGAGAAGCCTTCTATTATGCTGTGGATACCGAAAGGTGTTCTCAAGCGCTCCGCGCATAATCCTAATGCTCAAGCCACCCAGAACTACTCCATCATAGAAGATTTGGGCCAAACTCCATGTGCCATGTCGGCTCTTGAAGTTTTGCAAGCTTGTCCTTCTCAGAGGCATGCCCTTTTGAGTGTGTTAGGAGTTCAGAATGGGGGAAGTCCTAGTGTTATCAAGTTCGATACTACTGATGTCCAACCTCGCTTGCCTTACCACGTGGCTTTTCAAATCTAGGTGGTTTGCCTTAAGAGCTTCATCAAATGTACTATGGTTGATGAAGGTGCTTCCGTGTCAGTAATGTCGTTAACTTGTTGGAAAGCTCTTGGCTCTCCTCCTCTACTTGTGTCTAGAACTACACTCACTGCATTCGACAGTAGATCTTTTACGTCGCATAGAATTATCCCTTTCCTTGTTGTCTCCTTGGGAGGTAAGTCCGTGCCTATTGAAGTCGAAGTGGTTGATGCGCCCATCGACTACAACCTTTTACTAGGTCAGAACTGGATGTACGCTATGAAGGCTATCCCATCTACTATATTTTGAGTTGTTTGCTTTCCCCATGAAGGCAAGATTGTGACGATCGATCAGCTGGATTATGTTGGCACTCCTTCCACAGCATCCATGGGATCAGTAGTCTCGCAAGTTTTTGATTCTCAATCGGCAACTGGGAACATAGGTGTTGGAATGCACCCCTCGTTGATGGGAACTTTTAACCATTCTACACCTGTGAATTTTATTGGAACCATTTCCGATAGTGCACCTCCTCCTTCGAATAGTATGCCATTTCAGACTTCCTATTGTGGCGATCCATGGATTTTGCCATCCGTGGATTCTATGTCTGGAGACATTGTGCACATTGGGATGTCTATGCCTTTATCTGTAGCGGAGCTCACTTATGATCACATCCAACAAACCACTGCAGATCCGGATCTCTCTTCTTCTTAGACAGTTGAAGAAGATCCCGTTACGCTGCCAGTTTGGGCAGCCAACTCATCTTGCTCTCACGATTTCCTCGATGATACTTTGCCATCGGATGAAGCTATCCTTGAAGCTGTGTGTGTTAGTGAGAGGCCTTGGGAAGATATGCACCATCGATCTTATTTCCTTCCCAACCTTGAGCTCATTGAGTAGGAGGAGTTTAGGATGACTCTAGCTAAGATGGTTGTTCACCCTGTGGCTCTTTTGCAGTCGCATGATGTTTTCTTGGAGGGGAATATGGCCAATATTTCCCCAACCACTTCGATCAACATCTCCCGCACTCCCGGAAAGATTGAGAATGTTTACGTCAGTGCCGATTGCACTCCTGAGGAGATTGCTATTTACACTGATTTGTTTACTGAACTCTGGGAAGCTTTCGCCTGGTCATATGAGGAGATGCCAGGAATAGACCCCCGCATTGTTTAACATGAGATTAGAACATATCCTGATGCTAAACCAGTTCGACAACGCTTATGTGCTGTGAACCCTAGGAAGGCTGCTGCTATTAAGGAAAAAGTGGAGAAACTACTCAAAGCTGGTTTCATCTACCCCGTTCCCCTTACCGAATGGGTGTCAAATTCCATTCATGTGGATAAGAAGCAGGGAACGATTCATGTATGCATTGATTTCAGAGATTTGAACCGTGCATGTCTGAAAGACAACTTCCCCATGCCATTCATTGATCAAATATTGGATGCTTGTGCGGGAAGTGAGATTTTTTCATTCATGGATGGATTCTCGAGTTATAATCAGATTCAAATCAAACCCGCGAACCAACATAAAATGGCATTTATTTGTCCATGGGGAACTTTTGCGTACCGAAAAATGCCCTTTGGCCTCAAGAACGCCAGAGCCACTTTTCAGCGAGCCATGACCTATGCCTTTCGTGATCTTAAGAAGATTATGGAAGTTTTCTTAGATGATCTTGCTGACCAATCTTGCAAGAGAGTGGACCACCCCAAGCACCTCCATATGATTCTCGAATGATGTATCCACTACAAAATTCGATTGAATTCGAACAAATGCATCTTCGCTGTTAGGACTGGTCACCTTCTAGGATTCATAGTTTCGAAGGAGGGTATTAGAGTCGATCCTCTCAATGTTGAGGCAATACTTCAGTTGCCTCCTCCACGTAATCTGTTTCAACTTCAGAGCCTCCAAGGGAGCGATACTTTTTTGCGTCGGTTTATAGCTAACTATGCCAGTATTACTAAAGGTTTCGCATGCCTATTGAAGAAAGACACACCTTTTATCTGGGATAAGCGAGCCCAACAGTCTTTCGATGCCATTAAGAAAGCTTTGGTATCGGCCCCTATGCTTAGTATGCCGGACTTTACACGAGATTTCATTCTTTATGTGGCTGCGTCTCAAGAGACTATTGGCATGGTCTTAGTTAAAATAGATGATGCGCTTGTCGAGCATGTTATCTATTATCTTAGTCAAAATTTAGTAGACGCTGAACTAAGGTACACCCACGTAGAAAAGTTGGCACTTGCGACTGTTCACGCAGTCCAACGGTTATGACATTACATTTTGCTTCGAACAACCACTATTGTAGCTCATATCAATCCGTTTCAGTTCGTGCTATCACGATGCATTATCGGGGGTAAGTATAATAAATGGATTGTGATCCTTCAAGAATTTGATCTCAAGTTTGCTTCTGCAAAATCGATGAAATCATTGGTGTTCGTTGAGCTTATGTCGGACCTTCCACGGCTTGATAAGGATGTCATTCATGAATATTCCTTTGTGGATGAACACTTATTTCTTATCTCGACCAAGGAACCTTGGTATGGGGATGTCATTAGATATCTCCAAACTTTGAAGTTTCCTCCGCATTATTCATGAGACGAGTGACGGCGTGTGAGACATCACGCTAAAGATTATACTATTGTCGGTGACACTTTGTATCACTGAGGAAAGGATTCCATTCTCCATCGTTGCTTGACTCTTGAAGAAGCAGAATGAGTACTTAATGATTTCCATGCAGGGGTGTGTGGCGGTCACTTATCTGGGATTGCTATAGCCCAGCGTATTATGCGAGCGGGTTATTTTTGGCCTACTATATTTAAAGATTGTATTAATGTTGTGAAGAGATGTCACCCTTGCCAGGTGTTTTCTCAGAACATACACTCGCATCCAGCGCCCCTCCATCCGGTCGTCACTGCCGGTCCCTTCACTAAGTGGGGGGTAGATTTCATGGATTGAAAACCAGTTTCAGTTGGGGGGAATCATCATATTATTGTGGCCATGGATTATTTTTCCAAATGGGCTGAGGCCATGCCTACCATTAAAGCTAATGGTGCTACTGTAGCCCATTTCATGTTCAACTAGATTATCACTCGATTCGGTATCATGAAAGAGATTGTCACTGACCATGGAAGTCACTTTCAAAATAAGATGATGGAGGATTTGTCTCTCAAGCTTGGGTTTTGTCAGGAACACTCATCTTCCTACTATCCTCAAGTGAATGGTCAGGTTGAAGCAGTAAATAAGTCTTTGAAGACCATTCTCCAACGTACCATCCAACAAAGCAAGACCAATTGGCATATCATGTTATATCCTGCTTTGTGGGCATATCGAACCACAGTTAAGACTGCCACCGGGTTCTCATCGTTCCAATTAGTTCATGGTGTGGAGTGACTTTTACCGATTGAATGCGAGATCCCTTCGCTCAAGCTAGCCATAGAGCTCCTCCCTGATACGACGGAGATTGAGCAACGTTTAGTACACCTCGAGCAACTTGACGAATACCGTCGAGATGCCACTATGGCCATTGATGTTAACAAGCGTCGTGTCAAGGTTCAATATGATAGGTCTATCCATCCTCGGAAATATGCTGAAGGTGACTTGGTACTCTTGTATGACCAAGCTAAAGAACCCCTGGGGGCAGACAAGTTCAATCCCATGTGGCACGGTCCTTACATTGTGAGGCACGTCCTTAAAAAATGAGCTTATGAGTTAGAAGATTACGAGGGAGTTGTCTTGAAGGATCCTAGAAATGGGCTCTACCTCAAGCGGTATTACGCTTGAACCTTTGGTTCGGGATGATACTTTTGTACACTATGGTATATTTTTTCTGTACATAGTCTAGGTTTCCTTTTTGGTTGTCGGGTCTACTGATTGGTCTCTGTTTGATTGAAAGATGTCAGCGGGATGTCCTACGTTCTTAGGTTTCGCGGATGGTGCTAACTGACATACGTAGCAGCTTGCTTCTGTTGCCTGGGTTATACCGACATGTACAGTAGTAGTGTATTCTGGTAGTCAGAGATACTATTGTACTATACCGACATGTACTATTTCTTATTCATCTTCTAAATCAAGGTTTGGTGCCTAGTCCCATAGAACAAGTGTAGTTTCTTCATTATCTTATCCCGTTTCATTTGATTGAACTTTATCATTATCTTCTTGATCTAGGAGTTGTGTATCCAACAGTTGATTCATTACTAAGTTCATGGAATTTATCCATTATGGGAAAGTTTTCTCCAAATGATGTTCTTGTTGGAAAGTACAAAAGTGATCCATGCCTACTTCATTTAAATTAAGAACAAATGTTTCATTTGTTGGAGGCTTTTGCATTTCTTCTTGTTAGGATATTCCTATACTCCATCCTAGTCCTAGCAGCATTTTCATTATTTGCATTTTCAGTCATGCATGCACTTTTAGGGTTTGCATGCATTATTTAGGGTTTGCATGCATCCCAGTCATCAGTCCTAGCACCTAGCCCTCAGTTAGATAGCCCCCAGAGCTTCTTTCCACTCAGTTTCAGCCCTCCTAGAGCTTAGTGTGCCCTCCTTTCACCTACTGCATGAGAAAGGCACCCTTCCTTACCTACCATTCAATTATCTTCTGTTCTTTCCTTGATTTAAGGCTAGACTGACTCTCAACTGACTGTATCACTCCGATGGACCTCCAGTGAGACTTGACTGCACATTCTGACTTCAGTTAGCTCCTCATGCACCCTCCATTGAGCCTCCTTCATTCAGTTAGTTCCAGTTACACTCAGTTACACCTACCACACTCAGTTAGACTCAGTTTGACTGATGGTTGATAGTTACTTGAGCATTGATGACTCCAATGATGATGAGATAGACTACTAGTTATGCTCCGATGACACTCCAATGATCTTTTGATCACTCCATGAAGGCTAATTCGAATTGCCACCCTGGCATTCGAATCCTCATGCATTGTACTACTTATTTTTCCATATTGTGATTAATTAATTAGTGTGTGTGAAGTATTTTTGCTTCTATCCGAGTTCTACTGTATTATTATTTTGTTTCTCATCTTACTGCATTGACCACTCTTAATCTTATTCCTAAATTATTTCATTGTGAGGTATACATCATCTCTTAGATCTGTTGTGAGGATTTTCACATGGTATCAAAGCATATTAAGAGTATTGTTTATCTCCACTCCTGAGAGTTTTTTGCAGGTTATTATCAAGATTTCGAGTGCAGCAGTTGCAACAGTTTTTGCATTTTTGCAGTAGTAGCAGTTGCAGATATTTTCTATTGTTTTTGCAGGTCTTTTACAACTTCCATGAATTCAGAAGAAATTCCTCCTCTTTCTCCATTCAACTATGATGAATGGAAACAAAAAATGATAGCATATTTGAATAGCCATGATCTCTTTGATTATTGTTTTGAAAGAGAGTTCGAATCCTTTGAAGAAAAGAATGACTAGTTAAATAAAGGTGATAGTGTCTGTGGAGACATGATGCTTGCTATGTCTCGATGCATGGTACACCACTTATTTTCTGTTGAATCTCCAAAAGAGCTATGGGTCCACCTGGATGAAATATTTGGAAGACAGAATGAAGGGATAGGTCCAAACCCTTTCGAGAGTAAGCAAAGTGATGCATTTTCCCTCCTTGATGATCTCATTTATCATGAATCAGTATCAAACATATCTCATATTGAACTTAGCCACAAAGAAGAAGAACTTGCAGATTCTACACTCATGCTCCAAATTTCTTCTATTTCAAATTCTGTGCCAGCTCACACTCTAGAAATTGTAGAAGGTCCTAAATCATCTCTTGCACTAGAGTTTGTTGGTTTGCATCATGATCACATGAATGTTTCGGAGGTCAAATCAGTCATTGGAGGTAGTGCATTCGACCTCCTTGATCTATCACCTCTTATTTACTATTATATGATCATTATTCCATGCTTTTAGAAGGTTATTGAAGAATATGGCCATTGTCATTCGCTTGGTAGAATTTCTCATGCACATCATGGTTTTGATCTCACCTCTTATGGTTGAAAGGAGATCTCAAGAAACCATTTCCATTCGCTTGGGATAATTTCTCATGCACATCATGGTTTTGATCTCACCTCTTATGGTTCAAAGGAGATCTCAAGAAACCATTGCCATTCGCTTGGGATAAATTCTCATTCACTTACTGGTTTTGATCTCACCTCTTATGGTTCAAAGGAGATCTCAAGAAACCATGTTTCAAGTCTTGGAGCTGATTTAAAATCCAAGCAATCACTAGGGATAATTACTCATGCATATGATGGTTTTGATCTCACCCCTGCTGGTTCAAAGGAGATCTCAAGAAACTATTCTTCAAGTCTTAAATCTGATTTGGATTTCAAGCAATCATATGATGGTTCTTTTTGGCATGATCTCACCCATGATGGTTCGAAGGAGAAGAAAAAAGACTATCTGCACATTCATAGATTTGATCCTACCTCAGCTGATTCAAATCACAGGTTCAAGGATCATCCTCATACTTTTGGATTTGTTCTCATCACATTCGATCTGAAGAGAAAGTACAAGCACATGCTTTCTGAGCATGATCCACTTCTTCGTAAGAAGAAGATACCTCCATACATATGACCAAGCATCACACTTGCTTGAGTTTGGAGCATTTATTTTTGTGTGTGCCTTATAGTCTATTTTGAGGGGGGGTATTTTTCCCATGACGTTTTCCCCATTTCCTCGGTTTATTCACTGTTATTATTCATTTATATTGGGTGACCTTTGGTCTTAGATACCAAGGCCCAAGATGGATTAAGGGGGGGTGTTAGGATATTCCTATACTCCATCCTAGTCCTAGCAGCATTTTCATTATTTGCATTTTCAATCAGGCATGCACTTTTAGGGTTTGCATTCATTATTTAGGGTTTACATGCATTATTTATGGTTTGCGTGCATCCTAGTCATCAGTCCCAACACCTAGCCCTTAGTTATCTATCCCTCGGAGCTTCTTTCCACTCAGTTTCATCCCTCCTAGAGCTTAGTGCGCCCTCCTTTCACCTACTGCATGAGAAAGGCACCCTTCCTTACCTACCATTCAGTTATCTTTAGTTATCTTCAGTTCTTTCCTTGATTTAAGGCTAGACTGACTCTCAACTAACTGTTTCACTCCGATGGACCTCCAGTGAGACTTGACTGCCCATTCTGACTTCAGTTAGCTCCTCATGCACCCTCCATTGAGCCTCCTTCATTTAGTTAGTTCCAGTTACACTCAGTTACACCTACCACACTCAGTTAGACTCAGTTTGACTGATGGTTGATAGTTACTTGAGAATTGATGACTCCATTGATGATGAGATAGACTACTAGTTGTGCTTCGATGACACTCTAGTGATCTTTTGACCACTTCATGAAAGCTAATTCAAATTGCCACCTTGGAATTCAATCCTCATGCATTGTACTACTTATTTTTCCATATTGTGATTAATTAATTAGTGTGTGTGAAGTATTTTTGCTTCTATCCAAGTTCTACTGTATTATTATTCTGTTGCTCATCTTACTGCATTGACCACTCTTAATCTTATTCCTAAATTCTTTCATTGTGAGGTATACATTAGCTCTTAGATCTGCTGTGAGGATTTTCACACTTCTCTTTTATTATAAAATGGTTTAAATGGTTTCCTTGTGGATGAGCTAGCTCCATTTTGTTTCTCCAAATCCACTATCTTATTAGACAATTTCTGAACCAATTTGACTACATTTTCCAAATCAATTGATTTTTCTTTAGCAGGATTTGTCAACAACAATGGTTTCTTGGACACAAGAGGCTTAGACTCTGTTTCCACAACATCTTTTACAATACTATTCATATATGTTTCAACCTTCTTAGCTTCTTCAAAGTTTTTTGTCAAATTATTTTTACATGAACACTTAACAAACATATCCAGAGATGGATGTAATGCTGTAGTATAATATTCAATTAAAGATTCTTCTGCAGGTTTTGTGGCAACACTAAACTTATTCAAAATAGTGGTAAATATTTGATCAAAATCCTACACTTTTTCCCCTTTATCCATCTTAATATATAGTAACTCATTCATAAGTGATGCTAAGGTTCGTTGTTCATCGAATTTACTTAAGAAAACTTTTTCAAAACTATCCCAGTTAGTTATTGAACCAGTTTATAAACTAAAAAAACATGATGAAGCTTTAGGTTCGAAAGTATAAGGAAACAGCCGACACACCACATATTCATGTTATATATCCAACAAATTCAAAGCCGGATAAAACCTCTTCAAATTATCGTCTGCAGAAATTCCTTTGCCAGGATCAAACTTAGGAAACTCTTGATGTTTAGGAAAATCATGTAAAGGAGCGAGTAAATTGAAAGGTCCTCTATCTCTCCAAGCCAGTGTTTGATTAGCATTATGAGCCATATTAGCAATACAAGGAGGTGAGTGTGGAGGTGACTGTGCATGTTGAAAATAAATGGATTCATGAGAAGATGATCTCAATTGATCGATAGGATTAGGTATTCATCGTTAACCCATAGTTCAACAATTTAGAATGAGAGGAGATCTATGGTAGAATTTTTCAATTCGACAGTTTCGAACCTTTTAAGCAGGTTCATCTTCAGGAGAAAGGTATTTCTTGTAAATATAAATCAACTAATTCTTCCAATGAATCTACAAGAACATAGTCCTTATTTTGTATAGCTTTTTTCCTAGGAGCATGCCTTCTAGAAAATAGCGGGACAACCGGTAACCCTCCAATATTTCTAACGTAAGACCTTGTGTATCTCTTGAAATTTTTTTCTTCTCGATGAGAAATAACATACAAAGTTTCAATGTGCTCAGTTTCAGAATTAGTATTTTCCTGATAATTAGCTTCTTGTTTAGTTTCAGGAATCGAATCTTTGGGCTGAGATGTTTTAAATGGATACCCATAGAAATTTCCTTGAGGGAATGGGATTCCTCTACCAGCCGGCTATACACTGGCGTCCCTCCTTCTAGCGCCAAATCTGCTGACGCTTGGAAAAGTCCTTGCGTTGATAGTAGGGGTTCTACCCAATGAAAAGTCCCAATTATACTATTCACTATTTGGAATAGGGAACCCATCTGGTTTCCAGTCCGGCTACCATAGGATATTTTTGTTGTGTGTTTATCGGTTGCGGCCCGATCCAACGTTTAAGTTTTATTATTATGTATGCAAATGCAAATTCCTAATTATAAATGTGTACTGTACTACCTACACTTGTTTGAAAGGTAGACAAAGGCCTCGCAAGGTGATGTGTAGGTTCTTACCTCTCGTATTACCACCCTTGTTTTACCAATCAACCAAGAATATTCTACCAAGATGCATAACTTTACACTATCTAATCTAGCCAATCCTTGCAAGGAGCGAAATTAAAGATAGAGTAATGACTATAACTTCTTATTACAACTCCAGAAGTTAACTACTAAAATAAATGTATTCATAGTCCTAGGATAATATTAACAAAAAGATAGCTCTGAGATGGCATTAATTCATTCATTAGTCATAGATACACAGAAAATTGCATTTCATATTCATAATCAGTAAGATGATTCACAAACCATTAGCATAATCCAATAGAATATGAAAGATCTTACATCATATTGATGAATAAAAAGAGAAATAATTCTGCACATTCATTCACATATTTCCATGCAATACTACATGTACGCCTTCACCCAGCAAAATTGTCTTTTCTCATTAGCAGAAAAATAGTTTTCTTACAAGATGATGCTAGTCCAATATTTCACTATCCAAAATCTCCTTTCTCATCTAGTCTCTCCTATTTATATTTACAATTTTTTTCTTGATATGACCTATCACTTCATATTCCCTCAAGTCTTTTGTTTTCCACAATTTTGTTCTTTTGTGGATGCAACATAAATAACCAAAATAGTAAAATGAAATACAATATTTCATCAATTGGATGGTGCATTTTCTTAACTTTGGATGTAATCATTCCAAATATCATTCTCATAAGATATTACATTTAGTTGCTGAGGATTTAATAATTTCAAAGCCACTTCATGGAAAGGTAAGTCTTTATCCATATCATTCAACCCTCTTGTTGCGACATTGTGACCATTCCATAAGTGAAATTAGTTCATGGTGGCTTGCCCAATGAGCTATTGGAGACATTCTACACTGAGTGTGTCCAGACTTTTAATGGCAACAATATCTTCATTCATAATAGTCTTCAATTATTCTAAGCGTTGTTCCTTTGGTCCTATCTCTTTAATGGCACTAGGAGGCAGTAGTGACACTTTTCAAATGCTCTATAAATGTTTTGATAAATATATTTAGACTTTGCGATAGAATATTGTACTTCATTCTGTATATTATTTTCTACCTTTTGAAAACTATCCAAGAGTGCTATGTCTAATTTGAGTTCAACACTAGTCCTTTTTGGCAGATGTGGAGGAATTTCCTTACCCTTCTTTTTCCAGGAAATCAATTTCTTAATTTTATCATAATTTCCTATCAACGTATGCCTTGTAGTTGAAGAATATTTATAAATTTGCTTCCATATGGTCACCATTCCTTGCAACTCATATGTTTTCTTAGTGAGAAATTCTTAGAAGTGAAACAACTATTCCTATAACTTAGAAGCACACTCATAGAATGGTATCAGATCTTGTGTTTGTGCTTGAGTAGAGTTCATTTGTTCCACCAAGGATTCCTTTTCTCCAGTTATCTTAGCTACCTGAGCTTGCAAAGCTCCCTTTTCTATAGTGAGAGCCTCAACTTGTTGATCTAAATGGGCCTCTTTTTCCCGTAAACTACTATTTTGAGTCTGAAATTTAGCTTTCTCACCTTCCATTATCACTACCTAGACATTCAACGAGTCTTTTTCATATTCAAGACTCTAAAAAGCATGCATGATTTTATCCTTTTCCAACTCTAGAGCATCTTGTTGTCTTCTCATTTCAATTTCTTGACTTCGGGCCTACACCAAATTATCTTTTAGCTTAATCACTTTGGATTTCCTTCTTTCCACATCTTCAATTAATTCGTCGATATTATCCACATTAGATTGTGCAACAACAACATTAGCTGATGCTATGAATTTAGGGTCCTTATTTGTGCCTTCCAATACTGAGACTTCATGGACAATGATGATATTTGGTTGTTGAGCCACTTTCAACCTTTACTCTATTCTTTTTATGATGGTTTTCCTTTTCGGATCAAAAACTATTGTTTCAATCTTGGAAACTGAGTGTTGCTTTGATGGTGTAAATGGCGTGAGTCCTAGCTCATCCAATGGAAGATGACCTCCCGTAAGAGGTACCTCAATATTAGTATCATTAGGATTGTCTACTTCCATGTCTTGCTTCCCACTCTCTTCTTGTAGGTGCTTCTCTTCCATAACTTTCTTGACTCACTCTTATTCCTCAATTTTCTTATTCAATGCTTCTGCTTCTAATCTCTTTTCTTCTTCTTCTGCAGCCATTTTGTTGTATTTTTATTGCTCTGATTTTATACTTGATTCTTCAACTCTTTCTTCTTCTTTCTTCTTATCTAGCTCCTCCTCTTTCATCCTCTTGGCATTTTCTACTTCCATAGATTCTTCATTAGCTTTCTTTCTTGCTACTGCTTCTAAGTTTTCTTTTGTTTTGCTGGAACTTGCATCTGTTTTCTTACTGAATCTATTATTTAAATATGTGAGATTATTTTCCCTCCTATAGACGTCTTCATCCTTAAAAAAATGACCGGTATACTCAAAATTGATCTTGCATGATAAGCAATGTTTATCCACCTTCTGTTGGCTATCATTTCTAACAAAAATATTTTCCCCAAAGTGATAATCATCCAATTCTTTCATGTATCCTTCTTCTCCTTTGACTTTATTGAACTTATAGGCCCCAACCACATGTGGGAGTGGTGGACATGATGCTTTCTTGTGTTCATTCAGGAAGTGTCCGACACCATTGACAAATACCTGCCTCACTGCCTCCTTCAAGATGATGTCATCTGTGACATATTTGGGCATCATTGAGGGGCTCTTCATGCTTTCGTACATGCGTAGATATGTGCCTTCGGGAGTGAAGTAGTAGTCTCTGTATTGAATAATTACTTCAAGTGTTGAATGTGACATGCAATTTGGCTCTTCATTAAAAATCAACTTATATAATGGTACAAAAAAGTATTCACAAATAAGCTTGTAGAAGACTACATGTTTGTGAGCCCACATAATCTGGTAAGCTACATAAATTGGAG
Source organism: Larix kaempferi (assembly GCA_027924585.1). NCBI lineage: Eukaryota > Viridiplantae > Streptophyta > Pinopsida > Pinales > Pinaceae > Larix > Larix kaempferi. The sequence continues at coordinate 4,747,748 of BSBM01000893.1, forward strand.
TTTTATTTGGGTTCTAGTTGCATCAAAGCCTTGGGAAAGGATTCCTAATAAGAATGTAATCAATAAGATATGATGACAGGTAAAATTCCTCCTTTTGATTTATTCCTTCTTGAGCTTCTTTTATGGATTGAACCATATTTTCTATAATAATACCGGCCCACTTGAATACGGCGCCATGTGTTGTGACATGATAAAATAGTGGAATCCAACTAAGCTTGTAAATTCTTGCATCAAATTGTTAGAACATTAATCCACCACTTAGTACCTTAGTCTAAGTCCTTAGTCAATTTTATTTGCATTTGTGCATTAATACACTATGGTTTGGACTTAGGTAGCTTAATTGAGCATAATAACTAGTAAAACAGGAGTGTTCACACCTACATGAGTGTTACAGCTTAGTCAAAATCCACATGTGTGCCCTCATTTATTTCTTCTACTCTCCCATTCCTTGAATTGGGGAATTGTGGTTGACTAGGAGCGCTAGGGGTGGATTTAGCCCAGTTTTGGCCTGTTTTGAGCATTTAATGCCCGCCTAGAGCATCCCACTCACCTTATTTTGCAAACAAACGCATGATAATGAGTCATTATTGATCCAGCATGCCTCATCCATGTCCACACCTCCATTCGTGACCATATGGGTTGAGTTGGAGCAAGTTTGACCCACTTAGGGGGATTGAGGCCAATTTGGCCAATTTCACATGTACACTCATTTTGGGATTCATAAGCCTCACTAATTTCTCAAAATGTAATATATACTTGTTCATAACACATTTACATGTTAGATAGTCAGATAATATCAAGTTTTTGTTCACATTGCATGTGTAAAATTGTTCTCCTTTCATGTTTTTTTGCTGGTTTTGCAAGTAATTCGATTTGTGAGATTCTATAAGGATCCTAGATCTTGATGTAGATAAAAATTGTCACATGGTATCAGAGCTGAGTGGATTTTAGTGAGTTGCAGATCAATCTTACGTGTTTGAGATGCATTTTTGAGAGAATTTCCAGATAAAATTAAGTGTTTTTTGTAGGACTTTCAGCAATTTTCTCACCATTAACGCAAGCAGAAATGGAAGAAAACCACATCTTGCTTAATCCATTAAATTTCTTCGAGTGGAATGCAGAAATGGTTATTCAATTGAGATCTAAGGGTCTCTACAGAGTTACCATGGGCACATAAGTGGAGCCAAACTCTGCTGTAGAGAAAGACAAGTACTTCAATAGACTTGATGAAGCTTATGGATTGCTATGCCTGAGTATTTCGAGAGAGATCTTATTTCATACAGACAGTTTGACAACCCCAAATGAAGTCTGGGTTAAACTAGAATCACTCTTTGGGAAAACTGATGAATTGAGAGGACATTAGCTTGAAAATGAGCTCATCAACCTGAGCCCAATGCATTTTGAAACTATCTAGGAGTTCTTCAAAAATTTCAAGTCTCTAGTGCTTCAGCTGAAGCAATGTGGAATTGAGAAGAAAGAGGAGTAGTTGATACTGTCCATCCTTTTGAAGCTATGACCAGAATTCTCAGTGTTTGTAAGCACCTTCCATTCTGGAAAAATGACACTTCGAAATTGGCAAATGCCAACACTAGCCAAATTCATGGAATGCCTCACCCAAGAGTAAGAAATGCTAGTTCAAATGGTCACCATCAAAGCTAAAGATCAAGCTTTGGCCATGGGTGTTTCGAATGCCTCCAAGGGAAAGCATAAGGCAAGGAATTTGAAGCAGCCAGAGAAGAGGAAGTATGATAAACCCAAATCCACTGATGGGGGTTCGAATCCTCCTAAGGAGAAGGACAAGAAAGGGAAAGAGAAAACCAAATGCACATATTTCCACAAGGGATGGCATCTAGAGAGATCCTGCATGAAGAAAACCATTGATCAAATGGCGCAGTTGCTGGAGAAAAACAACATCCCTGTCCCTGATGGCGCAAGGAAGAAAGATGGAACCTCCAATTGAGACAACAAGGAGAAATGTCATGCCTTGGTTTCTAATTCCTCAACCTTCATTATTGATTCAGGGGCATCTAGAAACATGGTTTCCACCAGAGAGCTCTTCTCCTCTATGCATTCGAATAGTGACCCAACAGTTCAAATGGGAGATGACTTTGAAATCCAGACCAAAGGAATTGGTAGGATTGATTTGGAACATGGTTATTTCAGTGATGTGCTCTATGTACCAGATTTGGCAGCAAATTTATTGTCAATGTATCAAATGACCCATACAGGATAAGCCAAAAGAGTAACATTTACTCCTGACTTGGTAGAGATATCAGAAATTTCATCAAACCAAGTTGTGGCAATTGGGTATGCAGACCACCAAGAGAGGATGTACAAGTTCTCAAATTTTCTCCCTAGTTCCAGTGACGAAGCACTCCTCTCTCATGCCAATGAGACCTCCAATATATGGCATGAAATCTTTGGACATGTGAATTACAATTATCTCCAAGCATTGCACAAAGATGATATGGTGGAAGGGCTTCCTTCAATCAAATCTTCGAATGGAGCTTGCATTGCCTGTGTAGTTGGGAAGCATCCAGAGCACAACTATGAGAAGGGGATGGAAAGGAGATCCACACAATCACTTGGGTTGGTACATTCATACCTAATTGGTCCTCTATCCACTCCATCCTATGGTGGATCAAGGTATGTACTCACCTTCATTGATGACTACTCTAGATTCTACTGGGTATACTTCCTAAAATTGAAATCTGAAGTATTTGAGCAATTGAAGATTTGGAAGGCCATAGTGGAAAATCAAAGTGGGCATAGGATAAAAATACTTAGGACTAATAATGGGAAGGAGTATGTCAATAAAAATATGAAGCATATTTGTGAGGAATGTGGCATTCAAATGCAACATTCAATTCCCTACACACCACAACAAAATGGTGTGGCAGAGAGGAAAAATAGATCTCTCAAAGAGATGGACACATGCATGATTGAGGCAAGGGATATAAGTCCCAAGATATGGGATGAGGCTATCAATTGTGCTACAAATATACAGAACAGGGCATTCCACAAATCAATCAAAGGAAAAACACCCTACGAGGCATGGTTTGACCAAAAACCAAATGTCTCAAATTTCAGGATTTTTGGATCAAGAGCATGGGCTTGAATTCCTTCAGAAAAGAGGAAGGCTTTGCAGCCACAGATCAAGGAATGCATCATGGTTGGTTATGGTGAGGACAAAAAAGGTTATAAGCTCTTTGACACATCCACACTCAAGACTTTCATTGAGAGAAGTGTGCAATTCGAAGAGGAACCAATACCAGATTTTGAGCTTGCATCGGGGGAATGCTCTTCTCCCCAACACCTTGATGAAGTAATTAATGATTCAAGTTCTGTATTTTCTGATAATTCTGATAATTATATGGATGTATATGACATTGCTGTAGATGAGTCACCATCAAGGCCCAAATGGGCTTAAAAAATCATACAAGTTGCAGGTGAATTGGCAGGAAATCCCTAAGAGCCTAGGAAGACTAGATTTCAATCTAACAATACTTCCTATCCAAGTGAAAGTGCTCTTTATGATCACTATTATATGATGAATGGATCTGATCCACAGTCATATCAGGAAGCTTATCATGATCCAATATGGAAATCAGCAATGGAAGAATAATTCCATTCTCTCCAAGAGAATGAAACATGGGAATTGGTTCCCCTTCCTCGTAAGAGGAATCTTGTGCAATGTAAGTGGATATTTTGAACCAAATTTGCTGCTGATGGTTCATATGTGAAGTACAAGGCCATATTAGTTTCCAAGGGCTAATCTCAATTCCAAGGTGTGGATTATACTGAAACCTTTGCATCGGTTGCAAAGATGGATTCAATAAGACTAGCTCTAGCAATTGCAGCTAGTAAAGGTTGACAAGTGCACCATATGGATGTCAAGAGTGCATTCCTACATGGTGAACTATAGGAGGAGATCTAAATGAATCAACCTGAAGTTTCCAAGAGGATCCTTCACTTGTTTGTAGGTTGAAGAAATCACTATATGGACTCAAGCAAGCCCCCAGGGCTTGGTATGAAAAAATGGATGCTTTCTTTCTCTCAATTGGTTTCATTCGATGTAAATCTGATCCAAATGTGTATTTGCAGCAATATGATAGTATTTTTCAGGTTATTGTATTGTATGTATATGACCTATTAATTACAGGGAGCTGCAACAATCAAATTGGATCAATCAAGGCATCTCTACATAGTGAATTTGCAATGACAGATCTAGGATTGCTAAGGCAATTTTTGGGTTTGGAAATTGAGCAATCTGAAAGGGGCATCATGTTGATTCAACCTAAGTATGCTTCCGACCTGCTAAATAAGTTTAATATGGCTGATTGTAAGGCAGCCAAGTTTCCTTTCCTTTTTGGCATTAAACTAGGTGAATTTGGTGATTCCCCTTTGGTAGATTGTACACTCTATAGGCAGCTAGTTGGTAGTTTGTTGTACCTTACACATACAAGACCTGATTTGTCTTATGCTTTAAGTGATGTGGAAAGGTATATGCACTAGACACATGAGCTCCATTGGAAGGAAGCCAAAAATATCCTCCAATATGTCCAAGGAACAAAGAGTTTTGGGGTACACTATGCAGCTAGTTCTTCACTTCAACTAGATGGATTTTCTGATTCGGATTGGGCTGGAGATCCCATTAACAGAAAGTCCACATCAGGTTTTGTTTTCATGCTTGTTGAAGGTCCTATTTTCTGGTCTAGTAAGAATCAACATGCAATATCTCTTTCTTCAGCAGAGGCCGAGTACAAGGCAACAGTGAATGCATCCACACAGTATGTTTGGTTGCAAGCAATTCTTTGGGAGTTTGATGTTGCAATTGATTCTCCTACCAACATTTGGGTGGAAAATCAAAGTGCCATAAAGATATCTACTGATCCAGTTTAGAGGCAAAGAACAAAGCATATAGAGATCCATATGCACTACATCTGGGGCTTAGTGCATGACAGAGTGATTTCCTTGCAGTATTGCCCATCCACCGAGCAAACTGCTGACATATTCACCAAGAGTTTCACTGAGAAGACCTTCACTCACTTGAGATATTTGCTTGGAGTGAGTGATGGATGTTGATTTATGCTATTTTTTTCTAGGTTTCATCCCCATGTCCATTTTAGAGGGAAGGTTTTGTCCCATGAGGTTTTCCTTCTTTTCCTCAATTTACATGGACAAATAAAATTTCTGTTATGTATTGAGCTGACTTGAGCCTTTGTTTCCAAGGCCTCCCACTTTATTTTATGATATGTACTAAGTTTTGGTTAAGGGGGGGTGTTAGAACATTAATCCACCACTTAGTACCTTAGTCTAAGTCCTTAGTCAATTTTATTTGCATTTGTGCATTAATACACTATGGTTTGGACTTATGTAGCTTAATTGAGCATAATAACCAGTAAAACATGAGTGTTCACACCTACATGAGCATTCCAGCTTAGTAAAAATCCACATGTGCGCCCTCATTTATTGCTGGTGTGCTCCCATTCCTTGAATTTGGGAATTGTGGTTGAATAGGAGCGTTAGGGGTGGATTTATCCCATTTTTGGCCTGTTTTGAGCATTTAATGCCCACCTAGAGCCTCCCACTCACCTTATTTTGCACACCAACACATGCCAAGGAGTAATTATTTCTCCATCATGCCTTAGCCACATCCACACCTCCATTCGTGACCATTTGGGCTGAGTTGGAGCACGTTTGACCCACCTAGGGGGGATTGAGGCCAATTTGACCAATTTCACGTGTACATTCATTTTGGGATATCTAAGCCTCACGAATTTATCCAAACATAATATATACCTATTAATAACATATTTATATGTTAGATAGTCGGATGATATCAAGTTTTTGTTCACATTGCATGTGTAAAATTGTTCTTCTTTCATGTTTTTTTGTTGGTTTTGCAAGTAATTCAATTTGTGAGATTCTCTAAGGCTCCTAGATCTTGCTGTAGATCAAAATTCTCACACAAATATTCTGTATACTCTACATAAAATCATAGTAGTGACCTTAAATGGAGTTCAAAGGTTCTTGGTCTCATACTCTTCTCTTGTCCTTTGTCGCAATTGCTTGCCTGGAATTAACATCTTTCTTGCACAATCCAAAAAATAAATCTTTAAACTCTTTACCCAATCATCCATTAAGAGAACCTTAGGCGTTGGAAGTTTGTAATATTTTCTTATATGCGCAGGATGAAACGAAGTGAAACCATCTCCATTTGCATTTGCAATGATTCTAGATTTTACATGTACATATGACAGAATCCATCCAATCACTTCTGAACATGGAAATAGTTCCGGGCATGTGGAAGATTTATGAATACCAAACTTATTGATATTTTGGAATATCAAGTTTTCTTCTATTGTTGTGTTAGGTATGTTTTGATATTGTATAAGGTGATAAATATCACCCCACTTATAATCGGGAGCTATTCTAGTGGTATATTTTGTATCTTCGAACTGTACTTCCATGGTTGTCTTTGGGATAATGTCTACATCTGAATCTGATTCCACCACCCTGGCATTATGCTTGGAACTCCTTTTAGACATATATGAATCCCGTGACATAGGAGCAACATCATTGTGTAGTATGGGATCCATTGATAACACAACTAGGTGGATTTATACTAAAGAGAATAATAACATGAGAAACTCAAAGAATAAACTGAGCTTTTTATTTACTAATATAACATTTTCATTCTTCTTCAACCAGTTCTACCAAATGAACTAAAATGCAAGCCAAAAGGCTCATACTACCAACAAATTCATAACATTATTCTCAGTAAAGAATCACCCATGAAGCAAACTGTAAATTAGAAAACTCTTCTAATATGCTTGTATTTGTTAGAAAATCAATGAACTAGATTTAACCTCTTCATTGAGCATATGACCACATTTAAGATCCAAAAGAAAGTTTTTGGTTGAGCAACACTTTTATTGGTAATGGATGGAGATTAAAAACCAATTGTTTACACTAAACTGAGTTGTCACATTTAGGGCCTCATTCAAATTTAAACATCCATGAATTATGGTTAGGGATCAAATGGAACATCCCTAGTTGCAATTACGTTGAGGGAAAATCCGTCGGCTAGGGTGTTCAAGCGTTAAAGCATGTAAATTGAGTTCGAAATGGTTAAAAGGATTTAGCTTTGCAGAGTGAACACATTCGAACTGCTCAAAAATAATGACAAGCTAGAGTAATGGGGCACGTAAATCTCATGGCCTCGGAAAATGGTTAAACACACCTTCAACTATTTAGGGTTTCAAAAACCTCTTCCCATTATTGTTTGACAAGTCGCGATTAAAACTCTAGGATTTAAATAGGTTTTATTTTTCCTCAAAAGAAAAAAACTTGATTCACCCAATGAGAAAATATTCCCTAACTCTCAGAGTCTTAAATGGCAAGTGTAAAATTACTTCAGATGAAGATAAGAACCACTTGCCTGGAGATATGACCCACTCGCATTTTAGAAAATGGTTGACTTGTCAGGACTCCTCATCCATGTGGCTTGAGAAGTTAACGACGTTCAACAAAGAGATAATGAACGTGTAATGGGGTTCCTTTCTTCAAATATAAAATATTCCCCAAACCCTAAACCTTTTAAACCCTGATCAATGGCTTTAGTGAAAATAATCGAGCACCAATAAAATTTGTACTTAGAAAAATATTAAGTTCAAAACAAATAGATCGATGAGAATATGACACTTATATTGATGCATTTCAGATATAGAAGAAAAACCTGTTGATGAAATTCGGATTGTAAACAAGTTTTGTATCAATAGCTTTGTTGCTGAAATGTATTCGACTCTGATGAGATTCAGTGTTAAAACTAATTCTACACCAATGTAACTTGGATAAACCAACGATGTTAAAGTGTTTACTTGTTATGCAAAAAAATGGTTGGGAGAAATCTTTTTCTTAAGCCTACCAGTTTAAAGCAAAAAGTAAAATGACTCCGACATGTTTCGAAGCATAATAGAAAATCATTCCGACTGGTCTCGAGTTAAAACATAAAAGACTCCGATGCATTTCGGGCCCAAACCAAAAATCCCAACGAAACACCATAGCTTTGCGGAGGAAAATCCGAGTCTTGCGATGAGCTTAGGGACAAATTTCATAAGTTTGTGAGATCAAGACTTCAACTAAAAACTTTACATTAGAAGGAAAGTCTAAGCACACCTAGGGCATTGATAATTTTTAGATGAAATCTAGAAACGATCCGACTGTATCACTGTCAAATGTGAAGTTTCTATGACATTTTTAGTGTGAATATTAAAGTATCCCCAACCATTTTGGCGTAGAACTAGAAAATGATCCGACCGTTTTGGCTCCAAATTAGAAGTGGGTCCGATGTTTCGTTGCAGTTTTGGCAAGTCACCAAAACAATAAAAGATCAAAACATTTCTAAGTGTCAACTTTTATGTGGAGATCTAAACTACAAGTAATTATTTAGTGGAAAATACAACAAAATAAAGCTAAAATTTAAGCTCAATTAAAAGGGAGGGTCCCTAATTTTACACAAAATTGGGGAAATTGTTGCAGTCGCAACAACTATCAAAGAAGCTCTCAATTGGGTGAATTGATTCACGGTATATGTATTTGCAAATATCCCTACAAACCTTTATGAAATCCTCATTCTTTTGAAGTGCATGTGAGCCCATTCACAAGATCCAAACACTTTGAAGTGATTGAATGGTGGTTCTTGACCACTCCTTTGAATGGAGGAAACCCCTTGAAGCTTTGTGTAGAAATTGGTGAACTGTAGGAGAAAATGTCGTAGATCCCGAGTATGAGAAAACTTTATGGATGTCTTCTTCAACAAGAACATTATTTGGCACAATTTCTCCAATGGCTTCTTCAATTTGAAATTGATTTGGGACAAGTTCTCCAATGGATAGAAGAAATTTGTAAATCATCTCTTCTTTTGGGCCTATAAAAGGGTCTTTCTCAACTGAGTGGTGGATCATGGATGTGGATATGTCCCATTGTCCATATGTTGTGAATATTCTTGGGCCTCTTTCATCCTCTCAATGTATGTGAATATGTCTTCGTGGATGTAACATGCTAACTATTTAGCAACTGATCCGGGGAGATATGAGATCCATGGTTGCAAATGAGCTCTTTGATGGCTGAAAATAAGCTCTTTAATGGCTGCAAATTAGACCTTTGATGGCTGAAAATTCACTTCTTAAACCTTTAATATCTTGATCCCTGAAAATAAACACTAGAACACTAGCTAGTTTAGCACCCTTGTAGCTCTGATACCATGTAAAACGAGAGCATGTAGATCTAGGAACTAATACAAGAGAGATATACAATGAAATAGAGATCAATAATAAACAATTCATGTAACAAATATATTAGCATTAATCATCACACAAAAATGATAGAACATATAAGAATAAAGAATGATGTATTTCATTAAGCATGGATGAATGAAGGTGAACAATATTTATAGGAAGGCAATTTGAATTAGGGTAGGAGGAAATTCAAATTTCTCATGCAGTACAAGAGGTGATAGTGAGGCTTAAATAGATTCAAATACCCTCAGTTATCCATGTACACTCATTGATATGAGTTACACTGACCCAAGACTCCCCAATCACTAGTTTTGACCGAGTGATGTACATGTAACTGACTGCATGCGCATGCAAATCCATATAATATCTCATATGGGGAACTTAGGGTTTGAAAGGGTGAGTTAAGGTGAGATAGGACCTAGATTAGTGGATCAAATCTAGTCCTTAACTAGTAATAGACTCAGTCACTCCTAAAATCAAGGAACAATTCCTCAATTCAGGGAATGCGCCTCCAAATCAAGGAATGCACCCGCAAAACTAAGAATGCATCTCAGGGGTGACTTAGGTGATCAATTTGCATGGGGTTTGGACCACTCGAGTCATCAGTTCATGGTATAGGTAACTAGGTAGAGGGTTTTTTCTCTAAAAAATCATTTGTAGATAATTTTCATAACATCTTCTATCACCAAGGTGGCCTTCTTAGGACTATAATATTTCCATTGGACCTTAACCTACACAATTTATCACTTTTATAGCATCACAATTTTCTTGTCCAATATTTAGATGGGTGCTACTTGCACTTGTCCCTCTAGATCCACCCAAAACATAGGCTAATCAAATATATAATTAGGATAATGTACATACTTATAAAGTAACAAAACATGAAATACATTAGAAATAATATTAGTGGTAGTGCAAGCTTATAAGGTACATGATTGATACTATCTAAAATTTCAAAATGTCCACAATAATGGGGACCTAGCTTTCCATAACTTCCCAACTCTTAAATTGGGTTTTTCTTTGGTTTCACCCTAGGTAATACATGATTCCCATCACTAGATTATCTATAAAGTATCTTTGTATCATTGTGTTTTTTCTTGTTACCTTGCACCACTTTCAACTTTTACATTAAACTATTAAATTATTCCTCCATTTGAAATTTATTCTAATAGCTCCAACCCAAGGAGAATGCTATCTACCATGTTTCTCCAACTAATTGGAGTGTTCAATATTGTCCTATACAATGATTCAAATGCAGTTAGTCTAGTAGATGTTTGATAATCATCACTATAAGCAAACTCTCCTATATGTTAGCATGTCTAAATAGAACTCCGGAACCAATTTCAGCTTTTTCCTTATATTGTTATATTTTCCTCCATTTATTATAATAGCTGTAGCTATACTTTTGTAGTTATAGTTTGTGGAAGTTAGGGTTTTTGACTAGTCCAAAAACTTGTCTCAAATACGTGTTCTGGGTAAAACTGCTACGTCTGAAGCTTGAATTATCAAAATTGAGTGCCACCTATTGTATCAAAAGAAAGACAAGCCATACTGCATGTGGTATAAATTTCAGAATCAGATAAGGAAAATTAGACATATGTTAGTCTGTATGAGTTCGCTATCTTGAAAGGGATAAAAATAATAAGTTTTGATAAAGTTACCATAACTCTCTCTTGGTACATCAAAATTGGGTCAAACCTATGGAATTGTATAAAATACATACCAATACACTATAGGAAAAAAATTAAGACTTACGAGGGTTGAAGTTTCATAGATAATTTAGGAGCAAAGTCGGCTAGAAATACAACCTACAAATCATGGTTTTTAAAGGTATGTTAACTTGAAACTTGCATAAATTTTGATTGGAATATCTATCTTGAGTGATTCAAAAGGTGTGATAAATATTAAACATAGAATAACTCTAGTAAATATTAGCGGGATCAAATGGAAAGAGCTGGAGCAAAAAATTCTACACCCGTTAAAACTCCTAAAGGCTCATCCATAACACAGCATAAACATGATGATGTGAAATTTTTGTGATAGAGTAGCAAACCTTGAAAATACAATTCTAATAAAGGTGTACATCATGATCATAAATAAGGATGAATTCAAAACATTCAAAGGGTACATGCAAGATGGATTCTGTTGTCACCAGAAAAGACAAAGAATTTTCTTATTGAAGCAGGATATCTAGATGCTAGAGTTAGTATTTGCAATTGTTGATTTTAGTATCTTTTCCTGGATGGCTACTATTGCCTGCATGATTCGAAGCTCATTTAGGAATATTAAGAGATCTCAATTTGTTAATGCATTTTGTCAATCAAATTGTGGTGAGGTGAGCCCAAATATTTTGGGTGTATATTGTATAGACACTGGTTGTGCTGTGACTTCAATCATAGCACTTGTAATGGGAAAAATGAGTTATGTTATGGTCAAGGCCCAGGATAACCAAATGAATTTGTAAGTACTCACATAATTGGAGAAGAACAATTCAGCAAAATTGCTAAATTAAACAGTTGTCAGGTTAGAATAGATTATTGGCATGTGTATCTTGATTTCTCCAATCTCGAGGTCAAATTCAGATCTGCACGGTAGCAAGGAAAGGATTGTTAATATATGCCCTGTTGCAATGGAATTTAGCTTTATTGTTGGAATAATTGATGATCATAGAGCATTTGATTTCATAGCGATCGGGAATGAAAGCTGGAAGTGTGAGTAAATCTCATCAGATAGCAAATGGCCACGGTGCTGCCCTTCTCCAACTACGATGTACAGTATGACAATGCCAAGTTTCGTTGCTGTTCACTCTTTAAGTTCATTTTCTCATTCCTGTAGAACCACTTGTTGAATATGAGAAGAGGAATCGACTTCGACTGTTGAACCAGTTCTTAGTATATGTTCACAAATGTTCTGAGTAAAACAAAATCCCTACTATGACTTACGTGTGGTGAGAAAAAGGATCCAATAGATGGCGCCAATGTGATGATAAACTTATTGATGTCCAGATTCCATAAAGAAATGTCGATAGTGATGCCGAGGGAGATCAATGTTTAAAAAAATCATATCATATTCATTGTTTAAATACTAATAGCTCCATTGAATACTTGACAAAAATGTTAGGTGTTCAAAGATTGAGATAGCAGGTCTTTATTCCGGTGGTTGCCATGGTGGGTATCGTGATTACTGTCCCGTGTTAAGGTGGTACTTCACCACTCACACACACCCAGATGTTAAGTTTGAAATGGAAGAGTATTGGGAGATAAAGAATTTGAACAAGTTCTTCAAACATTTAGTTCCAGATTTCCTGCCAGTTATAGATTTTGAAGGCAATTTGTGATGAGGTGACAATCAAATATTTGGTATTAAATAGCTGGTAGTTGAGCTATCTTCTCCAGATTTTTTGCCAAGGAGCTCGAGATTGTTTTTTGCAACAAAGCATATTTTTGAGAGGATTGTTCAATCCTTGAAAATGGTAATGTATAAAAGGCAGTGTTGGAAATTGCAGAAGGGGATCTAAAAATAGAGGAAGATCACTTCCAGATCTTAAAGTAATTAGTTGAAGGAAATCCCTGGAGAATAGGATCTCAAAATTAATTATGAATCTTATCTTTTCTTTTAGATTCTATTATTGTGTAAACATCATTCTATTTTTAGTCTAAGGGATATCTCGATTCCCTTTATTTTAGATGAAGGATATGAATTGTATTATATATATATATATATATATATTGTAAAACTGGAAGGAAAAGAAGAGGTAGAGTTCCAGCTGAGAGGGCTGAGGCAAGGGTCAGTACAGTTTGATACATAAATTTGCAAGCATGTATGTGGTCCTTATTTCCATATTGATCAGAAATGATTGTTTTTGAAATGGATTATGATTTTTTGAGCCTTTTCTATTTTAATTAATGAAGTGTATGTTGTCAATATTTTGTCTATGCATGGTCTTAACATTTCATGCTGTGATTCTTTTGATTAGTATATAACTATGCCCTTATTCTAAGATAGAACCTGAGCTTTTACATTCATAAAGTCATTCTCACAGTCATTTTCTATCCATGTTTAAGTAACTGAAACCAATGTACTCCCTGTTACCTGATTATTGGGTTGCTTGATCTCTGTCGTATACTCATCTGCCACCAAAACTGATAGAGTTACTGTTTAAGTTATCTTATATCTACATTTAAGATTCCTTAATCTTGACCTTAGCAGTCAGGGTTCAACTTTAGGGATAACAGATTCCAGACATTCAACGAGGATATGCAAGTTGATTTCCAAGCATTCAAAGGGGATATCCAAGTTTACCTAAAACAGAACCTTAAAAATAAGAAGGGGGAATTTTGAAGGATATAAGCAACCTAGTTAACCAAAGCTAAAATCCTTGAGAAGAGGATAAGGAGAAAAATATTGTGGAGTCCTAGTCATCCTAGGGGAAAATTCTATTATACTTAAAGAATAAGGGACTAAGTCTCAGAGACTTGGTGACTCATTACTCCAAGATCCAAATAATTGTGGGTTCAACTTGGGACCAAGGAACTAATTCATTCCCAATATTGATATGAGAAATTTTGATGGTAGTGATTTATGGATATTCTAGATGGAGCAATTATTTGATCTACACCAAGTGCCAACTTTACAAAAGGTAACTATTGCATGTTTATATCTAGAACCTGATCAATTTGGATGGCACCAATGAATTTGTGATCGTAAAAAGGACTCTATGGTCTCTTGGCCTATATTTATGGATGAATTGATAGAACATTATGATGATATTAAGAGTAACACCTTCTTTATCCAATTGATAAATATCAAGTGTAACGCCCATATTTTTGATTCGGCATATTTATTAGTTAGATACACCATACTTTATTTCTTATATATTCTGTTGAACTCAGCTCGACTGAGTAAACTATATTGGACCTCGTTATATGATGTTACTCTGTTTTATGATTTCACCATGATTATGATGTTACTATGTTATGCGATTATGATGTCATGATTATCATATGATTTCCTTATTTTACGATTGCAGTATATGTTTATATGTTTTCATTAATGAAATGTGAAATATATGATTCGGTACGTGGATACCATCTTCTTATATGAATTATTGAAATGTTATATGTCATACGCATCTATGATGAGCTAAAAGGTTACATGAAATAAAATGATAACATGGATCAATTGGCGATCAATGGAAAATGCTTTCTATAAATTGTATTTTGCAAAATACTAACCTACAGGACACAAGGGCTATGGGATAGCCAGTTACTTGATCTGATATATATTGGAAAGGAAAAACATGTTCATACAACAAACCTTAGCATCCAAAGTGAGGATACGATAACACAAACTGATAATCCCGATAGCAGCAAGTATGAGTTGATAAGGGCGTAGGCCCAGTATGTTGAGAGGGATGGATGTGTTTCCCACCCTATGTTTCCATGAGACCCGAGGTCGTGGGAGGGCCGTGCTGAGACACGCTCCCCATGTTGTTGTGATGACGATGGTCGGATGCCTGCTAGGGGAGGATAGGTCCGCTGTTCAGCCGACGCTATCGCTCTCAAGTTCTATGTGGTCAGATCGGTGAGTCCGACATCCACTGTTGTACTAGCAGAGGGAGGATAGGGAGGATGTTGGACGTAGGTTATGATGGGAGGATGTGTTAGTTAGTACTGTTGGGGGGTTTAGTATTCCTTGATTCCGAGTTAGTGGGAGTAGGCACCCTTCCTGTACTTGATTAATTAAACTAATGTAAACATAAAGACAATGATGTTAAATCGTAAAGGGTTAACTGTTAAATAACCGAGGATGTTAAAGTAATTATACTATATATTATGCTTGCTCTTCTGCATGGGGGTAGATACTATTATTAGTTAGCAAGTATGCATAGGCGGAATGGGGTTTGTTTATAGTACATATCCGACATGTGCATACACTGGCCATGCATGCACACCTTGTACGTGTACAATATTACTGGTGTATAACATACTTGTCATGCTTGAATAGTAGTATAAATGTCATAGATAACTCAGTTAAGGATACATCAATCAACTTAGGTAATGAATGGTTAGGTTGTCAATGTGTAAATAAGTGAATTAGTAATTATATGAAAACATTGTAATAATAAACTAAGACAAGTGTCGTCAGTTAACATTGTCATAGGAGAACTGTTGTGAATAGGGTAATGATAGTGTCTAATTAATTAGTAAAATTGTTTAAGCCCTCACAAGTGCTTTGTTTATAAGAACAAGGATGCTATGTTGATGATAGGGTACTCATGTGATAAACAAATAATTAAGAATACTATGATTAATTCACCTTTTATTATTGTTAAATGGTGATTTAATTATTATTATTAATTAATAAATGGTGATCTAATTATTATTATTACTTAATTAATAATATTCCAGCAACATTTATATCCCTATCATGACAATTGCAATATAAGTAAGATTTAAAATATTGATTTATAAATTAATATTGTGTGATTATTTCCATTTCAAAAGTTAGCCATAATAGGATAATCATTTTTGGAATGAACGTGATGTGATGGAAAATGGTTATTTAATTATTCAATGTTAATCTTGGAATTTAAACCTCAAGATAAGTGGTCTCGACGGATAAGGTGGACCATTAAGACACATCATGTCCAAGTTGAAAAGGGGCAACTAATTATATAATATTTTATTAAAAACCTTAATAACAATAAATACAAGGTTTAGTGAAAAGACTTGTAATTAATAGACCTTGTCCCGAATGGATAACATTTGGGTGATAATTTCCACCGTAATAAATACTTACGACCGTCAATCCAAAACCAAATAAATTTTCCATGAGAGTAATTAATTATACATTTTTATAAAGAACCGTGTATGAATGAACTGGTGATAGGAGTAAATGTTGAGGGGCTCGAGAGGGGGATTTTGGGGCGGTGGAGTAAGCCCAAGATCTTCTCGAGGAAGGGAAAGTATATAGAGAGGGAGAGCTTGGAGTAAAGGGGAGTTTTTTGGTTTGGGGGAAGAAAGAAGTTGGGAGAACAGAAAGTTTGGAGAACATAAAGGTTTTGAGAACAGAAGGAACACTGCTCTCGGGATTATCAGATTGTGGGCTCGGGGGCTTGGAAATCCTTTGATTTCCAAGGGCCAGCAAGATAATAGCTGGTCGGTAGGGTGGACACTTCAGTTTGGCTGTCTAAGAGGTTATACAACCCACTACAACCTACGGTTAGCATCAGCATCAGGTAATTTCCTTGTTATTTACGTTATTTGATTATTATGCTAAAATCTTACTGTAAACATGCATAACTTGCTATTTACTGATTTATTAAGTTGTGAAACATATTCTTATGCTGGAACATGATTGTTGAGAAGAAAATAACGATATGTTTGTTTATTTTAAATTACGAATGTAAGGTTAGTGAAAACACGACAGTACACTAAATATTATTTAGGCACATAGTAATTGTTAGAAATTTACTTCCTTAAACTGATAAAGTTTAAAACGTAGAAAATTAACCCTGAAATTTTACATAGTGCTCTGCTGTAAAAACCAGAGCACTACAGATGGTATCAGAGCTCCAGGCTCGGAAACTCGGACCTTAAGGGCCTACTCACTTTAAAAAAAAAACTAGTCTAAGAAATTAGATCTACACTAGAAAATTCAATTAGTTACCTAGATTCGAGCTCTTGCCGAACTTAGCAAAAACAAAAAAATTACGAGAAAGTTACACAAAATCCTTCTTCCCAATGGTTGTGAGCAGCAGGAAACTACCTGCACGCATAGAAAACAAAAATATAATTAGTTTTTTTATATATATAAAGCATATACCAAGAGAGTTCTAACACAATATGTATATATATATAATAATGAAAAAAAAAAAAACAACTAAAGAAAATGGTTTACAACACAAACACAACTACAACCACTCTCGTCTACAATGCACCCTCTGGTAATGGAAGGAGGGCTATCACTAGAGGCCACGATCTGATCCTGAACATGAAGGTGGAAGTAGACCGTAGATTCAGATATATTCTCGGGCTATAAGCTAAGCCTGTATTTCTTTCTCCTTACAGGTCATAATTAATCATCTTAAAAAAAAAATAATGCCCAGAAAGTGTAAACTTTACCCTAGGTAACTCTGAAAATTTATGTGGAAAGTAAACAGTAAATCCCTGTCCGTTAAACGCATGGTCTATAGGGTTTTGAAATAAGAATTCTTACCGCACTTACTTGTATAAGGAAGCCCTAAATTTTTGTGAGAAAGCCCTAAATTTCTGTAAGAAAGCCCAAATTTCATTGAGGGCGTCACCAAAGCTAATATCCAGAATTTGTTAATGGCCTTCGTAACTGCTGCACTAGCTAAACTTACAGCAAGTATTTTAAATTTTTCTCATTAAAGTCCGGTCGTAAAAGTAATACACGGCAGAGATAAAGACCCTTTTTACGTTAACTATGTTCTTACAGAGATTGAATCTAACGCAGGTTGCTATCCCTATTTTATAGAGATGAAGCTCGGTTTAAGGCTACACTTTTACAAGGTCTAAAAAAAAAATAGCAGGGTTTTTGAATCAGGTTCAAACTTGGATACCAGGCGATTTATCTAAACTTATAGATAAACTAAGCCTTTAAACAATAATCGAGTTCAGGCTCGGATATATGTATAACTTTTATGTACAGCTATTACTCTAATGTTCAGCAGAAAGCTCAATTCATGTGTCTTAAATAGAGATCCGGTAAAAAAAAAATAAACGTTTCATTCCTACTGGATCATTCTTAACTCATCAATATGGATTATCCAGGAATAAAAGATTTGTTATCTCAAATGCAGAGTTGCCAGGCAGAAATTACCTGTATTGATATGAGAAGGTGAACGCTTAGCTCAGATAGACCCTATCTTTTAAAATAAAAATTGTACAAAGGTCTTTTGGCTCGAAACACTTTCCTCGGCGTTGATAAACGAACACTGGGTCTCTAGGCTCACGATTTTACCAGTAAAATCACAATCCAATAAAATAGTAGTGCCTTGCCCTTGCTTCCACCTCCGTGTGGGTTTTGTTTATTATCCTTATTTAAGGTTCCTGTACTGTAAACAGAAAAGTATGGCATAGGATTACAGTTTATTCCAGACAATTACATTACCCATATACACAGGAAACTTTTCCATGAATATTAAACGAAAAAAAATAGAATGATATTCAACTTCCTGGACGAGTCGAGCCACGGCAGGGAGATGGGCGCTCCAGCCGATTCCAAGCGCTCAAGCTGAGGCGCATTCCTTACCTTTTCTTTTTTGTTTTTTTTACTTCCTGAAAATTGTTTTGGGCCCCAAGTATCGACCTATAGCAATCCATGGTATCCAGCAAGCTTATTCCAACTCTCGGAGTAATTCTTGACAACAAACGTTAAGCGCCCAGGAGGAAGCCCACGACTGGCAGCCACCCACGTATCACCAATTTTCCAAGCGTTGAGATTATGAGAGAAGATACTCGAAAATATCAACTCGACCAGACTTTCGAATTTCCTTTGCTGGCCAGAAGTTAGTCTCAGGATTTTTATACAGGGTTCTAAATATTTTTACAAACACAATTGTTTCGGGCCTCGAGGATCATCCTCTAGCTATCCACCACGCCCACCATCGAAATCCAAGCGCTGAGCCTAAGAGAATTTCATTCTTTTGTTACAAGCTATAAACCTGACCTTTTGTTGTAAGTTGACGAAGAAGAGCTTCTGGGCGAGTCTTTCCTACAGCTGGCTCACCGGTCTTCCTGTCAAGAAACCGAATAGTGATTAACTCCGAGACATGCAACCTGATAATTCCACCGGATAGCATTTCTACATTCTGCAACCTTTGCAAACAGACCTCGTTCGACATACCATTTATCAATCAAATTTAGCACTTTATTCAGCCGCTGATAATTTACAATCTTTCTAGCACAGAGTTCACCAAGGAGCTTCACCTTCCTTTTGTTGCTTGAGGGAGTGGCGAGTAAGGAAGAACTGGGAGAAAATATTGCTTCTGAAAGTTCTCTCTTCACAAGCTGCAACGCCAGGCCTCTTGTGAACGCCACAATCGCCCCCTTTGTAGTGCAGTAATCCAATAATTTTGGCTCCCCTTTGTAAGCCACTATGGATGTTGTGTTAATGATACAACTCCCTTCCCCCATGTGCTATTCATCTCGGAATGCATCTTCCACATTTTAACTGCTGGTCCAGACATCAAGCTTGCAAACGAGTTCGAAGATGGGAGTTGCAGAGCTAAAACTCCAGGAGAGAGGGTGAAAATGGCTGCGTCTTGGGGATTGACCCTATTTAGGGTTTCCCCCACTTTCCGAGGGCGGTGGGTTGCTTGGAGAGACCGCGTGTCCTTCATGCATACTCGCACTTTGCATGGCGGTGAAAGGCCGCGTGGTAAAAATCTACGGTTTATAAATCTGCGTATATATTTGTATATAGTTATAAATCTATGTTTTATTTTGTATACGGTTATTAAATCTATGTTCTATTTGTATTAAAGTTTAAAATTATTGTTATATAATCTGATAAAATGTATGTTTTATAAAATTAAATTTATTCATATTTTGTTAAGAATATATGTATTATAAAATAAAAAAAATAATAATAATTTTACTTTTATGTTATAATATATGTGGTATTAAAGTTTAAATTTATTGTTATATACCCTCATAGAATATATGTTTTTAAAAAAAATTAATTTTTTCATATTTTGTTAGAATATATATATTATAAAAATTAATTTTTCTTTTCTGTTATAATATATGTTGTTAAAAATATGTTTTATAGAAATTTTAATTTTTAGTAGTAAACTTAACTATGATTGGTTGAGATTTAACAATTAATGTTAATTAGGTTAATGTAAATTGGGTTATTTAGATTAAAGGGTAACATTTAAAGTTAACTAAAATAGAGATATTGAAAATTTTGTCGAGATCTCAACTCCTAGTCGAAGGGATGAAAGAGACCCGAAATCTCAAAAATAAGACACCATTAAGATCAGCACGACGAGCTGAACACCATGACAGGATTATTTAAATAAAAACGACTATAGATTTTACTGCGCTAATCTTGACAATTTGTTATCTCATGATGCAAGTTATTGAATACCTACATTTTAGTTCCGCGTATATTTGATTGAACAACTAAGGATATGATTTTATTTCAATAAATCAGGAACTATCATGGTGACAACACGCAGAGGTCGAGGTCGGGGTCAAGGTCGACCACTGTCACCACCACCTCCGCCACCGTCAACACCGCCACAACCAACCTCAACACCAGAAATGCAGATCATAATGAGGTCATTGGAGGCTATTATGACCACGATGAACAGGCAGTCGGAAAGGGCCGCCGAGGTGGAAACCACTCAAGTGAGTCGAGAGAACTCTGAAAGGGCACATGGCCCAAGACTGGAACCTCTTCAGGACATATCGAGGGAGTTACAAAAGATAAAAGTTCCAGAGTTTTCAGGAGGACGACCCGGTAAGCATGCAGAGGCATGGCTGGAAGGCATGAAGAGATGCTTCGCATTGAATGAGTACACATCTAGTTCCAAGGCTAGGATGGCCGTCTTTCAGCTTAAAGGTGATGCTTTGAATTGGTGGTAAGACCTCGAGAAGCAGTTGCACCTTACTCCTCTTACAACTTCTTGGGAACTGTTCGAGGAGAGGTTCCACATGAAGTATTTGCCAAATTATTACAAGGAAGAACAGGCAGGTGCACTCCATGCCTTAGTACAGGGAGACAAGACGGTGGAGGAGTATGAATCTCGATTTATGGAACTGGTAAAATATGTTCCTTACCTTGATGCAGATGATTGTCAGGTAGAGCGTTTTGTGTATGGACTTAACTACAAGATTAGAGCTGCTGTGCGGATGTGGAAGCCAACTTCAGTTGCCATGGCAGTTGAGTATGCTCGTTATGCAGCTGATATGTCAGATGGAAAAGGGGGCAGTAAGTTGACAGGAACCAATCAGTATGTTTCAGGGAAGGCGTCACGTCCTTACTTCAGGGGAGGACAATCTAGACCTCCTCCTTATGGTAACCGGTTCACACCGAGGGGTAATACTTCAGTTAACTCAATCTCGCAGGCATCGTCCACAACCCACCAAAGCCAGGGACGTACACAGGGAAGTTCCTATAGAGGAGCAAGGGGTTTTAGAGGAACCAGGGGAAGGAACTCATCTCAGAGGATTCCTTCGAGCAACATGCAAGCCCCTCCCAATCTCTCTTGTTGGGGATGCGGAGGTCCTCATTTCCAGCGAGACTGTCCCAAGGGTCAGTCAAGCAGCAGGCACAGGGAAGGAAAAGCACCCATGGATAGTTCGGGTAACAGTCATCGGATTCATGCAGCGGTGCATAACCACTAGGTAGAACATCAGTCTATCGTAGTAGAATCCACTGGTAATGTAAACAATGTCAAACTTAAAATTTTGTTTGATCCAGGAGCAACTGATAGTTTTATTTCACCATTTGCATTAGATAAATGTGGGTTGGCATCCTACGAGCACGATGATTTCAAACTGGTTGAAATGGCTTCGGGAGCTAAGCAAACAGTAGGTCTTAAAGTGAGGAGTTGTGAGGTTGACTTAGGAGTATGCACCACTATGTTGGATGCTTATGTCACCAATTTGGGGACTTATGACCTCATTATTGGCATGGAGTAGTTAGAACGCCATAGAGCTTTCTTAGACTGTTATGCGAAGAAGGTGCTGTGCCTAGATGACGAGGGAAGGACGATTCAAATCCAAGGCTTGAAGAGAAAGGTATCCCTCTGTTTCATCTCTATGGTGAAAGCTAAGCGGTGCCTAAGACAAGGATGCCAGTTGTTCGTAGTGGAGGCCGTGAGCGATAGTAAAGGACCTTCCTTGAATTCTTACCCAGTACTTTCCGAGTTCAAGGATGTCTTTCTGAAGGAATTGCCAGGACTACCTCCAGAAAGAGAGCTCGATTTCACAATCGAACTAAAACCTAGTGCAGAACCTATCTCAAAAACTCCTTATAGAATGACAACTCCAGAGCTCCGTGAGTTACAGATCCAGTTAAAAGAATTGCTAGATTTGGGACTGATTAGACCTAGTATCTCACCGTGGGGAGCACCAGTGATCTTCGTTAAGAAGAAGGATGGATCTCTGCGACTGTGCATAGATTACAAAGATTTGAACAAGGCCACCGTGAAGAACAGGTATCCCATACCAAGAATTGATGACCTCTTTGATCAAATGAAAGGTGCGTCAGTCTTCTCAAAGATTGATTTGCGATCAGGATATCACCAGTTGAGGATCAAGGAAGGTGACATTCCTAAGACTTCCTTTCGAACTCGATTTGGGCATTACGAGTTTGTAGCGGTACCATTTGGTTTGACCAATGCTCCAGCTGTATTCATGAGCCTCATGAATGGGGTCTTCCGAAAATACTTGGACCGCTTTGTTCAGGTCTTCTTAGATGATATTCTTATCTATTCTAAGAATGAGAAGGAGCACGAGGAACACTTGCGGTTAGTCTTGACATGCTTAAGGGAACATAAACTTTATGGTAAATTGTCAAAGTGTTCCTTCTTCCAAAAATAGATTCACTACTTGGGGCACATCATCTCAGGTGAAGGGATCTCTGTAGACCCAGAAAAGGTAAAGGCCATTGAAGATTGGCCAATTCCAAGGAATTCTCATGAGGTGCGCAGCTTCATGGGGTTAGCAGGCTATTACCGGAGGTTTATGGAAGGATTTTCTAAAATTGCAAAACCTATTACCACCTTGCAACGCAAGGGAATCCGGTATGAATGGACCGATGAATGCGATGCCGCTTTTACAGAGTTAAAAAGATTGTTGACAAGTGCACCAATCTTGCGGGTACCAGACATGGATAAAGATTTCATGGTATGCACCGATGCCTCGAAGCAAGGATTAGGAGCGGTGTTGATGCAGGAAGGTGGGGTAATAGCTTATGCATCTCGAAAGTTGAAACCTCATGAGGAGCAGTATGCCACGCATGATCTAGAATTGGCAGTAGTAATATTGGCACTAAAATTATGGAGGCACTACCTAGTCGGTAGAAGCTTCACCCTTAAAACAGACCATCAGAGCTTGCAGTACATCTTTACCCAAAGGGATTTGAATGCTAGGCAAAGGAGATGGAGTGAGTTCATGAGTGAATATGACTTTGGTATCTCTTACATCAAAGGAAAGGAGAATGTAGTGGCAGACGCTCTAAGCCGAAGGCCGAGACTTTTCTCCTTAATTCCCTTGAAGGTTGACTTGAGGGAAAGGGTACTAGGACAACTATTGGGCGATAGTTGGTATCTAAAAGTAACCTCAGCTATTCAGAATGGAAAGGAACAGGAATTGAAGTATGATGGGTACCATCTTGAGGAAGATGGATTGTTGCGGTATCAGGGAAGGATGTATGTTCCTAAGGAAGGTGATATCAGGAAAACAATCCTTAGAGAGGCCCATAGATCACATTACTGTGCACACCCAGGAGTGAAGAAGATGTATGCTGACATGAAGCAACTCTTCTTTTGGCCAGGTATGAAGATGGATGTAGTGGATTTTGTTTCGAAGTGCCTTGAGTGTCAACAAGTGAAGGCAGATCACCATCACCCGGCCGGTCTCCTACAACCGCATGATATTCCTACGACTAAATGGGAAGTCATTTCCATGGACTTCGTTGTAGGATTACCACTCACATCTCTGAGACATAATGCTATTTTGGTGGTAGTCGACAAACTGACCAAAAGTGCTCACTTCATTCCAGTCAAAGACACCTATGATGTGACAGATGTGGCAAGGGTATTCATAAATGAGATTGTACGTCTTCATGGAGTTCCTAAAAAGATAATCTCTAACAGAGACCCTAAGTTCACCTCCAGATTTTGGACAAGCATGCAGTTAGCATTAGGGACACAATTGAACTTAAGCTCAGCTTATCACCCCGAGACAGATGGACAGACCGAGAGGGTGAATCAAGTGATGGAGGACATGCTTAGGATGTATGTTATGGATCAACAGACACAGTGGGAGAAATATCTTCCTTTAGTGGAGTTTGCATACAATAATAGTCATCACAGCTCCATTGGTATGCCGCCATATCAGGCATTGTATGGGAGGCCGTGCAGGACACCACTCAGTTGGGACAGGTTAGAGGATCGAGTTTTAATTGGGCCTGAATTGATTCAGGAAATGGAGGAGCAAGTGTTACAAATTAGGCAGCGGTTGAAGGAAGCACAGGATAGGCAAAAGAGTTACGCTGATGCACACAGATCAGATAGAACTTATGAAGTAGGGGATCGTGTATTTATTCGCATCAGACCAAATAAAAGTACCATTCGGTTTGGGAAGGGTACCAAGCTGTCACCTCGCTTTATAGGTCCATTTGAGATTCTTGAGAAAATCGGACCAGTTGCTTATCGTCTTGCGCTGCCACCCCACTTGCATAAAACTCATAATGTATTTCATGTTTCTGTATTACGACATTACATAGCTGATGAGACTCACAAAATTCATTGGAAGGAATTGCAGGTCTCGGACGAGCGAACCTTCAGGGTCGAACCATTACGTATACTTGATCGTAGGGTTCGACAGCTCCGTAGTCGCCATGTGGACTAGGTTAAGGTCCAATGGGACAAGTACAGCCCAGGGTCTGCTACCTGGGAGGACGCAGAAACCATGCGTCGAGATGTTCCCTCACTATTTTGACCATAACTTCAGGACGAAGTTTCCCGAAGGGTGGGTGTATGTAACGCCCATATTTTTGATTCGGCATATTTATTAGTTAGATACACCATACTTTATTTCTTATATATTCTGTTGAACTCAGCTCGACTGAGTAAACTATATTGGACCTCGTTATATGATGTTACTCTGTTTTATGATTTCACCATGATTATGATGTTACTATGTTATGCGATTATGATGTCATGATTATCATATGATTTCCTTATTTTACGATTGCAGTATATGTTTATATGTTTTCATTAATGAAATGTGAAATATATGATTCGGTACGTGGATACCATCTTCTTATATGAATTATTGAAATGTTATATGTCATACGCATCTATGATGAGCTAAAAGGTTACATGAAATAAAATGATAACATGGATCAATTGGCGATCAATGGAAAATGCTTTCTATAAATTGTATTTTGCAAAATACTAACCTACAGGACACAAGGGCTATGGGATAGCCAGTTACTTGATCTGATATATATTGGAAAGGAAAAACATGTTCATACAACAAACCTTAGCAGCCAAAGTGAGGATACGATAACACAAACTGATAATCCCGATAGCAGCAAGTATGAGTTGATAAGGGCGTAGGCCCAGTATGTTGAGAGGGATGGATGTGTTTCCCACCCTATGTTTCCATGAGACCCGAGGTCGTGGGAGGGCCGTGCTGAGACACGCTCCCCATGTTGTTGTGATGACGATGGTCGGATGCCTGCTAGGGGAGGATAGGTCCGCTGTTCAGCCGACGCTATCGCTCTCAAGTTCTATGTGGTCAGATCGGTGAGTCCGACATCCACTGTTGTACTAGCAGAGGGAGGATAGGGAGGATGCTGGACGTAGGTTATGATGGGAGGATGTGTTAGTTAGTACTGTTGGGGGGTTTAGTATTCCTTGATTCCGAGTTAGTGGGAGTAGGCACCCTTCCTGTACTTGATTGATTAAACTAATGTAAACATAAAGACAATGATGTTAAATCGTAAAGGGTTAACTGTTAAATAACCGAGGATGTTAAAGTAATTATACTATATATTATGCTTGCTCTTCTGCATGGGGGTAGATACTATAATTAGTTAGCAAGTATGCATAGGCGGAATGGGGTTTGTTTATAGTACATATCCGACATGTGCATAAACTGGCCATGCATGCACACCTTGTACGTGTACAATATTACTGGTGTATAACATACTTGTCATGCTTGAATAGTAGTATAAATGTCATAGATAACTCAGTTAAGGATACATCAATCAACTTAGGTAATGAATGGTTAGGTTGTCAATGTGTAAATAAGTGAATTAGTAATTATATGAAAACATTGTAATAATAAACTAAGACAAGTGTCGTCAGTTAACATTGTCATAGGAGAACTGTTGTGAATAGGGTAATGATAGTGTCTAATTAATTAGTAAAATCGTTTAAGCCCTCACAAGTGCTTTGTTTATAAGAACAAGGATGCTATGTTGATGATAGGGTACTCATGTGATAAACAAATAATTAAGAATACTATGATTAATTCACCTTTTATTATTGTTAAATGGTGATTTAATTATTATTATTAATTAATAAATGGTGATCTAATTATTATTATTACTTAATTAATAATATTCCAGCAACATTTATATCCCTATCGTGACAATTGCAATATAAGTAAGATTTAAAATATTGATTTATAAATTAATATTGTGTGATTATTTCCATTTCAAAAGTTAGCCATAATAGGATAATCATTTTTGGAATGAACATGATGTGATGGAAAATGGTTATTTAATTATTCAATGTTAATCTTGGAATTTAAACCTCAAGTTAAGTGGTCTCGACGGATAAGGTGGACCATTAAGACACATCATGTCCAAGTTGAAAAGGGGCAACTAATTATATAATATTTTATTAAAAACCTTAATAACAATAAATACAAGGTTTAGTGAAAAGACTTGTAATTAATAGACCTTGTCCCGAATGGATAACATTTGGGTGATAATTTCCACCGTAATAAATACTTACGACCGTCAATCCAAAACCAAATAAATTTTCCATGAGAGTAATTAATTATACATTTTTATAAAGAACCGTGTATGAATGAACTGGTGATAGGAGTAAATGTTGAGGGGCTCGAGAGGGGGATTTTGGGGCGGTGGAGTAAGCCCAAGATCTTCTCGAGGAAGGGAAAGTATATAGAGAGGGAGAGCTTGGAGTAAAGGGGAGTTTTTTGGTTTGGGGGAAGAAAGAAGTTGGGAGAATAGAAAGTTTGGAGAACAGAAAGGTTTTGAGAACAGAAGGAACACTGCTCTCGGGATTATCAGATTGTGGGCTCAGGGGCTTGGAAATCCTTTGATTTCCAAGGGCCAGCAAGATAATAGCTGGTCGGTAGGGTGGACACTTTAGTTTGGCTGTCTAAGAGGTTATACAACCCACTACAACCTACGGTTAGCATCAGCATCAGGTAATTTCCTTGTTATTTACGTTATTTGATTATTATGCTAAAATCTTACTGTAAACATGCATAACTTGCTATTTACTGATTTACTAAGTTGTGAAACATATTCTTATGCTGGAACATGATTGTTGAAAAGAAAATAATGATATGTTTGTTTATTTTAAATTACGAATGTAAGGTTAGTGAAAACACAACAGTACACTAAATATTGTTTAGGCACATAGTAATTGTTAGAAATTCACTTCCTTAAACTCATAAAGTTTAAAACGTAGAAAATTAACCCTGAAATTTTACATAGTGCTCTGCTGTAAAAACCAGAGCACTACATCAAGCAAAACAGTCTAGTTACACAACACATTAAGCAGTTTCAAAAGTTGAGTCTTAGATGAAGAAAATTCCAGAGGATAATTTGTTGGATATCTTTATGGCAACTTTAAATGGGATAATTCAACTTGAGGCATGTCTCTTCAGACCTAAATCATTTGGGAATGATTTTATTTTGGAAAGGAAAGTTGAAAGTAAAAACATGGCTTCTAGTAGGGGTACTACTAACACCTATAGAGAGGGAAACATTTTCCCTCCCAACCTCACTCAACCTATAAGGTTGACTCCCCAACAAGATGAAATAAGAGAAAACGTACCATGTTTAAATTTTGACAACAAGTGTAGTAAGGGACATAAGTGCAGTGAGAATAAATTATTATACATAGATTGTGAAGAGGAACAAGATTCAGAACCAAAACAATTTCGAGAGGTGGATTTAGAAGATACTACCCCAAGCATATATTTCCATGCATTGGCCTCCATTATCACTCCTCAAACTCTCAGGATAGAAGGATATATCAAAAATAAAAAGGTAACAGTGTTGATTGATTCAGGTAGTACCTATAACTTCATCAATTGGAAATCAACCAAACTTCTCAATTGCTTTGTATATCCAACACCAAAATTTCAAGTAATGATTGCATATGGAGGTACCATAAATTGTTTAGGGAAGTGCCATTTTATTAAGCTTATTATGGGGAGTATTTATTGGAGGTGATAATGTTGTACTAGGGTTCTAGTGACTACAATCATTGGGAACAATGGCTCTTAATTTTTGGGAACTTTTCATGAGATTCTCTTTAAAAGGAAAATAAATTGAACTCATAGGTATTCCAGGAAAACCATCTAAAGTGATAAGCTCTAACAACATGACAAAATTGCTAAAAAAGGGACACTATGGAGTAATTGCACAATTGTGCTCACTATATGTTCAAGAATCTACACCCTCTATTCCATTGGATCTCTAACAAGTTATTGAAAATATTCAATAGATTTGGAGAGATTCATAAAGGTATTCCACCTACTTGATATCATGACCACGCTATTCACTTGCAACTAGGAAGTGTACCACCTAACATCAGAACCTACATGTACACATATGCACAAAATAGTGAGATTAAAAATATGGTTCACGAAATGTTAGATGCAAGCATCATTCAACCTAGACAAAGTTATTTCTTTTCACTAGTGGTAATGGCATATGTGTCCAAATTATTATGGGTTCAAGAAATTTTAGATGCAAGCATCATTCAACCTAGCCAATAGAAGGTTCATGGCATATGTGTCCAAGAGCTCAATAAATTGACCATTAAATATAAGTTTCCTATACATATCATCGATGGATTATTAAATGAATTACAAGGAGAAATTTTATTTACCAAGTTGGATCTTTGTTCTGGATATCATCAAATCAGAATTAGGAAGGAATACATTCTAGAAAAAACTTTAAGAACACATGAAGTCATTATGGATTTTTGGTGATGCCATTTGACCTTACCAATGCACCTTCCACATTGCAAATATTGATGACTTCTATTTTTAAACACTTAAAAAATCTGTGTTAGTATTTTTTGATGATAACTAATATATAGAAATCTCGGGGATATCATGTACAACATGTTGATAGGGTCTTAAAACTATTGGAGGAGCACCAACTATATGCCAAGTTTTCTAAGTGTGCATTTTGGATTTAGGAAGTGGAATATTTGGGTCATATTGTATCTCACAAAGGAATAAAAGTGGACCTTAACAAAATTAAGGTTATCATGGAATGGTCAATTCTTGGAACCTTGAATAATATTAAAGGATTCTTAGGATTGACGAGATACTACCGCAATTTGGTTAAGAATTATGATTAAATAGAAACACCTCTAACAAGGTTATTGAGAATGGGTGCAATCTCTTAGACTTCATAAGAAACCAAATATTTTGAAAAACATAATGGTGCTATGTGTACAACTCCTATATTATCCACACCCAACTTCACAAAAACCTTTAATATGGTATGTGATTCCTTAGGGCATGGAATTGATGCAATTTTAATGCAAAAAGGAAGTCCCCTTGCCTTTGAAAGTTGACAACTTAAAGGAAAAAATTACTCAAACCAATTTATGGAAAGGAAATGTTGGCCATATTGCATGCAATTAAGAAATGGTTCCCTTACCCAATAGGGGCATACTTCAAGTTAAGAACATATAATTAAAGTCTTACGTATTTCTTGGAACATAAATTATCCTCAAAACAACAACAAAAATGGGTTACAAATATTAGGTTATGAATTTAAAATTATCTATAGAACAGGAACACATAGTGTGGTGGTAAATCCACTTTGAAGAAAAGAAGATGACATAGAGGGATTACTTTGTGCTATTTCCATTATGCAATTTGATTGGGTGGAAAAAACAAGGACCAAATGGAAATCATATTAGAAGGCATACGAGATAATTAAACAACTACAAGAGGACCCTAGTTCACTAGATAAATTTGATTGGAAGAATGATTTACGAGGACAAAAAACCATGGAGTTGTGCATTTTTTTAGTCTTTTTAGCTTAGTCTCATCACAAATTCAGCTTCAAGGGTTGCTCAATGAACAATAAATTAATAAACAACTCATAGGATATTTTTTTTCTCTAGTAATTAAACCACATAAGTAAAATAGGGAGTAAAAAGTCATTTTTTACATGCTATTAGGTGAAGTCTTTGAGGTTTTCAGGGGACCTCTTAGTTCTCACTAGGAGTTGACTATATCATCAAATAGTTGTTGCTCATAGAAATTATTAGTCTAGGAAATTGGGGTAACTTACACTAGTTTATTTCTAATTGATTCTTGCACATTTCTTTGATATCATGCAATGTTAGTGTTAGTACTAACATTTTTATAGGGTTTTTAACCTTTAAAAATGGAAAAATATGGAAGGTTTAGTTATCCAATCCATGAAAACCTAAAGCTTAAACGATACACAAGGGCCTAAGTGCTTAAACGACGAGCAAAGGAGAAAGCACAAGACCATAGGGTGAAATCCAAGCACTAAAGGGAGACGAGTGGAACACCGTCAATATTAAATTAGATCAGCGATAGAGATTAATAGTGCACCAGGAAAGTGTCATAGAGATAAAGGGAAGTGTCGACCTAATAAAAAAATAGCCACTAGATCAACCGATCACCTTCATAACACACTGGAAAAATGCGTCCATGTTATTTTTCCCTCCCCGAGGAGGAGTTGAACCAAACATCGTCAAGGACATGTGGTGAGTTTTGATTGAAAAGTACTCACAAAGATATTTTGCAATATTGTCGAGCTCGTAGGGAGTTACCACCAAATTTTTTTCCCATAGCTATTAATCAACAACATATACACACCAACACAATACAATATAGTGGAATGAATACATGTTGGTCCCTCCCTAGTGGACACGTGTGATTTGGGACCCATTGATCTCGGATGATACCATTGAAGAGTGCCAAATGTCCCAAAATTAGAATAGGGATCTGTTAAAAGAGAAAAAGTCAATTTTAAACATTATATAATCTATTTGAAGAGGAAGAGCAACTTCCGAACCTCTGTACATGTACAACGAATCTCAGCAGCTAGAAGTCCTAGAACACCATCAAGTTTTAACCAAGTATTTAATGCATAGGTCTTTTAACCAATTAATTTTTTAATTAAACAATAATTAAACCTAATTTTCTCTGCTAAACCCTATATAGCCATTTAGCCTATCAACTGGAAATTTTACCCGCCAATGGTTCAGAAGTCCAAATCGAAGATGCCTAAATCCATTTTAGCCGGTGATGAACACGTGTAAGACATGCATGTCAGCATCTTTGATACCATAATTACCGGTTTGGACCTAAAACTTAATATACAAGAATCCCAATCACTATGAAGTGGAGACCAATACCGTTATCATTTATGGGACTCCAATATTGATAGAACTGTTTTCCCCCGCTTAATTTATTTCCTAAAGTTCATAAATTGGTGCTCACCATAATATTCCTTAATTAAGAAAGCTATTCTGTCATCCATCCTTTCCGAAACCATATGCACTATAAACACCATTACCCTATAGAAAGTGTTTTGCATACCAAAGTTTCTTGCAATGCATCTCCTAGATGAGAAAAGCCTTTCATATTATTATCAAACCCTAAGGCCTTCTGATAGAAACCTATTTTTACTACAACAATTAGAGATGAGCGTTGTTCTTCCTTCCTCCCCTCCACCATATGATACTTTAGTATTTTCTGAGATTTGAATGAAACCATATTCTTGAACTATACAGTCCCGGGATATGAAAATGATGAGAAAGTAGATGATACTATGATGAGAATGTTCAGATATCCCTCCTATCTATTTTACATGTTTTTATATTAGAAATTTTAACAATGTAAGTGTTTGTATTTGAGGATGATAGATGAAAATGGAATCCCAATTCCAGTATATAATTGGAGTGAATTAATTCTAAGAATACTTGAAAACTCCAATTATAATGATTTTACCAACATGGTAATGAATATTACATACACTATTATTCATGACTCTTCACCCGCTAGGATGTTTCCTGAAAATAAGAAGTTTCTACAGTTCACCCCTGATACAATGACAAGTGTCTGGTTTCTATATGAATAGTACACAGTAATCAGAGTTTATGGTTTTGAGTAAGAGCCTTACCAATGCCTAGTTTTCCTCACACCAAACTGTTTTGCAATGAAATTCTCAAGGTAGGGATTTGTGGTAGATGAAATGCATTTCCATCATTTCAGACATAGAAGAAATTTCTTGATTCCACAAGCGATAAGACCTTCCAGCTCATAGGTTTGAAGGCTCTACAACACATGTAATGTTTCTTAAATATGTTACATTTTAAGAAAGAAGAAGCTATGCCTTATGACCATCATGGAATCATCTCCAAAAAAAATTAGAAAACAAAAAAATCTTCTTATGAACCTATGCCAAGGCCATATTGGGAGATAATTTCCAACTTAGAAATCTGGGAGGAAGTCCTAGCAGTCCAAAAGAGCATGAGAGAACAAATGGTTTCATATAGTAAGCATGGCAGAAGAGGGGAGCTGAAGAGCTTCCAAGGGATATGGATGAATTGATACAAAAAAATCGAGTTAATAGAAAAGGGTCAACAATTAAATTTACCTACTACCCTTCTATA
This sequence comes from Larix kaempferi, assembly GCA_027924585.1. Taxonomy (NCBI): domain Eukaryota; kingdom Viridiplantae; phylum Streptophyta; class Pinopsida; order Pinales; family Pinaceae; genus Larix; species Larix kaempferi. Next base: position 4,780,709 of record BSBM01000893.1, read on the forward strand.
TAATTCATAGAGCCTTAGATGTTGCAAACATCACTATTAAAATGACCTTCAACAGATCTAGTGCAAGAAGACAAAATTGCAAACTAGATACAAAAATACAATAGAAAGAAGTGTTAAAAAGATAAATGATAGCAGGAAACAAATAGGTACATAAGGGAAGAGACTGCCTAGATTAGAATATCACAAAAATGGCACTTTGAAATGGTCTGTGGTAGAGACTATAGTGCCCCATCCTACTAGTCTCAGTGATTGGAAATATGATGAATACCAAGTAGAATTCATCCAGTTTGAAAAAATGGACAAAGCAAATTTATATAAGAAAGCCAGTGACATGATATATAAGGAGGTGGTGCAATAGGTCAGAGTAGACAAAAATATCAAGGAAACATTGTAGAGATTTGAAGAAATTTTGAAGGAAAAAAAGTTGATAGTCAAAGAAAAACAAAACACTATCAAGGACCTGGAAAATAAAATAATGGCCTTAAGTGTTAATCCAGATGATGGGTCCAATGCTAAGTCTATTTTGAAGGAAAAAGATAATGAAAAAGACCACCTCAAGAAGGAGTTGAATATGCCTGTAAGTTAGCCAATTCAAACTCCTGAACCGAGACAAGCTCAAGAAGAAAATGAAAACATATATGATAGCAGATTCAAATTACTAGCTCAACTTGGATTTAGAAGGGGAATATTTGATTAGAAGAACAAATCAGACCCTATGGGATAATATATCCTAGCTGTTCATGAATGTGTGGGACCATTGTGAGTTCATCCAAGATGAATTGGAAACCTATACAACAATCAAAGAAGAAGTCAAAAGGGTGGACATATAGCTCGGAAAGATGCCTGAGTAGGTTGAGAGGATAATAAAATATTTGAACAATGGAAGTAACGACACCTTGAATATTTACATATTACAAACATAACACAACTGATCAAGGTATTGAGATAAATGGTAATGAAGTGGACTATGTTGAAAAGAGCCCATATCAATATGAAATCATTGGCTGATGATATAAAGGCTTTTAAAGTCATGTTAAATAAATTCATAAAATTGGGATTAACACATCCATGGGATGGTAATGAAGAAATTGTCGCCAAAGATGAATATAAGGCTACATTGACAGATAAAATAAATGAAATGCCTCAATATGATGCATTATGAGTCATAACCGAAGACTAGGTTATTGATAAGTTAAAACCTTAGTTTCAGATATGGATCTACTTGAAGAGGCTATTGAAGGAGCTCAAACCTATATCATATGATAAAAATACCAATGATGAAATATCCCTAGAGGCATTGAAGGACCATCGAATTACATTGGGAAAGGATTTCCATGCAGTTTCAAAATATTCCCTTATATCATCTCCACCTCAAAGGAAAGCCACATGGAAGATTTCCAGTGTTCCATAAGAGAAACTAAGCGGAAAACAATTTCCTACAGTGCCATGTTAGTTTGTGGACCTGCCAACTCCTTTTGATTTTATGCCACTTGGAGGATAGGTAAATGTGCAAATGAGGCACCAAATGAGGTGGAAAGTGAGAATTCCTCCAACTAATCAACCAGTAGGTCAGGATTTTGGGCAGCTAGCTATACAATGAAATGTATACATGAGAGGAAAAACAAAGTAGGAACAAGGAAGAAATAAAAGCACAAGTAAGAAGTGTTAAAAAGTAAAAGGCTACTAGTCAGTTAGAAAGTCAAAAGTGAAAGGGACATATTTACAAGTTTGTTGCAAATTAGTTAAACTCAACAGATTTCATTTACTCCTTAAGACCCATATACTATAATCTGAGTGCATAAATCGTGGCTGGGAATTTTTCGAGGGACTCTAACAGTAGTTTGGGCGGAACTATTTTGGAATGTGTATTTTTGTCTGAGATTAAGCTTGTAGAGTGCTACAAAGGTGTTTTTCCTTTGTATTCTGTCTATATTCTTTGTTATCTTACTCTTCCATGTTGATGTATACTCTCATGAGATGTCAATAAAGTTTTGAGTAACAGATTTAGATCCATATTGTGTCAGCGATATGATATATTGATGAATGTTGGAATTGATTGTAAAGATTTCAAATATTTTGACCTCTGGTCTAGTTTCAAAGCTTTTATGAGATACAACAATGCTTGAAGCCTTCTATTATTGTTGTTTCTATGAATGTTTGTTTGCCTGAAAATTCATAATTAAACTCATGATTTTCAATACATTTTGTTTAAAAACTACTGAATTTTGTAATTCAAAGCTCAGTAAATTTATGCTTTCATTAGGTTCATAGAGATTTGTCCTGCGTGCGCCTCTTATTCCTATTCTTGTCTCTGTATGCTAAATATCACCCTCACTATCAACCTATTGATGCCTCGGATGTGCTGGAAGTACCCCAGGAAACAACATAAGGGAGATAGCCCAGTCAAAAGCTTCGAATAATCCTACGCAAGGATTACTCTATCCTCAAGCTGTTTTGTATAACTAACTCCGACGTGTTTTACGGCTCTGTTAGCCGCTAAGCGATGGTTGCTACTCAAAGAGGAGACTTTGAATCACGACTGAAACTAGATCCTAAATGCAAAACTAACTTAATGTGTAATTTATTAAATGTGATTGTGATAACCATTTCATGTCAATATGCCAATCTATGATAAATGATAAAAATCATCATTTAATAGTACTAACATAATGAAAACAAAAATTCTTTTTTTCATACACTAATTACTGAAAAGGGAAAAGTATTAATTTTAATTAGTATCCAATTGATTATCAAGCTGAAAAATCAGATTCATATCAATTGGTGTTTCATAAAACATTAGAGGTTATTCAATGATCAAAACTTAGGTCAAATCAAGAATTCTGCTCATCACAGATTGAAAATGATTCATGCTGCAATTGAAAGTAACTTCTGAGATCTAAACATAGGAAACATAAGGTGAATATAAGATGAGAATCAACATATTCTGAAAATAAATTGCAGAAAACAAACCAAATTCAATTTATTAAATGAATTGATGAAAATCTTACGGAATATCTCCAAATCCAATGAACTAGCTTGCTGAAAAATCAGAGTACCATCCACTGATCCAAATAACAAACTGTATGCACGAAAATTCATAACAATTTTATATTACAAAGAAAGAAATAAATTTGTCTCTCTTGAGATCCCCCTCCTTCTCAGAGCATGGAAGATAGGTATTTATTCTTATGAATAACAAGAGAAGACAAGACCAATTTCCCCAATTGTTGATCTAATTAGCTGAGTTGTTCCATTTAGCAAATCCATCCATGAGAAAAATCTAGGAAATTCCATTTTGAAAAACTAGTCGGATCTCCCAAATGAAGAACTTTCTGATGATTCTGCACATTGTTAAGCTAATAGGCCATATTCTACACAAAACCCGCGTCTCGGATTTGCTAGATTCATCTTCATAACTCCAGAAATCGCATCCAAAGATCACCGCTTTCCACTTGGCACATTTTGAACGCTCCAAATTTGGGATGTAAATTCTTCAATTTGACTCCTCTAAATCCAAATCCACACATGTACAATTCAAAAGAGAAATTAAAACATCATTCCAAAGCTAATGAAATAAATCCAAATTAATAAAATCCATTTTCAAACCAAAATATAATGAAAATAAACAAATCTGATCCAAATTTGAAATCAACTGTTCAGACAGATTTTCAAGGTAGTTAAGCTATTCAATTGGAAAAAATAATCTTCCCAAACCATTTCTCATCCTTCCATCTTTCTAACGAGCTATCTCGAGCTTGATTTGGATTCATAAATCTCAAGATATTGCTCTTGGAAGTTAAGGCTCAGTAGCCATTGATTTCATTATTGGATGAATCGTGGCCATGGACCTAACAATTAAATCCATTATCTATACTAATAATTTTCCAAAAGAATAAAACCAAAACAAAAATCCAAAAACAATATTCCCAAAATATCAGAAATCAAATGTTGGGGAGGAAAATTAAGATTTGAGAAATACATTCAAGCAAATTGGAATCAGAAAACAAAATCAAAACCAAAATTAAAAACTCTAAGTAAAAATGAAATTACCAAGATTTACGGACCCGAAATTAAATTAAAACATAGCAGAATATAAACTTAGGGTTTGAAAAATTGAGTTGCAGAATGCGGAAATGAAAATGAAAATTTGAAAAAGCGACTTCCACAATCTGCAATCCACATTTTCTAAAATTACAGAAATTTCAAAATTGCGGAAATCGGAAATGATTTTTAAAAAATGACCATTTTATTTTACCTTCTGCAATCCACATAAATGTTTTTTTTTTAAATGAGAAATTTTTTACCTTCCGCAATCCGCAATTGTGGATTGTGGATTGCGGAAACATAAAAATCTAACAATTAAAATTAAAGGTTTTGCATTCTGCATTGCGCGGAAATATTGAACTTTAACAAAAATTAACGGTTCCGCAAATCCGCAAAAATGCATAAAAATGATCGAAAAGCTTGAAAAAATGCAAATTTTTGAATATTGAATGAAATAGATTAAAGTAAAATAACAATGGAGAAAATATTAAAAATCTAGAAATATAAACAAAGTGAAAGAAAATCCAATATTGGAAAACAACATTAAATCATAAAACCTTGAAGTAAAAAACAAAACCATTTACAAGTTAATTCTTAAAAAAATAAAAGTTGGAAAAAGTTAGGTATATAGGAAAATAATCACTCCTATAATATAGGAGAGTTAATAATTCCTATAAATAGGTTTATAACATAGATATTTTCCAAAAATAGAATACCAAGAAAATAATAATAATATTTCATTTTGCACAATAATAAATGAAAATCCTTTTAAATTGCAAAAAGGAAAAATAGAAATTATTTTTTCAAGATGAAATTAACTTATTGAGAAGGAAAAAATTATCCATGATCAAACTAACTTTACATTCGTGAATATTGAACTTTAATCCCACTAATTCCCAAATAATCATAAAAAAAAATCATGGAAATTAGAGAAATTAGAACTCACTAAAACATGATTTTTTTTTTTTAATTTTCATAAAATAAAATTGTGTATAAATATATGGATTTAATAAAATACCCAAATTAATTTAATGAAACCCAAAGCATGACCATGAATATTTAAAATATTTAAATAAGCTTAATTTAAACATTAAAAATATTAAACTAATATAAGCAAACAAACCAAAAGATTAAGATTATTTACAATATTTATATTATGATTCTAGGCATGCAAAAGTGAAAATAACACTCCATAAAGCTCAAATATCACACTAATGCAATATCTAAACTCATAAGATCAATCAAAATCCCAGAATGAAGCTAATAACCAACCATCATCTCAAATAATAAGTTTGTGCAGTGAAGACCAAATTTAGGTGGGGAATGTGAAGGACAACATGGTAGGTCAACCACCGAGACCTTGGAACCAACTCAAATGAATCAAGAAACAAATATAAGCTAGAGATTAGTAAAAATGGAAACAATCCAAATAATACTAGAGATATAAGAAAATAAATGGTGAAATAAAAAAATGGAAATCCAAACAAACAAGAAATAAAAATGGGGCTCCCATTTTTATCAATAAAAATGGGATCTATTGTGCATACACCAAATGGCGACTGGCTGGGCGAAGCAGTTATCTCTGCCTTGAAAATATAACAGTTGTACATGTATAAGGAAATGAAATATGAGGTTTTTAACAAGAAGAAATATTTCCCTAAAACATGTGTACCACATTAACAAGTCAACCTTTTAAAGATTTACCCAGTTGTAATTGATTTTTAATGATGCCCTTCTAACTATCAGTTGGAATGCAAAGAAAAATACTAATTGATTAGATTTCCAACAAAATATGTTCTTCATTGAAGCATGCTCTAAATGAACAATTTGTGATGACAAGAAGATGTTATCTTAATGTTTTTCCTCTAATACCAAATGCATGGCCCTGCTGCCAGCAAGTGTCTATAGCCTCGACAAGGTTACCTTTTAACCCAATAAGTTGCTTTTATCCCATCTACTAGTTAAATATGAAAAGCTTATCAATCCTTGTTGCATTCTTGGAAAGAAGATGGAAACCACTGTCCTGACTTGGTGATTAGATTGTGGTAGTTTTATTCACACCGACTTATAGATAATGAGCTGGCTGGCTCGTGATGAAACCCCTTGTCTTGCAACCGTTTTTGTGGCTACAAGCCACCATCCTGGCTTGGTTACTAGATATTGATAAATTCATTCCATAAGAAGGTATGATCATGAACATGTCGTCTTATAATAAGACCTCCTTTTTCCCAACTCACTCCTAGAGATGTTAAAGAAGAAGATTGGGCTATGTTTAATGTTTTTTTTTTGTAAGCTGCATGAAAGATTTATATTATAGTACAAAAAATATTATAGTCCTCAAGAAAATCTAGATAGTTCAAATTGGCCCTGTACAAGGTGCCAACTTTACAAAAGAGAGCAGTGGAACCAAACTTATGGAGATAAACTAGATAGCTATCGAGCAGGAAAGACAGTAAAATACTATAATTTTGTGCAAGCTAGAGTGTACAAAAAGATAGAGTAATAAAACCAGAAATGCAGAGCTCAAGAGCTAGCTTCTACGCCTTTGGAGTCATGCATGTCCTTGGAGATGGGGCAGGGTTCGAAGATATCTTCTGTCCACTACTGCTTTGGGAGCTTGAATGGAAGAGGCTCTGTTTTGCGCTGAAGGATCGCTGCTGCTTCGTCTTTCCGAAGGCGCTTGCTATGGACAATATCAATTGTAGAAGGAACCGGGAAGGAAGCCCCAAGGGGGGAGGCACCTTGCACCACAATGGCAGCTGGGGAGTCAGGACAAGGAATGCAACGAGGATCCGGAACAGGTGTCGTAGCGGCATCCGCGGAGGTAGCGAGGTCCACAGAATTGTGAAGAGAGCTACCAGCAGCTTGCTCGACCACGTGAGGCTCCAAGCCTTTGTTCACCTCAACCATGCCGTCACCAGAACCAGCCACCGGACATTCAGAACCAACACCCATGGGTAAAGACGGATGGGGGAAAAGAGCATATCTGCTTCCTGAGAGACAGGCTTGAAGAGCAACAAGGATGCCATCCAAATGGGCCATATTGGACCTGGTGTCCATTATGGTCATCTTAGAAACATTCCAATTAGTGAGCATATCTTCAACCAGAGTACCTAGCAAAATTTTAAGCAACCAGTAGTGGTTCACCTAAGTACCAGGGCTACCAAAGGAGAGAATATCGGAAACACTCCTGGACTCCCAATCGTCCACCAATCGACGAATCGACGTTGAAACATTGTCCTTGTAGCCGATATTGTCTGGGATTTCTTTCTCCACCGACGTAGATTTTCCTATTCTTTGACTGGAACCGCGCCGGGAAATGCCTTTGGTGCACTTCATGATCGAATTGGGTAGCAAAAGAATCAAACTCTCCGCAGGTTCCGAACTCTCCACTGTGGATGTAGACCGGGCATAACCAAGAGGCGTAATGATCGCAGTGGTTAGAGCGTGGTTCTTCATAACCCAGCAAAAGCCATGGAGAGCATAGGAGATCACACGCAAGAGAATTAATGTGAGTTGATACCAGCTCGGGTGAGAGGACCCGAAAAGATGAGCTAGCATAAATGACGTCCCCCAGGCCATGTGGGCGATGGGATCCTTTGCGTGTAGGGAGGCCAGATGTATAGGCGTTGTATCCTCCATTTAATGCAGGGTCTGGGAACTGGTGCCGGGAGGAGGAGACATGTCTCCCATGGCGGTCCTGTTGACAGTGGTGGTGGCACCCGGAGTCGGGGGGGGCTATGCTTAATGTTAATCTCATCAGATATTACTTAATGGATGGGGAAGCCACTATACTCCTTAAGAGAGCGGGATGGCATTAAGAGATTTGAGATGATAACAATGCAAGACCCACTCATTTGCTCCTAAATAAGGATCCAATTAGAACATAATGCAGAATTTAGTTAAAAATAGATTTGCATATTGATTTGTGATAATTAAAAAAGAGAAATATAATCAATGCAACTAAGTTTATGTATGAAGGTAAAACTTGGAAAGTGTTCCACCATGAGAAAATGGATAGTCTCTTTTTGAAAATCACCTTGAAAATATTCCTTCACATACAAGACTTCAAAAGATGTAGGCTTGGAATGACTAACTTGCCCCAGAGTATCATTAACTAAGGATCAACAATCCCCTATCAATGATTTTTTAGAAAATGTTTGATAAATAAAACATGATTCAAAATAAATAATTGGAATCGGTTTTTCGATAATTAACATTTCAAACTTTTGCCCCAATGCAAATGATTATCAAACTAAGAAATCTAAGCCTAATCAAACAATTTGAAAATGAAATGAAAAGTGATCTAATCAAAATAAAATTAAAGCAAATGAGGATTTACAATTATGACTAACATCTCATGTGGAAGAATATGTGTTTAAAGTTTTGTTGTAGAAAATAATTTTTGATTGTAATAGGGGTGATAAATAGTGGATTAGATTGTATCAATTCATAAATTGTACATAATTATTTGAATTGATTACAGTTATATTTGATGTAATTATAGATTCTTTTACTTTCAAGATCCGATGGATAGTATTATTCACCACATTATATATTGAGCCAATTGAAGTCTTTTTATTTAGAAAACTAAATTAAAATGTAAAATAATTGTAAAAATAGGCCTTAGCAAATTGTCTTATGCGAACAACCATTTGGGAGTGGGTGGGGATATTGCTTGGCAACTGGGATTATTGCATGTTATAGTGAGATTTGTTGTCGTGTTTGTAGAATCGAAGGAATTTGTTATTGCAAAGAGAGTAATTATATCAATTCATAAATTGTAAATGTATTGAATCGATTAATTGAATTGATTAATTGGATTGATTAAAATAAAACTCTTAAAACAAATTTATTCTACTTCGGTTGAAGAATTACGATCAATAATGTTATTTGTCGCATAAAGTTGTTTAGGACAATGAGACCTTTCTTTATTAAAGATTATGTATAGAAAGAAATATAATGAAATAATTCTAAACTAAATTGTGTGCAATTTGTGACAATAAAATATGTAAAACCCCTTTTTTCAAGTGCATATCCAGGAGAGATCAAAATTCGTGTGTAATGAAGATGTTCTAATTCTAATTACTTTGTCTCATGTTAAAATATTCTTGTGCTTAAAACTCGGAAAAGAATTAATTCGAAACATTTCATGACAAGATCATTATAATTTAAAACTAAACACATAATTCAAACATGAATGCCTTGAACCAATAAAATAATAAGCGAGAGCATGAATAATATAAAGTGAAAGACGATAAAAATGATTCCCTGAATGCATCTAAAGAAGTGTTGTTGCAACTTGGACTTGGCTTTTCGTCGCAAATATTTTATTGAAGAAAAACAAGAGAGTAATCTAATTACTAAAGAAATGAACAAAACTAATCTATTCTACACCTACTCCTACACTACTCTAAAAGTAAACAAAAACAAAGTGTAATCAAATTTCCAATGCAACCATGAAAGGATTATTAAAACCTGCAAAAAAGAAGAAGTGAATGATAAAAAAACATGATATGAATGCTTGAAAATAAAAATGAAAAAAGAATGCATTAAAGCAAATAAAATGAGATTTATGTACAAATAAAGAGAATGGAGCCTTACCATATTTATATACAAATAAAGAAAACATAGTTTTACCATAATGATGAAATCTTGGTAAGAAAGATTTCTCAAGCCACTCAACAACCCGATCATGGTATGTACAATGAAAATCAAAAAAATGACAAAAAGAGTTTGAAAGGTTTATGCGATGAAATGGATTATTTGAAAGAAAATCAACATTAGTATTATAAGAATCCAAAAAATCTTCTTGAACAATTTTCTCTTTAGAAATATTTTTTTGAACAAGATTAGCAAAATCAGATCCAATTTGTTCTAGTTTATTATCGTAACAATCATCATAAATTGGTTGATTTAATTGGAAATTCTCAAAGAGATCAAATTGCATTTAAGTATTTACTTGATAAGAACTAAAGATATGAGATGTTATAAGTGTAGAAATAGTATCATTAACATTTTGATAAGAATATTCTCCATCAAGTAATTGATTGTAAAAAGAATTTTTTTTTTCATTGAATGATGAATCATAAAAGGAAAATTTTTGGAAAATTACCATTAGAAATAGTATTAATTTCCAACAAATAAGAATGACAAGAAAAAATAGTTTGATGATAAAGATAATAATCTTCTTCATGTATTTCATAATTAACTTATACCTTTTTAAGATTTAACAATGGAGAATTAGAATCTGAAATATATGATTGAATGTCATTGTTATCAAATAGATCAGGATACAAAGAAAAATATGAAGAGGAAAAAAGTGCATAAAATTCATCTCTTAAAAGTAGAATATTTTCATATCGAGATTCCTTAAGAGAGTTTTTTCTCTTCAAAAGAGATATGTATGAAAGGTTCCAAATCAGAATGTGCTTCTTCTTCTAATGTAGGGCAATTATCTCATGAAATATGTTCTCCTATAGAACCACTTAGGTCAGAAATGGGAAAGCATATCACAAATTTCAGAACAATTAGTTGATTCAAGATCTATCAAAGGATTAATAGTAATAAATATCAGAATCTTGAAGTTATTTACTTATGCTCGAAGAAGATTGTTCGATATTATTATTAGAACTATTCTCTTTTATTTTAGAGGAATCTTCTATAGAAAAATGATCTCCTTCATGATTAGTTAAACTTTGACTTTCACGTGAAACAGATATGGGCATATCAGCATTTAAATCACCTAAATCATCATATTGATTATGATCCATATCTAATAAAGAGAAGGAATTCATTTCTACAATTTTTAAATCCTTAGATTCTTCATGCAAATCTAAACCAAGAGGTGGATGATTATCGATGTATAATTCAGATTTATCATCTACTAATTGATCACATTCATGTAAAACATAACTAGTGTGCTGAAACCATTCAAGTATCATAGGACAATCTATTAAAGGTAATCTACAATAGAGATTAAACATTCTAATTGCAAAATCTTCTAATGATTCACCCTTTTTTATAGCGAGTTGTTTCCATTCATTGCATAATATAACAAAGACATAATGTCCAAAAGAAAGTATGAAAATATATATAAAATGTTCAAAAGAATGGACATAGGAAAAATGTAAGGTTACAAACCACTCGTCCTTCGAATGTGAAGGCTAACAATCTGCACAAAACATCTAGATCCAGAATTTTGTTATCAAAACAATTATAGGTAAATTGAAGAACATGTTCTTGTGCTAAAATTTCTCCCTCACCATCGAATTGTACTTCTGTCAGTTGCTTCAGAAAATTTGTTTGAAAATGAAAACTAATTTGTCTAGAAAAACAACTAAATACAGATTCTTGGGCAGAAAAATAACTAAATACAGATATTTGGGCTAGAGGTGTTATAAAATAATATGATTAAAGTAAATAGCTCAAATGAACTTACATGTGGGATATCCCTCCTTCTAGCGCCATTTTTTGATGCCTCGGATGTGCTGGAATTACCCCAGGAAACAACGGAAGGGAGATAGCCTAGTCGAAGGCTTCGAATAATCCTACACAAGGATTAAACTATCCTCAATTTGTTTGGTATAACTAACCTCGACGGGTATTACGACTCTGTTAGCCGCTAAGCGATGGTTGCTACTCAAAGATGAGACTTTGAATCATGATTGAAACTAGATCCTAAATGCAAACCTAACTTAATGTATAATTTATTAAATGTGATTGTGATAACCAGTTCATGTCAATCTACCAATCTATGATAAATGATAAAAATAATCATTTAATAGAACTAAGAGAATGAAAAAAAAAATGTTTTTTTTCATAAACTGATTATTGAAAAGGGAAAAATATTAATTTTAATTAGTATCCAATTGATTATCAAGCTGAAAAATCAGATTCATATCAATTGGTGTGTCATAAAACATTAGAGGTTATGCAATGATCAAAACTCGGGACAAATCAAGAATTCTGCTCATCACAGACTAAAAATGATTCATGCTGCAATTGAAAGTAACTTCTGAGATCTAAACATAGGCAACAAAAGGTGAATATAAGATGACAATCAACATATTCTGAAAATAAATTGCAGAAAACAAACCAAATTCAATTTATTAAATGAATTGATGAAAACCTTATAGAAGATCTCTAGATCCATTGAACTAGCTTGCTGAAAAATTGCAGAGTACCATCCACTGATCCAAATAACAAACTATATGCATAAAAATGCATAACAATTTTATATTCTCTTGAGATCCCCCTGTTCTCAGAGCATGGAATATAAGTATCTATACAAAATAAATAACAAGAGAAGACAAGACCAATTTCCCCAATTGTTGAGCTAACTAGCCGAGTTGTTCCATTTAGCAAATCCGTCCATGAGAAAAATATGAGAAATTTCATTTTGAAAAACTAGTCGGATATTCCAAATGAAGAACTTTATGAGGATTCTGCTCATTGGTAAGATAATAGGGAATATTCTATACAAAATGCGTGTCTCGGATTTGCTAGATTCATCTTTATCACTCTAGAAATCGTATCCAAAGATCATTGCTTTGTACTTGGCACGTTTTGACCGCTCCAAATTTCGGATGTAAATTCTTCAGTTTGATTCTTTAAAATCCAAACCCACACATGTAAAATTAAAAAGATAAATTAAAACATCATTCCAAAGCTAATGAAAGAAATCCAAATTAATAAAATCCATTTTTCAAACCAAAATATAATGAAAATAAACAAATCTGATCCAAATCCAAAATCAACTGTTCAGACAGATTTTTACGGTAGTTAAGCTATTCAATTGGAAAAAATAATCTTCCCAAACCATTCCTCATCCTTCAAGCTTTCCAATGAGCTATCTCGGGCTTGATTTGGATTCATAAATCTCAAGATATTGCTCCGAAAGTTGAGGCTTAGCAGCCGTTGATTTCATTGTTGGATTAATCGTGGCCATTGATCTAACAATTAAATCCATTATCCATACCAATTATTTTCCAAAAGAATAAAACCAAAACAAAAATCCAAAAAAAAATTCCCAAAATATCGAAAATCAAATGCCGGGGAGAAAAATTAAGATTTGAGAAATACATTCAAACAAACAAAATCAAAACCAAAATTAAAAAAATCTAAGTAAAAATGAAATTACCAAGATTTATGGACCCGAAATTAAATTAAAACATAGCATAAGAGAAACTTAAGGTTCGAAAAATCGGGTTGCAGACTACATAAATGAAAATGAAAATTTGAAAAAGTGACTTTCGCAATCGGCAATCCACATTTTCTAAAATTGGGAAAATTCCAAAATTGGAACTTCCGCAATCTGCGGATTGCGGAAACATCAAAATATAACAATTAAAATTAAAGTTTCTTCATTCCGCATTGCGTATTGCGGAAATATTGAAATTTAACAAATATTAAGGGTTCTGCAAATCCGCAAAAATGCATAAAAATGATAAAAAAGGCTTGAAAAAATGAATTTTTTTTAGTATTGAATGAAGTAGATTAAAGTAAAATAACAATGGAGAAAAGATTAAAAGTCTATAAATATAAACAAAGTGAAATAAAATCCAATATTGGAAAACAACATTAAATCATAAAACCTAGAAGTAAAAAACAAAACCATTTACAAGTTAATTCTTAAGAAAATAAATGTTGAAAAAAATTAAGTATATAGGAAAAGAATCACTCCTATAATATAGGAGAGTTAATAAGTCCAATAAATAGGTTTCTAACATAATTGTTTTCCAATAATAGAATACCAAGAAAATAATAATAATATTTCATTTTGCACAATAATAAATGAAAATCCTTTTAAATTGCAAAAGGGAAAAATGGAAATTGTTTTTTCAAGATCAAATTAACTTATTGAGAAGTAAAAACTTATCCATGATCAAACTAACTTTACATCAGTGAATATTGAACTTTAATCCCACTAATTCCCAAATAATCATAAAACCAAAAAATCATGCAAATTAGAGAAATTAGAACTCACTAAAACGTGTGTTTTTTTAATTTTCATAAAATCAAATTATGTATAAATATATTGATTTAATAAAATACACAAAGTAATTTAATGAAATCCAAATCATGACCATGAATATTTAAAAGATTTAAATAAGCTTAATTTAAAAATTAAAAATATTAAACTAATATAAGCAAACAAATCAAAAGACTAGGATTATTTACAATATTTATATTATGATTCTAGGCATGCAAAAGTGAAAATAAAAATCCATTAAGCTCAAATATCACACTAATGCAATATCTAAACTTATAAAGTCAATCAAAATCCCAGAATATGTGAAGGACAACATGGTAGGTTAACCACCAAGATCTTGGAACCAACTCAAATGAATAAAAACCAAATATAAGCTAGATATTAGTAAGAATGGAAACAATCCAAATAATACCAGAGATCTAGGAAAATAAATGGTGAAAGAGAAAAATAGAAATCCAAACAAACAAGAAATAAAAGTGGGGCTCCCATTTTTATCAATAAAAATGGGATCTGTTGTGCATACAACACAACCAAAGAACTGTTACACTATGCAAAATTCCTCTACAATTATTTTACACCGTCATAATTGTTAATAAATATTTACTTACAAGCATATTTCAAGAAATATATTTTTTACATAAAATTCCATACAGATTCAACTCGAAAATCTATAAAAATTGATTTCTGTCATGCCCTGGCGTGGACTATTTTCAGTATAGTACATATCAGGGACTAATGTGAGAAATGGTGCCATTGTCGGGGAACATAATTGAATGTTAAATTTCCTCGAGTATGGCATTGTTGAATTCTGGTTTGGAATGGTGAAGAAGGACCAGATAGTTTGACTGAAATGATCACCAAGCGACTCCATTGCTTTTAAGCTAGCTTTTGAAAAGAGGCACCCCAGAAGAAATTTGACTTCAAATGAATTATTAAGTCTCCCTAATTCAAGAAACCATCGGAGAAAAAATTAGGTGGACCAAAACACTTTGGAGAAAGGTATTCCTTAAGTAATTTCTCCTTTCTTTTACTCTTATTTCAAAAATCCAAAAAAGTTGTTCAAATTTAAATACTCATGAAACTCCTAACACCCCTGCAAATCCTATCCTTGAGCCTCAGAATTCTACCTTGTCTCCTTCTACAAGTACTTCTATCCTATTACAACTTGATATAAGGCCACAAAGGACTCCAATCACTCATGCTAGGAATATAATCTTGCAACATTTAAAGATGACATGAAGAGGAGTTGGACCATCACCACCTGTAAACCCTTGGGTAGCTGATAGGTATGGTCCATTGGATCTCCCAAATAACCTCCATGACCAACCTATTATTTATCTGAATATATTACCCAAATATGATGGTGAAAAGGATACTACAATTGAGGAACATATGGCCATGTTTCGAGACTTCACTGACAACCTTTATATTGAACAAGATGATGTGTTCATGAGACTCTTTGTTGAAACTTTGGAACGATATGTTAGGAAGTGGTTGATATCTCTTCCTGCAGCTTCTGTCAATTCTTGATATGTCCTTGAGACTAGATTTACGAGACAGTGGGGTGAGAAGAGGGATCACCTTTATTGTCTTAGAGAATTTTCCACATTCAAGGGAAAAATGGAGAGATAGCAGGGGAATTAAAAAAAAGGTTCAACAAAATTTATATTAAGATTCCTTAAGATATCAAACCCTCATAAGCAGCTGACAAATTAACCTATGCATGATCCTTTGAGCCCGAGTTTTCTATTATCTTAAGAGAAAGAAGATATGCAACATTGTTAAACATGCATGATGATGCAGTAGATGTGGAGGGAAATATGACAACCTTAGGGAAGCTGAAATACAAGCAAGAACATGGTAAGAGGAAGTCTAAAGAAAATATTGAACCTTCTGGGAATTGTAGAGATGTGCAGGATTCAAAGATGGAGGAGATCTCAAGATTAATTAGATGCCTCTCAAATAAAATTAGTAGGATGGATATGTGTTGGAACACAATTCCCATCTAGGCCTTGGTTACTAATCCTTGCATAAGGTTCAAAGTGTTTAATGTAAGTTGTTCCATGGGTTGGCTTCATAGTGCCCAGTCTAGGGGGTTTGTCCACATATTAGACTAGTGGTTTGTCATTATATCCAATTTTGTCCACAAGTGTTTCCATTTCCTTATTCTGGGGAGTCAAAGGTGCCCCAATTAATGCATTTAATGAGGCAGGCACACCACTTCCATGTTTTATGGGATAAGGTTGGACCAAGAGCACTAATGCACTAGAAATGGTCAAATTGCTCATTATTGGCCACTACCAAAGCCCTAAACCACCTAATTAGCCTTCAGAATGATTCCATCCACATTTATTGACTTGCCTAACTTCTTGATGGTCCTCATGGGTTCATTGGACCTCATTATGGCCCAATACATGAGTTACACTTGGAACAATGTCATAGATTGGGTGAATTACTCCACTAAGCCTAGCATTAATGTGAGCTACTCAACTCACTAGTAAGCCTCTTGATTTTTCCTCCTGAGAGAATATATATATTGTACACATATTATTGAATAATAATGTAATGGAATATCAATCCACATGAGTGTTGTTCTCTTGTGTTCTACTTAATATTTTCTTCATATTTCTTCTATTTTCTTGTCAATGTTTGGTAAATTCTAAGTGAAGCTTGCTCTATTAATGTAGATCCACCTGTAACACATATAGAATTTGACAATATGGAAGGAAACCATCCCAACATAAATCCTCAGGCAAGTGTACAGAGGAATCCAAATCAATACAAGAGTCTCTTCAATCTTGAAATCATAAACACAGATAGAAGAAATGAAGATCCACCAATACAACCTCTCGTAAGGGAAAACAATGACAATAATGTGGTTGATATACCTCTAGATGAGGAATATATTGAACCTCATGAAGAAATGATGAATATGCAGGTAACATGATTAACCTCACAAAAGAAGAATATGAAAGATATTTACAGGAAGAAGTCTATCAAAATGATCAAGAAGATACAATTTGAGGCCAAGGAATAATGCTTCAAATCATAAGCCTATTACCTCCCCTAAAGAATCCTCTGTAAATCCAAAGAATGACAAAATAAATGATAATCCAGTTCCTACTGCAAAGCCTACTTTTCCTCAAAATAAACTTGCAAATCTAGTTAATAAAAAGAAAACCGAAATGCCACAGTCAAAGAGGGAAGAGATTGAAAGAAAAGAGTTAGAAAAATATTCAATCCCTTTTGATTTAGAACATGAGTTATCTAAAATAAAGATCCTTGTTCCTATGTCCGAGTAATCCAAAATTCTTGTATACCAGAAGAAAATAGAGAGGATCCTAAGCATCATTGGACCAAGCCTACAACCTGATACTTTAAATTTAGCAGATGAAAGTCTTGCTATATTTGTAGGTCTAGTGGTTGAAGAAGATAAAGATGATCATATTTCTCCTTTCTACATAAAAATCTAAATGTGCATGGAAAATTATTACACAACTACATGCCAAACTTTGGAGATTCACATAATCTGATGCCTAAAATGATCATGGAGTAGTTAGATTTGGAAATCACTAAACGTTATCATGATATTTACAAATTTGACTCCAATAAGGTAAAATATATGGGGATGATTAAGGATTTAGTAGCTACTTTAGCACAAATTCCTTCCAAAAGTATTGTCATGGGTGTGGTAGTGGCAGATGTACCAACAAGATATGGGATGTTACTATCCAAAACATGGTCCAAAAAGGTGGGAGGAACCATCAATATGGAATTTAAGTATGCAACTATCCCATTGTTTCCAGGTGAGTCTAGAATATTGTATAGGGAAGGAAAAATTTCATATGTGATCAGTGATCAGAGAAGCCCCATAAGCAACCTTGTTCATGCAATGGAAGAAGACATGGGATGTTGAATTCTAGCCATGGATGAAGAACATGAAGAACCCTCACACATAAATTTATATATCTCAGACCTTACACCCTCTTCAAATCAGTTATGGAAAATTTATTTTGATGGATATTCATCTAAGAAAGAATCCGGAGTAGGTGTAATTTTGTTCTCCCCAATTAAAGAAGAAATTGCCTTGTCTTACAAATTAAATTTTGAGACTACAAATAATGTTGCTAAGTATGAAGCCTTGATCTTGGTATTAGAAGTTGCTAAGAAAGTGGAAGTCAATTAGATTTATGTTTTTGGGGATTTAGAATGAGTATTCCAACAAATTAGAAATGTTTATCAAAATAAGCATCCTAGGTGTTGAACTTTGGTTGTCATTGATATCAACTAATTCAATTAATTTTCATTGATGTAAACTAATGTCAAAGAGGAGTCAATATTCCTATGCCAGTTTGAAGAAGTATATGAAAGATACTTTGAATAAGTAGATGGAAGACTCCTTGAAGAAGTATATGCGCAAGAAAGATGAAGGGCGCAAGACCACACCACAAGGGTAAAAGTACCACTAAGTCAAGGACCATGTATGCACAATGAACCACAAGAGATGAAACCTCAGTGGTGCATAAGATGACAAGTGGTAGAAGCATGAACCGTGAAACAAAAAAGAAGGAAAGACACACCCAACTTGTGGACATAAAATCCATGCATGACAAGTATAAATAAGAATCAAGTTGGATATTTTAAGTAATCTTGAGAGAAAGGACGAAGAGATTCTAAGTGGAAAGCTGGAAGATATAGATTTATCAAGATTCTAATACTTGGGACATCAAGCGATCATGGAACTGGAACATCATGATCTAGCAAGAGAGGCGAGTGCACAAAAGTAGATAAATGGAATAGTTGATGGTGCACAGAATGATGCTGTAGATTTGTGATAGTTGTACGAAGACATAAAGGAAGAATTACAAAATATGCGCACGTGCATGAGGATCGAATGACAGTATCAGAGACACCACGTATACAGTCACAGATGTTCCAAGCCACCAGTGCATAGAGAAAACTGTAGTTTATTTTGTGATGCGCGAAGCAAAGAAATTTTTTTGACACACTAAGACTGAGTTGAAGAGTGCGAAGTAAGGAAATCCATCATATGCACAAAGACAAAGTTGCAACACAGTCAATGATGCACTTCATGACGAGGATGATCTGATACAAGTGAATTAAACATAAAGTATGAATCATATGATGCACAAAAGTTCGTAGATTGTATAAAGAATGTTGTACCTAAACAAAACAAACATATCTTTGAAGATGCGTAGTTCCATCTGATACTGGTAAGAGAAGTCAGAACAATAGGTTATCAGTTGATGCACAGTATCAGTTCAAATTGCATATGCACAGTAGCAAAATGAAATATTGAATATTGGCTTAGACTGTAGAATTTGATGAAGAAACACACAATATATGTAGTGCGACGTTAGATGAAGTGAAATGTTGAGTGTGAAGTCAAGTGATGTTTGTAGTACAATGACAACAATATTACAACATACAAAAGGTGCACACAACATAAAGAACAACAACATATCTGAAGTGTGTTTAGATAAGAAGTTCAAGAGTGAAATATCTTATTCTTATATATCTAGGTGGTAAGACAGGGCAAGGAGCATGGGGTTGTAGCCTCCTTCTAGTTAGTTTTGGAGAACTTAGGGAGTTGGTGCTTTCTTTAGGTTAGTGCCTGTAAAAACAGGGGGTCGGTGCCTCCTTCCAATTGGTACTGAGAACTTAGGAAGTTGGTGCTTCCTCGAATGTAATCTTTTCATTATAAAATAATATTTTGTGATTTTCTCCCATTTGGGTTTCCATGTAAAAATTCTGTGTGATTTGTGTTCTGTGTTTTGCGCATATGTGGATGACTATTTTATTTATGGTGGATGCATAATTAAAGTTTAGATTAATCATCTAAGAATTTAAAAAATGCTCATAATTGTGCTAATACTGATTCACCCTCCCTCTCAGTATTAAATAGATTCCAACAATTGGTATCAGAGTGGGTGTCTTCAATAACATCTTATCATATGGAAGATAGATCCCTGTGCAGAATTGTACATGCAAGAAAAAACTATTCCTAGCTAAAGAGGATCCCACAAACATGGATATAAAATATGAATAGATGGATGAAGTAGATTTCGAAGGACAATTGATCAGTGATCTGGATGAACTAAAGAATTTGAGGAAGAGAAGCAAGCAACTGCAGGAAGCACTTTTGAGATTAGAAGCAGATACCACCAGGAAGTTGAAATTAAGAGAAGAAAAGTGTGTGAAACTGGAAGCTGAAATCAATTCTCTAAGAGAAGAACTACAAAAAGTGAGCAGTCAATTGGATCATGGCCTAAAATTCAAAAACGACATCAATGACGATTCAAACTTTGTAAAAATCTATGCAGATGCGCTCAGAACTCCATTCTCAAATAACAATCAAAACATTGAATAAGAGCACAGGGAGCCATCTCATATGAAAACTGAACCTGCACAATTAAGGAAAGTTCATCCAATCAGGTATCAAAATATCTTTTTGGGAAATTTTTACTTTTTTCCATAACTTCGGTCATAAATCAATAAACAACAAATCTCATGCACTTGTGTATGCTAGGAGAAGTGGTTTCTGTAATCAAACGAACTCCAAATAGAATGGATTTAGGAAAATAACCAAGACTCCAAAATAAGTTCTCAATCCCTTCAATATTTTGAACGTAGATGATGAGTGTTGTAAATGTCAAAATCATGGTCATGATAGTTTGAGCTGTGAAAATTAGTTGTCAACTATGTAGTCAATGGAACCAAATGAAGATCATAAGGATCAAGTTTATAAGGAAGGATACAGTGTAGGTTTACATGCGAAAAATAAGAAGGGGAAATGGTACATTGACAATGGTTGTTCTAATTATATGACATGATAAAAAATTACTTTTCTAAAGTACAAAGAAGAAAAGGGAGGTAGTGTCTACTTTGGGGATAACGGATCTACCAAAATCTTAGGAAAAGGCTTATCAAGTTTGGGAAATAAAAGGACCAAAGAATAAAATGTCTTGCTAGTTGAAAACATGAAACACAATCTTCTAAGTGTTAGTTAAATGTATGATTAAGGGCACACACTCACCTTTGACTCTGAAAAATGAAAAATTAGGAACATGAACATACGCAGAGTAGTAGAAACAACCTCCAGGACTCCCAACAATGTATATATTTTGGATGATGAAAAGGAATAGAAGTTCTATATGGGACAAATAAATGAAAGTTGGCTCTGGAATAGAATACTAGGACACACCAACTTTGAAAATCTCGTCTGAATTAGCAAGAGACAAGCTGTAAGGGACATTCCAAGGATTATTAAACCATCAAACTCATTATGCAAACATTGTGTGCACGGAAAGTAAGAAAGGGTTACATTTAAGAAAAAAAGTATACCACATCAAAAGCTTTGGAAATGGTACATTTAGATCTTTGCGGTCCAATGAGAACAAAAGGGATAAATGGTGAGTCTTATTTTATTCTTTTCATTAATGATTACACTAGGGTGATGTGGGTATTCTTTCTTAGAGAAAAATCAGAAACATTTGAATGTTTCAAGGCTTTCAAAGAAGTGGTTGAAAATGAAATATAATTAAGGATACAATGTCTGAGATTTGACAATGGATGAGAATACACTTCGAACAAATTTGACAACTTTTGTGAAAAACATGGAATCAGAAGACAATTATCAGCTGCTAGAACTCTGCAACAAAATGGAGTGGCGAAAAGGAAAAATAGAACTATGCAGGAAATGGCCATACCAATGTTGAACGAATCAAAGTTATCCAACATGTTTTGGAATCATTCCATTAATAAAGTTATCCACATTCTTAACAGATGTTAGATCATGACAAATAGTTTTTCAACACCTTATGAACTCTGGAAAGGAAGAACTGCTACAGTTAAGCATTTAAGGATATTTGGAAGCAAGTGCTACATCAAAAGAAATGATGAAAATCTTGGAAAGTTTGACTCCATATCGGATGAAAGAATTTTACTTGGTTATTCAATCATAAGAAAAGATTACAAGTGTTATAATATACGACTCAGAAAGATAGTGGAAATCCTAGGTGTGAAAGTTGATGAACTACTTACCCATAAGAGAGTAGAAGCTGATGATGATCTGCCTATGCTTGAATGGTCATAGGAGGAATTGATAGCAAATAAAGAAGAAGAAGAACCATAAGAGGTTATATATCAACGTGAATTAGAAGATGAAAGACAAGATGCAAAGTATCTCTCCAGTTACGTTCAAAAGAATTATTTAGAAGATTTGATTATCGAAGATAAAAATACTGGGGTAAGAAACAGAAGGAGCCTAAGAGATTCAACCGAAGAAGTTCATTTTTCCTTGCTATCCCAAAGAGAACCATAAATTTTTGAAGAAGCTAGAACAAATAAACATTGGGTGAAAGCCATGAATGAAGAATTAGATCAAATTAAAAAGAATGAGACTTGAGAACTTGTTCTAAGACCCAAGAATGAGAATTTTATTGGCACAAAATGGGTATTCAGAAACAAAATGAACGAAGAAGGTCAAGTCGTCAGAAACAAGGCAAGACTGGTGTGCAAAGGTTTTGCACAGATTGAGGGTATAGACTTTGAAGAAACCTTTTCACCTATTTTGTGAATGGAATCAATCATACTATTCTTGGCCTATGCTTGTGTTGAAAATGTTAAAGTATATCAGATGGATGGGAAATCAACATTTCTAAATGGAGATATTGAAGAAGAAGTATACATTGAACATGTCATGTCCCCTCATTGATGATTAGTGGAAGGAGTTCCTATCCCAACCAATCCTTTGGGTTGAGGAGTAAATTTCATGCCCTTGGGGTTAATTATGAAGTTAAGGCATTAATTAGTTAGGAAGTTTAATTTTATTTTTATTCTAAGTTTGAAATGCACTTGGTAGAAGTAATTTTCATTAATTAGATATTTTATTTTTGAATAAAGTGGATAATGCTCCACAAGTTTTCCTTAGAGGATAAGTTTGACTAAGAGGTAAATTGCAAGACAAGAAAATATAAAGCAGTCAAAGCAAGGAAAGTAGGAAAAGGAGAAGAAGGCAGAATAAAGCAGCAAAGCTATGGAAAAGCAGAATAAAGCAAAAGTAGAAAGCAAAAGAAAAATAAGAAAACAAATCAAAAGAAAAATAAGAAAGCAAAAGCAAAAGCAAAAATAAAAGCAAAGAAGAAAGCAAGGCAAAAGCTAAAGCAGAAAGAAAAGAAACTTTATCCACTCCATGAGGGTGGCTTAGACTATATTACTTGCTCAACAAGTCACCTCAATATATAGAAGAAGGATTACAACTCCATTTCACATCTTTTGATCATTTTTTATTTGAATTGAGTGCGCTTCTTCCTCTTTGACCTAGGAGATGTGCCCCTAGTCCTAGCTAGGAGATGTGCCCCATGATTCAAATGAAAGTATGATGATATATAGTCTTCATCACTGATTCTATTGCAGGTCCTGAAGTCTAATCCATTGGTTGGTGTTCTCGTTGTACAGTTCAACTCCTTCATTCAGTATGAACAATGTTGGAGGGACGAAATGGAGGGTCTGGTTTCAACCTTTATGAGAATTTATGGATGTTGAGACCTATTCCATTGAATATTTAGCATAATTTCCAGTAGGAAACACTTTTTGTCTCATAAAAGAAGGTGTATAGATGAGCAAGTTATGGCCATTTTACTAGATCTGGGGATTCCAACTGTGAAGAACACGCGCTTGCTTTTCTATCTAGTTTGGTGAATGTTCCCTGTGAGCATCCATGAATATTAGTATGAATTCCACGAGCATCCATATTCTCTATATTCATCATTATTGAATGTCCAATGAATTACAATCTTGTTTGCAAAGATTGGGAAGTCTCCCATTTGAATTTTTGATGATTTCTAGTGTTTCTATGATCGAGAGTTTTGTATTTCATGTATTTATTTCCTTAGATTTATATGTGATGTATTTCAGATACTGATGGCTATTATTGATGTAAATTTAAACCTATGAATTCCATTATGTAGTTTGAATAAAGAAAAGTCTTCCTTTCATATCCATCTTTTTCACCTAGTCTAGATTGCCTTGAAAAATAGTTGGTTTTTAGTTTTTAATTAATAAATGAACTTATACAACTACAAAGTGATTTATTTATGTTTATTATGTTAATTAAAATTCCAATATATTCATTCCATGTATGGAAATAAGAATTCAAATCCTTCTCCCATTGTTTGGAAAATCTTGAAGTTAAACTAGTTGTGCAATCCCATGAGACAATTTTACTTGTTAGTTTATGAAACCTCCTCAAGAATTTCCCAAAATTTATGGAGAAAACATAGGATGATAATTTAATGTTATTTAATTTTATTTATCCTTCTTAAGTCAAAATCCCTCACCATTGGTTCTCAATCAATGCTTAGCTGAACTTCTAGTTTGCATATGCTGGGGTGCCTAGGAGCCTTGGAGTAGACTTCAACCTCGCTGATGTTCGAAATATTAATGGTCCCAGTACATTGTGCAAAGGTTATATCAGCTAGAATGATCCTCATCCCTTCCAAAATCCTTTGAGTTTTCCTTCCTATAGTCAGACTAGTCACCAGAGTTCACTATTTTTCCTTAAGTCTTGTAGGAGAGTTAATCAGTGTATCATTAGATCTGATTGGTACATTACGGAACACATAGTTGGATTATAACTCTCAGATAACATTGATTATGTCTTCAAATTAAAGAAATATTTATATGGACTCAAACAAGCTCCCAGGGCCTAGTATTCAAGATTGGACAAATATCTACAACAACAAGGTTTTCGAAGAGGTAGTGTGGACAATAATATTTATATAAAAATTGAAAATGAAAAATTGATAGTTGTTGAAGTATATGTTGATGTTATTATTTTTAGAAGCAATGATGACATAATGAGTCAGTAATTTTCCAAGGATATGCAGAAGAAATTCGAAATGTCTAGATGCTTGGAGAATTATCCTTTTTCCTTGGACTGCAGATATCTCAATTGGATAATGGAATATTCATCTCTCAATCTAAGTATGTGAAAGAGATGATGAATAAATTTAACATGGAAGACTGCAAATCAGTTTGTACACCCATGGTCACTAGGTGCAAGTTAATTAAAGAGGATGAAGCTGAGGAAGTAGATCAAAGACTATACTGATGAATGATTGGAAGCATGCAGTATGTAACTGCCTCTAGAAGAGATATCATGGAAGTTGTTGGACTCGTTGCAATATTTCAGGCAGCATGCAAGGAAACACATGTTCAAGTAGTTAAAATAATTTTAGGTATTTGAAAGGGACCATGAACTTTGGTTTGTGGTATCCAAAAAGTAAATATCTACACTTGGTGGCATACACTGATGTAGACTGGGCATGTAGCATTGATGATAGAAGAAGTACTAGTGGAGTGACATTTTTCTTAGTAAATTGCCTTGTATATTGGATCAGCAAAAAACAACCATCGGTCGCACTATCCATGATAGAAGCATAATATATTGCAGCGGATACCTATTGCACACATGTACTATGGATGAAACAAACTATGAAAGATCTACAAATAAATATTGACCAGCCAATAAAAATTCTATGTGAAAATACAAGCGCAATCAGTATCTCCAAGAATCCTGTTATGCACTGCAAAACCAAACATATTCCCATAAAGTATCACTTTGTGAGAGAGAAGGTTAGAAAAAATACTGTCAATATAGAATATGTCAATACTAAAGAAAATATTGCGGATATATTTACAAAACTTATCCCACGAAACACGTTTTAATATCTCAGGGAAAAATTGGGTGTGATCCTCAATCCACAGTATAATGAGAACCTCAACAAGAATTCATAAATGCAGATGGGATTCAAGACTACGCAGTTGGAAAAATAGGAATATTGCATGAAGATCTGTGTAAGGAATGATGATGTATTGTGAATGGTTATGACATGAACTAAATATCAAGATACATAATAAAGATAACAACTGTATAGGGTGAGTGTATTTGAGATTGATATGAAAATAGTGTACAGATTGCAGGGTACTAGAACAAACATTTCAGTAAGATATTGAAGTATGAATATAGGGGGAGATATCCCAGTAGGCAGATAAATGAAGGAAAGTGCAAAGAAGAATAAAGGAGAGCCAATATTTGTGCAGTAATGGCACCTCTTTTCCATTGATGTCAAGGGGGGAGAAAGAGCATGAAGATGATCATGAAGGGCATGAAGCTGATCATGAAGTATGCAACAATGTAATGAGAATGATCATAAAGCATGCAATATGCGTAGAAGTAATAGAAATAAGAAAAATCATTGACAACAGAATGTGCATATGTCAAAGGTTCAAACTGTCAAATAAAATAGGGGGAGTACTGTGACAAGTACAAATGAAGCATACAAACTTTAGAAGATGATTATGCACAGCTTCATAAGGTGTTGACATCAATGCCAAAAGGGTATATTGTTGAAATTTGGTTGTCATTGATATCAACTGATTCAATTAATTGTTATTGATGTCAACTAAAGTCTATTAGGAACCCATGTCAACCCTTCTCTTTATTTTTTTAGTATATTGTTGTTGGATGCATATGCTTTGTAAGTCGTCCTATAGTATTTGTTGATCCATAGTTTGTATTATCCCATGGTATTGACCCATAGTATTGGACACATATGCTTTGTAAGTCGTCTCGTAGTATTATATGTCCCATGGTATTGACCCATAGTATTGGGCATAGACTTAGTATATAAGTGTATGTTGAGGCCAATGAAGGTACGGTGAAGTTATTTGTATTGAGCTTGCTCAAAGGAGGTTTCCCCCTTGAAGTGGCCTATGATCAATAAAGCGATTTTGAGTTATGTTATTTTTTCTATCTCGTGTATTTTATTTAATTAATTGTTGCAGGTTCTTCACATCTGGTATCAAAGCACTTTCTTGGGCTCGTTGGGTGGAATTTCTGCCAATTTTTTTTTTCGCATCTGTTGCAAGTTCGGATCTGGGAATAATCCCTATCCACTTAACTGTGGGAAGTACTTGGGCATAATCCCTAAAACTCATTGTGAGGAGTACCACAGGAACCCCGAAGTAGCTGGCCCATTGAGATAACCTGTCAGCGAAAAGGGAAACGACCCCTACATGATTGACTAGTTCCCACCCGTGAGGTAAACCAAGAGATGTCATTTGTGGCAAAGCGGTTATTAGTTTTACCTGAGTCGTGGAGTGAGGGGTACTACCCCAATACGCAAGCTGTCAGACAGCATTAGTGGCCGAGTGAAACCCCTGAACCATTAGGAAGCCAAGTATACTTTGGTTCCATATCTATTTTCAGGTAAACTGTTGCCGATCACTTCCACGTCATTGTAGATCCATCTGTTGCCGATCCATTCCACGCCATTTCAGATCCATTCTGAGTCGTTTCAGATCCAGCCGTTTTCGATCCATTCGGAAAGCCATTTCAAATCCAACCATTTTCGATCCATTTTGATTCGTTTCAGATCCGACTGATTCGGATCTGTTCTGCAAGCCGTTTCAGATCTTGCTATTTTTGCTCCCTTATGAGTCGTTTCAGATCCACTTTGAAAAAAAAAAGACAAAAAGTATAAAATCTCATTTTTTCGTCATATCTCCTTTGTTTTCACTTCGTTTCCCTTGAAACTTCACTGACACCCCTGTAATCCCATTCTGCATATTTCATTCCTGAGGACCCTATCCCAAATTCCACTTCCTAAAGCTAGAAATCCCACATTTGTCTATTTTTAGGGTTTGTCATAACTTCTTCAATTTTCACCCAATTGCCTTCAAATTTTTCCATAGTGTTCATTTCCTATTTATGCTTCTTTGTCCCTCTCTGACCAATTTTATCATTCCTTCATCCCGATTCCGAAATCCCCATTTTTTGCTTCCTTGTCCATCAGAAAGTGTCCAAAACTTAGTCGAACCCAAATTACCCATCTGAGTTTTTCCCAAATCCAAATTTTCCTTTACTAAAACAGTTTATGTTTTTGTTTTTTTAACCATTCAAAAAAACAAAAAACTCCTGGTTATGGTTGTCACCCGTGCAGGAGCACAAATCATGGAGGAAGCACTTACAACCCTCAAAAAACCAAACTCCAAGATCTGGATGAAAAATTTCTTAGCCTCCATATCCAACATTCATCCATGAACAATAACCGACAGCCAGAATCGTTTGTAGCCACTGGGTTCTCTTCTTCCAACAATTTTCGTGGGCGGAAGCTTGATTTTACTCGCTTCAATGGTACTGATCCGACTGGATGGATATACTGGGCAGAACAATATTTTAGTTTGCATAATACTTTTGATGTCAATAAAGTTCCACTTGCATCCTATCATTTGGAACAAGAAGCCCTTCAATGGTACTGTTGGTACATCAAAGCTCATCACAAGCCAAATTGGACAGATTTTTTCCAACTCCTTTTGCAATGATTTGGACCTAGTGCTTTTGATGACTTCACCGGAGCACTCACTAAACTTCGGCAAATTGGCACAGTAAGAGAGTATCAGGAAGAATTTGAGAAACTAGCCAATCACACAGAAGGATTGTTTGATGAATTCTACAAGAGTTGTTTTATCAGTGGTCTCAAGGATGAAATCCCCACATAGGCCAAAATGTTCTATCCCAACACAATGATGGAAGTCCTAGGGTTGTCTAAGTTGGCAGAGGACAAGATTGCAGTCCAACAACGCTCCAAACCCCCCTTTGTTCCCTTTCGAGATATGGATTGCCAACGACCTCCCATCATGCCAGCTCCTCGACCAACTCTTATCAAGCATTTGTCTGAACCAAAGATGCAGGCACGCCGAGAAAAAGGGCTTTGTTATATTGTGATGAGAAATTCACTTGGCGACATAGATGTGTTGAGCAAAAGCTCTATCTCTTAGATGTGGATTCTCCACCTGCCTCTGAACTTGGTGAATAAGCTCTAGATACAATAGATGATCAGGTTAAAATTCAACACCCACCTGTTGACCCCCCATCTCAGTACGACCTACCAGAGATATCTCTCCATGCTGTAACCAGCGTCACCACCCCACAAACAATGCGGGTCAGGGGTTACTTCAAGAGGCTCCCTCTTACCATACTCATTGATTCTGATAGCACTCATAACTTCATTGACCCTCGGATTGCCAAATAGGCTTATTGTTTTGTCCATCCTTGCTCCAACTTTGAAGTCATGGTTGCCAATGGGGTCACCTTGCCTTGCAAGGGGAAGTGTCACAATGTGCGTATCTCTCTGGAAGATTATAACCTCCGCTTTGACATGTTTTCCTTGTCCTTATGCGGATGTTATGTGGTTTTGGGCATTCAATGGTTATGCAGTCTTGGCCCCATTTTATGTGATTTTGCTGAACTTTGGATGCAGTTTTTAGTCAATGGGAAACAACACAAATTTATGGGCTTACCACCAGGGTCTCTTCGCATCATCAGTTCACATCGCCTGAAAAGATCCTTAAGAAGAATTCACATGGTGTCATCGCTCCGCTCCATTCCATTTAGATGCACCCATCAATGGTCTCCACTACTTCCTTGGATAGATATGCAGGTGTCTTTGCTGAACCATTGGGATTGCCGCCTTCAAGGGACCTTTGTGGTAAGAATTTAGCCGCATCTACTTCTCAGAAGGAACTGATGGTTATTATGCATGCAGTACAAAAGTGGCAGTCATCCCTATTAGGGAATTATTTATGCATCAAGATTGATCTCCAGAGTTTGGAAAATTTCCTAGAACAATAGGTCTCCTCCCCAGCACATCTGAAATGGGTTATCCAACTCATGGGTTCTGCCTATGCGATCACTTACAAGAAGGGTAAGGACAATCTGGTGGCAGATGCTCCTTCTCGCACACTTGATGACCCAGTTTCTCTTACAGCTATTTCTCTACTTTTTCCAAATTGGTTGCAATCTGATCAATAGGGCTATCCCTTCTATGAATTCCATGCTTCTCCATCGGCAGGGCACTCTGGATTCCTTAAAACGTATGATTGGGAACAATTTAACTTCTTTTGGCAGAGATTGAAAATGAAAATTCAATAGATGGTGACTGACCGCGATACTGGCCAGGTCAAGAAGGGTGAAATGACACTCCTTTCGGGACTCCTCGATCCCTTGCTCATCCCTACACAGATTTGGACAAATATTTCCATGGATTTCCTTAAAGTGCTATAGTGGTACAATACCACATCTAAAATGACACCATATGAAGTAGTCTATGGATAGGCACCCCCAGTTCTTCTTCCATACACCCTCAACAGTTCTCCAGTTCAGGCAATTGACTCGGTTCTTTGAAACCACGATAAGATTCTTCTCATTCTGCAGGACAATCTTCACATGGCAAGAATTCGACTGAAACAACATGCCGATCAACACTGTTCTGAGCGCCATTTTCATGCAGCTGCTATGGTTCTTCTTCGTCTACAGGCTTCCAAGCAATCCTCCCTAAGACTCAAAAGGCGTCAGCTTCTCTCTCACTCTATCACAGAGGCATTAATTTAGTGGCACGGAATGCAACCCGAGGATGCTATAGGGGAACCCCTCCTTTAGATTCCGCATCAATTTCCACATCTAAAGCTTTGAGGACAAATATTTTTCAAAGGGAGAGGGGATGTTAGGAACCCATGTCAACCATTCTCTTTATTTTGTTAGTATATTGTTGTTGGATGCATATGCTTTGTAAGTCGTCCCATAGTATTTGTTGATCCATAGTTTGTATTAGTCCATGGTATTGACCCATAGTATTGGGCATAGACTTAGTATATAAGTGTGTGTTGAGGCCAATGAAGGTACCGTGAAGTTATTTGTATTGAGCTTTCTCCAAGGAGGTTGCCCCCTCAAAGTGGCCTGCAATCAATAATGTGATTTTGAGTTCTGTTATTTCTACTATCTCATGTATTTTCATTAATTAATTGTTGCAGGTTCTTCACAAAGTCAAAGAGGAATCAATATTCCCATTCTAGTTTGAATAAGTATATGAAATATACTTTGAAGAAGTAGATGGAATCCACTTAGAAGAAGTATATGTGCAAGAAATATGAATAAATACATGGATTCCAGTCTAAATATGTATATCCAAAGGAACATCAATCATATTCAGTTTGAATAATTAAATAAGGAATACAATCAATACATGTGGTACATGAGTAGGTCTCAAGAGAATCCGATCACAGTCCTTCAAGGTAAAAGCTGAAGTGTTGTTTGGACAAAGGTTCGGGAGTGTGCAAGCAAGTCAAAGGGTGTATTAGACAAGGTTCAAGTGTGCATGAAATCCAAAGAGTTGATTGGAAAAAGTTTGGGAGTGTGCAAGAAGCTTGGAAAAATAAACGGTCAAACGATTATGCAAGTCCTGAAAGCATGCAAGACTCACCAATCGAAAGAAGCTTTCGGTTGTTGAAGTGCGCACAGTACCAAAAATGATGTAGTGGTTGAAGATTTCATATGCACAAATTCCACAGGAAATGGTACATTAAGGGCGCAAGACAAAACCACAAGGGTAAAAGTCCCACTAAGGTGAGGACCATGTATACGCAAATACCCACAAGAGATGACACCTTAGTGGCGCATATGATGACAACTGGCGGAAGCATGAACTATGAAGCAAAAAAGAAGGAAAGCCATACCCAACTTGTGGAGATACAATCCATGCAGGACAAGTATAAATAAGAAGCAATTTGGAGAATTGAAGTAAGCTTGAGAGAAAGGATGAGGAGATTGTAAGTGGAAATATGGAAGATACATATTTTCAAGCTTCTAATGCTCAGGGCATCAAGGGCTCGTGGAACTAGAACAACATGATCTATCAAGAGAGACAAGTGAGAACAAGCAGAGAAATGGAATCAATGATGGTGCGCAGTATGATGTTGTTGTTCTGTGACAATTGTTCGAATACAAAAAGGAATAATTATAGAATATGCGCAAGTGAGTGAGGACCGAATGATAGTATTGCAGAAAACACACAGACAGTCATAGATGTTCTAAGACAATAGCGTAGGGACAGATCTGTAGTATATTTTTTGATGCACCAAGTAAAGAAGGTTTTTTGATGCACTAAGGCTAACTTGAAGAGTGTGAAGTAAGTAAGTCCATCATATGCACAAAGATAAAGTTGCAACATAGTCAAGTATTATCGTCATGATGAGGATGATCCAAGACAAGTGCGTTAAACAAAAAAGACAAATCATATGATGCACAGAAGGTCGCAGATTGTCTAAAGACTGTTGCACCTAAATAGAATGGAAATATATTTGAAGGTGCACAGTTCCATCTGATACTGGTGTGCGAAGTCAGAAAAATAGGTTATCATTTGATGCATAGTATTAATTGAGATTGTAGATGCGTAGTAGAAGAATGAAATATTGAATCTTGGTGCAGATTGCATAATTTGATGAAGCATCACATAGTATAAGTAATGCAACGTTAGATGAATTCAAGTGTTGAGTGTGAATTCAAGTGATGTATGCAACACAATGATAAATATTACCTCATACAGAAGGTGCGCACATCATAAAGAACAATAGCATATCTGAATTGTGTGTAGTTCATAAGTTCAACAATGCAATATCTTACTCTTATATATTTGGGTGGTAGGATGGGGCAAGGATCAGGGGGTCGTAGCCTCCTTCTAGTTGGTGCTGGAGAACTTAGGGAGTTGGTACTTCCTTTAGGTCGGTGCCTTCTTCCAATTGGTGCTGGATAACTTAGGAATTTGGTGCTTCCTCGAATGTAATCTTTTCATTATAAAAGAGCATTCTGCGGTTTTCTCCTGTTTGGGTTTCCACATAAAAATTTTGTGTGTTCTGTATTTTGTGTTTTGTGCATATGTGTGTGATTATTTAATTTAAGGTGGATGCATAATTGAATTTCATATTAATCGACTAATAAGTTAAAACCTGTTCAAAACTGCACTAATATTGATTCACCCCCCTTCTCAGTATTAAATAGATTCTAACACTAGGCTGAGGGCATACAAAAATTAGGTATGGGATTTAATAGAAAAATTCTTTAAGTTCTTTTAATATCACTTCTATCCCAAGAGAAGAGAACCAAAGAGAAGATTCACTGACTGTATCTTCTAGTACATCTAAAGCTCCATTTGGTCCTATACCTAAGCATGATATTGAGATGATACACATGCCTTCCATACCTGACAATTTGAAACATTGGCAAGTGTTCAAATATGACCAACAAATAAATAAATTTATGGAGATGATTGAATATTTTTCAAATTCTTGCATAGATCAAGATGAATACAAGGAGGAAGATGAGGAAATCCCTCTAGAAGGGGAAGAAAGGAAATACGAGACAAATCCTGAATTCAACAGCAAAATAGCAAGTTACAAGGTCTTATAGCTCAAGAACAATTTCATCCCCAAAGTCCTAGTACCATTAGAGAGGCATTTTGATAAAAATGAAATCCCTGTGAAGCCTACTGTGCAACCAAAGAAGGAATATGTAGAAGAGGTAGTGTTGGCACAAAATAACATCCCAAATTTATCAAACTGTCAAAACTATTTTCTGCTAAAGTGAAACATAGATATTTAGATATTTTCAAAGAATATGTAGATGTATTTTCCTGGAAGTACGAGGATATTAGGACATATGATACATCTATAATTCAACATAAAATACCTTTGAAGCCCGAGGTTAATCCTTTCAAGAAAAAACTCAAACAAAGAAATCCCTTGTTGTTTCTCATAATTGAAAAAGAGGTAAGGAAATTATTAGATGCAAAAATAATAATTTCTTTGAGATACTTAGAGTGGGTAGAAAACATGGTACCAAACATGAAAAAGAGTGGATAAATAATATTATGTGTGGATTTCAGAAACTTAAATAAATGTTCTTTAAATGACAATTATCCACTGCCAAAAATGGATCAGATTTTGCAGAAGGTGGTTGGAGTAAATAGGATTTCAGTGATGGATGGATTTTCAATATACAATCAAGTTGCTATGAGAAAATAAGACAAAGAAAATACAACATTCACTACACTATGGGGCACATTTATGTATGATGAAATTCTTTTTGGGCTAATGAATGCAGTTGAAACTTTCTAGTGAGCAATGGATATAGCGTTTGTGGGAGAAAAGGATAAGTTTATAGTGATTTATCTAGATGATATGACTATGTTTTCCAAGATAGATTAGGAGAACTTGTCACACTTGAAGCAGACCTTTAACAAGTGTAGGAAGTATGGGCTATCTCTAAACCCCAAGAAGTCACATTTTGCCTCGAAGGAAGGAAAATTGTTGGGGCACTTTGTCTTGAAATATGGGGTGAGGATAGATCCAGAAAGGGTGGCTGCTATTCAATTGATAAACATACCATGAATAAGAAAGAGGTATAATATTTAATTGGGAAGATAAACTTTATAAGGAGATTTATTCCAAATCTAGAAGAACAGATAAAGACCATTACCAACACTCTCAAAATAGGTAATGATATAAAATGGACCAAGGAGTCCAAATAATATTTCCAGTAGCTTAAGACATCCATAGAGGAAGCTCCTGTTTTTATCAACCCTAATTATACCAAGCCATTCCCAATATTTTATTTTTCATCCACTAATAATAATGTAGTTGTCCTGCTACAAAAGATCAAATGGGAAATGAACAACCAATAACATTTTTTAGCAAAGCCTTAAGAGATGAAGAATTAAAGTACAGTCTAATGGAAAATCAAGCTAATGCAATGGTGAAAGCTCTAAAATATTTTAGATGCTATGTACTACATTCCCATGTAATTGCATATGTCCCACATTGTTATATGGGTGTTTAGAAGCACTACATAAGGCTTACCCTTCCTTTACTATGGTTAGGTGAGGTCCATAGACAACAAATACATAGGAATGATCACAATTTTCAAAATTAAGCCTACATTCATGGAGTTTTGAGAAGGGTTGGAAGGGAGGAAAATACATATTGAACCCTTGAAGGTTGGTGAAGTTCTTTGGTAGTTGATCTCTGCAACTCCTTTAGATATTCTCAATTCCTGCAAATCAAACAACAAATCCTTATGCATCCTAATTCAATATTCAGATTCAAACATGGAGGGAAAATTTTGAACAATAAATTGGGGGAAAATTGAATTGATTCATATTAAAATCAATAGAAATACTTATAAAATACTTGTATATTCCTTCCTTATCCTTTGCCTTTGATCCACTCCTCTACCTTCAAGCCCTTGATCACCAATTTCCTTTTGAAGTAAAGAGATCCTTGCCTTCAATCCTCCAACATGCCTTTTCCATTTCTCGTGTTTCTTAGTTCACCCCAAATGCCTACTTTTATAGAATTGGGAGTTGGAAAATCAAAAACCAAAATTGAATGTGGGATAATAACATTTCCCAAATTTTGATTATTTTTATCAAAAACTAACTTTCTATAGTTTTTTTTTCAGTATTTTTTGCCACAAATCCATAATTTCAGGTACAATTAATGCATATTCCATGCATTTCTTCCCACTGCTAACTGGTGGAGACTGGATTTGAGCCTTCAAGTGGGTGGTTCAATCACTGAACCTTTCCTCTTTAGGATACCTATGTATTCACTCAATCCTTCCAATTGTGGAAGTAGTGGTCATATAAGAGAGGACTGTATATTATGTACTTATCTTTTGTCTTCAAGTTGCGGGTGAACAACAAATTGTGCTTCTAACCTTCACTTGTTAAGGGTGTTAATTTGAATGTTTAGAAATGCCCTCTAGTGTGTGAGTTCTGACGTGAAAATGGCGACCACAATACATTATATTTGATACTCTCTAATTTATGTAGTGATCAAGGCTAAATGGAAAAGGAGTAGGATCATTGACGCATGAGTTGGAAAAGCACCTACAAAAAAGGTCATTCCCAAAATATACAATATATTCCCAAGGTGGACATATCCATGCTCAGTGTTGGATATACTCTTCTTATTATTGGGATGACCCGAGTTTGGCGTAGTTCCTTATTGGTAGATCCAACAAAATCCCCTTCACTGGCCCTTTCAGCATCAACCTGCGAACAGGCTGAAGTCTCACCCAAAGTGAAGATGGGTGGTTACAGAATTAGGTTTCTACAACCTGGTGATGCATGGCTACGTTATGTGTAGCTTAGTCAATATCTACTTAACAGATTATTACCGATATGTAACTGCGCACTTCGCAGTTACCAACAGCCTACAGAATTCGCTGAATCGTTTCTACCTTTACTCTTATAACTACACATTTATCATACCTAACACAACTTCGCAATGTTCATACATGTGTGTTCCACTGCTTAACATATCATTCTCATTCAAATTCATACGAAAATACATATATAAGCATAAACATACATGAACACAAACCATGCTACAGATTCAACCACACAAGACAAATATTTACGTGGTTCAACCCCATATGGAAGCTACATCCACGAGAACTATTCTTATATTACTTGGAAGGGGTAACAGTTCCAGTCAGCGCACTCAACTGCAGACTCTTCTCTACTATAGATCTCTTTGCACACAACTACAAATTATTTTTCCTCTCTTAGATCTCTCTCAGTCTAACATAAGTCTACGTGAACTTAGCAAAATATAACCCTTCCTTATACAAAATTTCCCTTTATATAGATTGTGCTCAAAGGTCACATCTTTAAAATAACTATGGGCCAACCCCCATAGTACCCTTAAACCCAAAATGGCATGGTTCTCCTGTTGACTACACTTTTCCTTAACTTAGCTGGAGCTATGTTGTCGTTTTGTGTCACTTCTTCTGGCTCTGAAACTTCTCTGACAGTTGTAGTTCTGACCGCGCGGCTCTGACGCCACATTGGCGCATCCTTTGCACCACTCCACTTCTTTACTTTTCACTTCTGTAGCTGACATTCCGCCGCTTCATTCATAACTAATACAAATACCTTGACCTCCCTTAGTAATTTTCCTTTACTAAGGGGATAGGTCCTTTTCTGCCACTTCGCTTCACTCCATACCCTACTCTTGGGAATTGCAGAGTTGCTTCTCCCAAAACTGATCGATGTTAGGGCTTGCCTAACTTGTAATTTCGCCATCAAAACTTATTCCACTTGGGATGTTCCTGACAATACCCTAAAACTTACTTATGGCTCGCCCCCGAGTTACTTTCATTGGGCTGCTTCGACTATGCATCCCCTGGGATGTTTGAATTTGCAGCGAACTCCTGAAAAGTTGCACTCAACTTCACAACTATTTCCTTAGTCTCTTGCTCAAACTCCTTAATTGTTTCGAGCATATCCTCTGAGACAGGTTCTTGAAGTTGCTCCTTTACTGTATTCTATGTTCTCTGAAGTTCTTGCAACTTCTCCTCAATTTCTTTAGAAAGTAGTAGTGTGTCTTCCTGCATTGGCTGTAACTTCGATGAAGTTTCAGATTCCTTCACCCTTAGCGCTTTCAAATCCTTCTGAAGCTCTTTCGTCTCTACAAACTTTTGTATCCTTTTCCTTGGTGGCAAATCCTTCATAGCCATGTTCATAGAATCAATATCTTTCTGTCATTTCTATACTTCATCCTGAATTTTCTGTAACTCGGGGTCTTCCTGTAGCATAGCCCATACCTTGGTAATTTCTTCAAGTAGGTCCTGACATCTCGCCACTTCTCCAGAGATGTTTTTTGTTGAATCCTTCAAATCCTCATCTCTTGCTTCTTTAACATGCCGCAGAGTGCTAGATTTTTGTCAAGCTTCTAAGTAAGCAATCTGCTCCTTATAGCCAATCTCCATGTCTTCCATCTTAGCTTTGAGATTGTCTACCGCGGCACCAATCCTTAGGATAGTGGCTTCTACTTTAGACTCTTCTGGGCAGTCTTGGATCTTCGCACAGACTTCTACAACAACTTTCTTCAACTTGTTCTGCTTCTCTTACGCATATGATAACTCCTTGGTATTTAGTGCGCATACATCCTTCAGCTCTTTGTAGCTATCCTCCAGCTTCAGATGTTGGTTATAAGAGACAATGTCTCTATCTCGTATTTCTTCCACAACCTGCAAATGCAGATTATGTAACCCTTCAATGGGAAACATCCCAATGTTAATATCCAGATGTGCGAGCTACTTCACACCTTTAGTAAGCTCGTCGATCGAGAATATGACATTCATCGGCTCGATTCTGACTAGGAGAGGTGTCATTGTCAAGGAAGACACCTTTCTTTTCCTTTGTCTTGACTCACCTATCTTATCTTCAGAATCTGATTCCCTTGCCAAGTCTTGCTGGACTTGTTCAAATCTTGCTACTAGGACTTTTAGTTCTGCAAGGCTTTCCATCATGCCTGCTTGGACTGCTTCTTGCTTGCTGTCCTTCAATCCAAGTGTTTCTGCAATATGATCATTTACTTGGGCTGCGATGCAGTTGTAATCATCATCGTGCAACTGCGCATCGAGCAGAGTCTTAGTTTCTTTCTGTTTTTTCCTTTGCATTCCTTCCAGAATGGATGTGTTGGGTTCTTTTCTTTTCTCTCCTGCTGGAAAATCAGCAGCTTGTTGTTGTTCTGCGCCTTGACTTAGTTTTGGATTTTGTGCAATTTTCGTATCATCGTCTTGGTTATGCATTTCTTCAGTGGCACTTTCTTCTGATGTGGTGATCACCGTTGCTGGTGCATAGACCTTCCACTCTAGTGGCCAGTATTCTATGATCAGATCAATTTTCTGTCCATCTAACTAATCTAGGCCTTCAAACCATTGAGGATTATTTAGCTGTGCTCTCGACTGAATGTAGATGAAGTGCAGTACAAATTTGAAAGTCATCTTACGAATATAGAGAGTTGTTACCTCTTTAGTGATACGCGGAGTCCTTTAAATGAATTCGCATAACTGTTCATAATAAGTGTACAGCTACATGTTGTTTATCCTCTATCGGTCTGGCTTCGAGTTTTCCCACATGTTCTCAAACCTCAGTCCTCGACAATCTCCAATGAATACCGAGACATTATGTTGATAGCTAGGCTCTTTCCATCCTACGAAGGTGATCAATACTAGAAGCCAACTACAGTGGAACTGATTTCCATTATTTTGTGTATCCCGAATTTCATCTAGGAATTTGTTTAGCAGATATCTCACTCAATTGTACTAGATTCCATCCTGGGCCTTCGCAGCTAAGGAGATCGCATCGGCCGACACCTCGTTCGATCTGCATTTCCTTAGGATTTTTCCTGCAAGGAGTTGGACTGTGAACCACATGGCTTTATCCTTTATCCCGACTGTTGTATAACCATGGCTTCCTTTGAGCAACCCAAATTATCTCTTCATCCTTTGAGCAAGCTCTCTATCCTTGTTCTACCTATGAACTCAAATGCAAGATCAACACCTCTCTTGCTCAAGTGCGTGATCCAGTAGATGAGATCTATATTAATGTCTATCTTGTGGTCTAACCACAAGTAACCCTGGTGCATGCATGAAAGCAGTGTGCGCACAACTGCTGTGTGCTCTGGGCTCCTATCAAAGTGTGGGATGCACAACAGGTTCAACAACCTTGATGGCTACAATGGCGCAATCCAGTATTGCGCTTCAATGGTTGACTGCTTGTTGGTTTCGTTAAGCTTCCTATACATGTACTGATCTGGTTGAAATTGAGGGTACTTTGCTTCTTGGAGCAATTCATGGTCCACAAATTTGCACTCTGGAATTTTACTGTGCAAATTCTCCTTCATTTGCGCATGACTTGACATTGGCAACAGAAGAATCTCATACTGTAGATTCCTGATGAGAAGCACCTTTGGTGCATTTCATTTCCTTGGAGGGATGTACTCTGAAACAAGTAGGATTGACCTGTCGCAAGGTGGTTCAGGTCAAAATGGATTTAGAATACTCGCGGCCTTCGACTTTTCTTGTTCAGTGGCCTTCTGCTTGTCTTTTTGCTTCTGTTGTGATACATTCCTTGGTGAATTTCTAGATGGTCCACCTCGTTCTGGGAATGCTTGCTTCACAGGCGTCTTCATGACTCCTTCCAAACTAGAATCTTAGAAGTCTCTTAAGATTTCATCTAAGGTTGACTGCTCAGACATACATTGTCGGATAACTCTTGCTTTCAACTGGTAAAACTTGGAAATTACAGGCAATAAAAATTAAAATTTGCGGTAAAACTGGTAAGTATGCGATCTTTACTATTTATAGCCGCAACAACACTAAGGCGCTCCGAAAAATGGCTAACTTAGCATTAAATGCCATGTTCGTTGGCCAAATATTTCTTAGATCTTGGTTCTTTTCCTTCATTGAATGTGTCTTCGACGGATGAATATGCCTTAAATGCGGAAACATCCGATTCCTGAAAGTACTGTATAATGGCTACTTTTAGACCAAAAACTATAACTGCTAGTTTTCTTTTACTTCGCAAGCGGTTAGGTGAATCGTGGGGTTCACTGCGCATTTCCCTTGTTTCAACTTGAACTTCGCAGCACGACTCCCTTCTTTTACTTTGCAATTCATCTTGCTATGTGTGCTTCGCAGTACATCTTTCCCTTTTGTGAAAACTTCGCATTTTACCAAAACTGTGTGCAGACTCTATCCTTTATTTTTAATGTCCAATTTCAATTGCACTTGACACTTAAAATTTTTCTTGCATTGCTTAAAT
Source organism: Larix kaempferi (assembly GCA_027924585.1). Lineage (NCBI taxonomy): Eukaryota > Viridiplantae > Streptophyta > Pinopsida > Pinales > Pinaceae > Larix > Larix kaempferi. The sequence continues at coordinate 4,821,281 of BSBM01000893.1, forward strand.
GATACCTGGAAGAGTAGGGCCATCCCTATAAGGCTTTAGTCTACTCCCATTAACAAGTCCTTTCAAATTTTCTCCAAGTAATGTGGCTAACGAAATTGCACCACCATTAGTGACATGATTAACAATGTATGGTCCTAACCAATGCATTTTGAATTTTCCAAGAAATTTCATAAATTTGCTATCATAGACGAGGAAAAGGTATCCTACCTGAAAGAATTTATTCTTGATATGTCTATCATGCCATACCTTTTCTCTGTCTTTTTGCACTTGTTGGTGAAACCCTGCAATGAAGTGATCTTCCTCCAATCCAACTAAGTGTAGTAATCATTCATCCATTGTCTGATCATCGGCCATATCTGTGAATGCTGTAGTTCTCAAGCTTGGTACTATGTATTCCATGGGCATGACAACTTCCTGTCCATATGATAATACGAAAGGTATATGTCCTATCAAATTCTTACAAGTTGTTCTATATTCCCATAGTACTGCTGATATTATAAGATCCCAATCATCCCTGTTTGTGTTGCATACCTTGGTCAATGCATTCTCCAATACATTGTTAAAGGATTCTACAGTTCCATTAGCTTGTGGATGATATGGTGTGCTCTTATGATGATAGATCTGAAATTCTTCTATTAAGGATTCAATAGTTCTATTCAAGAAATGGGTTCCCTGATCGCTCATTAAAATATTTGGACATCCAAACCTTGTCAAAATATTCTCAAAAATGAATTGCCCGGCGGTAACTGCGCTACAATCCTTCACTATTTTTTCCTCTACCCATATCGTTAGATAATCTGTAGCTGTGATGATATATCTTGATCCAGTTTGCTTTCCTGGTGGGTTAATAGGTCCCACAAAGTCAATATCCCATTTATCAAAGTCTTTAAGTGTTGAATTGTGGCATCAATGGAATCTCATCTCGACAAGATCGATTTCCTGTTCTTTGGCATACATCACACTTCTGACAATGTCCTTTTGAGTCTTTGTGTATCGTCGGCCACCATAGTCCCGATCTCAAAGTTTTTTACGCAGTATCTCTTCCTGCTTAGTGTCCTCCGGATACGCCAGAATGTGCTTCAGCTAGTATAATAGGTATTTCATGTTCTAGTACTCATCGTCGCAATACTTCATTTGGTCCCAATTTGTATAATTGTCCTAGAATTAGAGTAAAGTCAACTGCTCTTACCACTAGTTGTTTCTTCTGCTACGTAGTGAATTCTATAGGTGCTAATCCTCTAGTTAGAAATTATACAATATCTTTAAAATAGTCATCTTCTATTTGGATAGCAAACAACTGTGCATCTGGTAGATTATCCTCCAAATTACTGGGTTATTCGCCTGACTCAATGTGTGAAAGATGGTCAGGTGCTATGTTCAATCTTCCTGGTTTCACAATGATTTCAAAATCATATTCCTGAAACAGTAAAAAACATTTACATATTCTTCCCCCTAACACTGGTTTATTGACCAAGTAATTCAAATCTGAATGGTCAATAAACATACAGAAATGTGAACCTAGAAGATAATGTCTAAAATCATGCAATGTGTATACTTGTTGATGCCTTAGTTGTGCAGGTTAGATGCAAAAGGTGTTGGAATGTTCCAAGGAACTCAACAGAGGAAGAAAACCCAAGTTGAAAGGCTTCAAAAGACCCTGCGCAAGGGAAATTCTATCCCCAACCTATTTGGTGTGGTGATCCTCCATGGATATTAGGCCTCCGCTGGCACTCTAAGAGTTGGTGAAAAGATCTATAAGCTCAGTTTTTGAGTCTAGGAAAACCAAAATGTGGATATGATGATGCTAAGCTAACCTAACCTATTTCAGAAGAGGAAACTAATCTAAGTTAGTCCTATTCTAAAATGAAAGCTTGTTTATGTGCATATTGGTCTTGAGATATGATTAAACAAGTAATTGAATAGCTTAAACAGAAATGTCTTTAGTTGTATTACTTGTTAACTTAAATTATTATCAATTAATGAAAATTAAATGACAATCCTTCAAGAATTTAGGCTCATTCAAGATTCAGTCTATAATCACTCTGCTAATTTAAAAATTAACATTGTTTACATAAATTTATATGCACCAAATCATTTGCAGAAATAAAACATGAAAGTACTTGTATTGAAAAAAATCAATGAAGAACTTTAAAACATAAACCAGTCATATAAAGAAATCGATACAACAGATTTGTGCATTAACAAATGTTCATCAAAAGATCAGATACATAACATATGACAATTTGAAGCATAAATAAAAAAATTCTCAAAGAAATTTGAGGAATAACATAAGATAGATTAAAAGATAACTTTACTGTATGAAGAGGTCTTGTACAGAAATTACAAAAAGCTCTGCTTAATAGAGTATCTCCAGTCCATTCTTATGCTAACTTACAACTCCAAAATTACCAACCCCTAACTAAGAGAGATATCCTTCTTTAAATAATTACAACAGAGTCCAAAAATGGAGATCCCTAGAAAACAGAGATTACAAAATCGGATCCAAACTACCGATCCAAGAAATCTTGCCACTCTTCGGTCTACATGATTTCTACCACCTTTCAAAATAGTTTATTAAAGATGCATTCTTTAATAAAAAAGATCCTCACATCACAGAAGGAATTCCACCCGAACTTGCTCATTATCAGCAACAGACGATTCGACTTGTAGAGAATCTGCCACGGGAACTTGTGGATCAGAGACTATATTCTCAAAAACAGAAAAATCCATTAAAGGATCTATTTCAGAAGAAGTCAGCTGGACATCAGGTTCTTGGTTGATTATAAAATCTTGTAGAATAGATTCATCAAGTTCAGCCGATTCCTCAGGAATTTTCTTTGTTTTCTCCTTGGGGAATCGCATGCAGACATAAAGATCTTCATAATCTTCTTTACTGCTATCACTGCTTAAATTAGGAACACCTGCATCAAAAGGTGGTGAAATAGGTTCTTGATATAGTATGGGAAAGAGTTCTTCATCTTTAAAACGTGCATCGAGGAATGCATTGCCTGTCTGCATATTGCTCATATTAGATACGTCTAGAAGGAAAAATTGGAAGACTATCACAAAGAATTTTTCCTCCTAAAGAATGTGAAGGATGAGCTTAAAAGTTTCATATTTGTTGCTAATTTAAGACCAACAGATAAGATAACAAACATTGAGCAAGACACATAACAATGATTGAAGTTCTATGACCGATTCATTGCAATTATCCAAACTATGATGAAAATGAGCGAGGACATGCATTAGTTGGATAAAACCTGTGTGGAAGTACAAAACCAAATGAAACTTGCACGTCTTAAACTGGTTTGAAAAGCTCATTATTACGAGTATTTTCACATCAGCAATCATGACTTCGCATTCGTGACCAAAATGAAAATTATGGCTTGAAAACTGATTGCAAAATGACTGAAACAAAATCTTGAGTACATCGACTAGCAACTCTTGTGTACCTATCAAACCAGATTCGGGTGACTGGATTTAACAGAATAACTGGAAGAACCTTTTCAAACGGAAACATGCATAATGGCGTAAAACCTTGAGGAGTAGAAATGAAAAAGGTGTCAAAACAAAATTGGAACTGTCAAACATCGAGTGCAGCAAAGGAAGCAATCCAGCCAGAAGTAACTGAAATCGGTTAAAATGTCCTCTGGTGAGGATTTGGCAGTGAAATCCTCAGTGTGATGGGATAATTTTTGGGCAGTAAAAATGACAAAATAAAACAGGAAAAACCCTACTTATTACATTTACCAGATTAAAGATAACCATGCGATCAAAACAAATGAACGACCGAGATTAACCGAAGCGGGATGCGGGGTCACGCGAAAGTTTTATTTGCAAAATTTATTAAGGGATCCCAAAAGCCGCAACCCGACAATTGCGGGTTGCGGGTTACGGGTTCGCACAAATGGCAAAGGCGGAAAAGAATTCCCGAAAGCCAAAAGCCGCATTTGCAGGTTTTGGGAATAATCACAATCGAAAAATGAGAAACGTGTTCCCGAAAGCCGCAACCCGACACTTGCTTGTTGCGGATTTTGGGAATGACACACTCGTAAACCGAAAACAACTTCCCGAAAGCCGCAATCTGACAGTTGCGGGTTTTGGGTTTCAGGAATGTGCAACAAAATAAATAAAAAGACAAAGCCCGAAAGCCGAAAGCCCCAATTGTGGGTTTTCGGGTTTCGGGATGATAGTTTCCCAAGATTATTACAAGACAAATCCGCAACCCGCAACCATCGGGTTTTAGGTTTCGGGTTGGCCAAATTCCAAAACTACAAAACAAACACCCTGCAACCCGAAATTGTCGGGTTGTAGGTTTCGGGTCTCCTAACTGTCAGGTTTCGGGTTGATTGAAGAAAAGGGTAAAATACTCAAAATCTGAGGATTTTGACAAACCAGAAAGAGGGAAACATGCAAGACAAAAGTATTGGTGAGAGATCTAAATAAGTGAAAACCCAAATTCTCATATTTACAGAGTACACTCACCAAAATACCTTTGTGTTTATTCAAAATGGGGTTCTCGTGCTTTCGGCTAAGGATGGGATCTGTTGTAGCCACAACAAATGGCGACTGGCTGGAAATAATCAGTTATCTCTGCAATGAAATTCAGCTAAATGAAACATGTTAGCCACATCACTTTTTCAACCTGAATTTTTCCAAAAAATGATCACAAGAGAGACAGTTAACGAGCATGGAACTTGAAATTAATAAATCCCCATATGTGATCATGATAAGAATAATGCAAATATGATAAGGGGGTTGAAGAAACAACTGAGATCCTTCACCTTTATGTAATCATGGAGAAGCAGCTTGTGTTGAACCTAGGCATATACTTGAAAATGCTCCTGGATATCCTAATTACACATCACCTTGATTTATGGAGATTTTATTTACATGCAATAATTCATTAGATTTTTTTTTTTTTTGAGATTTTGATTTAAAAGAAGACATTGTGTATATAAGACCACTTCCCTAACTTGGTGATCAGATATAAGCAGTGCCATTCACAAGCATAATTCAGAAACTGATCAAGCCAGCTCGATAAAGAGATTCCTTGTCTTCCAGTTGCAATACTGAAAGCAACTACCATGGCTTGGTGACCATATTGTGATAGCTTCAGTCCAAATTAAACACATGATCATGGCAGGGATGGCTTGCAATAAGACCCCCCTATCCCTATATGCACGAGCATCTTTAAAAAAAGCAAACCAAATTTTATTAGGTTGAAAATTACAAGGCACTACCATGGCTTGGTGACCATATATTAATAGTGTTACTCACCAATGCTTTGTTGATCATGAATGGACCGACCTGTGATAGGATCTTCCAACTCCCAGTAGGACCGAAAGTCATCTTCCAAGTGTGGTGGCTTGATGTGAAGATGTCATTCCACAAATCACCTATGAACCTAATGGGCTGGCTTGATAGCAAGACCTCCCACCTTGTAATTTACATTTATTAAGAGACTTATTATAAAAGCGATAGTAAAAGGATCCAGAGCAGAACAAGCTAGGCAGGTTATTATGATATGCAGCTTGAACCATGAAACATGAGACAATGGAGACTCAACTATTTTCCAGACCCCAATTAAACAAATAATACATGTCTAAGATAATGACCATTATGGAGAGATACCAATTCAGGGTCCTGCAATCATTAGCTGTATGCCCTTTGTTGAACAACCTCTGAAATTGGACAAAATTATGGCTGGCAGACAGTTATAAAACCCAAGCTGAAATCATCACCAAGAGAAAAACTGATCAATGAGTAACACCAAATGTGTGGAGTTTAAAGAAAACAAATGAAAACAAAGCGGACAATCCAATCAAGAAAAGAAATAGCAGAACAAACCTATGTACAAGTACATCATCCTGATCAAACAAAATACTTTTTGAGTAGTGAAACATTCACTGGGTAAGTATCTACAATGCCTTCTAGTGTTTGTAATCGAACTGTCTCAGGACCAATCTTTTTTGTAACAATGAAAGGTCCCAGCCAAAGGCATTGAAACTTGGTATACTGGTTCTTATCTTTGTGTTGTTTGTCCCATCTTAAAACCAGTTCTCCAACAGAAAATTCTCTGTCAGATGAATATTTTTCATCAAACCATCTTTTCACCATCTACTGATGATGATATAACTTGTTTCTAGCCACTATTCTATCTTCCTCCAGTTTAAGTAGAGTGTCAATTCTCTGCTGGAGGGGAGAAGAATCATCTTCTTGGACAGACTGGGCTAGCTGTAGTGAAGGGATGGTAAGATTAGTAGGAAGAATGTCCTCTTTTCCATACATTAGACAGTAAGGAGAATTTCCAATTGCTTCCTTTGGAGTAATCCGATCTGCCCAAAGAGCATTATTGAGCTATGTATGCCAATCTCTATGGTGAGAGGCCACAGTCTTCTTTAGAATGTTGATCAATTTTTTGTTCGAAGACTCAGCCAACCCATTACCTTGTGGGTAGTAATTGGCAGAGAATTTGAGTTTCATCCCCTTTTCAAAAGCATATTCAGTTATGTCAATCGAAGAAAAATAGGATGCATTATAAAAAACTAGGTATTCCAGAGTACCAAATCGTGAGAGTATCTAACTGTCTAGGAAATAAATGACTTGGCTGACATTACATTGCTTAAGTGGGACTGCCTCCATCCACCTAGTGAAGTAGTCAGTTGTTGTGAGAATGTATTTGTGTTGGAGGGATGAGGTAGGATTTATGGGTCCAAAAAAATCCAGCCCCCATTGCTGAAATGGAAACTGAACAGTGACTGGTTGCAAAGGGAAAGCAGGTTTCTTGAAATTCCCTATGCATTTCTAGCATGGTTCACACCTCCTTACATAGGCATAAGCATCTTTAAACAACATAGGCCAATAATACCCAGCTCTGAGAATCTTATGAGCTGTTGTCTCACTTGAAAAATGACCTCCAGCTAGTCCTGCATGAAATTGGAATAAGATGTCATTAGTTTCATGTTTTTCTAAACACCTAAGAAAAACCCCATCATAGTTTTTCCTAAACAGAACTTCATTAATAAACTGATAAGAGGTAGCTTTTAATCTCAAGGATCTTCATTTCTTAAAGTCCAAGTTTTAAGGGGAAAACCCATTATTCAAGAAAAATTTGATATGATCATACCATTTTGATGTCGGGCCATCAATAGTATTGACAGAACCTGTAGGAATATCTTGTTCCTATTCCCATTCAATTTGTTGTTGCAGGGGATCGTTAGATTGAGCAGTAAGAAGGCAAAAGCCTTGTCCTTTGAAAATTTTGGCTGGCCTTATTTCCAAATCATGCTCTTGCAGAGCAGTCATCCAATGGGCCCTTTTTTCGCCCAACTCCTTCTAGATCAACACATTTCTAATAGTAGAATACGGGACAATGACCTTTGTTCGAGATTTTAACAAATAAGGCCTGTAATGTTTGACAGACTTATAAACTGCGTAGGCTTGTTTGTCAATTTGTGAATAATTGACTCTGCACTCTTAAAGGTTGAACTCATGAAAGAGATTGGGATCTCTGTATCGCTGTCCTGTTTCTGTGTCAAAACAGCTGCATAGGAAAAATCAGTGGCGAAAGTATAGAGAATAAAATCTTTATCAAAATTCGGGGATATGAGAGCAGGAGCTTCAACAATATACTTACGAATTTCCACGAATGCATCTTTTTGTTCTTGTGACCATCTGAACTGTACATATTTCTTAACTAAATGCTGTAAAGGTTTAACTATCTGAGCAAAATTAGGTACAGACCTGTGTACAAAGTTGTTCTTACCCAAGAAGGACTGCATTGCTTTACGCGAACCTGGTAAATCGATTTTTGAAATCATGTCTATGCATTTGGGGTCGATGATCATACCTTCTTTCGAAACAATGAAGCCTAATAGATTCCCTTCTGTGACTGTGAAAATGAATTTGTTGGAGTTCAAGGAAATGTCAAATTTCCTACAACGTTTGAAAACCTGCTTAAGAGAAAATAGGAGTTCATGTCATTTTTTTGAAAATATGGTAATATCATCTAAATAAACCACGACAGAATTATGCATTAAACCTTGGAAAGCTATATCCATAGCTCTCTGAAAAGTGGATCCTGCATTAATTAAACCGAAAGGCATTCGCCTATAGGAGAAGGTGCCCCAAGGGGTTCTGAAAGCTGTCTTTAATTGGTCATCTAGGGAAACCATAACCTGGTTGTACCCTGAAAAGCCATCTAGGAGAGAAAACATTTCTGACCCTGCTACCTTTTGGAGAATCTATTCCATTGGTGGAATAGGGTAGTTATCTTTTTCTGAGGCCCGATTCAAATTCCTGAAATCGACACACAATCGGATTTCACCACTTTTCTTGCATACAGGCACCAAATTGGCTATCCACTGTGTATGCCTCACCAGAAAAATAATTCGGACTGTGAGTAGCTTTTCCAGTTATTTTTTCATAGAAGGCTCTAAACTGGGATGCATTTTTCGCAGTTTCTATTGATATGGTTTAACTTCCAGCTTCATAGGTATATTATGGTAGATGATGCTAGTGTCAAACGTTTTCAATTCGTCATAGGTCCAGGGGAAGACATCTTTATACTCTTTACACAATTTAATGATAGCTCGCCTTTCTTCTGGGATGCAATCAATTCCTAAATTGATAAAACAAGGTTCTTGCTCGGTGCCTAAATTGACTTGCTCATAATTAAGTGAAGAGCTTTGTGTTTTACAATTGGTTTTGTGTTTGAATTTGTCTTGCAAATGATAGAAATTCTCCAAATTGATCACAGACTTTGGGATGACATTCGAGGAATCAGAGAGAGAATTTTCATGTTCATCCTCATCTATAGCCATATCCTGGAATGTGTCCTGGCTTGTCAGAAAATCGAGTATTTGCTGATCATCATCAAATACTTTCCAGTTTGTCGCATTATCTGGTATGGAAGGCCTATACATCATTTCTATTGAGAATGTTTGAGGAGATAGGCCCTCTTGTGGAATCAATCTAGAAGCTGTATTTGCAAACAAGTCAGCATCGAAGTTTTGAGACCTAGGGACTGAATTAATATTAAATGCAGTAAAGGAGCTGGTAAGATCTCTTACCAATTTCTGATAATTCAACAGGCGGGGGGACAAGTAGTGTATCTTATTCCTCACTTGCTTCACAATAATTTCTGAATCTCCAAAGCAATGGATGACCTGTACTTTCAAGTCAATAGCCTTTTTCAATCCCTGTATTAGGGCCTCATATTCAGCCACATTGTTAGTACAATCAAACTCTAATATGCATGCAATCATAGTTTTTGTCCCTTTTGGATCTATGAGAACACATCTTGCACCAGCTCCATCCTTAGATTTAGAGCCATCAAAAAACAATGTCTAAGCAATGGGATCTAATCTAAAATTTGTATTTACATTGAAAACATTATGTACAATGTCTCCTGAGAATGGCACATAAGTGAGATGAGTTACCTGAGATTCGTTCTGTGTATTCTCCTATGGTGAAACATCAGTTGATAAATTCTCGAAAAAGGTATCAAACGTAAAGTGTTCGATGTGCATGTTGAAATAACCCACAGGCTCACTTGAGTCATTCAAGTCTATGACTATCTGTTTCATGAAAGGCTCCCTACTTATCTTGATCTTGTTTGGCTGACCATTGTAGGGTAACCACAAATGGGACCAATTAGTAGAAAAATAACCTTTTAGCTTTTCTGACTAGTCTCTACTAAGCCACATACCATATGCTTTTGGGATATCAGCAATGACTATATCAATTGTTTGATGGATTTGAGGATCAGCTGATAATGTAATTAAAACGTTTATGAGCCTTCCTACTACTTTGACTTTTGATCTATCAAGTTGTACTATCTGAGTAGGGAAAGGTTCCCATGTGGCATTCAACTTTCTGCAGACAGAAAGAGGCATCACATTTGATGAGGCACTAGAGTCTATCATGCAGTTATGTATGTTTCGGTTGAAGATCTCAAAGGTAAGTAGAAAAGGAGGTGTCCTTCTGCTACTAGACTTTTGATCATTTGGTTTAGTGAAAGAGTCAAGGTTATTATTCTACAATTCTCTTGGTTGTTTGACCATCATGCTTTTGGGTAGAGTATCCCTCATCGAGGGGATTTTCAATAATTCAAACAAAGAGATGTTTTCCTTAACTTTTTTAAGATCTTCAACTAAATTGTACTCCATCTCAGGGATGATTGTATCCTTGTGAGGGACAGTCTTGCCTTTATTAGGAACTGGTGTGGAGGATGAAGGTTCCTGAGGGGGTTGAGGTTTAGACCTTCTGTTATAAGGATGTTGGACATTAAACACAATCTCAGGTTCTTCTTCTTATTCACACATAGGAAGCTCTGGAAAGTAACTTGCAGTGTTGATTTGTGGATCCTCATGCTCATCTCCTTCTTCCTTAGGTGATTGTGGGTCTAGAGCAGTTTGATCATTTGGGACTTCAGGGGTGTTTTGAGATTCTGCTGCTAGGGCTCTAAAAATAGAATAAATTTCTTCATTCATGAGGCCTTCTGTTGGATTAGGAGGTGGTGGATTCAGTGGAGCTTGATAAGTTCTCCTAAAAGTTGGCCTCATAAAACCCCTATTCTGGTTTTGATTTTCATTGTTAATTCTTTTCAAATCCACCATCTCGTTTGAAATTTTTTGGATGAGTTTTTTCATGTCAGTCCTGTCAAATGGATCCTTGTTTTGTACAGTGGGTTTAGTAACACTATCATTCCTTTTCCTAGAAGTTGAAGGTTGTTCTTCTGATATTTTTGGACTGTCCTTGAGACAAAAAATGTCCTTCTCAACTTGTATTGCTTCAGCAAACACTTCCGGCAAAGTTCCCTTTTGTGCTCGTTTCACCCACATTGAAATCGAAGCAGGTAGACCTTTTTCATAGTAGGCTATCAACAATTCTTCAGCAGGAAGAAGGTTGATAGGAATTCTATTCTTTAAGTATGAGAACCTTTGGTTGAAGTCTTTAACCCTTTTTTTTCCTTTGATTTTCATGGAGGATAATTCCAAAACAAGATCCTATGGTGTTTTGTCATCTCCAAACTTTTGGATGAATAATTTCTCAAACTCATCCCAAGAAACAATAGAACTTGGTGGCAAGGAAAAATACCATGTAGCTGCCTTTCCTTCAAAAGTATAAGGAAAGAGTCTGTAGACCACATCCTCGTGAATGGCACTTCTAAGCCTAATAGCCTGCATTAAGGTTTTAACATGATCTAGCGCAAGTGATTTGTCATCTGGGTTAAACTTGGGTAATCACTTCTCAATGTTCTTGGGTAGTCTATGTTGGTCTCCAAGTACCCATACTGCATCTTGGTTGAGCCATGGTCTGTTTTGTCCTTTTGCAGTCATCGGTGGTTCTTCTTCTTCTTCTTCTGATGAAGAGCTTGAAGAATGTTCATTGTCTGAGGAAGAGGATGAGGATGAAGGAGGAGATGGTGTTGGTCCACAAGTTTCAAATTTTGGCTGATCTCGTGTTTCCTGAAAAAGTTGACTAAGGTTATATTTAGGGGAACCTAATAGACCAACTAGTTCTTGATTTTTAGCTTGTGAATTAACTGTTTGCTGATGTTCAATATTTTGATCAGTTGTCTATTAGATGATTGGATCACTGATCTGTGAAACTGTGTCTTGCTTAGGTTCTTGATTGTTGGTCTGCATAAAATTTTCTAAATTGATCACTGCAAAACCACGTCCTCGTTGATCAACACTTCTTTGTTCTTCCCTAGTGACCCTATCAGCTGATGTTTTCAATATCTTCTCTAGTGAGAGGGATCCTCTAGTAGGTGATACAATAAAGATATTCCCTTTGTTTTCCTGTTGTGCTGCAGATACAATAGGTACAACAATTTGTTGAGCAGGTGTAGGTTGTGGCTCTGTTGGTTGTTCAGATGTTGAAGCCCTTGACTGGCTTCGAGTCTGAACCATTGAAGTATTTGCTAGAGGAGGTTTCTTAGTGGCTTGTTTAGGCATGTTATATTATCATCCCTCCTTCTAACGCCTTTTGTTGATGCTTCGGTTGTGCAGGTTAGATGCAAAAGGTGCTGGAATGTTCCAAGGCACTCAATAGAGGAAGAAAACCCAAGTTGAAAGGCTTTGAAAGACCCTGCACAAGGGTAGTTCTATCCCCAACCTATTTGGTGTGGTGATCCTCCACGGATATTAGGCTTCCGCTCGCACTCTAAGAGTTGGTGAAAAGATCTATAAGATCAGTTTTCCAGTCTAGGAAAACCAAAATGTGGATATGGTGATGCTAAGCTAAGCTAACCTATTTCAAAAGAGGAAACTAATCTAAGTTAGTCCTATTCTAAAATGAAAGCTTGTTTATGTGCAGATTGGTCTTGAGATATGATTAAACAAGTAATTGAACAGCTTAAACAGAAATGTCTTTAGTTGTATTACTTGTTAACTTAAATTATTATTAGTTAATGAAAATTAAATGACAATCCTTCAAGTATTTAGGCTCATTCAAGATCCAGTCGGTAATCACTCTGCTAATTTAAAAATTAACATTGATTATATAAATTTATATGCACCGAATCATTTGCAGAAATAAAACATGAAAGTACTTGTATTGAAAAAACTCAATGACGAACTTTAAAACATAAACCAATCATATAGAGAAATCGATACAACAGATTTGTGCATTAACAAATGTTCAACAAAAGATCAGATACATAACAGATGACCATTTGAAGCATAAATCAGAAATTCTCGAAGAAATTTGAGGAATAACATAATATAGATTAAAAGATAACTTTACAATATGAAGAGGTCTTGTACAGAAATTACAAAAAGCTCTGCTTAATAGAGTATCTCTAGTCCAGTCTTCTGCTGACTTACAACTCCAAAATTACCAACCCCTAACTAAGAGAGATATCCTTCTTTAAATAATTACAATAGAGTCCAAAAATGGAGATCCCTAGAAAACAGAGATTACAAAATCGGATCCAACCTACCGATCCAAGAAATCTTTCCATTCCTCGGTATACATGATTTATACCACCTTTTAAAATAGTTTATTAAAGATGCATTCTTTAATAAAAAAGATCCTCACAGGACGACAAGAATTCCACCCCAACTTGCTCATTATCAGCAACAGATGATTCGACTTGTAGAGAATCTACCACGAGAACTTCTGGATCATAGACTATATTCTCAAAAAAAGAAAAATCCATTAAAGGATCTATTTCAGAAGAAGTCGGCAGGACATCAGGTTCTTGGTTGATTATAAAATCTTGTAGAACAGAGTCATTAAGGTCAGCCAGTTCCTCAGGAATTTTCTTTGTTTTATCCTTGGGGAATCGTATGCAGACAAAAAGATCTTCAAAATCTTCTTCACCACCATCACTGCTTAAATCAGGAACAACTGCATCAAAAGGTGGTGACATAGGTTCTTGATATAGTAAGGGAAAGAGTTCTTCATCTTTAAAACGTCCATTGGGGAATGCATTGCATGTCTGCATATTGCTCGTATTAGATACGTCTAGAAGGAAAAATTGCAAGACTATCACACATAATTTTTCCTCTTAAAGAATGCGAAGGATGAGATTAAAAATTTCATATTTGTTGCTAATTTAAGACCAACAGATAAGATAACAAACATTGAGCAAGACAAATAACAATGATTGAAGCTATACGGCCGATTCACTGCAATTATCCAAACTGTGATGAAAACGAGCGAGGACATGCGTTAGTTGGATAAAACCTGTGTGAAAGCACAAAACCAATCGAAACTCGCACATCTTAAACTGGTTTGAAAAGCTCATTATTACGAGTATTTTCACATCAGCAATCATGCCTTCGCAATCGTGACCAGAATGAAAATTATGGCTTGAAAACTGACTGCAAAATGACTGAAACAAAATATTGAGTACATGGACTAGCAACTCTTGCGTACCTATCAAACTATATTCGAGTGATCGAAATTAACATAATAACTGGAAGAACCTTTCAGACCAAAGCAGGCATAACGGCGTAAAACCTTGAGGAGTAGAACGAAAAAGGTGTCAAAACAAAATTGGAACTGTCAAACACCGATTGTAGCAAAGACAACAATCCAGCCAGAAGTAACTGAAAATCAATTAAAACGTCCTCTGGTAAGGATTCGGCAGTGAAATCCTCAGTGCAACGGGATAATTTTTGGGTAGTAATAATGACAAAATAAAACGGAAAAAAACCCTACTTATTACATTTACCAGATTAAAGATAATTGTGTGATCAGAACAAATGAACGACCGATATTAACTAAAGCAGGATGCGGGTTCACGTGAAAGTTTTATTCGCAAATTTTTTTAAGTGATCCTGAAAGCTGCAACTCGACAATTGCGGGTTGCGGGGTCGCACAAATGGAAAAGGCGGAAAAGAATTCCTGAAAGCCAAGAGCCGTAATTGCAGGTTTCAGGAATAATCACATTCGAAAAATGAGAAACGTGTTCCGGAAAGCCACAACTTGACACTTGCGTGTTGCCGATTTCGGGAATGACACACTCGTAAACTGAAAACAACTTCCTGAAAGCCGCAATCTGACAGTTGCGGGTTGCGGGTTTCGGGAATGTGCAACAAAATAAATAAAAAGACAAATCCCGAAAGCCAAAAGCCGCAATTGCGGGTTTTTGGGTTTCAGGATGATAGTTTTCCAAGATTATTACAAGATAAACCCGCAACCCGCAACCATCGGGTTGTGGGTTTCGGGTTGGCCAAATTCCAAAAATACAAATAAACACCCCGTAACCCGAAATTGCCGGGTTGCAGGTTTCGGGTCTCCTAATTGTCGGGTTTCGGGTTGATTGAAGAAAAGGGTAAAATACTCAAAATCTAAGGATTTTGACAAACCAGACAGTTAGAGATCATCCAGAAAGAGGGAAACACATAGGACAAAAGTATGGGTGAGAGATCTAACCAAGTGAAAACCCAAATTCTCATATTTACAGAGTACACTCACAAAAATACCTTTGTGTTTATTCAAAATGGGGTTCCCGTGCTTTCGGCTAAGCATGGGATCTGTTGTGGCCACAACAATACCATAGCTAAGCCTTCCCTTTCTGTCGTGGTATAATTATTTTCTGTTGAAGATAGCTTTTTGCTTGAAAATGCAATGGGGTGATTGATGCCTCCCTCACCTAGTTGAGCTAGTACAATTCCAAGTGCTATAGATGAAGCATCTACATGTACGTGAAATGGTTTATTCCAGTTAGGAAAGACTAGAATTGGTGATGTAACCATTTTCTCTTTCAATGTGTCCAATCCATTTTGACAATCTTTAGTCCAACTATACTTCACTTCTTTCTTCAACAATTTCTCCACAGGCGCAGTGATCTGCACATATCCTTTAATGAATTTCCTATAGTATCTTGTGTTCCCCAATGTAGTGCGTAGCTATTTAACTAAATTAGGCGTTGGGAGATTTATGATGATTGCTATCTTTGTTGGGTCAACAATAAATCCTTGCTTACATACTATGTGTCCCAATAAAATATCATAAGGCACACAAAAGACACACTTCTTTAGGTTCAGGGAAATATGATATTGTCTACACTTCGCTAACATCATTCTTAAGTTCGCATGATGGTTGTTCAATATACCGAATACTATCCAATCTTCAAAATAAACTTCTAAGAATTTATGAATATAATCCTTAAATGAAGCTACAACAACTCTTGAAAAGATAGCAGGTGCATTCTTCAATCCAAAAGGCATAACAATGTACCGATATGATCCCCATTCAGTAACAAATGTGGTCTTATGTTTGTCCTCTGTAGCAATTCTGATCTGATGGTATCCAAAAAATCCATCAGTGAAAGAGCATGCCTCCTGTCCACCTACATTATCTAGCACTTAATTTGTGAACGGAGTAGGAAATGGGTCATGTAGAGATGCATCATTCAATTTCCCGAGGTCCACACAAATTCTGATTTCACCTTTACTTTCTTGTCCTGAATTACCATAGGACTAATCCATTATGATTCTTCTTATGGTTCAATAATTCCTGCGTCAAGCATCTTATCAATTTCTTCCTTCACCCTTTCTTTATATCTAGGATTCAATCTATAAGGTCTTTGCTTAATAGGATTCGCATCAGGCTTGAGATTTATTTTCATAACTCCCAAGTCACCTAAAATGCCTTTCATTTAAGAAAACTTGGTAGGAAATAAATCTTGATATTCGTGCAGTAGGTGTGCAATCTGTCCTACTGTTTCTTCATCCCAGTAATCGCGAATAGAAGCAAATTTTGGTTCATTCCCAGTACTAATATTGATCTTTCTGGTCTTCATAGGATTACTTAGGTCTGGAATTTCTAAATCAAGTCCTTCAACACTGTGTTTTCCTTCAGACTCAGGTATATTCACATCGCGAGGGTCTTCATCTTCATCTTTGTCTAGCACAAATTTATAACATGCAAGGGCATGCTCGAACTGTATTTCCCAATCTAGTTTTTTATATAAAGGAAATAGAATAAATATCTTCATTTTAATTATCTATAAAGCCTCATTGACACCCAGAAAATCATCCTCAAAACTGAAAGTGGATTGAAATTCGTTTATCATTATGTGCCAATCTGTTGTACTTCTGTGAAGTTCTGCTTCTGTATTCCAGTTCTTTGGTATTTGATCCAATGTGTGCACAAACATATGAACCCATTCTATCTTAGGTGTATGTATTAAGGATTTCAAGCAAAACTCTATATGATCTCTGGGATCAATCTATCCATTGTATTTTGCTTGTACTATCTCAGTTTGCTATGCAAATCTGATTTCCATTGTGTGCTTACATTATTCCCATGTGTCCAGGTTCTCTTTATGCACAACCCACCATCTAGTAGGTGTAGCTCGCAGTTTTATATCCAAAGATGCTAACTTATGTTCATCTGAAATAGATACTATATATTCTTGAAGAAATGCATGGATATTACCCAAACCATCATAAGTAGGAATTGGACTTACCTCTATTCCATCCAACATAGTGACTTTGTTATCTTCGCACATCGTCTTGTTGATACTTCATGCATTCAGCTCTGCCAGTTCTCCATTCCTGTGTCCGATTCTGATATGCAAGAGTTGTCGCATCTCCATCTCAATGTTCCATCATCTGTATGATTAGTGTAATCTTCTTGATTTACTGTCATCTTGTAGATATTATCAAGTTCTTTATCTCTACATTCTTCTCGGACTGGTTCAACATATCTAGGTCCTTGTGAAGGATCCAAGGGTGCGATGATCCTGATATACGGTCCTTCAAATATCATTTGTTTTTTCTTTAAATTGATATTTGCGAGGTTTTCAATTGCCCATTTAATACCCAATAATGCAGGATAAGGATTGCTATCATCTATGATCTCAATAACCTCGAAGTATGCTTTACTTTGCACTCCATCAATGTCAACAAGAACACTTGATAATCTCCCAAAGGGTATAAGATTTTTCTAATTAGATAACCTCAACTGTATAGGATACCAAGATAACTTTGGATTTCCCATCTATTCCCATGTTTGTTTTGTTGAGACATTCAACTCTGAGCTTAGGTCGAGAATGAACTGGTCCATTTCAAAATCTTCGATTTGCATGTTTAGCCTCATTTATCTTCCTATCTTTCTATGGTTCTTGATATGATGAACTACTCTATGTGCATACTTCACTGAATTGCGCTGTTCTTAATGTCCCAATAGGTTCTGTAATTCTCCTAAGGCGTTTCCATGCCTTAGCAACTTTATGCAACTCTGTAGGAACTGCATAATAGGAATTATCTATTTTGGTGAAGTTCGTAATCCATCATACGAGGTCGACATGTCTAGTACCGATGTCTGATCACTTCATAGTTGGGTCCTTGTGGTTGAGGGTTCCAAGTCCTCAAAGCTTTTTCTTGCTTCCATGAATACCTTTTTCTCTTGGGTAGGGTTAAATCCAGGCGTTTTTCTAGTTGCTTTTCTTACCCAAGGCCCATCATTAGGCTTTGGTATGTTTAAGTGATCTTCAGGAGTCAAAGCTTTGTTTGTCCTTTCATTTCTTGTTACGGATCCACTTTGCGTCACAACATGAATGTTGCGATCTTCATTTCTTTTCTCAGCTGTGATCATCTGTATATTCTGGTTCTATCCTTCTTGTATTTTCTCTTGCATTTTGCCTTGCAAAATAGGACATGCTTTCATGACATGGTCAAATGACTTATAGTACTTACAAGTAGTGCAAGGGTTTTGACAGTCTCTTGCAAAATGTCTTGGTTGAGCACAACTATAGCATACAATATGACCTCTTCCTCTTCCTTGGCCAATGTTACATCCTCTTCCTCTGAATCCACCACGTCCTCTATATGCGCCTTGATCATACTGCACATGTTCATTATTATGCTGTGTTTCTCCTTGGACTCTATAGACATCATGCTTTCTTTCTATCATGAGATCATAAGCTCTGCAGTTGGTATCATCATGGCCAAATGACTTATAGAATGTGCAGTACAGGTTCTTTGGTGTCTGTACATACTTCTAAAGTAGGTAACATTATTCTGTACATACATCAGAAAATATCACACCATTGTCCTTGCTGTTGATTCAATGGGTTCGGTGCTCCACTAATGATGTAATCTATGAATACAGGGTAGTTTTCCTTGGAATGTCCCTCTCCTTTACATTTTGTACACCAAACCTTTTCTCTTATCTCTTTTCCTTTCTTCATATCTTGTAGCTGTAATGTTAAATTTGCTAGCTGTGTCTGTATCTGTACCATACCTATGCTAGTTTCTCCTATGGGCGAAGCTTCTAGCTTCATCACAATTTCTAATGCTTATGTTCACAATGTTACCTTCTGTTGCATCAGTGGTAATCTAATGTGTGGAAACAACACAGCTATTATCCATTCTTGATGTTGTTGCAGTGCTATTTCAAAGCTAACTTGATCTAACAAGGATTTAAACCTCTGATCAAACTCCCACACAGTCTCATTAGGTTTATGTTTGATTTATTTTAGCTCTGTGATGCACTGATATTTTGACTTATGTTTCTTAAATTCTCTAGTAAACGCAGTTTTGATATCGACTAGCGATCTGTTCTATCCAACATAATACTTCATGAACCATGTTAAAGCTCTATCTCTAAATGTGGTAAGTAGCTGAGCTTGTTTTATAGCATCATCCTGTACTTGTTTAACATTCCAAACAACTTCATAGAGAAACCAATGTTGCTCTGGATCTTCTAGACCGGTTCCTTTAAAATTAGGTAGCTTAATGTCTCCTACCATTCTTCTTAAACGATGAAGGTATACCACTACTTGACTGATTTTGAGTATTTTCTCTTGCAGTATTACTACTACTAGTGTTCTGTGAACTAGTAATATTTCTTTCCTCAACTATGGGTTTTTGCGGAGTAATAGGCTGATAACCAATGCGTTTAGGTTCTGTTTCACTATCAGACTCAACTTAATATGAGTTTCTATCACTTCCTAACTTAGTTTCTAGGAATGTGTGAGGTTCGACTTCATGAGACCTATTTCTAGTACTAACTTTATATATTTTTCCACTTCACAAAATACCAATATCTTCATCTGTGTCACTATCTGTGTTATTGGACATTACAAACTCAAAACCTAGGAATCTGATTGCATTCTTAAGACTCATTTTTCAGCTAGTAGCATTTTAATGTATAAATCCTTGGAAGAAATATCTTTATGCTGCACTATAAGACTTCAACGTGTCCACAAAAAATTCTATAACATAGCCTTCCAGTAATCTATCCAACGAAAAGTATACTTCTCTTGAAATGTGGTTGTCAATCCCTTTAAGCCTCTAAATCAAATATGGAGTCCACACTATAGGTTCTCCACCCTGGAAACAGTTTTTTCATTCTGTTATCCTCGATATCCACTCATGTAACTCAATAGAAAAAGTTGTGAAGGAAATTTGATGCAGGTTATTGAATATATACCTTTGTAACCACTGTTCTGTGGTGAGATGCGAATGTCTGTTTTCTTTCAGCGCAAACTCAAGTTCTGTCTAGGTTACCTAGTTCTATATTTATGTCTTCTTCGAATACCACATCAATCTCACATAAAAATTATCAAGGAAACAAGACCATTCGTTGATTCATTTCTTCTTCATGTCCACATAACACATTCACCAGTTCTAGCGCGACAACATAACCACTTGTTGGCTATACTCTTCTTATTATTGGGATGACCCGGGTTCGGCGTAGTTCCTTATTGGTAGATCCAAAAAAATCCCCTTCACTGGCCCTTTCGGCATCAACCTACGAAGAGGCTGAAGTCTCACCCGAAGCGAATATGGGTGGTTACAGAATCAGGTTTATGCAACCTGGTGATGTGTGGCTACGTTATGCGAGCTTTTTATGTGCAACTTAGTCAATATCTACTTAATTGGTTATTACCGATATGTAACTGCGCACTTTGTAGCTACCAACGGCCTATAGACTTTGCTGAATCATTACTACCTTTACTCTTATAACTACGTATTTATCATACCTAACACAACTTCGCAATGTTCATACATGTGTGTTCCACTACTTAACATATCATTCTCATTCTCATTCATATGAAAATACATATATAAGCATAAACATACATGAACACAAACCATGCTATAGATTCAACCACACAACACAGATATTTACGTGGTTCACCCCCCAGATGGGATCTACGTCCACGGGAATTGTTCTTATATTACTTGGAAGGGGTAACAGTTCAAGTCTGTGCACTTAGCTACAGACTCTTTTCTACAATAGATCTCTGCACACATAGCTGCAAAGTCTTTTTCCTCTCTTAGATCTCTCTCAGTCTAACATAATTCTACCCAAAATTAACAAAATCTAACCCTTATACAAAATTTCCCTTTATATAAATTGTGCCCGAAGGTCACATCTTTACAATAACTATGGACCAACCCCCATAGTACCCTTAAACCCAAAATGGCATGGTTCTCCTATTGACCACACTTTTCGTTAACTTCACTAGAGCTATGTTGTCCTTTTGCGCCACTTCTTCTAGCTTCGACGCTTCTCTGACAGTCACAGTTCCAACCGCGAGGGTCTAACGCTACAATGGCGCGTCCTTTACACCACTCCGCTTCTTTACCCTTCACTTTTGTAATTTATATTCCACCACTTCATTCATAATTGCTCCAACTACCTTGACCCTCCTTAGTAGTTTTCCTTTAGTAAGGCGACAAGTCCTTTTCTTCCACTTCGCTTCACTCCTTACCCTGCTCCCAAGAATTGTGGAGTTTCTTCTCCCAAAACTGATCGATGTTAGGTCTCACCTAACTTGTACTTTCGCCATCAAAACTTCTTCCACTTGGGTTGCACCCAACACTTAGTAGTAAACAAGCATGGCCATGAACAATATACAGTGGATTCATGTCAAAAGAAATTTTTCCAGAAGTGTAAACATGCACTTTGATGAGTGCGAGAGCAAGGCCTTCATCAAACTTCTGACATGGTAGTTTAATATTTCTCAACTCGGACAATGCATCAATCAGTGATACAACTATTTTTCTGAAGGTCTTCAATACAAATCGATGATAGTGCAAGTTTTTATCATGCAAATAGATGAGCTGACGTTGAACATAATAAAACACTATCTGATTACCAGTCATTTATGTATACTGTTAACATATGTGAGGAGACCCACTGACAATGATGATGGAATCCAAGGTACTGAGTACAATTTATCAAGTGTGAATAAATGTTTTGAAGTGGAACACTTGTAGAATCAAATAATTAGGGGTCATTGATGTATAACCATTTTCATTTGTGAGAAAACTTTCCACTAATGACTGCAAGATCCAAGGTAATCCAGGGTTCCTAGATCCACTTCTTAGATGATGATTTGATGTTGATATGAATAGATCCATTATAAGGATATCATTAATGTGTTTGCGGGAAATCTGTTAGTGTGGACACTAACCAATCTCCATAGTCCGAGTGGTTTGTATATAGAACAAAATAAGTACACAATACAAACTACTCTCCTAGATTGATCAAATTGTAAAGAGTATCAGGAGATAACACACCTTACAAACACCGTACTATCTCCTTACTTGATGTAGCTCTTTGATCTCCATATCTCCAGCTGCAAAACAACATACCACAAGGGAAACAAGCAAGTAGTAATAACATATAAACACAAATCAATCTAAAATAGCAGTCAAAGAAGCTAATTCTAAAGATCTTACAATAACAAGATGTTTATGGAAAGAATCTGCATTAATGTGAAATAAGAAATACATAGAGAGAGGTTACAACCAATATTTGACATCGTAACTCCTTCCAAATAGTCCTAGCCTTAAAGATCCAAGCTTTTGCCTCTTGATGGATGAAAGGGAAGCAATCCTAGAATAATTTCACCAGCATTTTAGTGCTCTATCTTCCTCCTCCTTGAACATGCAGAAGGGGTTTTTATTTATATGCTTAAAAGGATAGGATAGGTTGAGGATTTGTGGGAGAATCTCAAGGGATCATCCCAAAATCCAAGGGAACCGAATGACACCTTTCCTAGGTCACAGGGATAAGCTCCCATGTAACCAACGATTCTAGAAGCTGCTTGAAGCTTCTCTTTTTCCATTTAAACTAACAACACCACACTTTGCACATAGACAACCCATGTATTTAAAGGGTGATGCATCTTGTGCAAAGGAAAATAACGTCACTGATGCGCTCTGTCAGTATGCATACTGCGTCACCATAGGTATGACGTGGCTTGTCAATGAGCAGGGTGTGTCAGGGTGACAACAATAAGTAGAAGGAGCAACAACAATTCTCCTTTCAATAATTTTTCCCAAGTGCTTTAGGAATTAGGGAAAACAGAGGACACATAATTCGTGATGGTGACATTTTGGTGTAATAGAATGCCCGCCAAAGCATGAAGCTAGTGAAATAGGGTAGGTGAAATGATTTGAAATATGAGAGTTTGAGGAAAGGACCATTGGTTGGAGTGACGAAAAAATACTCCTGCAGTACAACATACTTTGAGATATATGTCTCAAATGACTCATAAAATGGCTGTCGACCAATACACTGCAGATCCATGGTAGTATCAACTGACTGAACACAATCATGGCTACTAGACACAAGCGTAGATATGAGATAATTACACATCCACGACCAATACAAGAGTGGATCTATGTGACATGAATCAAACAATCTCCATCGCAACCTTGGTAAGATACATAAGTTAACCCAGGGTCTTCGAGCCGAACCCACAATGGTACAAATATAACCATGTGATTACAATGTTTTGAATTCGAGCATGGTAGAAACCACTTGATTACCGGTCATTGATGTAAACCGTTAACAAGTACAAGGGAAATCATCATTGATGTCAATGATCCCCAAGGTATCAAAGTACACACCTCCGAATGTGAATCAGATGAGTTGAGGTCGAACATTCAGTGGAATGTTTCAATCAGATGTCAATGATGCGAAATCACTGTTGAAAGCAAGGTAACCTGCCATTAAGGCATGCATGCCCAAGATAATTGACTAGTTTCTAAGTTCAATCCTTGGATGATGTGTTGAAGTCAACAAGGACAAACCCGTTGAGGGAGGGCCATGATGTTTCCCTCATCATCGAAATGAGACAATATTGAAGATATTTTAGAGTGGATCAAACTGTAGAGTGACATTTGAGACTGACTCAGGAGTGACTGACATAATGGAAGGTATAATGACTACAGAGATTGACTCCGTCAACAGAATTTTCTTGAACATGGAATGGCATGACTTGGAAACATTGACATGACGAGATTGAAACCGATACCTAATGCAACTAAAGATCGATGTATTCTTTGGATGAATCAAAGGAGTAAAATGACTCATGGAATTTTTGAGACTCGAATCCAAGCAGATTATCCAAACGGTTCGAATGAGATGCAAACGAGTGCCATGTTCAAGAGTGACTACATATTTCCATTACTACAAGTAAATACAAACTCTTTCCTTATTCCCTATCATGATTGATGAGTACCTCTTTGTTTATTAATGAGCTTGAGGAGGGTAACAGATGCTTGGTATAGCTCATGCTTAGGATGATTCCAATCTCACATGTTTAACGAACCTGAGATAGGAGGGGTTTGTCCCTAAAAGGGCCCTTCAATTTCAGATTTTAACGAGTCCAAAGAAGGTAAAATCGGCATCATTTCATGTTTAGAGAGTCTAAAAGGACTAATGAAAACTCTGATAAGTACTTCTTCGTAAATGTTAGTCTCCTCACCCGAAAACAGATAAAACAATGTGAGAAAGAACTCTTGTAGTCATGATTAACTAGAGTGCTCCTTTTTCGTAAATAGTCCAGCTAGTATGAAAAAGGGGTAAACTATCACCAGAAATACGACCTTTCTAATACTTTTACAAGCATGAAATAATCAAGTTCACTTAGCGATCTTTTCTTATTTAGGGAGTCTGGAAATAGATTAAAGAAGAACTTCAGGGGGTTCCCTTTTCGTGGGAGTTTTACGAGCCCAAACAAGAGATAAAAGATAACTCAGTGACTTATTCTCATGTATTTACGAGCATGAGAAGGAACAAAGACTCAGCTCGATACCTTTAATGCTTAGTTTTAACAAGCGTGATAACGGTATGAAAAATGCTCGGTGACATTTTCAAACTTGATGAGTATGAAAAGTCAACGATGGTTACCAACATACTCAAAACACCACCTTCCTCTATCTGCAAGATCCAGGAACCAAGTTAGTATCCATCATAAGGTTTTAAAACATAAAAATGAAATCAACTATAGTAAAAAACCCATAAAATACCAATAATTAAAAAGGGAATATTCCATTTTTATATAAAAATGGTGAATAGTAAAAATTCTTTACCATTTCATTTTTACCAAGTTGAATAGTGAAGAAAAAAATCTTTGGATCTCAATCTCTTGGAGATGATTATGGGAGCCTCGGTCAGTCATTCATCCTCCTGTTAGCGCTAGGTAATTCTAGATCTCATCCTCTTTGTTTTGATGGTTGAAATTTTGCATTTCATACAAGTTTTTGGAGTTTTGGGGTGCATTCCAAAAGGGAAAATGCATGTCCTGAGTGATGCTCTTTCCCCTTTCGAGAAGTGCACCACTCAGGAGTGACGTGCTTTCCTATGGGAAAAGTGTGTCACTGACGTGCTTTCCTATGGGAAAAGTGTCAGTGAAATTTGACTCACCAAATTGAGAATGGGGTCCAAAAAACAAATTTTGAAGCATTGGAAAGGACCTAATGCCTATCATTTTGGTGTTCATGTAGGTTTTAGCCATCAAAATGGTAAAATGGAAGGATCATGAGCATGAATTAGAAGATGAACAAGCCGCAAATTAGCCATCCTGTCTACAAAGATAGGGTGCGTCGGTAAAATTTGACTCACTAAATTGAGAATGGGGTCCAAAAAACAAATTTTGAAGCATTAGAAAGGACCTAATGCCTATCATTTTGGTGTTCATGTAGGTTTTAGCCATCAAAATGGTAAAATGGAAGGAGCATGAGCACAAATTAGAAGATGAACAAGCCGCAAATTAGCCTCACTCCGTCAATGCTTTGAGCGGGTGTGGGTTTCTCAAATTATTCCACATCCAAGGAATGAGGGCCTAGACATAGTTACTAGACTACTTGTTTTGGTTATGGGATCCATATCTACAGTACTTTAGGGTAGGGAATCATATCCTCACTTTAGATGTCAAGGACATCTATTTCTTGACACGATTGTCTAGGCATGGGGCTCCAGTATCACTATCCATACCTAGGGGCAGTGACCAGTCCATTGAGGACCTTATTGCACAGTTTTGTACTCCAGGAACTCAAATTCTAGGTGGGAAAATCTCCATAAAAAATGTACGGGACTGTCCTTTGAGGAATGTGCTATTTACCATCGAGCGGGGTGGCGAGAAACAAGGCTACACATTAGGCCACCAAGGCCCATATGTTGTATGTCGTAGAGTGTACGGAGCCTATTATATTTAACTGGTGTGAGGGGCTCCTCATGAACTTGAAAGATCAAATACCCAAGTTCCATAGAGGGGAGTTGAATCAGTTTGGGTATGGTTCCATCGTGGTATCCTTCTTCTTAGAAAGGGTTCCACTTCTTCGTCCATAGGTTGAGATTGATAATATCGATCCATGAGATCCGCGTATGCAAATATGGGATGTGGTGATGGCCCACCATGGTGGCAGTGGAACTATGATTACATATGGGCCGACATTCTTCAGGTGGTTATGCGGAAAAATCCTCATGGTTGAGGATTATGCTTATGCAGGTGCGGATTTCAGAGGAGATCCTGATTTGGCTAGATATTGGCCCATCCATACTAGAGGGTTCCTCTCCCATCGAGAGACGAGGAGTGGTTCATGAGATGGAAACGGTCCATCAGGAGGCCGTAGAG
Organism: Larix kaempferi; assembly: GCA_027924585.1. Taxonomy (NCBI): domain Eukaryota; kingdom Viridiplantae; phylum Streptophyta; class Pinopsida; order Pinales; family Pinaceae; genus Larix; species Larix kaempferi. Next base: position 4,847,634 of record BSBM01000893.1, read on the forward strand.
GATCTTGATGAGCTGGAGGAGAACCTCCAGTGGTTGACCACTGATATCCCATATATTTCCATAGATGATCTTCCTCGACATTAATAGCGTAGGATAGATGGAGCCTCTGGGCGCTTTGGTTAGTTAATTCGTCGAGTGGCTAGGGCCATTATATGCTATCATGAGAATCCTCAGGGATAGGCTGTATATATGATGATGTATCGAAATCCATAGGATTCATATTTTGTAGATGTGACCTACTGAAAGCTTATGAGATTCATATTTTGTGTATCAGTACCATTTTTGTACAACATTTTTCCAGACATGATATATATATATATATATATATATATAACGCTATCTAGCGCTTTATACATGTGTTTTTATGATGGATTTGGATCTTATGCGTGCTTTCCTATACACTATGAATAGTTTACATTTTATGTTGATTTATGCATCCTTGATAAAAATGTTTATGAATGTGTAATATGCCAATATAATATGAAATTAGCCAAATAATCGACAACCATATTCATACTTCTTGGAATGTGTAGTGTTATAGGTCAAATCTGCACTTCTCCGTCCGTGATCACATTGTTCTGTCGATCACACAAAAGGACACCATGGATTGAAGAGCTAGGTTGACCTAGATGACTTATTGATGGTAGTACACTCTTCAGCTAAGAATTTGATTGTTTCTCCTGACTTCACCGCATGTGTGCTACTCTTGCTATAGTAAACCAATGCACACCTCAAAAGATGCGCTGCTTTGCTCAAGGACAACCAGTGCACACCTTCAAAAAAGTTGCAAACGCTTGTTGCAAAGCATAAAATTTGCTCTATGTGAGCTACTCTGGTTATATGAAACACGCGCACATCTTAAGATGAAAGTCAAAAAATATATTAATATTACGAATTGGGATTAGTTGAAGTTGGTTCTGCAACTTCCCCAACCTCCCAATTCAACCACCTCTCTATTCCAACTTCCTACCTTGTCCCATAAATACAAGGAGGATCCATGAGAGAGGGACCTAGAAGAAAGGAATTAAGTGTTGTTATGTTGGAGGAATTCCCAAGTCATTGTGAAGAGCAGGAGACCAAGACTCGGTTGCAGAAGCATCTTAACCGATCAGGTATATTTGTACTGATTCATGTTTCTTTGACAATAAAAAGGTGGAAATACCCTTCCTGTCCCAAATCGAATGTCTATTGGATTGTATGTTCATTTGGTTTAGTATATGATTGTAGTGGATGTTTAATTTCTTTTCAATTTCATCATAATTATTGTAGTAAAGATACATTGAGGAAGGTTTCCTTTGTGTTGCAGGTTCATCAAGCAGAAGATCAAGCGAAAGCTAGGACCAGCTGTCGATAAAAGGTGCATCTTTCTATATCTTGATCTCTTTCCATTTGTAGGAACTAAATGCAATATAATGAATGTATTTACTTGTCACCAACCCAAGTTGGTAGTGTCTCTCCTCACTATAAGGTATAAATCCTACACAACAGACTGGCAACTCCGCTGGGGAATAAATAGTAGTTTTTCTGCTCTAGGAGACCTAGTTAGGTTTTCTTCCAGTTCTTTGCAATCTTTTTGATTCTTTGAGAGGTCTTATAGGTCATTGTTACCTATTCTTTCTTGCTTGATTCATCTCAGTTTTCTGTTGCAAATCCTGTTTGTGTCCTTCTGAGACATGTGCGCTGGTTTACCCTACATACAATAGCGCACCTTTCTTGATGAGCGCTGGTTTCTACACTGAACAGTAGCACATATTTCCTAATGTGCATTGGTTTCTACACTGCACAGTAGTGCATTTTCCTGTAGCTTCCATTTTTCTGTTAGGGTTTGATTTCCAGTGGTTTGGTTTCATTTCCAGCCTTTGTATTTGCTTCCTTGACTAACCCTTGAGACTGTTATGTCTCTTTTGTGTCTTGTTTTCCTCTCTGAACCCCTTTAGTTTGTCTTTGCTTGCTAGAGTACTTGTTTAAAGTGTCTTCAGTGCTTTCTAGCCCTTTTTGAAGTTTGTGCACTACTCTCTTTCAGTCATAGCTGCACACTTTTTCCCTAGTTGCTCGTTGCAGTCATATAGACTTGCGTTCTCAACGTTTGTTGTTTGTGGCAACAATAGCACACTTTCACTATGTCTTATCCTTTTTGTTGGGGTTTGACCCCAAGTTTGAGTCCTTAGGGTGATTTTGAAAGGTTGCTTTGTTTAGATACTTTATGATTATCTTTTCAGTTTCATTCCAAGTGAGTCAAAGCTTTCTATTTATCTTTCTTTTGAGTCCGAGTGTTAGTAGGGTCACTTTTTGGTTCGCTCACCTACTCCTTTGCTTGGCTTAGTGTTTTCTTAGGGTTTTGATGCTTAGGAGAAGCCTGTTAGGTTTTCCTTTCCGTTACAAGCATCTCTTTTCCTTGTTTCTTTTACACTTTGTTTCTAAGCCCAAAGTTTTTTCTTTTGAAACAACTTGGTAGGTTGAGTCTTCCTGAAGTCTTTTGATTTGTTTGTTTTGAGCCTTTTAGGTGTTTTTCTTACTCACACTTGGCATTAGGTCTTACTTGCTCTTTTACAAGTTCTTTTTCTTTTACAACTATCAGAAAAGACAAAAAGTGTGTTAAGTAGCTTAGTAGTAAGGTCTATCATTGTTTTGAAGTAGCATAGTTTGCTTTGAAATTTAAAAGAAAATACAAAAATAATTTTATCTAGGATTGCCTAGTTTCGATTTTTGAAAGAATATAAACGAAAAGAAAAAGAGTCTTTTGTGAATTTGAAAGCATTACTTTACATGCAATTTACTTTCCTCTTGAAACCATTCCACACACCGCACTAGAACCTTTGAGTAAGAAGTTTCCCTTAAAATAAATCTTAATAAAATTAACTAGCAACGCTTTTCTTTTTAGCTATACACATCATCAAGTAGCTTAGGCTAGGTTTTTAGGTTTAAATCACCTTAAACCACCCAAAAACAGATTCATTACTCAACAATCGTAGTACGACTATCTATTAGGTAAATCCATCTCTATCAAATAGTCTTGGGATGCTCTACTCAAACTGGAGTTAAGCACAAGGCCGTGGGAAATTGGAATTGTTGAGGATACCGCCTTACTTTCCCATCAACCATAAACCAGAGTTGACTCGCGTACGAGGGTCCACTAGTGCTTTTTAAAGTGCTTTTGGATTTTGGGCTTCGCTACCCTGGCCATGTGTTTCGACTAGGCTGACGACTGTCCCCCCAAGTTATTTCATATTGGTGGTTTCCTTAGCATCCAAACTTTAGGGCTCTACATAGGTGACGACAGAAGGCTATTTCTGTGGTACCTACGACAGACTATGAAAATCCTCACAGCAAATCTAAGAGATGATGTATACCTCACAAGACTAATTATGATTAAGCAAGAAAATAGAAGAAGAGTCGTCAATACAGTATAATGAGCAACAGAATAATATGGTACAGTAGAACTCAGATAGAAGCAATAATACTTCACACACACTAGTTAATTAATCACAATATGGACAAATAAATAGTACAATGGTAGAGAGGATTCGAATGCCTAAGGTGGAAATTCGAATTAGCCTCTCAGAGTGATCATAAGATCAATAGAGTGTCATCAGAGCACAACTAGGTGTCCTCATGATCATCGGAGCACAACTGGAAGTCTTCATCATCATCAGTGGAGTCATCAATGCTCAAGTAACTGTCAACCATCAATCAAACTAACTCTGGTAGGTGTAACTGAGTGTGACTGAGTGTAACTGAGTGTAAACTGAAGACAACTGGACTGGTAGGTGAAGAAGGGCGAGTTGCTCCCTAAAATCAAGGAAGAAGGGCGCATTAAGCAATTGGAGAGCTAAAAATGAATAGTGAGAAGCTCCTGGGGGCTGGCTAACTAAGGGCTAGGTGCTGGACTGATGACTGGGATGCATGCAAACCCTAGAATGAATGCAAACCCTAAAGGTGCATGCATGACTGAAAATGTAAATGATCAAAATACTGGTGGGACTAGGATGGAATATAGGAATATCCTAACACCCCCCCTTAATCCATCCTGGGCCCTGGTAACTAAGACTAAAGGTCACCCAATACAATGAATAATAACAATCAATAACCAAGGAAGTGGGAAAATTTCATGGGAAACATACCCCCTTCTCAAAAAATAGACTGTAAGGCACACATAAAAATAAATGCTCCAAACTCAAGCATGTGTGATGCTTGGTCATATGTATGGAGGTATCTTCTTCTTGGGAAGAAGTGGATCATGCTCAAAAAGCATGTACTTTTACTTGCTCTTCAGATCGAATGTGATGAGAACAAATCCAACAGTATGAGAATGATCCTTGAACCTGTGATTCAAATCAGCTGAAGTAGGATCAAAATCATGAATATGCAGATAGTCTTTTGTCTTCTCCTTCGAACCATCATGGGTGAGATTATGCCAAAAAGAACCATCAAATAATAATTGCTTGAAATCCAAATTAGATTTAAGACTTGAAGAATAGTTTCTTGAGATCTCCTTTGAACCAACAGGGGTGAGATCAAAACTATCATATGCATGAGAAATTATCCCAAGCGAATGGCAATGGTTTCTTGAGATCTCCTTTGAACCATAAGAGGTGAGATCAAAACCAATGGATGCATGAGAAATTATCTCAAGCGGGTGGCAATGGCCATATTCTTCAATAACCTTCTTAAAGCATGAATTAATGATCATATAGTAGTATAAAAGAGATGATTACTTGAGAGGAGCGAATGCATTACCTCCAATAGATGATTTTACCTCCGAAATAATCATGTGATCATGATGCAAACCAACAGACTCTGGTGCAAGAGAGGATTTAGGACCTTCTGCAATATCTAGAGTGTGAGCTGGCACAAAAAGAGAAGAAAGGTTGAGCATGAGTGTAGAATCCGCAAGTTCTTTGTCAACAACTTCAATATGAGATGATACTGGTGCATGATCTAAGAGACCATCAAGAGGAGCGAATGCATCACTTTGTTTGCTTTCGAATGGGTTGGGACCAAGTCCTTCATTCTCTCTGCCAAATTTTCCATCCAGGTGAGCCCATATCTCTTTTGGAGTCCATAACTCCTTTGGAGTTTCAAAACCATTGCGGTATTTGAATTGGAATATCCGGCGTGCAAACAAAGAAAACATTATTGCTTCAAAGTGCATGTCACCTTTATTTAACTAGTCAATCTTCTCTTCAGGGGATTCGAACTCTCTTTCAAAATAACAATAAAAAAGATCATGGATCTTCAAGTTTGCTATCATTCTTGGTTTCCATTCATCATAGTTGAGTGGCTCAAGAGGAGTAATTCCTGATGAATACATAGAAGCTGTAGAAGACCTGCAAAAACAATATAGAATATTTGCAATTGCTACTGCTGCAAGATATAGAAACTGTTGCAACTGTTGCACTCAAAATATTGGTAATAACCTGCAAAAAACTCTCAATAATGGAGATAAACAATACTCTCAACATGCTCTAATACCATGTGAAAATACTCATAGCAGATCTAAGAGATGATGTATACCTCATAAGAGTAATTATGATTAAGCAAGAAAATAGAAGAAGAGTGGTCAATATAGTATAATGAGCAACAAAATAATATGGTACAGTAGAACTCGGATAGAAGCAATAATACTTCACACACACTAGTTAATTAATCACAATATGGACAAATAAATAGTACAATGGTAGAGAGGATTCGAATGCCTAAAGTGGCAATTCGAATTAGCCTCTCAGAGTGATCATAAGATCAATAGAGTGTCATCGGAGCACAGCTAGGTTTCCTCATGATCATCGGAGCACAACTGGAAGTCTTCATCATCATCAGTGGAGTCATCAATGCTCAAGTAACTGTCAACCATCAGTCAAACTAACTCTGGTAGGTGTAATTGAGTGTAACTAAGTGTAACTGAGTGTAACTGAGTGTAACTAAGTGCAACTGAGTGTAACTAAGTGTAAACTGAAGACAACTGGACTGGTAGGTGAAGAAGGGCAAGTTGCTCCCTAAAATAAAGGAAGAAGGGTGCATTAAGCAATTGGAGGGATAAAACTAAATAGTGAGAAGCTCCTGGGGGCTGGCTAACTGAGGGCTAGGTGTTGGATTGATGACTGGGATGCATGCAAAATGCTTGCAAACCCTAGAATGCATGCAAACCCTAAAGGTGCATGCATAACTGAAAATGTAAATGATCAAAATACTAGTGGGACTAGGATGGAGTATAGGAATATCCTAACACAGATGTGGGAGGAAACCCTCTACAGAAATTTGGGAAAGTAGTTTGGTGATTCAAACGCCAGAGGACCTGTATGTGGACCCTAGGTAACTATTCTTCATCCTTCATTGGTTAGTTATGGGCCCTAATCATCCCAGACTTCTCTCCGAAAAGAATCTGTTTTCCTGGTTTGTATTACCTAGGACCCTTTTATTGCTGTGCTCTTTGTGCTGCTTGTTTTTAGTTGGCCTTATAGTTTTCTAGCCCGTTGAGTCTAAACAATGGATAGCATCCCAGTGAGCACCAATCAAGGGATCCCTGTTCAAGGGGATCCTTGTACTTTTCCATTCATTGGGAACATTGGTACTCCCTTAATGGCTACCTTGAATCTTCCGGGATTCACTATAGGCTACTGGTTTGGTTGTTTTCCACTCCGAACGCCTTGCATTCTCTTGATGCTTCTCAAGTAAGCACTTCACATCAAGAGCATCAAAACCCTATGCCTGCTTTGCCAGTAACAACTTCTCCTCCTCCTTCTACCTCATGTGGTGAAAGTAGTAATACTAATAACCAACAGTCTAAAAGGAATAGATGGAGGAAGAATAAGAAGAAGATGCCAAAGCAAGGGGGAAACCACCTAGCCTTTGGAATTCATGCTAGGGGCACCCACCCAACCTATGGAGGTCATGTTGGGGGAACTCTTTCAATCACTACAAATCATACTGAAGTTATGCAACCAGCCTCTGGAGGTCATGCTTGGGGCACCTACCCAACCTCTGGTGGTCATGTGGGGAGAACTCACTCAGTCACTGTAAATCATATTGAACCTAGCCACCCAACCTCTGAAGTTCATGTTGGGGGCAAGCACCCAGCCTCTGAAGGTCATGTTGGGGGCACCCACCCAGCCTCTGGAAGTAATGCTAGGGGCACCCACCCAACCCCTGGAGGTCATGTTGGGGGAACTCATTCAATCACTGCAAATCATACTAAAACCATGTATTCAACCACTATTGCTCATGTTGAGGACAAGTCCTTGATCACTACTGGTCATATTAATGACAAGTCACCAGTTACTGTGAGTCATACGGGAGACACTGCATCAACCGTTGCAAGTCATGCTAAGAAATTTGACATTGTCAAAAAAAATAATAAACAGAAGCTTAAGTTCCCTTGTAAGTTTTGCGGGGGAGACCACCTGACCTATTTATTCCTTGTACTTCTAGAAATGCAAAGAGTGTGGTCCTTAGTTCAAAAGTCTTTTGCTTCTAAGCAACCAGCCAATGCAAGTCATGCTCGGGGAAAGCTGTCAGCCAATGCTAGTCATGCTGAGAGTACTATTGTTGTAAAGGAGTCTAATTTTATAATACGCAAGCCAAAGTTCCCTTGTAAACTTTGTGAGGGAGATCACCTTACTCACCTGTGCCCTGTTATTCCAGAGGTGCAGAGAGTGTGGTCCATGTCTGAAGGATCCTCTTCTCCTGAATTGTCTATAGATTCCCAATAGCCTGATCAACCTTTGATTGATGAAGTGGTTGAACCAATGCAATATTTGGTCAACCCCACTCTTCCTTCGGAGAGTGAAGTGATCGAATCGATGCAATCTTCGACTGATCCCATCAGTCCTTCAGAGACTGATGCACTTGTCCCTATAGTCTTCTGCATTACTAGTTTGGATGTTTCTAAAATGGGGGGCACTTCATCTGTGCCGATGAACCCCTACCAAGCTCTGGGATCATTTCCTTTGATTAGAATAGTCTAACTAGGCCTCGCCTTCCTTCTGCTGCACCTTTTTAGATAAAGGTTGATATCGGCAACCATGTGGTTCATCAATGTATTGTAGATGAAGGAGGAGCCTATGTTAGTATCTTATCGCCTTATGCTTGGAGAGATTTAGGTTTTCCTAACCTTGTTCCAGTTGTTAATTGGCCGTTGACTTTTGATAAAATACCTAGCGAACCGTTGGGATTCCTCCCTCAAGTACCTGTTACTATGGGTGGAAAAACAATCTTAGTTGATTTTATGGTTTTAAAGAACCCTATGGACTTTGATATGATCCTAGGGAGTGATTACATATATGCTATGCAGGCTGTGGTGTCTATGCTCTTTCTTGTGATGCATTTTCCTCACAATGAAAGCATTGTCACTGTCGAGCAGCTTACATTTGTTGATCCCTCTTATTACCCAACTATATTTGAAGTATGTCCCTCATCAGTAGGAACTACCATGTCAAAATCAAATTATGTGGCATATTGTTCCTTGAGTCCAATTTCTACTGAGAAGAAGCCTATGAATTCATGCTTACCTTCTCGGGATTGGGTCCTGGCAATTGACCAAGTGATAAGTCCATCTGAAGGTTTAGACATGCGCTCTATTTGGGATGATATACTTCCATTTGATGAAGTTTTCCTAGAGTCTATAATACAGTATTCCATTCATTTGGACATTGATCCACCGTCGAGCATTCTTCCACCTTTTCTTCGAGCTCGTTAAAAACAGTAAGGAGGCTACGAGCATTCTTACACCTTCACTTCGAGATCGTTAAAAATAGTAAGGAAGTTATGAGAATTCTTCCATATCTCCTTTGAGCTTGTTAAAAACAGTAATGAGGTCACGAGTTTACTTTTTCGGGCTTGTTAAAACTTTACGAAAAATATTTTTATAGAGTTCTTTCACGCTCTTGTTTGACTCTTTAAATATGACAAGACTGCCGAGTATAGTTGTCTTTTCAGAATTGTTAAAGGATTTGAAGCGACATCCACTTAAGTATAAGTTTACCCCTTTTCCAGACTTTTGTGGATTATTTATGAAAAAGGAATACTCTAGTCATACATGGCTAGAAGAGTTCTTCTCTCATTGTTTTACACTTTTCTGGGGGAGGAGACTAAATTTACGAAAAAGGACTTTTGGAGCCTTCTTTAGGGTTTTCAGGCTCTCGAAACATGAAAAAAACAAGCTAGCATTCACCTACTCAGGCTTGATGTGAAATCCACGAGAGGGTATATAGAGGATTGTTTAAGTTTTTCAGACTCTATAAACCGGAAAACACCGGTGATCATATACCAACCTGGGCTCAATATTAAAATCCATGGGAAGGTGTATGGAGTTATTGTTTAAGTTTTTCAGATTCCTTAAGATTGAAAACACTGGTGAGCAAGAACAGATCTCGGCTCGATATTAAAATCCAGAGATCAGTATTATAGAGTATTCTTCTATCTCTTCTTCGAACTCTGTAAACAATGAAGAAGGTACTGAGTCTTCCTCCCATGGGCTCGTTAAACTCTTACATGGTTGGGCTTATTGAGTTTTCTTTCTTGGACTCATTAAAACAATAAGAAGGACATTCTTTTACCAAAAAGAATAAGGGATAAGAAGGGTATATCACATCTTTTTCAGTTTCAAAGGCAGTTAAGTCAGTCATGTCCTTGAACACAGCACCTATTTGAGTCTATCATTTCAGTTGGGTTTTAGTTTTTGGCCTTAGGGAGAACCTGATCTCTGAGTTTTTACTCCCCCAGTTGGTTATTCTTCCAATCATATGGAGGGTCTGCTAATGTATCCTACATTGCAGGTTTTTATCTCTTTCCCCTTCATGTTAAAAACTACCTAAGTCACTTTGTGTCGTGCTCACTATTCAAGGATATAGCTTTGTGTCGACCATTCTGTAGTTTACCTTGACTTCATGTGTCAGCCATCCTGGTGTCAGTTTGTTTCATCTTGTTACTTTTCCTACTCCACATCATCTCATACCTTTTGAGTGTTCCCCATGTTGGATGATGGAGGATGCTCTAAGGCCTCCCTTCCAATGGACTTCTTCCCATCGACTTCAACTCAATATGCTATGGGAATGAAGTTTAGAGTTTCGGTTAGTACCTTGGGGATTGCAGTCATCAGTGGTAGTTTCCCTCGCTATTGAATAATGGGAATACATCAATGTCTCTTATTTGATAGGTTCCTCAGGTGTTCGACTTCAAGTCCACTTATTCACACTTGTTGGAACGTACTAGGTACCTTGGACCCCATTATCATTATCGATGGAAGTCCTCATGTTTGTTAACGGTATACATCAATGACTGGTAATCAAACGATACCCCCCATGTTTGACCTCAGCTCATTTATTCACATGGTTAGGGTTTGTACCTTAGGTTGTTTGGATGAAGACCTTGGGACTCTGATAGCATCACCTTATTTATGTTATCACCCAAGCTGCACAAGACTGAGCCTCACTCATTTTGGCTCTTCATGAGACATAGATCCAGTTTGTTGTTATGGCTATGATCTCTCATTTTGACATGGATCCATGCTTGTAATTCAGTGGCCATGCTATATATACATCTCCTAGTTATGTATCGAAGATCATGTTCTATCCTGCTACACATCTATATGATGTCAAGATTGTAATTGCTCGTTGACCTTGATCGTTGTTTTAGGTGTTTTTGTGACTTGGTTCTGCGGTTTCTTGCTCCTCCTCTGACTTGAAATTATAATGTATTTTGGCCATCATTTCCCTCTGACCTCACACATTAGGGGGCATCTGTTATAGGTCAAATCCTTGCTTCTCCATCCGTGATCACATTTTTCTATCGATCACACAAAAGGACACCATGGATTGAAGAGTTAGGTTGACCTAGATGACTTATTGATGGTAGTACACTCTTCAATTGAGAATTTGATTGTTTCTCCTGACTTCACCAATAGTACACTACTCTTTCTATAGTAAACCAGTGCACACCTCAAAAGATGCACTACTTTTCTCAAGGACAACCAATGCACACCTTCAAAAAAGTTGCAAATGCTTGTTGCAAAGCATAAAAGTTGCTCTCTGTGTGCTACTCTAGTTGTATGAAACCTACGCACATCTTAAGATGAAAGTCAAAAGATATATTAATATTACGAATTGGGATTAGTTGAAGTTGGTTCTGCAACTTCCCCAACCTCCCAATTCAACTACCTCTCGATTCCAACTTCCTACCTTGTCCCATAAATACAAGGAGGATCCATTAGAGAGGGACCTAGAAGAAAGGAATTAAGAGTTGTTACGCTGGAGGAATTCCCAAGTCATTGTGAAGAGAAGGAGCCCAGGACTCGATTGTAGAAGCATCTTAACCGATCAGGTATATTTGTACTGATTCATGTTTCTTTCACAATAAAAAGGTGGAAATACCCTTCGTATCCCAAATTGAATGTCTATTGGATTGTATGTTCATTTGGTTTAGTATATGATTGTAGTTGATGTTTAATTTATTTTCAATTTCATCATAATTATTGCATTCAAGATACGCTGAGGAAGGTTTCCTTTGTGTTGCAGGTTCATCAAGCAGAAGATCAAGCAAAAGCTAGGACCAACCATCGATAAAAGGTGCATCTTTCTATATCTTGATGTCTTTCCATTTGTAGGAACTAAATGCAATATAATGAATGTATTTACTTGTCACCCAGATCAAGTTGGTAGTGTGTCTTCTCACTATAAGGTATAAATCCTGCACAACATGTAGGTATTGAATGGACTAAAAATATCTTTACAAGAGATGTACCTGCCGAAACAAGCAGAGCAATATAGCATCACGAATGGCATAGAAATGGTTCAAATGAGAAACCACTAGTTGGAATTGAGGTAGATAACAAGGTGGTCCACACCAAGGGAAAAATCATCGGTCAAAATCTGATCATCGCATGGTATTTGACGATGTTATTGGTTGCAGGACCTAGGCAAGTTCCTCCCGAGCTTATAAGTTCACCGACAGTGGAATAGAGTACCCATGCCACCGAGGCAAGGATGTGGGTGTGCCGGTTAGCACCATCTATGAATCCATATTAGGTTTCCATCTACACATCCAGGAGAACATGGTATAAGAAATAATTGATATAAGATCCTAACACACTAAAAGAATGTGCCACACCAAACACAAACACACATCATGTAAAATATATACAAAGTAATAATGCAAGATAACTTAAGCATAGTACCTCTTTAGGTAGAGCCCGTTACGGGGCTCCCCCAAGGATATTCCATCATAATCAACCAACTCATAAGATCCCTTTTCCAAAACACGTTTTACTACATATGGGTCATGCCACATGGACTCAAGTTTTCCTGCCCCTAGCTTATCCTGTTTTTGGTCGTAAGTAAGGACCAAATCAATCTTGTTGAAGATACAAGGTTTTATAGATTTTTCATATTGGGCCTTAATGTGTTTCTTACGTGCTTCGTTGGCTATAGCTACATCAAGGCAGGTTTTGTCGAGTTTTTCCAAGTGTAAGAATTGTTCTTCCTCGACAGTTGAATTCGGTAAAAGTTCAACAACTAGTCTTAAAGGAAAAATTTCACACTCAATAGGAAATACTGATTCTAGTCCATACACCAACTGGAAAGGTGTGAAACCAGTGGCAGTTTTGACAAAAGTCCAGTATGCCCAAAGGGATGAAAAAAGAATCACATGTCAATTTGACTTGTGTGTTCCCACCATGCACTGAATCATGGTTTTCAAGACCTTGTAAATGGCATCTACTTTTCCATTTGATTGAGGATAGTAGGGGGTTGAGTTTTCATGGTGAAAACCCAAATTAGCTCTTACTTCATCCACCATCTTGTTTTGGAAATGTGATCCGTGATCAATGACGATGGCTTGAGGGACTCCAAATCTAGAAATTATGTGATTGAACATAAAGAGTGTGGTAGTTTCACCGTTTTCCTTGTATGTAGGCATAGCCTCGACCCATTTGGAAAAGTAGTCTATTACGACAATGATATAACCATGCACCCCGACTGAGGTAGGATTACAATGCATGAAGTCAATGCCCCATTTTGCAAAGGGGCCAATGGTGATAACTGGATGTAGTGGGGCTAGTGGGTGTGAGCACTTTTTATAATGAAAAAGATGGAAAGGAGGACACTTCTTGACCTCTTCCATACAATCTTTGAAAATGGATGGCTAGTAGTATCCAACTCGTAAGATCTTCTGGGCTATAACCATCCCATAAACATGACCTCCACATGCCCCCGAGTGGTAATCATTTAGGACATGCTCGACCTCATGAGTTAAAAAAAATCTTAGGATGGAATCAATACCACGAAAATATAGTGTATCCCCAATGATCAAGTAATATTTTACGTGGTGACGGATACGACAGAGTTCATCACAGGATAAGTGAGGACCAAAGCGTAGGGTTTGGAGATACAATGTGATATCTCCGTACCAAGGGTCATAAGTACTAATAAAAAGCAATGACTAATCCGTGAGAGAGTCAATGGGATCAAATTCTTGATAAGTACAAGGAAGATCACAAATGAGCTCCATGAATACTAATGAATTTTTAGATTTGGCCTTTCAAACTAGAGATCGAATTCCTGGAGAATCACAATCCAACGCGAATATTTTCCCCCTAATACTTGACGCATGAGAACGTGGTACACAGGGTTAGAATTGACGATAATGGTAGTGGTGCAGAGTAGGATATCGTGACGAAACTTTTGAACAACAATGACTACTTCCATAACTAACTTATCTACATGTGAATAACAGGTTTAAGAGTCGATGAGACCATTACTAAGGTAGTGTCACATGTTCCTGTGTGTTTCTATCTTCCTATACTAAAACCATGTAAATAGTTAAAGTAGAGGCAGCAAGATAAAGGATATAATCCTTGGTTTAATTCAGTGGTTGTAACACGGGCGCATGAGTATTAGAGTACTTGAGATTTTCAAAGGCGTTTTGGGCATAGTCATCCAAAATAAATGGGACATCCTTCTTTAACAATCACATGTAACCATGTGTTTTCTCTGCAAAATTACACACGAAACAACGCAGGTAGTTTTCCTTCCACTGCAAACTTTGAAGTTCCATAATATATGTGGGTGGGGGTAGAGAAACAATGGAATCTACCTTGAGGGGATCAATATGGATCCCATATTTGGAAATGATGAATCCAAGGAGGCATCTAGAATCCACACAGAATATGCACTTATGGGGATTTAAACGGATATTGTAGTGTCGACATCTGAGAAACACAGTTATCAGATGATCGATGTGGAAGTCACGACGATTTGAATGTGCAAGAAGTTCGTCGAGGTAACATTCCACAAAATAATTTACATCGTGAAAGGAATACGAATTAGCCCGTTGGAATGTGGAAACAACATTTTTAAGGCCAAAAGGAAATTTGCGATATACAAATGTACCCCATGGGCAGATGAAAGAAGTTTTATGTTGGTCGACCGGGTGGATCTCAATCTAATTATATCTAGAAAATCCATCCATAAATGAAAAGATGACACTTTCGTCACAGTTGTCAATAATTTGGTCGATAAACGGGGCAGGGTAATTTTCCTTAGGACAAGCCTTATTCATATCCCTGTAATCAATGCAAACTCTAATGGTTCCTTGTTTCTTTGTAACTGGGACGACATTGGAGACCCAATCTGTTAAGGGAACAAGATAAATGAACCCAACTTTCAACAGCTTTTCAATATCTGCTTTGATAGCTGCAGTATTCCTAGGGTGCACTGGATAGATTTTTTTTGAACTGGTTTTGCATCGGGATATGTTTGGATTTCATGCATAACAATAGCATGATCAATCCTGGGCATTTCCTTTTGGATCCATGCAAATACATCACGTAACTGTTTAAACAAGGCCATAAACGTATTGATTTCGTTGGGAGAACAAGTTTGTCCTATGTGAATATGTTCCACGATTCCTGGTTTTACCGAGATGTCTAAAGTGATGGTAGGCATGATGTTTTGTAGATTCCCCTCATTACTATATCCTAGGTAAGAATAGGATATTGAGGGTGAAAAAATACATCTGGTGAAACAATAGTATGAATTGCATTCTCTACCATGTTAAGAGGTGAAAGGAAAAACGATCAATGATGAAGGTCTTCCCATGGAGGCTCATCTAAGCTCATAATATACATGATCAATTCATCAGAGTGAAAATTATGGATTAGATGATTAGGTGATGGTAGGGATGAGTTCCATTGGGGAAGTAGACAACTTGAGGTAGATGCCACTAAAGAGTGGGAATCCGGTAAATTGGGTGCTAATTAGATGGCCTCATAAGTGGCTTCAACAGGGATGAGAGGCATCACGTCTCCAATCAAATCCATATGGTTAATATTGGGCACAATCCATTGGTCTGTTGAGTTGGAGGAGGCTGGGATCATAGATGAGATCATGTTCATCGTGACAACCTATGATGGGGGATCTGGTGTTGGAAAGACTGTTGGGCTCCTAGAATGGATACCTAATTAGGGTAGCTAAATCGGAAGGATACTTTAATTATCGACCAGGGAGCATACAAACTTAAGAGGTGCTAAGCATCGCATGTGCTCTATAGGATAGTCTTCATCATTTTAGGGTGTTGGGATGTATCTTGAAGGTTTATCAAAAAGGAAATGGAAGTGATCTGCTCTTAAACAATGAATGAAGGAATATGAAAATATTGTAAACTTATGAACTAGAAATGCTGAAACTAATAGATCTTTATGCTAAGAATTAAATGCTGGAAGACTGTAAATCTAATCTAAGAAATAAAATGTTGAAAGCTTGGGAAAATTTGATCTAGAAATAAAATACTGAAAACTGGAGGTCTAACTAGAAATTCAATACTAAAAATTAATCAAACTTGAACTATTCGAATCCAATGCTAAAAGTGATAATCGTTTACTCTATTCAAATCCAAAGAAGTAAAACAATTAACTCCTATGTAACTGAACTCATATAAAAGAAATATTCATGGCACCGCGGATCTAAATCATTGTCTAAAATTAATATAGCGAGATGGAAAATAGAGGTAATTATGCCTGCACAAAATGTGTGTACAGGACTATAGGAAGCGTATTGCAGAACTACAGAATCAATGTTGACAAACTACAAATAAAAAGTGCTAAAATGAAATGATCGATGAAATGAAATAAAACTATGTCATTCAAACCATTGTCATGTACTTCATATATGATGATGTTTAAATCAATTAACAGGACATATGAGAAATACCTGAAATAAAAATGAAGCTCCTGACCTACGTGTTGGAGGGGCCCTCTCCAACTTGTATTTTAGGAGTGGAAAAAGTCTTGTAAATGCAAATATTGAAACAACATCACTTCTTCCATTAAAATCGTAACTTCATGTTCAGAAGAGTCTTAAAACATAATTGTCTCGAATAACATATGATGAAGATAACTTCTACAAAAATGGCAACATGGAACTCTTGCTGTAAAATTAGTCACAACAGATCTAATGAACAAGTAAATCAATCACAACAAATGAACATAGAAAATATGGTGTAAAACTGTGCAAAACATGCATCAGTGCTCAATATCCCAATAAGGGTGAATAATTACAATACAATCATCTGACAATGAGTGAGCAATTCAAATTGACTAAGAAGGTCATTTGAATTACTGAATGGTGTAGCTTGGCTCCAACTAGGAGTCCTCATCATCAATCAGTGGTGGTCATCAATGCACAAGAACCAGTCATCCAGGTGTCAATCTGAGTCTAACTGAGTGTAACAAGTGTAACTGAAGTGTGTAGCACTGATATAGGGAAAGAGGCTCAGTTGAGGGCGCATGGGAGGCTTAACTGAAATCAGAACAAGTCATCTAGTCAATCTGGAGGTCCAACGGAGTGAAACAGTCAGTCGGGAGTGAAACTAGCCTCAAATCAAGGAGAATTGGAGCTAACTGAGTGTAACTGAAGTGGAACTATAGTGGTAGGTGAAGAAGTGTGCCCTTCTCTCGCAGTAGGTGAGAAGTGGGCACCTTCCTGACTAGGAGGGATAAAACTTTGATAGAAGGAGCTCCCGGGTGCTAGCATGAAGTGGACAAGGTGCTGGAGGCATCAACCTAGTGACTGGGATGCATGCAAAATGCATGAAAACCCTAGAGTTTGTATGCAAACCCTAATTGCATGCAAGGTCCTGAAAATGATGATGTGGATATCCGAACACCCCCCCTCAAGCTAGACTATGATTTGCAAAAAATAATGTAGGGCCCTGGTAACTAAGACCAAAGGTCATCCCAATTCAATAATCCAAAAGAAAAGAACAATCCATGAATCGAGGAAATGGAGAAAACCTCATGGGAAAACCCCCCCCTCAAAATGGACTGTAACACACCAAAAGATTTAACTGCCCCAAACTCAAGTAGATATGTCTGGAGGTATCTTACTCTTGGGAGTAAATGGATCATGCTCCAAAAACATGTTCTTGAATTCTCCATCAGTGGATGTAAGCGAATGTGGAGACTTTATGAACTTGCTCTTCATACCGAAAATGGTGAGAACAAATTTGAAAATATGAGGATGATCCTAGAACCTGTGATTCGAACCAAGTGACGTAGGAATAGCTCCAATCGGATCAAATAGATCTTGAAACTTGAACTTATTATCAATAGAAGTTAAATCATCTCCAAAAATAGATGAATGGTTTCTTGAGATCTCCTTTGAACCAACAAGGGTGAGATCAAAACCAAAATTAGAAAAAGGTGCATGAGAATTGAACTCAAGCGAATGGTAGTGCTCTTCATCTTCATTAAAAATATGAGAAACTTTGCAAATGATAGAACATAGGTTTATAGAAGACATGCAATCAAGGAGGATGAATTCTTCACCTCCAAAATCAGATTTTACCTCCAAAACATCAAGTAGATCATTATTCTGCATGCTGACAAACTCATGTGAAAGAGAGGATTCAAGAATCTCTTCGAAATCTAGAGTGTGAGTTGGTTTATCTTGCTCAGAATTCGAAATAGAAGACTTTGAGAGAATGAGTGTTGAATCTATAGTTTCTTATTCATCTTGAACAATGGATGAGGCCAATACATGATCCTCTTGGGCTTGTTCTCCAAAAGGCTAGCATGATCCTCTTCTTCCTGCTTTCCAAATTCTCTATTGAGTTGGGCCCATATATCTCATGGATTTTCAGCAGTAGTACTAAGGTAGCGCATACAAGGAGACATAGCAAGACATATTGTCCCAAAATCTCTGTCACAATCATTAAGCCAATCATTCTCCTCTTCATCGGAATCAAAATCTCTTGTAATACCAATACACATATCAAAGAGACATTGTCTCTTCAAGCATGCAATCATCTTTGGTTTCCATTCATCATAGTTGAATGGAGTAAGAATATTTTGTGAAGAAGAATATTCCATCTTTGCAATATCAAATTCAAATGGAGAAAGTAAAAAAACTTGCAAATCACAAGCAAACAAGAACCATTACGGAGCAATAGCTGCAACTGCAGAAAACTGCTACAAAGTGAGCAAAAATTGCTCAATCTTCATGTAGAACACTTGTAGAAAACAAATCTTTTCCCTGCCATGGCTCTAATACCATGTAAAATTAGTCATAACAAATCTAATGAACAAGTAAATCAATCACAACAGATGAACATAGAAAATATGGTGTAAAACTGTGCAAAACATGCATCAGTGCTCAATGTCCCAATAAGGGTGAATAATTACAATACAATCATCTGAAAATGAGTGAGCAATTTAAATTGACTAAGAAGGTCATTCGAATTACTGAATGGTGTAGCTTGGCTCCAACTAGGAGTCCTCATCATCAATCAATGGTGGTCATCAATGCACAAGAACCAGTCATCTAGGTGTCAATCTGAGTCTAACTGAGTGTAACAAGTGTAACTGAAGTGTGTATCACTGATATAGGGAAATAGGCTCAGTGGAGGGCACATGGGAGGCTTAACTGAAGTCAGAACAAGTCATCTAGTCAATCTGGAGGTCCAACGGAGTGAAACAGTCAGTCGGGAGTGAAACTAACTTCAAAGCAAGGAGAATCGGAGCTAACTGATTGTAACTGAAGTGGAACTGCAGTGGTAGGTGAAGAAGTGTGCCCTTCTCTGGAAGTAGGTGAGAAGTGGGTGCCTTCCTGACTAGGAGAGCTAAAACCTTGATGGAAGGAGCTCCCGGGTGCTAGAATGAAGTGGATAAGGTGCTGGAGGCATCAACCTGTTGACTAGGATGCATGCAAACCCTAATTGCATGCAAGGTCCTGAAAATGATGATGTGGATATCCAAACACTTGCTAACCAAGAGGCCCATATATATATCTATTTTGAAACATAGCCTAACTCTATGCTTTAAATGTCGATTATGCTGAATAGGAGTTCTCTTCTACAAATCAGGAAAAGGGCACTGAGCTACTTATGGTCTTTCAGTCTTTGAGCTGGAATTGATGGTTGTCTCTTAGATTACCTATACCTGCTCATACACACTTATTTCCATATAATTAGCTCATAGAAAATGCTTTTAAGCATAAAATAATAACCTCTAAACTACTCTATCAAATAATCAAAACAAATCATTAAACCCCACAAACAAAGGCATTTTCCATATCCATTATTGTGTTTGTGTGGCATAAAAGGTTTATAAAGTACCTAATTTGGGGCTCATCATCTCCCCCAAACTGAAGGATTCACCCATCCTTGGGTGACACATTTTGTTCATGGATAGCTTCTCTGATGTCCCAAGCAACGATCCTGGGAGACCCTGCCTGCCTATGATAGCCATGGGTTTGGCCATCTCTGGCCCATGTTCTTTTCTCTTCCTCCTCGTCAATTTGTGCTTTGATAATTAATGGGAGAAAGAATGGTGGATTGAGCTTCATTCCTATCCATCTGAGCTGGTGTTTGATCAAGGATTCCTTGTATAATTTTGCCTTAGTGAGTTCCGTTTCTAACCTAAGGGGGGAGTGAGGTTCCTTCTTCTTCAAATATTCTTCAATTTTTTCCAACCTCTCACTGATGGCCTCCTGTACCTCCTTGTATGTGCATTGAAGGGTACGATCAAAATGCGTGATTGCCTCCTGCTATTTTTCAAGCAAGATAGGAATTAACTCTTCATCTGTGGTGATAGTTTGGTGGTCCTGAATCAATTTTTTAGGATGAGTCACCTCACCCCTGATCCATAATGGGTTTTTCCACTCCTCTACAAGATATAGATGATCATCTTGTGCCCTCTCTACCTCATGTTTCATCCAGGAGCATAATGCTCTTCGCTGGAAGTTGCCTATGTAGGGAATGTTAAAATTTGAGCATTAATTCATAATATTCTAGGATCTTTACTGGGAGAATAACATGTATAGTATATCAATGCATATCAAGCATAACAAGTATGTCAATCATCACAAGAATCAAAATCTTGAGAGACAATAGACACACAGAGTTTCAGTGGGGAAAACCCTAAGGTGAAAAACCCCACAACTTCCTCAGAGATAGATAGAACAATAGCACAACCAAAGTACAGGATATAGACTCCTCTTAGTAGCTGATCCTCCTCCTCACAAGTGCGCCACTTTTCGATTGAAGGAAGAATGAGTTTCTGAGTGATCCAAATAGATATTTCCCGATCTCTATTTATACTTGTTTTGTTTTCCCAATAACCTTATGGGGATGCCTTGTCTAGCTAGGTACAATAACCACATATTACATAAATCCAGGCCAACCCCTTACAAGGTGGTCTAATAACCCATCAGCAAGTTAGTACACTTGCGACACTTGTCAATACAAATGACGACACTTCCTTATAGAGGAATAACCCATCTCTACAAGGGTACAATAAATATATAACTAAAATACATTCTGAAGTTACATATACATCAACACTCCCTCTTAACTAGGAAGGTATTTCTCGACACAGATTTTCTAGCACAAGTCTTCTCCTCTGGATCATCATCATCAATGCATCAACCTCGAATCATCATCATTGTCACTGCTACTGCTATCTCAACCAATCTCTGAATCTACATGTCATAGGAAGTTCTACAGAGCCAGTCCTTTTTCATACTGGATGTAGGCCCACCACCTGTAGGTCTTCATCACTGGCCATACTGTGGAATCCTCAAGACTTATTACGTGCGTCACAAAACCTCACAAGAGCATCCCAGGCTATTACGAGCACACAGCTCTACCTGTAGGATCTCCCAGGGCCATATTATATGTGACCTCACCACAAAACCTCGCAAGAGCATCCCAAGATGTTACGAGCACACGGGTCTACCTATAGGATCTCCCAGGGCCAAATTACATGTGGTCATGGCAAAACCTCGCAAGAACATCCTAGAACTTATTACGGGCACACAGCCCAACCTATCGGATCTCCCAGGGACATATTATATGCCATAGGACAAAACCTCGAAAGAGCATTTGCTAGATATCCCAGGGCCAAATTATATGCCATAGGCAAAACCTCGAAAGACTATCTACAGATCTCCCAGGTCTAAATTATATGTCCTCCCAAAGCAAAACTTCGAAAGAGCATTTGCCAGATATCCCAGGGCCAGATTACATGCCATAGGCAAAACCTCAAAAGACTATCTGCAAATCTCCCAGGGTGAAATTATATGCTTATCTGCACAACCTGTTCCACGGCCATAGAGTATCAACCTGATACTCACCATACATCATCTTGATATACACATGATCATCATGATCATCATCACTGCATCGTCCTGATGCATGTCATCTGGAGCAACATCCTGAAGCTCGTCATCCATGATCATCTTGATCATACAATGCATCTACCTGATGCATACCAAGTATCTACTTGATACATATCATCATACATTATCCACCTGATCATACAATGTACCCACCTGACACATACATAGATACATGATCCACAAAATGTATCCACCTGCTATATATCAACATACATGATCTACCTAATCATACACAGTATCCACCTAATACATATACAGATACATGGTCCAAGAATCCAACATGATGCATATACAAATACATATAAATGATCCAACTGATCATATACAGCATCCAACATGATGCGAATATACATATAAATGATCCAACTGATCATATCCAACATCCAACATGATGCGTACATACATATACAGAGCAGTAACTGGAGCATCATCCTGATGCTCATCATCCAGCGCTTACATCCACAGCCATGTGAAGGATCGTTCTTCCAACATGCTTGGAATGGATTCTGCAAATGTGTCCACCACTTCTTCCTCGAAGTGTCATCAATTTGAAGAACACCAAGCCTCTCTCTAAAGTACTCGAACTTCACTCTCGCTAGTGGTTTCGCCAGCACATCTGCAATTTGCTCATCCGTCGCAACATACCGGAGCTTCACTGCTCCTCTCTGCACCATATCCATGACATAGTGATATTTGATCTGTGTATGTTTCGACATGTCGTGAAACACTGGGTTCTCAGACAACTTTACAAAACTCTGGTTATCACGGAAGATACCAGTAGCATCCAACGGGAGATCAAATAAATTAGATAGTAGCTTCCGAAGCCATACTTCCTCACAACTAGCTGAACAGGCTGCAACTTACTCTACCTCAGCTGTCCTCAGTGCTATGTAGGAATGCTTCCTGCTAAAGCAAGAGATCACACCTGATCCCATACTGAAGTAGCACCCAGTTGTGCTCTTCCTATCTGCAACACTGCCTGCCCAATCTGAGTCAACATAACCCTGCAGGTTAAAATTTGATTCGCTTCATACTTGAGCCCATAATCAACTGTACCCTTCAGGTACCTCAGAATATGCTTTACAGCAACCAAGTGAACACTCCTCGGATCTGTTAGGAACTGGCTCAATGTGTTCACTGCAAAGCAAATATCTAGTCTCGTGTTCATCAAGTACATCAAGGACCCAATCATCTGACGATACATTGTGATATCAACCGGATCAGATGAAGCATCACATAGAAGCTTCAGATTTGATGCCATAGGTGTAGCCATGGCCTTGCAATCCATCATCCCGAACCTCTTCAGGATATCTACTGTATACTTCCCTTGTCCAAGGAATATCCCATCTGCACTCTACCACACTTCCATGCCTAGTAAATAGTGCATCATCCCCAAGTCCTTCATCTCGAACTCGGCAGTAACCTTCCTCTTGGTATCAGCAATCAAACTATCATATCTTGTTACAAACAAGTCATCCACATACAGGGGTAGTGTCACAGGATTTCCTTCCTCAACCTTGTAGTAAAGGTTGGAATCTGCTTTACTCTTGGTAAATCCCAAACTAGATAGGAAATTGTCCATCCTACCATACCAAGTCCTAGGAGCTTGCCTCAAGCCATACAAGGATTTCTTCAATCTGCACAGATATGACTCCCTGTCATGTGTTTCAAAACCGAGTGGCTGCTCCACATACACTTCCTCTTCAACTAAACCATTCAAGAAGGCAGTCTTGACATCCATCTGATGTATCTTCCATTTCATCACTGCAGCCAGAGCAAGTACTGATCTGATGGAAGTGTACCTGGCTACAGGAGCAAAAGTTTCTTCATAATCTATTCCCTCTTTCTGAGAGAAGCCACGAGCTACAAATCTTGCTGTATATTTCTCTATGCTACCATCTGCAGCATGCTTGATCTTGTAGATCCATTTGGAAGTCACAACAGACTTCCCTTCAGGCCTTGGGACTGCATCCCAAACATCATTCTTCATGATCGACGGATCATGGCATTCTTCCCGTATCCTGGGAACTTCAATATCTTCAATAGATAATTTTGTTGCTTGAACAAATGTTGTAGTCCTTCTTTTGTAGGTGAAGGTCACGATCTTTCCTACAAAACAAGTTAAATTGCATGATTAGAAACATCTCATAATTTTCAGAACAAATTCTTTCACATAAAGAAATATGTCATACAGTCATGCAATTGTTTAAGCCAATGCTTCAATACAACATTTATCCATATCCCGTAACTTTCTAGATGCCTTCCAATCTCTACTAGAACATTGTTAAGAGTGTGCACAACTCCCAACATGTCAGTAAAGAGGTTTCATTCTAGATAAGTAGCAATGAAATGTTGTACAGTGCCATAGGCCACTTACCCATCATATGCATATTAGTAGTATACTGTTCATTAATGCAAATATGCAAAATACACAACCTAAGTCTAGGAACATAAGTATATACATCATTGAACAATATTATTTAAACAATCAAATATACAATAAATGACAATTCAAATACTTATCTTTGTTTGTTTGTTGTTGGGTGGACTCCCTCTCAATATTTGCTTCCTTGCATGAACTGCTGGAGTGTGCTCCCTCTCGATCTTTGCTTCCTCGATTACCTGTCCTAACTGCTTCTTCCCATAGATGCATAAGCAAATTCTAGTCATGCAGCATTGTTCGTGCTGCCTCCACGATTGTTCTTATTCTTTCTTTCTACAACTCCATTCTGTTGTGGATTGTAGGGAGCAGTCAACTCCCTCTTAATCCCTGAATCACTACATAGCTTCTTGAAGTCACCTAAAGTGAATTCTCCACCATTGTCGGATTTGAAAGTCTTGATCTTCTTATCAGTTTGGTTTTCCATCAAGGTTTTGAATTCCTTGAACTTATCAAACACTTCATCTTTGTTCTTCAAGAAGTAAAACCAAGTCTTCCTGGAGAAGTCATCAATGAAAGAGACATAGTAAGCATACCCACCCAGAGAACTGTATGACATCTGACCGCATATATCCTACTGGATGATTTCCAAGATTCCTTTAGCATTGCTTTCACTTCTTGGAAATGCTTTCTTAATGTTCTTTCATTTTGCACATCCTTTGCAAACACCTTCATGCTTGGTCTTAATTTCAGGAAGACCTTCTACAGCCTTACTTGCAATTGGTAATGCTCTGTAGTGCATATGTGCAAGTCTTCTATTCCAAAGTTCACTTGGCTCCATGGAATCATGTACCATGGCATGTTCAGGTTGTCCCTTCAATTTATACAAACCTCCCTCTTGCTCTCCAATCACCACTGCATCATCAATAGTTTTACCCTTTGGCTACATTAGGACTTGGCCATCTACAAATGCAACCCTCATGCCTTTTGCATCCAAAGCAGATATGGAGAGAAGATTCTTCTTGAGCGCAGGTACATAAAGAACTTCTTTCATCTTCAAAGACTATCCTGAATCTAGGTTGTAGGAGGCTTCACCACTTCCTTTGATAGGGTATTGATAATCATCCCCAAGTTTGGGGTGATTCATGTTCAGATAGGTTTACAAAAGATTCTTTAAACCCAGTCATGTGTTTGGAAGCCCCACTGTCAATAAGCCAATCATTACAACCATGAGAGATAGTACCTATGAGAGCAGAGATTAGAACATACTCTTCTTCACTTGATGAGTCATCATCACTTTCTATCCTAGCCTTCTTCTTTGGAGGTTCACCATCCTCGACAGCATGAGCATGGTACCTTCTTTTGTTTCCCTTCTTCTTATTGTTGAAGTTGTTGTTGTTATCCCTTTTGTTCTTGGGACAATCTGAAGCAAAGTGACCTTTCTCATTGCATGTGAAACATCTTAGATCCTTCTTATTCTTTTGTTGGTTGTGATAGTATCTCTTGTAATGAGAGTGCTCCTTCTTGGGCTTGCTTCTTTTGGTGTGAGCTGTGAGAGCTTGCTGTTCACCTCCCATCTTTTCTTCTGGAGCTACAATCCTAGCTTCTTCTTGAGAGCATTCCTCCCACAGTCTACTGAAAGAGATCAATTTCTTTCTTGCATAGATTCCTTGAATAAAGGAGTCCCATGACCTAGGTATGCCATTCAGAGTGGTCATCACAATTTCTCCATTCTCCACTATTTCATCCACAGCTTCAAATTGTTCCTTGATCTAAGATACCTTGGAGAAGTAAGATTGAATGGTCTCTCCATTCAACATCTTGACCCCTTTCAATTGATTCTGCAGAGTCATCTTCCGATTTATGTTCTTCCCTTCAAATAGCTTGGTCAGGGAGTCAAACATCTACTATACTGCTTTTCCAAAATATGTGGAGAGAAACCCAATAAAAAAGAAACCCTAGTTTCTATCACTACACAATGTCTTCTTCTCAGGTTAGCTCTAATACCATGTTAAAATTTGAGCATTAATTCACAATATTCTAGGATCTTTACTGAGAGAATAACATGTATAGTATATCAATGCATATCAATCATAACAAGTATGTCAATCATCACAAGAATCAAAAGCATGAGAGACAATAAACACACAGAGTTTCCATGGGGAAAACCCTAAGGTGAAAAACCCCACAACTTCCTCAGAGATAGATAGAGCAATAGCACAACCAAAGTAAAACCAAAGTACAAGAGATAGACTCCTCTTAGCAGCTGATCCTCCTCCTCACAAGTGCGCCACTTTCTGAGTGAAGGAAGAATGAGTTTCTGAGTGATCCAAATAGAGATCTCCCGATCTCTATTTATATTTGTTCTGTTTTCCCAATAACCTTATGGGCCCGACTTGTCTAGCTAGGTACAATAACCACATATTACATGAATCCGGGTTGACCCCTTACAAGGTGGTCTGATAACCCATCGGCAAGTTAATACACTTGCGACACTTGTCAATACAAATGACGACACTTCCTTATAGAGGAATAACCCATCTCTATAAGGGTACAATAAATATATAACTGAAATACATTCCAAAGTTACATATACATCAACAGGGATTAGGTGACTAGTTAGGTGAGCTCGGCACCATGAAGTTGTGCAAGAATAAATTGCACAATTGATCCTTTTCCAACTCTGTGCAGTTCAGAGAAGTGTCCACAAATTCCCTTAGAGTGTTCAATTCCAAAGGCAGGCCTTGTTTTAACCTCTGCAGCTGGAACTTTCCCCACTTTTCCTTTAAGTAGACCGTATAGATTTTGGATGATGGTCTGAGTTGCAATATTCCATCATAGATTTTTGTAGTGATAGTCAATGTATCCTCTAATTGCTAGATTTTCTGGTCTTTCTAAGCCAATTCTATCCGAGCTTGGCCCAATTTCTCCCTTAGTGCTACATTTTGTTGTTCTACCAGCTTCAATTCCCCTGCGTGCTGCATCTTCAATATCTGGGTCTTCTTCTGTACAAACAGTGGTGGTGCTGGTGAAGTTGGATGGCTTCTGTGAATCCTTACTTCAATTTTTAATGCTGACAATGCCTCCCTAACTTTTGCTAATTCCGTCAGTGCCTCAGCTAGCTGGTCAGTGGCTCCAGGGTTTACATTTTGACCAGTGGGGCTTACATTTTGATCAGCGGGGTCCCATTGGTAGGAATCCTATTCTTCTGGTGTGGTTGGGTGGTCCTGGTCTACCCACTCGTCATCATCATCAGATAAGTTTTGAATTATGGGGCTGGGCACTTTTTCTACCTTCTTTTCCTGTTCATTCTTGGGATGCTGTGGGATCCTCTTACTTCGCCATTTTGCTCCTTGCTTGCTAGTGGAAACCCCTGATTCTTTTTGGCGGGAGGCATATTTTGAATGTTTTATTTTAATCAGGGTATCAACCATAACTTCATTGTCGCTATCTAGGTCAATCTTTCTCTTAGCTCCTGATATGGAAGTGGATTTTTCCTTTGACCCTGAAGCTAGGGGTATGCCTACATTAGGTGTACCCCTCATTCTCTGCACATCATCTAGTGAGATTACCACAAACTCCTTCCATGAAAGTTTTGGAATGTGTACCTTTAATTCTTCACAAATTATCAATTTGATTAGCCCATGGTTGGCTAGCGCATCTTCTTTTCCTTGAACTACCTTTCTACTCATTTCTCCCAGAGATTGGAGAAGATAATAGGGAATGATGATGTTTTTATTTGGTGTGATATGGATCCTGTACCTCAGAAGCTCCAAAATTCGGAAGTGGAAGAGAGGGAAATAGCTCAGCCTCTCTGTACACGTTACATATTTCTGAACGACAACAACTATTTCATCCCAGGGTCCTGGCATGGTGACTCTCTTGACTCCATTTTTGTCTTCTTCATAAAATTCTCCTAGTCCGAAGAAGGCTTCCTTTGCACTCTAGTTGGCTTCCTGGTCATCCTTGCTCTGGTGTAGACCCATGGGAAGTCCTGTGAATTTTTCAATTGCCTCCTCATCTAGTCTGATAGGTAGTCCCCTTACCCGGGTGAGAAATTGTTCATCTTTGATGTGCTTGAAGTTCCTTGTGAATTCTAAAGACACCTCTGTATTAGACCCTCTCATCCCTGAGATGAAGGGCATCCAACCTGCATTACGGAGGATTGATAAAACCTGTGGGTTTTCATAAATGGGCTTGTAATCCTCTGGTTCACTCTTTTTGAACCCCTTTGTCATCTTGAATTTTCTACTATAATAGACAAACCAAAAACTTTGAGTGTGGCTGGCTTACCTCAATTGGTCGGGATTGATCACAGGTTCAAGGGTAGCTTGCTGGCTGAATGGAAACATGAATTTTTGGTTTTCTTGCTTCTGGAAAGCTTGTATTTCAATAATGGGTCTTTTTTGTAGATTATGCTGCCTTATTTAGTTGTTTTCATGCACTTATCCCAATCATCGTGCATCGTACTTGCTACCTTATACATTCCTTTTCATTATTTCACCCCGCGTTTCCTTCCATCATTGTACCCTTCACTACCACTTTGATCATTTGGGGATATAGCGGCTGGATGCAAATGTTGTCATATTCTGACATGTCTGAAGTAGGCAATCATGATTATGTGAGGTTATTCTCTAAACCGTGCCGCCGATTGATCTTATAAGTTGTTCTTAGCTTCGGAAAATAACCGCTTTTGTGGGGATTATGATTCAATTTGAAAATAAATAGAGAGTTAAGTGATTACCTTCCATGCTAGCATACCTGAGTGTATGGTTTGTGCTTTATTTGTATGGGTGCGGAATTTTGTAGTTGAGGTGAGGTGCATCTATAGTTAATTTGGTCATGTCAATAGTGTCGCCGAGTTGCTTTTTTTTTGTTGCCAGTTCCCTTGAGATTGTTGCCTTTGCTTGCATGACTATTCATGCAATCTGTTGATATGATTTGTTCCTTGTGTTCATCTTTTTGTTTGTATTGGTGGTCGGAATAATGATTTGATTTTTGTAGTGGTAGGTTTGCTGTTGTTCTGGATCCCTTGAATTGACTGCTGGCTCGCTTCATTTAGATTCTGAAAGCTTGATCTTTGTGTGTTGGTCTTGTGATGTTTGCTTTGTAGTCTGCTGCTAAATGTTGGCTGGCTCGCTTGATTTTGCTTTCTGGTTGCTTGGTTTTGCTTCCTAGCTCGCTTGATTTGGCTTCCTGGATCGCTTGATTTTTTCTTTTTGGTTCTGCTTTGAAGTTTTTTTGGTTCTGTGTAGGGATGAATCAAGTTCATCAACTTTGTTTGTGAGAACCTGAGTGGATTTTGGTATTGTCCTCTTTCTTTTTTCTTTTTCATTCTTTTCTATTTTTTCATTTTTTTTTCTTTTGATTTTTTCATCTTCTTTTTTCATTTTTCCTTTTTCGATTTTTTCATCATTTTTTTCCTTTTTTCTTTAAATTATTATTATTATTATTATTATTTCTTAAAATCAAGAAATTTTCAGTGATGTTCTAGGCTCTCTATCAGCATTAGATTCTACTGATAGAGTGTCTGTGTGAACTCTTCTCTTGATTTTGGTGTCTTATAGAGTTTGAGTCTCTGTCCATTCACAATCATGGGGAATTTTTCCTCATCTATTGTTGTAATTCTGATAGCTCCATTGTCATAGATGTTTTCAATGATGTAAGGTCCAAGCCATTTGGTTGTCAGATTTCCTTTAAATGTGTGAAATATGGAGTCATAGAGTACTGCCCAGTCACCTTCTTTGAACTTCTTCTGCTTGATGTTCTTGTCATGCCATTTATTTCTTTGTTGCTGGATGATTTCAGTGTGGCCAAGTGCTTGTTGGCATTGCTCGTCCAGTTGATTTAATTGTAGTATTCATTCTTGTTGGATGTCTGAAAGTTCCATGTTCAAATCAACTGCAATCCTCAATGTTTTTATCTCAAACTCAATGGGAAACATTATTTTCTTTCCATATACTTGAGCTCATATGGGGTGAAGCCTGTTGTTGTCTTCCATGTAGTATTATAAGCCCAGACTTCCTCACTTAGTCGGTCTGCCCAATCTCTTTTGTGGAGTTGTATAGTTTTTGTCAAGATCCTTTCTAGTTCTATGTTTGTCACCTCAGCTTGACCATTGGCCTGAGGGTGGTAGGGAGTAGATTTTCTGTGTTTAACCTTGTTTCTTCGAAGCAGGTCCTCTATGAGGTTGGATGTAAATTGTGGGACCTAGTCTAAAACTAGCTCGCGTGGGACTCCAAATCTTTGGAAGATTTGTTCTGTAAAAAAATTGCCACATTAGTTTCATTTGCTGTTGTAAGTGCTGCTACTTCTGCCCACTTTGTAAGGTAGTCAGTGCATACTAGGATATATATTTTCTGATTTGATTGTGGATTGAATGGGCCAACAAAATCAAATCCCCATTTCTTGAATGGTTCCAATGATATTTGTGGATGGAGAGGCATTTCTTCTCTTTGTGTAGGCTTCCCCATTTGTTGACAATCATCACAATGTGAAACAGATTCATAGGTGTCCTTGTGGAGTGTTGGCCAGTAATATCCAGTCTGCAATATTTTATAGGTTGTTCTCTTTGCACCATAATGTCCTCCACATGGTTCATTATAGGTGGAATGCAATATGTCATGGAATTCATCTTCTCTAATGCATCTTCTCAATACTTGATCTGGTCCTTTTTTGAAAAGCATTCCTTCTATCCATGTGTAAGTGGCACTTTGCCTTATGACTCTGTTCTTCTCTTGGTGGCTATAATGTAGTGGAAATTTACTAGAAACCAAGTAGTTTGCTATGTCAACAAACCATGGGATTCTTGTAGAGATTGTAGAAAGGTGCTCATCAGAAAAATTATCATTTACCAGTTCATTGTCTTGTCCATGGGTGAGCCTAGACAAAAAATCAGCCACTACATTGTGTTTTCCTGGCTTATCCAGATTTGTGATGTCAAAATCTTGCAAGAGGAGTATCCATCTTGTGATTCGGGCACTTGTATTAGGTTTGTTCATGAGATACATGATTGATGAATGGTCAGTGTGGACAAACACTTGGTATCTAGTTATGTAGTGCCTGAATTTGTTAATGGCATGTATGACAGCCAAAAACTCCTTCTCGGTGACTGTATAATTTAATTATGCTCCTGCTAAATTTTTAGTGATATAATATATATCATAGGGCTTCTTCTCTCTTTCTTGTCCAAGGAAAAATCCAATGGCCTTATCTGATGCATCGAAGTGGATGTGGAATGGAAGTGCCCAATTTGGTCCTTGGAGTATTGGAGCTGTAATTGTTTTCTCTTTGAGTTTGTCAAATGATAACACACAATGTTTTTTCCAAATGAATTCTGTGTCTTTTGTGAGAAGAGAAAACATTGGTGCAACAATTTTGCTATAACTCTCAATGAATCTTCTGTAGTATCCTGTTTGTCCAAGAAAA
Organism: Larix kaempferi; assembly: GCA_027924585.1. Taxonomy (NCBI): domain Eukaryota; kingdom Viridiplantae; phylum Streptophyta; class Pinopsida; order Pinales; family Pinaceae; genus Larix; species Larix kaempferi. Next base: position 4,879,104 of record BSBM01000893.1, read on the forward strand.
CTTCTCACATCTCTCTGTTTCATAGGTGGTGGCAGTGTTCTGATGACTGTGATTTTTCCTTGATCAACCTCAATTCCTCTCTGTGAAATATGGTGTCCAAGCATGATGCCTTCTTCCATGAGATCTCTGCATTTATCGTTTCTCAGGCATAAGCTCATCTTGATACATTTTTTCAAAACCAATTCTAGATGTTTTAGTGCTTGGTTGAAATTCAGGCCATAGGATGTGAAGTCATCCATGTAGACCTCCATTTGGTCATTAATAAAATCAGAGAAGATGCTTAAGACTACCCTTTGAAATGTTGATGGGGCATTACAGAGCCCAAAGGGGAGCACTTTGTATGCATAAGTGCCCCATGGGCATGTGAATGTTGTTTTGTCCTAATCAGCTGGGTGAATGAGGATTTGGTTGTACCCACTGAACCCATCCAAGAATGAGAAAAATTTGTTCCCAGCTAATGTGTCCAGTACTTGGTCGATAAATGGGAGAGGTAAATGATCTTTCTTGGTTGCCTTATTGAGCTCTCTATAGTCCACACAAATCCTACACTTCCTTCCTTTTTTAGGAACTATGACCAATGGTGATACCCACTCACTATCGGAGATTAGGTATATGAACCCTGCATCTAATAGCTTTTGTAATTCTAGCTTAACTATGTCCTTTAATGTTGGGTTCATTCTTCTCTGTGGTTGTCTGATAGGAACAACACCTTCCTTTATATAGATATAATGCTTACACATGTCTGGGTGGATACCCTTCATGTCAGTGTATGTCCATGCAAAGGATTTGTTGTTGTCTGATAGTACCTTCAGTAATTGTTGTTCTTGTCCTGGCTCGAAATTGGAGTTAATATTCATTGTTCTTCCAGGAATTATCTCAATTGTTTTGATCTGAATTGGATGTTGTTCAAGTGTGAGTACCTCTTCCCACATTCTGTCAGAGTTGAGGGTTAATCTCTTTTCTTCTTGTTGCTTACTTGTACCAAGAAAATCTTCAAGCATATCTTGATTAGAAGAAGAATTTTGGATAAACCTATCTAAATGACTATCTTCGTCGATGGCTTTTAGTGATAGGGATTAAGCTTCAATGGTAAGTACAGGTCGTATGTTTTGGTTGGATGTGTCATTATAATCGTCTGTCTAGCTTTGATATTCTAGGTCTAAAGACTTCCTTGCTAGAGGATAAATCGTGATTTTTTCCTAGCTTGGCCACGGGTGATTGTCATGTTGCCCGATCTGCACCCTATGTAAGCATCTGCAGTTGCTAGCCAGGGTCTCCCTAGTATTATTGGGCATCCACTAAGTTTACTCTTCACTTCGATGACTATGAAGTCAGCTGGGTATTCCCAGGATTCTATGTTGATAATTATGTCTTCGAGCATTCCTTCAGGTTTTACTGTCGATGTGTTAGCTAGCTGTAGGACAATAGTTGTTGGTCTGACCATTGATTGTAGTCCTAGGGGTATCATGGTATCCTTAGTCATTACATTTATTGAAACCACTAAATCAATTAGGCTACTCGTGATATGTCTGTTGTTGATGGTCACATTTAATATTGGGCTACCTGGATCAAGGTATTTGGGGTTTACAATGACACCTAGCATTAAATCTGCTAACTGGCCTACTACATTTATCGTGGGTGGGTCACATCTTCTTCTGCTAGGTCTTTTCAAACAATTCTCGTTAATAAACTTGTTATATATTGGCACATCTCTTATGGCCTGTAAAAATGGAATTTGGATGTTTAAGTGCTTCAATTCATTCAGAATCACATTTTCCTCTTCTTCTTTAGTATTTCATATAAGTTTTTCAGGGAATGGAGGGTTTGTATTTTGTGTTTGTGGCCGAATTTCTTCTTCCTAAGGGATTTTCTCATCTGGATACTGAATTTGAGGTTGTGTTGTTTGTTCATGAGCTTCATCTCCTTGATTATTCTATGTATGTGTGTTTTGCAATGTTTTCCCAGACCTGAGATTGATTTCGTTTATTTCCAAGGTATCCACTACATAAGTAGGGAATTGCATGATTTTAGTGTTATAGGTCTGTTGCTGTCCTGACCTGTTGTTGTTAGGGTTTGGAATCAGTTGGGAAGGGATTGGTGGAGGTATGCGAGGTGGTTGGTTATGTGGGGGCGACATGATGAGTGGCTGCTGCAATGGAGCCCTCTAATTTGATGAATAAGGATATTGATTTCCATAATTCATGGTTGGTTGAGCAAAAGGTGGGTGGTATGGAGAGTAAGATTGTGGGTAATAAGGTTGTTGATATGGTTGGATTTGCTGCCACTGGTTTGGAATTGGCTGAGATGACCACGGGGCTGGTACTGGGTTCTAATTTTGTTGGTTACTTCCCTGATTATAGTAGGCTTGGTTGTTGGGTTGGTAAGGCCTAGAAAAATTATTTCTCCTTTGATTGACGAAACAGAGTTGTTCTATTGCACCTTCAGCTGTGGGCTCTTGAATAGCATATTTGCATGAGGGTAACAGAGGAAATTTATCGATGGAGTGATCGTCAGTGCAGAGGCCACATATTTCTATGGTGTTTAGTGTGCACTGCCCCTTCTCATGTTTTTTTTTTTTTTTTTTTTTTTTGCAGCGTGGACAAAAGACTGCCAATGCTTGGTTTATTTCATCCTGTTTCTTCTTGATTTGAAGTGCATCAAGTTACATGGACAAGGATTGTAGGATATCATTCTTCATATCATCAAGGAGGTTCCCTAAATTAGAATTTCTAAGATTTGGTCCTGAAGATGTGTAACTAGGGTTTTACCCCTAGCTTGTGCAAATGAGCTCCTACTAAGGAGAAGGAACTCCTTAGTAGCAGTTCAGTAAATTGTAAATTAAAATGCTAAAACAGAAATGTAAATTACTCTAAACATGTGCATGAAACAGAAAAAACAAGATGTAAATAATGGCTTTTGTATTAATTTTACCTCCAATGTGAAGGTTGGTGAAGCTCTTGCAATGGCCCAAGAGGGTTGCTCCAAGCTCCAACTTGCTCCTTCTCTTTCTCCAAATGATGGGAATGGGCCAAAAGGGGCTCTCAAGGTGAAAGTAGCTCAAGGGTGAGCTAGGGTTTCAAGAGCTATTTTGGCAGAGTAAGGGTGCTTATGATTGTGGATGTGGAATAAGGGGTCTCCATCACCTATTTATAGTTTTTTGGTGGTGGAGTGCTGGCCCATGGTTTTGGGAACCATATGGTTTAGGTCAGCTGTATAGGGTTTTTCCTCCTTTTCCTCATTATTTTGTATTCTTTATTCCCTTTTTAGAGGGTTTTTGCTATTTTTAGAGCAATTTTGGATATTTTTGGAGGAAAAAGGGGTTTTTTAGCCTTTTTGAGGCTTTTTTGATGGTTTTGTGGCCTTTTGGAGGCATTTTGGGCCTTTTGGAAGCTTTTTAGTGGGATTTTCAGGGTTTTCAAGGGAAATATGGTAGGAAAATGGACAAATGAGCCATGTAATGGGGTAGATGAGGTAGTGAACACTTTCTGGGTGTTAATAGATTGCCCCCTGATCTGTGAGGGCAGGAGCTCATCGTATGGCCGATGGACATCATAAGTCATGTAAGGTTTTCCTAGGGTGTGGAGAAGAGAAGAAACAAACTGAAGCCCAGAACAACGATCCCGAACAAACTGCAAGAACTAAAAGTATATAACCTCAATAATGGATGAGGAATCATCTGATCATATGGACGAGGTGGGCATTCCCATGCCCATTTCAGGATATAACATAATAATAACAATGGGGTCCAAAAAATGGGGACCTGAAAGATACATGACCTCAAATAATGAATGAGGAAGAATCTCAATATAGGGACGAGGCAGGCATACCCATGCTCATATCAAGATACATAAAAAGAACCGTGAGGCCCAAAAAGAGGGACCTGTAAGATACATAGAGAACCACTGTGTACATCATAAGAGTCCAGAGGGGACACAAATCTGGGACATACTGCTGGGCGGACCATGTCTGAGCTGAAAAAATGGGTGCACTGGAAGAACATCAGTGCTGCGGACGGGGGTACCAGAGGAACTGATGAGCTGCTGGATCATAATGACAGGGAGCCCGGACCTCAATGGTACACTGAACTGGGACTGAACTGGGTACTCAAGGAAGCAGATAATTGGCTGGATTTCGAATACAATTGCCAACGTAGCCCGGATATCCACGGGAACATATAACTGGGCATTCCGAAGTGACTCACCAATGTGCTAGAGTCGGGGGAAATCTAGGGTCTTCGACTAAAAATGGAAGGGATATAAACCCTGCGTGATTCTCAATGATGCGATCAAGGTGCTGAAGTCGAGCATGTGAGAAACAACCATTCGAAGAGGCAATAATGACTCCTCCCAAAATGGTTCGTAGGCACGCACCACAGATGGTGATGGGTCCAAGGCGCATGGGCCTCTGGGTCTATCCTCTGGAATAGAGGGGCTATCGTCAATAGAGGGAGACCTGCAACTACCAAGGCAATGATGCTTCCTTGATAGGAGCGCGAGGTGGAGAACCGAAGTGTGAGAGTACTGATGGCAGGACTGACAAACTGTGGGGGCACAAACTGTGGAGTGGGTGAACTCAAACTTCCTTTGTTCAGAGTATGATGACGGGGATGATCGGGAAGCATATGAAACTGACTAAGGGGAAAGGGATCATAGCTGTAATGGATCAAGGATGGTGACTGGGATGAGGGAGACTCAAGCGGGTATAAAATGGTAGGAGACTGCAGAATACTCTGAACAAAGGCGACCGGATTGGGGGTGCTGCCGAGATGATTGATCATAGTGCCAGGAGGAATGGGGGGACTTCTTCATGGGTTAGGGAACTAGAAGAAGTGTGTATAAAATGGTACTGTCGTGTGGATTTATACGAGCCCAGGACAGTTCATGATCGTGGTCGCTTTCAATTTTAAGGAGTCTGAAAGCGATAAGAAGACTCTGAAGTAATGGAATGGTACTGTCGTGTGGATTGATATGAGCCTAGGACAGTTCATGCTCGTGGTTGCTTTCAATTTTAGAGAGTCTGAAAGCAAATAAGAAGACTCCAGGGGGTTGCTTTTTCATGTGTTAGTCTCCAAGGCCCAAAGAAGCATAAAAGGATGCAATGAAGAACTCTTCTAGCCGGTGTGACTAGAGTATTCCTTTTTTGTAATTAGTCTACCAGGTCCGAAAAAGGGTTAAACTTAGACCAGATAGACGCCCTTTCAGGTACTTTAATGAGCATGAAAGGAAGCAAGATTGCTCGGTGATCTTTTCATTGTTTTAGGAGTCAGAAAAGAGCTTAACATAAACTCCCTAAGTGCCTTTTTCATAAAGGACTTGTCCGGCCCGAAAAAGGGATAAAATTATACCGAACAAAAGGAATGGCCAGGCAAGGAGGAAGTGTTCAATCAAGGAACATTGAAGATGACCAAGAACGAGCGTAGGGGGGAACACTAGTGGGCCTCCTTGCGGGGTGAATGAATGGTGGCAAAATAACGAAATATTTGCAGTATGATAGGATTGGAGGGCTCATGTAAAAATGTGGAACAATCCGATGGCGGCCGGTGTGGCTCACAAACTGAGGCAGCAAGGTGTCGGGACACAATGTTGAAGCTGTATCAAGTGAGAGTGAGAAATGGCCTCAAGCATCATCACGAGCTCAGAAAAATGAATCCGATGATATAAAACATGCTAAAAACAGAGAGCAGTCGAAGTGGCACGCAAATCGAGGAGACTAGTGGTGTCTAAAAAATGGGCAAAATGGATGTGGAAAAAATAAAGTAATGAGGTTACCATCATGACGGTCTCGTTGTGCTAATTCCAGTGGTGGAAACGGTTCGAAAAATGGACTCCGTATGGGTTCAGAATGGCCAAAACAAGAAAAAGTCAACGGACTATAAATAGTGAGTGGGTCCAATATGACAAGTGGAATGGGGTTTGAAACCCATGTGGTATAGGCAATAGGATAAATGAATCCTGCCTTGCGAAGCTTCTCAATCTCGGCTTTAACAGCTGGGAGCTTTGAGGGATGAATGGGGCGCTATTTCTGATGAACGAGGGGTACATCAGGCCATGTGTCAATGTGGTGTTCTATAATAGTGGGGTCGAGACCAAGCATTTTGGTATAGGACCAGGAAAAGACATCACGGAACTCTTTGAAGATTTTTTTTGTATTCCTCAATCTCTTGCTCACTACAGGAGGCTCCTAAAGTGATGATTTCGGGGGTGCTTCCGGGGGCAGCGATATCAATTTGGATGACAGGTGAGATGTTGGCCATGTTACCCTCCTCGAAGGCGTCAGGAGCAGGAATATGATCCTTAAACCAGTCGACCTTGGTGGGAAGGAAATCCTTAGATTCAACTGCAAATTGGGTAGCGGTGCTAGAGGACGATTCATCTGGGAGGAAGTAGGAACGATCGTGCATGTCATCCCAGGGATAATCTGGGGCAGTGAGAGCCTCGAGAATCTCCTCATCAGTATGGAAGGTTTGGGTGGTCAAATCGGTTGACAAAGGAGTAGTGGTTGAAGAGATCATATAAATGGTATTAACCTCTCCTGAAGGGGAGGAGACCGGGGGGTGGATCTCCTCAATGGTGGGTGGTGCCGTCTCAAGATCCAGATTGTTCATCTCATAGAGAGCTGCTCGGTAATCGGGGAGATCGGGACAGTTGTCACGTCCCCATTTTGACCCCCTTTTTCACTAAAGTGTAAATGATGTAATTATTGTAGCTTAATCATGGTGAGGAGCTCAAGGCCAAGGCCCCGCCATTGATTTGTCGTTTTATGTACCGAAAATTAAGAGATAGATTCCTATGGTTCTTGTGCTAGAAGGGCACGATGTAAATAAGACATCATGTAAATACGAATTTAATGAAAAAGAACCCACAACCGGATACGCAATGCAACAAAGAGATGGGGGCATGATCTTTACAAGGAATAGGGAGGGGAATTATTCAAACCCTTGAACCAATGGTATTAATCCATGTGTCAATGGGAAAACCCATAAACCACCAACTACCCATTTTGTCTCATGCACCCAATCATTTACTTCTTCCAAAGATTGGTTGAGACAATAAATTCCTTGGGATGGGAGAGGTATGGCTATCAATTTTTGTGCATGGGCAAGCCATCAACTTGGAAAATCATTTTTTTTGCTTGTGGGGCAAGAAAACCCCCACGAAATTGGCCCAAAAGCCATTCTTCACCCATGGCCATTCTTCCTCTCATGCATCCTGAGCTCCCTGAAGTTTATCCTCACATATTTTGGCCATAACCCTGCGTTTTTCCATGCCCAGAAACTCGTTTTTGTATTTTGGAGCAGCTGGGGAAGGAGGGATGTGATTTTGGACTGAGGGAGAGGTCGTTTTTGCCCTTGGGGAATTTTTCTGAAATGGGTTGCTCTCCTAATCGATTTTCCTAGTTACAAATTCGTTTTGAGTCTACCCACGTTTTTCTGGAACTGGTAGAAACCCACTGTTGGAAACTTCACTGTATAGGCGTTTTTCTCATGCCCAACACTTATGCTTTTGATGATGCATGCACCCATCTCTTAACAGCCTGAGAAACCCAATTGCTGATTGGCTTGGCTGATTTTGATATACCTTTGGCTATGTGAGAGCCTGTTTTCCCCTTTTTCCTTATGGAGATCATGCCCAGCTCGGGGGTGGCAGTGGTGCTGAGAGATTGAGGAGCACACTGGCCTACGGTTGGGTGGAACATTGCAGAAGTGTAGCTGGTTGCTCAGGGACTACTTTCGCATAAGATAAGTATTCTCTTGTTTGTAACTTTGCAATTGTTCCTTTGATGAATATTTTCCATGTGTGAAGATTGTGTAATTCATAAATAAATTTCGCTGTGTTTTTACGAGTTTATGCAATTCCATATGACCTTTTATAATTCTGCCAAGGTCCCTATTTAATGGCTGTTACAGAATAGCTTGAATGTATGTTAGATATAAACAAGATTTATTTAAATTCCATTGTGCTCTACAGCCTGCACACATACATGTCTTGTGTCAATAAGTTTAATGAATGGATATGGGGCTAATTGCCCAGATTGAGCACCACGTCCTTCATCTTCTTTTAAATTTAATGTTTATTTACTGTGTATGGGGCTAGATGCCCGGTTTAACCTCACGATCCTCTCCATCTAGCTGGTAGGATGGGAGGGGACGTGACAACAGTGATGGGAGTAAGGCTCGTAAACACCGCATATGGCATAGGGGTGGTTGGTATGCAGGGATTTATCGTGAGGCTTGGGGGTGGGGGTGAGTTTGACAACGGGAATGTTGGGGTCATCGTCGAGCATTTGCATGTGTTCCTGCAATGCTGGTAATTGTGGACATTGATGAGTGGGGTGACCTAACTCATCACACAAGGAACATTTGGGAGGAGCACGAACCGCAAGAGGAGGTTTAACTGCCTTGGGAGGCGGTGTAATAGTGGATGGCTGGGGGCCTTTGCCCCCAATGGGCTTGGTCAGAGGAGGGGGGTTCATGGAGGACGAAGGGGTAGCGACACCGGGAGGTGGTTGACTAGTAGTGACAATGGGTTGCACCGGTTGGAGGACAACATCTGGTGTCGATGGGGGAACGGGAGGCGAAAGGTACCAAACGGGTAATTCGAAAGTTAACCCAGGGAGGATGAGGGTAGCCATAACCGGGGCGCTAACTACTCCCGAGGGAGGGATGAGGAAAGGAATGGTATGAATGGGTGTAACACCAATGTGACTAGGTACCAAAGGGGGTTTAGGAAACAAGGGCGGTTGATTATTAGGAGTTTGTGTGTTATGGGACAGGGTACATAGGTCAGACACGTCAGTGGTGGGTGACGGGGGGGGGATAGACTGGAAGGTGGAGGTCATTGGTGCGTCTGAGTAAACTCCAGGCCCCATAGAGGAAACAAATGAGGTGGTGGTACCTGAAACAGGTTGTTCAACCATGGGGAGAACATTTTCGGGTGCCGCGGGGGGCATTGGGATCATAGTAGGTGAGTTGGTCGACCTTGACCACGCGTCCCTCATGAGGGAACATCATGGTGCGAAAAATGGAAGAAGCAACCGCCCGCATGGCATACATGTAGCTGCGGCCAAGTAAGAGGTTATAATCCAGTTGGGCATTGATTACCTCGATGTCAATGAGTACGGTTTTACCACCTAACTAGACGGGGACATTGGCTAGGAGGCCTTGGGGCTGGGCCGAACGACCGTCGTAGGTGCATAATGCAGTGGTGGACTGCTGAAGAGTAGGAGATCCCAACTTCTGCCATACGAATGTGGACATAACGCATGTGGAGGCACCTTCATCGATGATGCACCGATGGATGACAAGATTTCGAATGGAAACAGAAACTTGGAATGCTAAAGTGGAAGGCAGGCGTGATTCAGACTGGTCCAAATCAAATGCCATCAAGTTCGAATCATTTGGGTCAATAGCCCCAATGGCTGAGAGTAAAGTCTTGCGCTAGGAAGGGCATTTTTTCAAGACTTCTAATGCAGACATGGCTGCGGGAGATTGGGCTAAGTCATCTACAATGTTGTAGTTTGATGCAGCATGCGCATTGGGGTTATTATTGATACCGTGAAGTGGGAAACGAGGTACTTTGGGAGCGCCATCTAGTGGAGGTGGAGGTATACGTAATGCTTGATCAGTGGGATGAGCGTTAGTGGGTTTATCCATGGGAGGGACTTCAGAGGTGAATCCATATTGGTTTCGATGAGTCTGGAGGTTGACATCAGTGGATGACATCATCAATAAGTGGTGGGTCCCTGAGTCAAACATGGGTTGATCAAGAGCAGCGTAAGTTATTTGTTGTTGGGGTGGCACATTGGCTTGAGAGGGAGCCAACGACTGAGTGTTCACTACATCTTGGTTTGGTAAGGGGTTTTGCAGCACCAAAGGTGGCTGCTGAGGTTGTGGGGGGTTGGGTGGTGCTTGAGGAGCCGTATGCCCTTGGCGATGGGCATCGTCAACCTAGAGTTTTCGAGCTCGCTCCAAGTGTGGGCAAGCATGTGTGTAGTGGCCATAGACCCTGCAAATAAAACAAGGATGGTTTGTTCGCAAATTGGGGTTTTTAGCCTGCTTGGGTGGGCGATCAGGGTTTTGGTTAGCGAGGGCTGCATTATTGTTGTCTAGGGGATTAGGAGGTTGACCGCCTTGGTTAGGAGGAGGGTTGTTCCCACGTTTACGGCCCTTGCCATGGTTTTGCTGGCCCTGGTTGCGTTGGTTGTTTTGGTTTTGCTGCAGATTTTGTTGGGCGTAAACTTTTCCTTGGGTAGCAGGTGGGTTCTGGGGTTGCGCAGGTGCTGGAGCAGGCTGCGGTGGATGATATGTAGGTGGAGGCTGCACTGGTGTAGAAACTTGAGGGGTTTGCTGATATGGCTACGGAGCGGGTTGTGCATTTGCCGCAGGGGCTGCCGGTGGCGGGTAATAATTGGGTTGGGATTGGGAAGGCCCAGGAGCTGGTGTAGCCTGCTAGTGGTAATAGGGCTGAGGTGTGACTGGGGGGGTGTAAGCGAGGGGCGCATGACCGAAGCACTGAGGTGGACAGGTGGGTCCATGGGAATGGTGGTGATGTGTCATGGGAGCATATGAATTGGTTGCTCCAGACTGTGAGGTAGCCCGCGAAAGGTCGGGGCCAGGGTTAGGACGTGCGATGGAAAAGGGTTGGGGATGCGAGGAAACACGGCCAATGATGTCGTCTGCAGCATGGGATGCCCCCAGCGCATCGTGCTAGGAGGAATCACTGCGAGGGGCATCAAGTATAATGGTATGGAGATAACCTGACTGAGCGTAAATGAGGTCGAATTGCTAGGCCTTAAGGATGGCCTTTTCTTCAGACTGGGGTCTTTCAGATGCCACATCCTTAGCAATGACAGGAAGAAGGGATTTGAGGAACCAATCTAAAAAGATACGGTTGTCTAAGTTGATCTTGCATAAGCTACGGCGTCGACGCCACTCATGAATGTGGTTCGTGATGTGGGTAGTCGTGTTTTGTCTGCAAGACAGGAGAATCTCAACGCCCGCGTCATAGCGGACAGGTAACTGGAAGAACTGCAGGAAGGTCGAGGCAAGGGAAGCAAAGGTGGCATGGGTCCCATGGGGTTGCTCGATATACCACTTAGCTGTAAAGCTAGTGAAGGTGCGCTGTAACAGATGGAGGCGAATAGAGTCATCCACTATGGAGTTGGAGGAACACCATAGATGGAAGGACATAATATGGTTTTGAGGGTCCTCACCTACCTTGCCCTCGAACTTAGGGATGTCAGAGGGGAGCTTGGTGGGCATGTGAGGCCACGCAGGGTCGTGTCGGATAGGATCGTTGGTCAATCTGGCTAGGTCGGGCAAGTTGAGGCTATCCATGAATGGAAAACTGGAAGAAGGATGTGACACAGTAGTGGGTTGGACCAAGTTGGGGCCAAGGCCCCCAAGTGGAGGGGCAAAGTTTGGGATGTTGTCCCTAAGTGGGGGAACTAAGGTGGTATAGGATGGGCCTGCACCACTATGGGTAGTGTGAGTCACTAGTGGAGTGGGAATAGGTATTCCAGCTGCGGGAATAGGTGCAGTGAGGGGAACGGTAGATGGGGGCCCCATTGAGGGCATACCCAAAGCAGGTTTGGTAACTGGTGTAGTGGTGGATGTGCCACCAATGGTCCCTACCAAGAAAGGAGTGAAAGTCACGCCAGCCATGGGGCTAGTAGGGGCAATGTAAATGGGGTTCTCAGACTCTGCCTCAGAATCAGAGGTAAAGTAAGGGGTGTCAATATCTAGTGACGGAGTCCTATGCCGCTGACGAGTGGAGTCAAGGGACAAGGCTCGAGATCTACGATAAGTGGTATCAAGTGAGGAAGATCTGTGTCTCTGACGGGTGGTGTCAAATGAACCATGCTGTGGGGGCTCGCCCCTGAGGCATCGAGAATGTCTCGGGGACTCAATGGTGACAGATGGTGTCAAATCTCTGTGGGTTGAGGTGAGTAAAAAATAGCTCAAAAACCCTAATGCAACCGAGTGTGCAGAAGGAGAGCTCAAAAAATAAGGCACTCAGGCCAACAACCAACTCAAAACACCCACTGTAATAGCTGTGCTACAATAGGTGGAGTGTCAACAGAGATGGTCAGAATACCAACAAGCAGCAGGTTTCCTAAAAATAAAAAATGGTGGACTCACTAGACCAAAAGGAGGTAAGGGAGCATGCAAACACCTAACTAAAAAGTATTCTGACTCAACTAGACATATCCTCCGCAAGGTGATGAAATCCAAGTTAGACAATATGAATAGGAAAGCCAAGTGGCTAAGATATCCCCCTACTGGGAGGGACACCGAGTAGTTAATCCTAGAAGAATGGCAACTAAGATACCCCATTCATGACATGTCCAGAAAGGTGAATTTGCCATTTGGTCCTTTTACCACAATACCCCTATACAGGGATATCCCGAGAACTGCGAAAGGTAGTCCTTCGGTTATTGAATGGAGTGTGGTATTCCACTCAGGCCTCTGGAACCAGTCTGGCGACTTCAACCCTCCTAGGGGAGAGGCCCTCTGATAAACTGGTCATGACCATGCCAAAAAATACTAGGGGATTTTGGTTCCCTAATTGGACAACAGCTATGTCTCAAGTGTAAGTAATCGAGGGGTGTTATTGGAAGCCTATCCCCCCGATCCTACCTAACTACAAAAATTCTTTTGTGTTCCCCAAGTGGGGTTAGAATATTGGTTGAGTTAAGTAGTTTTTAAGGCTCACTTGAATTATGTGACAGATTGTGTGCTCGTGAGGTGATGAACCCAAAATAAAAGTGCCACAAGGGGGGCAACTTTCTAACTTAACAATAATAATGAATTTGAAACTTTAACATGCAAAATTTTCTGAATTAAAATGCTGAAATTTTAAAAAGATTCTGTAAATGGTACAAAAATTATGTTGCATAAAAGGTTGTAGGGAAGTAGGGTTGCAGGTAGGACAGATGGCTGTGCAGATGCAGAAAATATTGCAGCAAAGGGGCTGGGTTCAAAACAAGGAAAAATCAGACCGCGGGTTTGTGGCGAAACTCAGCAGTCGGACCACGGGTTTGAGAGAAACAGGCGCGGGCAGGTCACGGCTTTCTGGTCGACAGAGGCAGTTGAACCGCAGGAAACAGTAAAAAAGGTGCAGTCAGGTCGCGGGAAAAGGGGTGACAGGCACAGTCGGGATGCAGCAAAAGGGCTGAAAGACGCAGTCAGGACGCGGGAAAATGGTCGATAGGCGCAGTCGGGACGCAGCAAAGGGGCTGAAAAATGCAGTCAGAACGCGGGAAAATGGCCGACAGGCGCGGTCAGATCGCAGCAAACAGGCTAATTAACCGTGGTCGGATCGCAGGTAACAGACTTGAATCTGCAGGCAGGGCGTCGAAAAAAGTCTGAGAGTCGCGGTCGAGTCACAGGTAAATGCCTGAAAGACATGGTCGGGACGCAACTGCAGAGGTTAAAGATGCGGTTTACGGCAGCCGAAAGGAAAAAACGGGAAATTATTGCAGAAAACTAAATTTTTTTAAAACTAAAACTAGAAATTCAAACCAAGGGGAGTCACCAAAACTGTAACTAGGGTTTTACCCCTAGCTTGTGCAAATGAGCACCTACTAAGGAGAAGGGACTCCTTAGTAGCAGTTCAGTAAATTGTAAATTAAAATGCTAAAACAGAAATGTAAATTACTCTAAACATGTGCATGAAACAAAAAAAACAAGATGTAAATAATGGCTTTTGTATTAATTTTACCTCCAATGTGAAGGTTGGTGAAGCTCTTGCAATGGCCCAAGAGGGTTGCTCCAAGCTCCAACTTGCTCCTTCTCTTTCTCCAAATGATGGGAATGGGCCAAAAGGGGCTCTCAAGGTGAAAGTAGCTCAAGGGTGAGCTAGGGTTTCAAGAGCTATTTTGGCAGAGTAAGGGTGCTTATGATTGTGGATGTGGAATAAGGGGTCTCCATCACCTATTTATAGTTTTTTGGTGGTGGAGTGCTGGCCCATGGTTTTGGGAACCATATGGTTTAGGTTAGCTGTATAGGGTTTTTTCCTCCTTTTCCTCATTATTTTATATTTTTTATTCCCTTTTTAGAGGGTTTTTGCTATTTTTAGAGGAATTTTGGATATTTTTGGAGGAAAAAGGGGTTTTTTAGCCTTTTTGAGGCTTTTTTTGATGGTTTTGTGGCCTTTTGGAGGCATTTTGGGCCTTTTGGAAGCTTTTTAGTGGGATTTTCAGGGTTTTCAAGGAAAATATGGTAGAAAAATGGACAAATGAGCCATGTAATGGGGTAGATGAGGTAGTGAAAAATTTTTGGGTGTTAACAAGATGCCGATCCCCTAGTAAATGGGTGTGAATCCCTTGTTCCACTTTTACCTTTCCTAGATCTAGAGTAGTTTTTGAAAATGTGCAGGATTTGGTCATATGTTTTCTAGAATATATCTCCATCTCCCAGAAGGTTCAAAACTTCTATATTTTCTTCTTTTATCTCCCTAAGAAGGACAAGTTTCAGTGATTCTTGATCTAAGGTGCAGTGACTAGTTCGTTTGTAGCTGAGTTGAAATCATTATGTGTAAACTTCTAAGGATTCTTTTTCTCCTTGTTGCATTCTAAAGATTTCATCTCTTGTATCTTTTGCCTTACATTAGTCCCTGTATTTTTCTATTAAAGTTTGTTTCTTTTGGTCCCATGTAAAAATGTTGTCCCCTTCTAGGTTCATAAACCATCTGAGTGATAGATCTTTCAATGTAGAAGGAAAGAGTCTTAGTTTTTGTGCATCAGTGGTGTAGCTGAATGACCTACAGACTAACTCAAAATAAAATAGGAATGTGTCAGGATCCTCTGAGGTTAGGCCATGGAAATTTGGTAGGTTATTAGGGTTGATATTCTTCATCCTGGCATCTCCAAGAGGTAAACTGATGCGAAAAGTGAATAATTCTCTAGGTTCATCGTCTTCCTCTGCCATAGTGGTGTTTGAGCTAGAGCTAGCAAAGAAGTTATCTGTTTGTGGATCGTAGCTAGAATCAGCTTCTTCTTTTGAGTTAAGAAATTCAAATTGAGAATGATCAGAACTGTTGTTACTCATAGGGAGGGCAGGCAGAAAGCGTCCAAATCTATCTCTCTGTCGTCTAGGCATTCATGGTAATTTTTTTATGTTTTTTTATGTTTTTGTGTTTTTTTTTAAAGATGTTTCCTATGGATTAAGAACCTCCCCGGCAATGGAGCCAAAAAGTGGTGGACTCCTGGAATGGATACCTAATTAGGGTAGCTAAACCGGAAGCATACTTTAATTATCAACCAGGGAGCGTACAAACTTAAGAGGTGCTAAGCACTGTATGTGCTCTATAGGATAGTCTTCATCATTTTAGGGTGTTTGGATGTATCTTGAAGGTTACTCAAAAAGGAAATGGAAGTGATATGCTCTTAAACAATGAATGAAGGAATATGAAAATATTATAAACTTTTGAACTAGAAATGTTGAAACTAATATATCTTTATGATAAGAATTAAATGCTGTAAGACTGTAAATCTAATCTATGAAATAAAATGTTGAAAGCTTGGGAAAATTTGATCTAGAAATAAAATACTGAAAACTAGAAGTCTAACTAGAAATTCAATACTGAAAATTAATCAAACCTGATCTATTCGAATCCAATGTTGAAAGTGATAATCGTTTACTCTATTAAAATCCAAAGAACTACAACAATTAACTCCTATATAACTGAACTTAGATAAAAGAAATATTCATGGCACCGTGGATCTAAATCATTGTCTAAAATTAATATAGCGAGCTGGAAAACAAAGGTAATTATGCCTACACATAATGCGTGTACAGGACTACAGAAAGCGTATTGTAGAACTACAGAATCAATGTTGACGAACTACAGATAAAAAGTGCTGAAATGAAATGATCGTTGAATTGAAATAAAACTATGTCATTCAAACCATTGTCAAGTACTTCATATACGATGATGTTTAAATCAATTAACATGACATATGAGAAATACTTGAAATAAAAATGAATCTCCTGACCTACATGTTGGAGGGGCCCTCTCCAACTCGTATTTCAGGAGTGGAAAAAGTCTTATAAACATCACTTCCATTAAAATCGTAACTTCATGTTCAGAAGAGTCTTAAAACATAATTGTCTCGAATAACATATGCTGAAGATAAGTTCTACAAAAATGCCAACAGGGACCTCTTGCTAACCAAAAGGCCCATATATATATCTATTTTGAAACATAAACTAACTCTATGCTTTAAATGCTGATTATGATGAACATGAGTTCTCTTCTACAAATCAGGAAAAAGGGCATTGAGCCACTTATGGTCAAAATCCTGAAGGCCCAACTCTAGTCTCCACAAGTCAAGAGTGAGAAGAAATGCACAAAATTGGATTAATTATGCTTGAGAATTCTAAATTTGTGACAAAAGCCTAAAAATACTACGGAAAGTGGGTTTTTGAGTAAAAATAATAAAAAATCAAGAAAAAGGTATTATCCCACTTTGAAAGTGGAAACTTGAAATCCCATTTCCCAATACTGTAAAACACAGGCATTTGGGGTATAGTAAAGGAGAGAATGTCAAAGCAAAGGCATGCTGGGGAGATTTTGAGATTGGAAATCTCATCTTCATCAAAGGAAAGTATGGAGAAGGTTGGCTCAAAGAAAAGGAGGAAGGATTCACCTCAAGCTACAAGGTTGTAAGTATTTCTTTTCTTCAATTCAATATGATGTAATTCATTTTTCCCCCCAAATCTGAGTTTAAATCTATGCTTTACATCTAGTTTTGGATTCAATTTTGGTAGATAGATTTCAAGTTTTGCAAAGTTTTTCAAGTTTTTAGAGATATAATCTAGAGGTAAGAACCTAGCAAGCTGCTGCAAATGGAGGCATAAACACCATGGATGCTCAAGTGAGAGGATCTTCATCAAGTAGCTAACTTCAAGAGGCATTCTACTCTCTTCCTTCCTTTTATTTTCTTGAAAATTACTTAGAAATCTCAAAGTGAATAAATTATTATTGCATGTATTTATGGCATTGAATCTCACCAAATTCATAGTAAGATACAGAGTTAGTGTAGACACATCCCTACTACTATTGCCATTATCATATTGGTAACCATAATGGGGATTTAACTTGAAAATTTATTCAAGTTTTTTGTGTTTCAATCTTACAGATCTGTTTAAATATTTCCTTAAAACTCTTATAGAACCTATGTTCCAGGTTTAGAAGCTCAAAACCGACCTTAATCACTTCTTAAGAAGCCAAAAATCTTGATATTATAGCCTATACCTCCATATCTCTTGATTTGCAGGGCCAACGTACTCTATCTTTGCATACATAGTGTTGATGGTCAATAGACACACCCTGTTCACTAGCAAGAAGTGTCACCAATGCACCCTGCATGTGTGCAAGGTACGTCACCCCTCCAACAACACTCTACTTTGTTTTTTGTGGGTGCGTCGTCCGATTTATTGATTTTTGGAGCTTGGTTCTTCATTTTTGTCTCGGTTTTTGTGATGTTTTCTTCTTGGATTGGATGAAAAATCCTTTATATTAGATTTTGGACCTTACTTGGACCCTCTTTAGCTAAATATTTGGAATATTTTTAAAGCTTTCTTGGTTCAAATTTGCAAGAATTGTCAACTAGTTTTGAGATTTCATTCTTTAGGGACACTTTGAGGCTTAATTTGTGTACTTGTAGACCTTCACATGGCATTTAAAACCTTTTAGGATCAATTTAATGCCGATTTGGAAAAATTTGGGAGGATTTGGTTTGAGATCTTTAGATTTGAAATTTCCCTCCAAAAACCTTTAAAGATGGCCTAATTTGGCCTTTTTTCTAATTTTTCTTATAGTTTGTTGTAGATATGATTGCTTGAGGTCATCTTTTGATTTTAGATCCCTAATTTGATGAGATTAGGATTGATCCATAAAGAGTTTTTATTCATTTAATAGTTTGCAAATAATGAAAATTGAAAAAATATAAACAATTGTTTAAAGATCCTTATGGCCCTTTAATTTTTGAATCCCATACACTTGCTTATCTGAAGCATGAAACCAAATCACAGTCATGACATATGAAAAAATCATTTGAACACATTTCACAAAGATATTTGCATTGAAAAACAAAAAAATGAACATTACACTTTGAGATATTTTGAAAATAATTTCCCTCCAAAACCGAAAACAAACTTTAATTAGTCAAATTTTGTTTTGGATCTACAGTATTTCATTATTCTCATAAACAATTATAGAGAATTGTAGCTTTAGATCTTGATTTTATTGTGATAAGTTTTTTCTGAGCCACCGTATCCTCTTCACTTGGGATTTCGAGCGATCTTGTGAATGTGAAAGTGGATCTCATTTGTAATTGTTTAGGATTTGATTTTTCAAGCATTTTCTTGTCGAGACACCGTATCCTCTTTGTTGGCATGGGGTTAGAGTGCATAAAGTGTGGAAGCCAACAATGACAAAGAGGGAATTCGTGGAAGGAAGGACCATTCGCGGAGAATAAGGAAGCTAACGAAAGCACAAGTTATGGTTTAATTAGGTAGAATGGGTCATTTGGACTGTTTTGTAACAACTTAGTTGTCTATAAATAGGATTATGATTGTAAGCCGAAGGGCATCCGATTTTGGGAGAATTGGTTTGTAGTTAAACACTGTGATATCTCGCATCTATGTATTTTCCTGTTTTCGGCAAGTTCTATTTTGTGAATATGGATTCGTGATAAGGCACTTGGGACTGTCCCTGCAAAGGTTGTACTGTAGGTTTTGAGACGAGTTAATGCATGAGGATGTTTGATTATGTCTCTATTTTGTGTTATGAATGATGAATGCCATCTTGATGTTGTGATGTGTTTAAAGTTTTGTTGATCTGTGGATGTGTAGTAAATCTATAATGCGAATGTTGATTACATGTTTGATTTGTTAACATAATGCGAAAGCAACATCTTTGGTTTCTGTAGTGATAGAGTAAGGGTTAATGCATGTCTTCTCCCTACAACGGAAACATGGTTCCTGCAGCACCCCTTGGACATCTCAGGTGAGACCTCACTCGCTCTGTGAGTGTTGCTGGAAAGGGTAAAACCTTTTCGGGCTGATGCCTAAGGGTGTTTGGTTGGTGTTTGTTGTTAGCAGTGCGAAGTGAACCCTTGTCGATAGAACCGTGTCAACAAATGGTTCCCTTGCAGGGACACTAGTGCAAAGAGAAAAAGAGAGGACATGTTGTGGCATCTGATGAAACCAGAGATCAAGGATTGGTTTGACAAGAAGGCATGGGAGCTTTCCAAAGAAGAGAATCGCCAACCCAGATGGTCGACGACTCATTGGTTACATAAGTATATATAGTCCTAAGTCCATGAGATATTTTTCTGTGAATTCCCAATATTGATGCATGAGTGGTTGGCATAGTTGACATTCCAAAAGAAGAATTTCCAAGGTGGCTAACTTGAACATTGGACACCTGATTTGATCCAGCAACTGAAGCGAGTGGATAACAGGGTGTCTCGAGCTATCGACATCTGGGTGGATAGTATTCTAGAATGATATATTATTGAATTCACCGTCAATACGATCAAGTCATACAGTGACGAAGAAAGGAAAATTTTCAAGCGACCCCACAAAAAGTTTCTGCTGTCACTCAAGTTGTGGATTAAAATGCTCATCTGTGAAAAGGGTATATTGAGGATGAACTTTGACGAGCAGAGCCTAGTGTACGGAGGTTGCGGGTACCACGTGAATGCAGGTCTGGTAGAATGATGTGGGGTAGATGGACATGAGTGACGATGATTTTTTAGAAGAAGTTGAGGAAGGTTGTGGTACCCTGCGAAGTGGGGTGAGGTTCCAGCGGTCAAAGAAGAAGAGGAGGACTAAGAGAGAGTGTCTTGAGGTGACCGGAATAGAGAAATACAAGACGGGACCACACGGGACAAAGCGACCTCACTGCAACAAATAAAGAGACCAGGATACCCTTGAAGCTGAAGGACAAACCCAAAGTTACAACATACCCACAACCCCGCACACTACACAAAATTTTGGAGGACGAAACATAAGTTCATCGCAGTGCTTCCCAAAGTCTTAGAACAGTGGTAATCCGTGCACGAAAGCCGAAAAATGAACCCAAAAATTGAGAATATCGGGCTGTTAATGGCAATAGATGGGGCCAAAACCTAGAGCAGCAATGGATCTGCTGTCTAGGATGGCAGATCTATGGATCTAAAGGTTAAAAACTAATAAAAAACTAAGATTAAAAGCAAAATTAGAGATCTATTGTTCTTCCCCAGCGGAGTCGCCAAAAACTGTTGGCCCGGTTTTGCAACCAGGCTTAGTGCTATGGGCACCTGCTAACTAGTAGCAGCAGTTTCAATAAAATTAAACAAGAAACTAATCTAAACAAAACTAATCATGGATCTATGCAAGAATATAAGCAAATAATGTAAATATTTAAAAACAAGAACAAGAAAATATTAAAGAATGAATTTGTATTGAAAAATGGGGAGCAAGCAAGTGCTTGCGATAATACCTTCAATGGTGAAGGTTGATGTTGAGCAACTCCCAAGATGAGTAGCTCCAAGCTCCAAGAGGTCTCCTTCTCCAAGGTTGCTTACAATGGCCAAAATGCTCAAGGGAGATTTCGGCAGCATGAGGATGAGATAATGGATGGATGTGAAATGAGGAGCCCCTACCACCTTTTTATAGGTTTTGGTGGTGGGGAATACCAATTGTGGTTTTGTGGAAACCAAATGGTATTGACCAACATGGTTTAGGTACTTTTCCCTCCTTTTTCCTTTTTTGAATAAAATTAATATTTTTATTCCCTTTTTAATACTTTTGGGAATTTTGGACCCTTTTTGAGGGTTTTTTTATGCTTTTTTAGGAAAAATAATCTTTTTTTAGTGGGAAAAGGGGTGTACTCAGGTCTTTTGGTGACCTTTCGTTGGTTTCAGAGGCTCAGATGGTGAAAAAGTGGACAAATGGGTCATGTGAATAGGGAAATGAGCTAGTGAGCACTTTTTGGGTGTTAACAGATTGCCCCCTGATGTGTGAGGGCAGGAGCTCATCGTATGGCTGATAGACATCATAGTTCTTTTGTCTTTTTCTAGGGTTTTAGGGGAGAGAAGAGACCGGTTGGAGACTGGAGCCACAGCCCTTGGAAGCTACAAAAACAAAAAATATTACATGGCCTCAAAATGAATGAGGCATAATCTCTGATAATGGACGAGGCGGGCATTCCCATGCTCGTATCAAGACATATACATAACAATTAGTCCCAAGAAGGGGGATCTAATACATAAAGAGTCTACTGGTACATCATAATGGTCCAGGGGGGACATTATTTTGGGATATACTCCTAATCATAACTGATCTCAATAACTGATACACTGGAATAACTAATGAACTGCTGAAACTGAAGGTGTCCAACATCTGTAGGGACTCAAAGACTATGAGTCATCTCTGAGAATTAATGTAACTGTATACTCAAGGGAGTATGAAACTGGGGTACATCTGAATACTGTCGCCATGTGCAACCCGGATATCTATAAAAAAAGTGTAACTGGTTTTATCCATAGGAAGACTCTCAAATGTGGAGGAGTCAGGAGGTATCCGGGGTCTTCGACTAATAACTGAAACGGACTAATACTCTGTGCGAGTCTCAACGATGCGATCAAGGTGTTGAAGTTGAGCATGTGAGAAACAACCATTCGGAGAGGCACTGAGGATTCCTCTCGAAATGATTCGTAAGCACTCATCATAAATGATAATGAGTCCAAGACACAGGGACCTCTAGGTCTATCCTTTGGAATAAATTTGGTTGTCGTCGACAGAGGGAGACCAGCAACTAACAAGGCGATGATGTTTCCTTGATAGGAGCACGAGGTGCAGAACTGATAGTTGTAGTACTGTTGGTAGGACTGACATATTTATGGGGATGGGAAATAACTGGGTCATAAAGTGGGTAGACTCAAACTTCCTTTGTTCAAAGCATGATGACATGGTTGACCTGGCAGCGTAGGGAACTGACTGGTATGTATTGACTCTAGGGGGGAGGACGAGCTGATAGGTGCTGTCGAGGGATCTTCAAGGTGGCATACTGCAGAATACTCTGAACAAAGGCGACCAAAATGGGGAAGTTGCTGTATGAGTAGATGTGATCTGTCGTGGCGCCAAGAGGCACCATTGATTCCTTCTTCGTAGTTTTAATGAGCTCTAAGAAGGGATAAAAGTGTGCTCTGAAATGGTACGTTCCTGTGGATTTTGTGAGCCTAGGACGGCTCATGCTCATGATTGCTTTCATGTTTAGAGAGTCTGAAAACTGTAAGTAGACTCTATTGGTGTTCTTTTTCGTAGTTTAGTCTCCAAGGCCCAAAAAAGTATAAAATGATGTAGATGGAGAACTCTTCTAGCCGATGTGACTAGAGTATTCCTTTTTCGTAATTAGTCTACAAGGTCCGGAAAAGGGGTAAACTTATACCAGGTAGATTCCCTTTTAGATACGTTTAACGAGCATGAAAGGAAGCAAGGTTGCTCGGCAATCTTTTCATTGTTTTAGGAGTCAGAAAAGAGCTTAACAGAAACTCCCTAAGTGCCTTTTGCGTAAAAGGGGTTGCTCGGCCCCAAAAAAGGGATAAAATTATACCGAACAAAGAGGGATTGATGAGGGTGATAAAAGGTCTCAAG
Source organism: Larix kaempferi (assembly GCA_027924585.1). NCBI lineage: Eukaryota > Viridiplantae > Streptophyta > Pinopsida > Pinales > Pinaceae > Larix > Larix kaempferi. The sequence continues at coordinate 4,901,752 of BSBM01000893.1, forward strand.
CATCATCATCAGTGCAGAAAACTGGATCCGGTGACTTAAGGATTGTCGAAAAGGGAGAACGACCGATGTGGCACGCAAATCGAGGTGACGAGGGGGCATGGGAAAAATGCCTGAAAAATCTAAAGGTGAGAGCGAGAAATGATCTCAAGCATCATCACGAGCATGAAAAATTGAATCCGGTGATATAAGGCACGTCAAAAATGGAGAACGACCGATGTGGCACGCAAACCGAGGCGACGTGGGGGCATGAAAAAATGCCCTAAAAATCAGGACGTGACAGCGAGAAATGATCTCAAGCATCATCACGAGCGTGGAAAACTGAATTCGGTGATATATGACACATCCAAAATGGAGAATGGCCGATGTGGCACGCAAACCGAGGCCACGAGGGAGGCCAAAAAATGGTCAAAAAATAGACCCCGTGAAAACGGGGAAAAGGAGAACCTACATGAAGTTCTCGCTGTGCTGATTCCAATGGTTTGAAAAATGGACTCTGTATGATACTGCAATGGTGGTTTGAAAATTGGTGGAATTTCTATAAATAGGGCGTGGGGCCCAAATGACTTGTCATTGTTACGTGCGAGTTTGGTAGAGCAGTCAGAGCTATTTCTTGATTTCCGGGAGATTTCACCGTTGGTTTTCGATTCCGCGAGTTTTAGGTAACTCTATTTTCCTTAGCCTTTTCAATTATGTATTTTTTGTTTGGCGGCAGGCCCCCGAAGGCCGCGAAATTCCATGTTGACTCTCCAACGTGGAATATCGCGGGTTTTGGGTCTTTTCCCGCGATGAACCACGCGGGTTTCAGGCTGACAGTCGCGATGTTCATCGCGACTGTGAGGTTGGAACCCGCGATGTTCATCGCGAGTTCATGGGAGATAGTCGCGATGTTCATCACGACTGTCTAGCCAATATCCACGATGTTCATCACGGGTTTTTGCATGGAGGCCGTGATGGGATTTTTTTAAAAATTTTTGTGCTGGGGCTAAAAATTTCTTCTTTTTTCTGGTAGGATGCTGAGGAGACCATTGTCCTCATGGCGAGAGCGGGAGATCGATGATGATCTAATGGAGAGGATTCAGACTGATCCGGGGGTGCGACAGACTCTGGCTGTGAGTAGACTTTTGAAGTTCGCTCAGATCCCACCTATTCGTTCAGTGAGACGTTCCTGAACAAGATGGTGAGTTGGTGGGTGCCGGCGGAGGGTGCATTTATTATTGGGGGTGAGAGGTTGGAGATCACCCTCACGGATGTCTATTTTCTGACTGGGTTGCCTCGTTTGGGTGAGGTGGGCGATCTCTTGCCGAGGATCCCGCCGGGTGTAGATATGGAGGATTTGTTACAGACCTTCTGTGTTGATGATGCCGTTTTGCAGAACAGCTCTATTAGTCTGCGATCCCTATGTGAGTGGGATATGCGAGTTGTTGGGGCATGTGTTCTGCGGATATTGGGTGCTGCTGCGCCACATCGTTTGTCTGGGGGACAAACAATGTTGGTGGACTTGGTTCTTCGAGGGACTTATTATGCCTGGGGGCAGATGTTTCTAGCTGGTGTCCGGAGGGATCTGGACAAGGCCATTCGAGAGGGAGGAGAGTTCTATTATTCCTCCTTTCTATGCTGTTTTTTCTTCGAGCAGGTGCCGACCTTGCGACCATGGGTACCGATTCGTGCTGGTCTAGTGAGTGAGCCTCGCATGATGCGGTGGGGGGCAGATGATGCCTCGTGGTAGCGGTGGTGTCCGCAGTTTCTTTACGGAGGATTTTTATGAGCAGTGGGAGCAGATGCCCCTGTTGATTGAGGACTACCCCTATGCCGGCATGGACTATCGAGGCGACCCAGAGATGCCTCGTGCCCCAGGACAGGCCTGGAGTTTAGACGGTATGTTTTGTGTTTTATTTTATACTATATCATGTGTTGTTTGATTTATTGTCTATGATTATAGTTGGATAGTATATGATGGATTACTTGCTTTGTGCAGATGTTGGTCCAGTGCCACCGGCCGACTACGTGGCTCATTAGGGGCGGGCGATGGTGGTCACTCATCCACCTGCAGCGGTACCACCTCCACACGGTAGAGGGTTTGCGGCACGTGGGCGAGGGGTTGGCCCTCGAGATGATGCCATAGAGGGTGTTAGACAGACCTTCAACAGGATCCTAGCTGGAATCCCCGAGGATGGTTGGAGAGACCTGGATCGGGAGATTTTGGAGGGTTGCTTCGGTGCGCCGCCTGAGTGGCGGTCGCTCTTGTTGAGGACAACAGTGTTTGTGGCAGAGCACAGGGACGGTGGACGAGATGATCCGGCAGGGCCGGATGAGAGGAGGATACGTCTACAGGATGATCCAGTGGGGCCGGTAGAGCGGAGAGTTCGGGCTCGCCATGACCCGGAGGGGCCAGCAGAGGAGGAGCCGGAGGAGCCTAGGGATCCTGATGAGTAGATGATATTGTATTTTCCCCCAAATGCTGATGAGCATATGGGGAAGCATTTTTTGTACGATTGATGTATTTTTTGTATATCGGGTGCTGAGGGCACCTATGACATGTTGACTATTATGGTTTATATATATATATGTGTATATATATTTGGATATATTGTCATGTATGCACGTGGATGCACATTTGTCTTTTGTATATGCCCGTGGAGGCACATGTTATGCATGTGGATGCAGTATTTTGTTATGTATATATGCCCGTGGAGGCACTTGTTATGCACGTGGATGCATTATTTTGTTATTTGTTTATGCCCGTGGAGGCACATGTTATCCATGTGGATGCATATTTTGGTTATGACATGATGTGATTGGTGTGCCAGTCAAGGACATTGTTGGCCATATGGTCTGCTACACTATTGAGGTGTCTTGGGACATGTGTGAACGAAATGGATTCAAACTATCTAACCATTTGTTTAGTGCGCAGGAATTTTCTGAAAAGACAGGGATCGCGTACCTGGTAATCATTGTTGAGCTGGGAAACTAGGAGCTGTGAGTCCAAGAAAATGTTGAGGTGACGGATGCTCATTTGGAGAGCTGCGGCCAGGAGACCGATCACAGCATCGTATTCAGCTTGGTTATTGGTGGCAGCACCTAAACATATTCCGTCAATGTGAATTAACTCATGTGAAGGGGAGTATATTACCCAAGCCGCGGAGGCGAGATTGGGAGACCAACGTCTTTCACCATCAGCGAAACCGACATAGCAGAGTGGAAGAGGATCCATCTGTGGTCATGCAGAGAAAAACAAATATTTAGGTTTTTTGAATTTTTTGTGAAAAAAGAAAGTAAGCCTATACTAGAATGGACGGTGGTGTCCATCAGATTTTCAATGGGTAAAATCGTTTAAGGTACAACCCATTGCGTGGGTTGCGTAGGGGATTGCCTTCTGAATCGGTCAGAATGTATGCCCCCTGCCCGAGGCAGGTGTGTACAATGTAGGGGCCTTGCAACATAGACACGAACTTTCCCTTTCCGGTTTTATCATGAGCTTGATCGTAAGCGAGGACAAGGTCTCCCTCAGAAAAGGTTCTTGGGTGGACGTGTTTGTCGTAACTTAGTTCTGATCGTTGTTTGGCTGCTTCCATGTTTTGAATGGCTGTGCACAGATCTTCATCGGCCTGCTCTAGGAGTAGTAAACGTTGATCAATCGGGGAAGTGTCTGGTAGGAGTTCAACGGCGATATGTAAGGCTGGAATCTGGCACTCGATAGGGAGGACGGATTCAACACCGTGAACTAAATGGAAAGGGGTAAAACCGGTGTCGATTTTGGTCGAGGTGCGGTAAGCCCATAGTGCCGGGAAAAGCATGTGGTGCCAATTGGATTTGTGTTTGTCTACAGTACATTGGAGAATGGTCTTCAAAATTTTATTGATTGCTTTGATTTGTCCGTTTCCTTGGGGATAGTAGGCGGAAGAGAAATGGTGTTCAGATTTCAAGTGAGAGCCGTGGTTAGAGACAGCATCTTCGAAGTGAGAGCCGTGGTTAGAGACTAGTTGCTTTGGCACTCCGAAACGAGTGATAACATGGTTGAAGAAAAACCGTGCTGCAGTGTTGGCTTTGCAATTGTAAGTCGGCATGGCTTTCACCCACTTGGTGAAATAATCTATGGCCACAACAATGTGTTTGTGACCGCCGGCTGACGTGGGGTTGCAGTCGAGGAAGTCGATGGCCCATTTGTAGAATGGTCCGACAGTGATGACTAGATGAAGGGGGGTGGGGGAGGTTCTTGCTTTGGGGGCAAAGAGTTGGCAGTTCTGGCAATGTTTGACTGTGGTGATGTAATCAGTAAACAATGATGGCCAAAAGTAACCTACCCAAATGATCTTCTGGGCAGTGGCCATGCCGGAGAAATGGCCTCCACAGGCATCGCTATGACAATCATTGAGGACTTGTTCTGCCTCACTATGGGATAGGCATCGGCGTAGGATGGTATCAACGCTGCATCGATAAAGTACATCCCCTAACAAGAGGTATCGGGGGGCATGGTGTCGTATCCCACGACGTCCGTCACGATCGATGTGTGGTCGAAATTTTTGCGTGCGGAGGTAAATCAAAATGTCTTCGTACCATGGGTCGTTAGACGAGATGATGAAGATTTGTTCGTCAATTAGATCCATTTGGATAGCGGGTGATGACGAAGAGGATGGGAGGTCGGTGATGAGGTGAGCAAGCATGAGGGCTTTGGTGCTTTTAGGAGTTCTGAAAGTAAGGTCATATTCTTGGAGGATAATGACCCATTTAGCAACACGACCTTGTAGTAGTCGTCAGGTTAGGAGATAGACCATAGTGTTGGAGTCGGCCACAACCGTGGTATGACTGAGTAGAATGTAGTGTCGCAATTTTTGTATAGAAAAGACTACAGCTAGGGCTAATCTTTCCTCGTATGGGTAACGTAGGGGTGGGCCAGACAAGGTCTGGTTGACATAATAAATTACATGCTCTTGGTGAGAGGCATTTTCTTGGACCAAAACTACGGACACAGCATATTCAGATGCCGAGACATAAAGGGTGAAGTCTTGAGAGAAATCTGGTGGGGATATCAAGGGGGTTTGTGTGAGATCTTTCTTAAGGGCTTCGAATGCTGTGTCTGCTTGCTCATCCCAAACAAAGGGTATGTGGGTACGAAGTAAGTGTAAGAATCCGTGGAATTTGGTGGCGTAATCAGGATCGAAGCGCCTAAGGAAATTGGACCGCCCTTGTAGACTCTGGAGCTGTCGAAGCGTGCGAGGAGGGGGAAGTTCTAAGATGGCTTTGACTTTTAGGGGATCAACAGTAATTCCATCGTGGGAAACAATGAAACCCAACAACCGGCCTGCCGGAATGCAAAAGACACATTTGTGTGGGTTCAAGCGGATTTTATATTTGCGACAACGCAGGAAAACTTGCCGGAGGTCGTTAAGGTGGTCTGATCATTTTCGGGAACGAGCTGTAAGGTCATCAAGATAGACTCGCAGGATATGGGCCAAGTCATGAAAGAAATATGTCATGGCTCGCTGGAAAGTGGTACCAGCATTTTTAAGGCCGAATGGCATGACGCGATAGGCAAAGGTGCCCCATGGGGTGGTGAAGGCAGTCTTGTACTGATCCTTCTTGCGGATGTGAATCTGGTTGTATCCGAAAAACCCATCCATGAAAGATAGGACTTCACGACCTGCACACTCATCAATGAGTTGGTCAATGAATGGCGTGGGGAAATTTCCTTTTGGACAAGCGTGGTTTAAATCACCGAAGTCAGTGCATACTCTAAGGGTGCCTTGCTTTTTGTTTACGGGAACGGGGTTTGACACCCAGGTGGTGTACGGAATAAGATAAATGAATCCTGCTTTGCGAAGTTTCTCAACCTCAGCTTTAACAGCGGGGAGTTTGGAAGGATGAATGGGTCGCTGTTTCTGACGAACAGGGGGTACCTCAGGCCATGTATCAATGTGGTGCTCTATAATTGCGGGGTCAAGACCAGGCATTTCGGTATAGGACCAGGCAAAAATATCCCAAAATTCTTGAAAAAGCTTTTTGTACACCTAAGTTTCTGCTTGTGTGCAAGAGGCGCCTAGCAAGATGAGCTCAGGTTTCCCTGGTGTTGTGGAAATATCTATTTGTATAATGGGGGAAATGTTGGACATGTTCCCGTCTTCGAAGGCATCCGGTGCTGGGATGGGGTCCTTTAACCAATTGACCTTAGTGGGTATGAAATCTTTTGATTCGATCGATAGCTGGTTGGATGCGGTGGATGTGGATGCTTCCGGGAGGAAGTACGAGCGATGATGCATATCGTCCCAAGGGTAGTCGGGTGCAGTGAGTGTCTCCAAAATTTGCTCATCAGTATTGAAGTAGTCAGACCATAAATCAAGGGGTTTTGGTTTGAAAGTCGTTGAAATCATATAGATTGTATTGACTTCTTCCGACGAGGATGATGGCGGGGGGTGGATCTCCTCGATTAGGGGAGGAGATATCTCCAAATCGACCTTGTTTAACTCGTACAATGCTGCTCTATAGTCCGAAAGATCAGGACAATGGTGAGAGTAGTGGCCATAAACACTGCATATGGCACAAGGATGGTTGGTGCGCAGTGATCTGTCGCGAGGCTGAGGAGGTGGCTCAAGTCTAACGACTAGGATGCCGGTGTCATCGTCCAACATATTCATATGTTCTTGGAGTGCTGGTAACTGTGGGCATTGATGAGTTGGATGGCCTATCTCATCACACAACGAGCATTTAGGGGGAGCTCGAAATACGGGTGGGGGTTTAACTGCCTTAGGAGGTGGTATAGCAGTGTATGGTTGTGGACCTCTGCCCCCAGTGGGCTTGATAAGAGGAGGAGGATTCATTGACGATGAAGGGATATTGAGAGTAGGAGGGGGTTTCATTGACGACGAAGGGATTGTGACACCAGGAGGAGGTTGAGTAGTGGTAGCAATAGGTTGTATTAGTTGGAGGATGACATTTGGTGTCAGCGGGGGGATTGGAGGGGGAATGTACCACACAGGTAATCCCAAGGTTAAACCGGGTAGACTAAGGGTATCCATAACCGGGGAACTTACTACGCCCGAGGGAGGGAATAGGAAGGGGATTGTGTGGATAGGTGTAACGCCAATGTGACTAGGTACCAATGGTGGTTTAGGGAACAAGGGTGGTTGATTATCGGGTGTTTGTGTATTCTGTGAAAGAGTACAGAGGTTTGCGACGTGGGTCTCCAGTGACGATGGTGGAATGGCCTGGAATGTAGAGGTCATTGGTGTATCTGAGTAAAGTCCGAGTCCCACAGAAGAAAAAAAGGAGGTAGTTGCACTAGAAGCGGGTTGTTCAGCCATGGGGAGAACATTTTCAGGTGCTGCAGGGGAATTGGGATCATAGTAGGTGAGTTGGTCGATTTTGACCACGCGTCCCTCGTGGGGGAACATCATGGTACGAAAAACGGATGAGGCAACCGCTTTCATGGCATACATGTAACTGCGGCCAAGTAAAAGATTATAATCGAGTTGGGCATTAATGACCTCTATGTCGATGAGCACAGTTTTCCCACCCAACTGGACGGGGACATTGGGTAGTAGACCTTGGGGTTAAGCTGACCGGCCGTCGTAGGCCCGCAATGCAGTGGTGGATTGCTGGAGAGTAGGGGATCCCAACTTTTACCAAACAAATGTGGACATGACGCATCTAGAGGCACCCTCATCGATAATACATCGATGGATGACAAGATTCCGAATGGAAACAGAAACTTGGACTGCTATGGTGGAAGGCAGACGTGGTTTGGACTGGTACAAATCAAAGGTCATAAATTTTGAATCATTTGGGTCAATCGCCCCAATGGTGGAAAGTAAAGTCTTGCACTGCGTAGGATAGTTTTTCAAGACTTATAAAGCAGACATGGCTGCGGGGGACTGAGCTAAATCATCAACGATGTTGTAATTTGAAGCAGCCCATGCATTGGGGTTGTTGTTGATACGGCGAAGTGGGAAGCGAGGTGCTCTAGAGACGCCATCAAGTGGAAGAGGGGGTATATGTAACGTCTGATCGGTGGGATGAGCGTTAGTATCCTTATCGGCGGAGGGGGCTTCAGAGGTAGGGACATACTGGTTTCGACGGGTCTAGATGTTGACATCGGAAGTTGACATCATCAGCAAGTGGTGAGTACCTGAATCGAACATTGGTTGATCAGGAGCGGTGTAGGTGATTTGTTGTGGTGGCACGTTGCCCTGTGGGGGAGCTAATGGATGAGTGTTCACCACTCCTTGTGTTGGAAAAGGGTTTTGTAGTACCAAAGGTTGAGGTTGTGGTGGTGGAGGGTTGGGTGGCGGCTGAGGAGCCGCCTGCCCTTGACGATGGGTGTCATCTGTCCATAGTTGCCGGGCTCGCTCCAAATGTGGGCAAGCATGCGTATAGTGGCCATAGACCCCGCAAATAGAACAAGGATGGTTTGTTCATAAATTAGCATTTTTGGCTTGCTTAGGTGGTCGATTAGGATTCTGATGAGCAGGCACCGCGTTATTATTTTGCGGAGGATGGGGAGGTTGTGGACCTTGGTTATTGTGTTGGTTGTTGCAGCGGTTACGTCCTCTTCCATGGTTTGGTTTCCCACCTTGGTTGCGTTGGTTATTTTGGTATTGGGGCTGATGTTGTTGTGCGTACACATGCCCTTGAGCATTGGGGGGATTCTGGGGAGCCGCAGGTGCAGGAGCAGGTTGCGGTGGGTAATATGTAGTTGGAGCTGGCGATGGTCCAGTTGCCTGTTGGGGTTGTTGGTACCCCTGAGCTATTGGATGTGTTGGATTAGCTGGTGCAGCTTGCTGTGGGTACTGCATCTGTTGTGGCGAGAACTGAATGGGGTTCTGCGTAGCAGGTTGGTTATAGTATGTAGGAGGTACATATGATGATGGTGCTTGCCCATAGCAATGTTGTGGACAAGAGGGTCCATGAATGTGATGTGTCTGGTTTGTTGGAGCGTAAGAAGTTGTCGCTCCAGAACTGGATGTAGACCTAGAGAGGTCTGGGGCAGGCATGGTGCTCACCATGCTGAAAGGTTTAGCTTGTGGTGTGACTTGGCCAATAATGCCATCGGCGGCATGTGATGCCCCCGGCGCATCACCGCATGAAGAGTCGCATCGTGGGGCATCCGGTATGATGGTGTATAGATAACCCGACTGGGCGTAAATGAGATCAAACTGTTGGGCTTTGAGGATGGCCTCTTCTTCAGACTAGGGTCTTTCGGATGCCACATCCTTCGCAATGAGAGGGAGGAGGGATTTTAGAAACCAATCTAAGAAGATACGGTCGTCTAACTTGATTTTGCAGAGGCTTCGGCGTCAACGCCACTCATGAATGTGGTCAGTGATGTGGGTGGCCATGTTCTGTTTGCAAGACAGTAGGATCTCGACTCCCGCATCATAGCGGATAGGTAACTGGAAAAACTGTAGGAAGGTCGAGGCAAGGGAGGTAAAGGTGGCATGCATCCCATGGGGCTGCTCGATATACCACTTAGCTGCAGAGCCAGTGAAGGTGCACTGTAAAAGCCGGAGGCGGACAGAGTCGTCCACTATGGAGTTGGAGGAACACCATAGATGGAAGGACATGATATGGTTCTGGGGGTCTTCACCTGCCTTACCCTCAAACTTAGGGATGTCAGAGGGGAGTTTGGTGGGAATGTGAGGCCACGCAGGATCGTGTCTGATGGGATCATTGGTGAGTCTGGCTAAGTTTGGTAGGTTCAGACTCACCATGTATGGTAAGCTAGCAGATGTAGTGACTGGAACTGGGACATGCTTAGTCATTGTGGTATGATGTAGGGGTCCAGTAGCTCCTAAAGGTATGCTAGGTATGGAGGGTATGTGCCCTCTAATAGGTGTGGTCTGGTATGGGCCAGCGCCTCCAAGTGCAACATGGGTTACACTTGGGTTAGGAATAGCAGTAGGGATTCCTGGGATAGGGTTTGTGGAAACCAGAGGGGGTATGACCCCTATGTTGGGCATACCCATAACAGGTGGTGGCCCTGTGTTGGGAATTCCTATAACAGGGGGTGGCCCTGTGTTGGGCATTCCTAAATGTGGAGTGTCTGCCATATTAGGCATACCTAAGGGGGTGGTGGTTTCCATGGATGGCACCGCAGCAGAAGGGTCTGTGGACGTCTCTCCTATGTTGTTGGTAAAAAGTGGGTCAAATGGTGTTCCATCCATAAGGTTGGTTGGGAATAACTCTGTGGGGTTTTTGGATTCTGCCTCTAAATCAAATGTGAAGTGAGGCATGTCAGAATCAGATGACTGTCTGTTTGACCGACGATGTGTCGATTCAAGGGATAAGGCTCGGCGTCAATGACGTGGTGAGCCAAGTAGACTGAACTCTGGGAGTTCGCCCTGAAGACGACGAGAGCGTCTAAAGTTCTCAATGGTGAGAAATAAGTTTTAGTGTAAAAAATCTGTATGTGTAAAATGGTAATGTATAAAAAACTCAAAACCCTAATGCAACCAAGGGTGCAAGAAGGGGAGTGAAAAAGAAGGCTCTCAGGCTAAAAAATCAACCTCAAAAAAGGCACTTATTCTAGCAGCTGTGCTACAATAAGTGAAGGGATGCAACAAATGGTCAGAGTACCAACATGCAAACAGCTTCTAGAAAAAATAGGTGTAACTAGACCAAAGGTGGGTTGAATCATGCAAACACCTAACTAAAAGTATTGTGAATCAACAAACAATATCCTCTGCAAGGTGATGAAATCCAAGTCAGACAATATGAGTGTTGAGACAACGGCTAGATATCCCCCTACCGGGAGGGACACTGGGTAATCAATCCTAAAGAATGGCTACTAGGATACTCCATTCATGACGCGTCGAGAAAAGGTAAATCTGCCATTTGGTCCTTTATCGCAATATCCCAATACAGGGATATCCCGAGAACTGCGAATGGTAGCCCTTCGGTTACTGAATGGATTTCGGTATTCCACTCAGGCTTCCGGAACCATCCTCGCGACTTCAACCCTCCTAGGGGAGAGGCCTTCCCACAAACCGGTTGTGACCACGCCAATAAATACTAAGAGATTTTAGCTCCCTAAATGGACAACTTCTATGTCTCAGATGTAATAACTAAGGGGTGTTATTGGAACACCTATCCCCCCAATACTACCTAGCTACAAAGTTCTTTTAGTGTTCCCCAAGTGGGGTTAAAAGTGTGTTGAAATTAGGGTAAGTTTTAAGGCTCAGTTCAATTAAGTGTTCGAGTGGGTGCACGTGTGGTATTGTAAACTGAACTTGAAAGAAGTAAATGCTTTACAGAAAATTTTCAAAAAACAAAGGATCTTTTGAAAATAAAAAAGCAAATATTTATGACTTTTTTCAATAAATGGAATTTAAATGCTTTGCACAATCAACTCAAAAAACAAAGGATCTTTTGAATCATGAAAGCAAATAATAGACTTCTTAAAGAAATAAATGGATTTCTTTTTCAAGGAAATTGCTAAGGGCAAGATTTTAAAGAAGTAAACAGGAAATTTTTTTTAACCTAGATAAACTGCAAAATAAGTCTTTCTTTCACTTTCTTGAAATTTTTTAAAAAGACTTCTAGATGTGCATTTAAATAGTAAAAATTTTTTCTATGGCTGTAAAATATGCAGAATTTAATACTGTAAAAATGTGCTATGTGGGCAGAAAATACAGTAATTTTTTTTTTTTTAAATCAGAACGGCCGAATGAAAAAATTAGCAGTGCGGGTTTTGACAGAAAATCCGCGATGGACCGCGTGGGTTTCTGTCGCACAGTCGTGATGGACCGTGCGGGATTTCGGCGCACTGTCGCGATGTGCAGCACAGAAAATGTCCACGAAGCCGCGATGTGCAGCGCGCAAATAGGCCGCGAAGCCGTGGGGAACCGCGCGGAAAAGGGCCACGCAGTCGCGATGTGCAGCGCGGTAAATGACTGCGAAGCCGCGGTGAACCGCACGAAAAAAAGGCGCGGCGACTGTCAGGCTGAAAACCGCGAGGCGAAATCCGTGCACAGAAGCTGAAAAATGAACCCAAAAATTGAGAATATCGGGCTATTAATGGCAATAGATGGGGCCAAAACCTAGAGCAGCAATGGATCTGCTATCTAGGATGGCAGATCTATGGATCTAAAGGTTAAAAACTAATAAAAAAATAAGATTAAAAGCAAAACTAGAGATCTATTGTTCTTCCCCAGCGGAGTCGCCAAAAACTGTTGGCCCGGTTTTGCAACCAGGCTTAGTGCTATGCGCACCTGCTAACTAGTAGCAACAGTTTCAATAGAATTAAACAAGAAACTAATCTAAACAAAACTAATCATGGATCTATGCAAGAATATAAGCAAATAATGTAAATATTTGAAAACAAGAACAAGAAAATATTAAAGAATGAATTTGTATTGAAAAATGGGGAGCAAGCAAGTGCTTGCGATAATACCTTCAATGGTGAAGGTTGATGTTGAGCAACTCCCAAGATGAGTAGCTCCAAGCTCCAAGAGGTCTCCTTCTCCAAGGTTGCTTACAATGGCCAAAATGCTCAAGGGAGATTTCGGCAGCATGAGGATGAGATAATGGATGGATGTGAAATGAGGAGCCCCTACCACCTTTTTATAGGTTTTGGTGGTGGGGAATACCAATTGTGGTTTTGTGGAAACCAAATGGTATTGACCAACATGGTTTAGGTACTTTTCCCTCCTTTTTCTTTTTTTGAATAAAATTAATATTTTTATTCCCTTTTTAATACTTTTGGGAATTTTGGACCCTTTTTGAGGGTTTTTTATGCTTTTTTAGGAAAATAATCTTTTTTTAGTGGGAAAAGGAGTGTACTCAGGTCTTTTGGTGACCTTTTGTTGGTTTTAGAGGCTTAGATGGTGAAAAAGTGGACAAATGGGTCATGTGAATAGGGAAATGAGCTAGTGAGCACTTTTTGGGTGTTAACAATATCCCAGTTGAGATCGAGGGCCTGAAGACCTATGCATATTTTGATGTGATAGAGATAGTCGACAACACCATCCCGTATCCGGTACTGCTGGGGTTAAAATGGGCGATGGAGAACCATGCCATCATAAACTTTAAGAAAAGGACCATGTTGTTCGAGAATCATGACATGAGGGTAGTCGAACCAATGCGGGATGAATTAACCAAAGGGTGGGACAGTGTTTTTAATATCTCCGAAGACTACGTCAATCTTACCACTGATGGAGAGTTGGGATGGAAGCGTGTTAGCTAGGCCTCATCATATTTGGATGAAGCACTTGAGAACTGGCAGAACCGACTACCTGAAGTGTTGTTCAGAAGGTGTGCACATATCACCCAATCGCTACAACGGGTGGCGATAGAAGTGCACGAAATGCCAACATATGAAGGTTTTCCTAACCTGACTGAGTTCATCATTGAGTTCAAAGAGAAGGTAGCAGAACCGCAATGACTACTGGCCTTGGAGGAAGCATTAAAGGCTACACCAACGCGATGGTGGGTGGCGCATAAGTCAACAATAACCAATTGGCCATTATGTCGATGACTAATGGAGGCTAGATTCGGTGAATATAAAGGATACGGTGAAAGAAAGTACAATGGATGTAGTGACCCAGGGGATCACTTGGAGGAATGTCAAAACACATGGGGACTCAAGCCTCAACAAGAGTGGGTCCACGCATTTGTCCACACATTGGATGCGGTACTACGAAACTGGTACGTTGCAGCAGAAATGCGACATGGAACTAATTCATGGGAGGAAATGAATACCGAATTCAACCAAACTTTCAGTTTTTCAGATGAAAACCCATTCATCCATAGCACTCTGTAGGTGGTACGGGAGAAGGTGCTGGAAGCAGTCCCAATGCAGAAACCGATGGGATTACAGTGGACTGTGACACCAGAGATGCTAATGGAATGCTACAATGTAACAAGAGAACCCGACGACGAGTGTGATCCATGGGCCACTTACATACTAGAGTCGGAAGGAAGTCGAAATGTTGAGGCACCTGAGATACCATCTGAGAAGTTTCAACAACCGTTGTGCATCAAAAAGTCAATATTGGGTCGAAGGAAAACCCAAAGTTCGCCAGCATCGAAGATTATTGGGATGATGCGACCATTGCAAAAGTCACCGATTTACTACACGAATTTCAAGATCTATTCCCAATAAAATTTTCAAAAATGAAAGGCATTTTCGGGGAGCTAGGCGAAATGAAGATCCCACTAAATCTTGATGCGAAACTAGTGAAGAAGTGACCATATCGGTTAAACCCCAGGTACAAGGAGCATGCGAAAGCTGAACTAGAAAGGATGTTGGAGGCATGCATCATAGAACCAGTAGAAGAATCTGAATGGACCAGTCCAATGGTGATCCAAGATAAGAAAACTAGTGAAGTCAGGATCTGTGACAACTTAAGAAAGTTGAATGATGCATGTTTACATGATCCATTCCCAACACCATTCACGGATGAAGTGTTAGAAGGTGTTGGAGGCCAGGAAATAAACTCATTCACAGACGGATTCTCTAGATATCATCAAATAAAGATTGTGAAGGATGACCAACACAAGACAACCTTCGTAACAGAATGGGGTTGATTCCAATATATAGTAATGCCATTCGGTCTTAAAAATGCCCTTGCGATCTTCTCCCAACTAGTTGTTTCAACATTTAAAGATTTCATTCACAAGTTCCTTGCTGTATATATGGATGATTGTACCATGTATGGATGAGTGAAGGACCATGTTGCAAACCTAAGGTTGATTCTAGAGAGATGTAGGAAGCATCAGATTTCCCTAAATTTGAAGAAATGCATCTTCTGCTCTCCATTCGACATTTTTTTGGGACACATTGTATGCAAGGAAGGGACACTGGTGGACCCATCCAAGATTGCCATGATTGTTGACTTACCACCCTCGAGGATAGTAAAGCATCTAAGTGCGGCATTGGGGCATAAAAGGTATTACAGAAATTTCATTAGAGGGTATGTAGTGATCACAACACCAATGGAGAAGCTATTGAAGAAGAATGTGAAGTTTGAATGGACTGAAGAATGCCAAAATAGCCTCGACATATTAAAATCAAAGATGGTTGCAGCACTGATATTAGCTTTTCTTGACTGGACAAAGGAATTCCACGCCCATGTCGATGCATCATTAGTAGCACTCAAGGTGGTATTGGCTCAACCAAGAGAAGGGGCGATTGATCACCCAATTTCATTTGCCAGTAGGAAACTTTCCACTGCGGAGAGGAACTACACGACAACAGAGAGAGAAGGGTTAGAAATGGTCTATGCATTACATAAATTCCACCACTACCTACTTGGAGGCCACTTCAAGATGTTCATTGACCACTCGACATTGAAATATTTTGTCAACAAGCCTGTGTTTGGGGGGGGAATATGTGATTGGCTACTTCTATTTCAAGAATTTGAATTTGAGATTATTGTGAAACTAGGACGTTTAAACGTTGGTCCTGATCACCTGTTCCAAATTGATTCAGGAGAGGAAACCTGAACAATCGATGACGGCTTACCATATGCGCAACTATTTTGGATCAGCATGGTCAATGAGAATTATGAGCAAATCATTGATTTACTGACTACAAGGTGTGCACCAGAAGGATTGAATACCAACCAAAAAAAGAAGCTAGTGGTAAAGGTTGTCGAATTTCAGTTAATTGCAGGGAAAATTTACAAAATGGGGCCAGACGAGATCCTTCATCGATATGTTCTTCTGCATGAGAAGGAAAGGATAATAGCAGAATCTCACGACGGGATCGCAGGGGGAAATTATGGAGGACGTGCCACTACTAGGAAGATAATTAGAGCTAGATTATGGTGGAAGACAATGCATTGAGATGCCACAGATTATGCCAAGGGATGCGATGTGTGCCAAAGAACAGGAAAACCATTGTGAAGGCATGAGATGCTGCTAGTACCTCAGCTGACGCTACAAGTGTTCAAAAAATGGGTGGTCAAATTTGTATGGCTGATCAAACCATAAGGAAAAAGGATGTGGTCACGATATATAATCATCGCAACTGATTACTTGATGCGATGGGTGGAAGCTGCACCACTGAAGGATTGCACAACTGCGACAGCAACATGATTTATTTTTGACGACGTGGTCACCAGGTTTGGGTGTCCAAAAATACTGATGAGTGACCAGGGTACTCACTTTGTCAACCAAACTATCAAGGCAGTGATGGAATATTTCCAGATTCAGCATCGCAAAAGTACCCCATACCACCCACAGGCGAATGGTGTGGTTGAAGCATTTAACAATGTATTAGAACATGCGCTAACAAAGGTATGTAACATGAACCATGATGATTGGGATTTAAATATTCCAGCAACATTGTGGGCCTACAGGACAACCAGTAAACGTTTGATAGGCCAGACACCGTTCAAGTTAGTTT
The DNA here is from genome assembly GCA_027924585.1 of Larix kaempferi. NCBI lineage: Eukaryota > Viridiplantae > Streptophyta > Pinopsida > Pinales > Pinaceae > Larix > Larix kaempferi. The sequence continues at coordinate 4,918,091 of BSBM01000893.1, forward strand.
ACGGACATGAAGCAGTGATGCCAATGCAATAGATTGTCCCTAGTCTCCACATCACAGTAGCCACAAGAATGAGCGATGACAGAGCACTCGAAGAACGGTTGGCGCAATTAGTACAGCTCGATGAGGACAGGTTTATCGCAGGATTCTAGCAACAGGTAGAAAAGGATCGACAAAAGGCTTGGCACGATCTCCACGTTAAGGCTAAGCACTTCCAGCGTGGATATATGGTGTTGCTCTACGATAGTAAGTTTGTGAAGCATAAAAGTAAGCTCCAAATGCATTGGTGTTAGAAAAATAGGATCGCAGAGCAATAATAATAAACATAAATGCAAATATAATCACACATACACATTACAAGAGAGACACAGATATATCGTCGTTCACCCCAACTTGGGCTACATCCACACTGAAGTTTTCAGTCCTTATTATTATTCTGTCTAGCAAAGTGAAGGGATACAACCTAAAGCACAACCGGTGCACTTCCTCTTCACTGTCTCATAGTCTCTCTTCTTGATCTCAGAGATCTTTACAATGCATAATACGTAATACATCAACCCTAGCTGTATTACAATGTCTTTCTTTTATAAGGGAAATACAATGGGAAAATACCACGAGTTACCCAAAACCATGGGCTTGAAAACTATTGGTGAAAACAGCCCCAAGGTTGGGGCATGAGTGTACAATCCTCTGGGGTGCATGACTGAGACAATATCATCTATGAGACTGGAAGATCTGGCTCCACAACCAACAATATCCTACTTGGAGACTGATCACAACAACTCCACCACTGTTGTACTTGTTGGACCTTGGACTTGGCAACTTTCTCATCTTCACCTTCATGCTAGAAGGCCAATTGAAACTAAGCAGGAACTGAGTTTCTCTCTGGTCACTACCTTTGTGAACATGTCTGCAGGATTCTGGCTAGTATGTATCTTTTACAGCTTCAACAGTTCATCTTCCAAAATAGAGCGTATGCAATAGAACTTGAGTTGTATATGTTTAGTCCTGAAATGGAATGTTGATTTCTTTACAAGATGAATGGCACTCCGGCTATCACTATACAACATGCTATCCTTCTGCTTCTTACCCAGTTCCTCCATAAACCTCTACAACCAAATCATCTCTTTACTAGCCTCTGTAACAACAACATACTCTGCTTCTTTTGTTGAACGTGCAACAACCTTTTGCAGTTTCAAAATCCAACTTAATGTTGTTCCACCTACAGTAAACACATACCCTGTGGTGCTCCTCTTGCTATCCTTATCACCTACCATATCTGCATCAACATATCCCTGTAGAACAATGTTTGAACCTCCAAAACATAATGCCTGAGTGGTAGTACCTCTCAAATACCTAAGAATCCACTGTACTGCCTTCCAATGTTCTTTACCTGGATTGTTCATATATCTGCTCACAACTCCCACTACTTGTGCAATATCTGGTCTTGTGGATACCATGGCATACATCAAGCTATCAACCGTTGATTGATAGGGAATGTTGGACATGTAATCTGTCTCTTCATGTGTCTTGGGACACATTTTCTTACTTAGATTGAAATGGCTGGCCAAAGGTGTACTTACTAGTTTTTCATTCTGCATTCTGAACCTCTCCAACACCTTTTGTATGTACTCACTCTGAGATAATGTCAATTTGCGATTTTTCTTGTTGCTCGTTATTCTCATACCAAGGATTTGCTTTGCAGCACCTAGATCCTTCATCACAAATTAATTAGCTAGCTTCCTTTTTAGTACATTTATATCCTGCATGTTAGACCCTACAACAAGCATGTCATTCACATACAATAACAAGATAATATATCTTTCATTGTCTAGCTTCTTGAAATAAACACAGTGGTTAGAATGACATCTACTATAACCGTGTTTTGTCATAAACCTATCAAATTTTAAATACCACTCCCTTGGAGCTTGCTTCAAGCCATACAAACTCTTTTTCAACCTGCATACCAAGTTCTCCTTACCTTTGACCTCATACCCTTGTGGCTGCTCAAAATATATCTCTTCCTCCAAATCCCCATGGAGAAAGGCTATTTTTACATCTAACTGTTCAAGATGCAAATCTTCTACCGCCACTAGACTTAAGATAGTCCTAATTGAAGTCATCTTAACAATAGGAGAAAATATTTCATCAAAATCTATACCTTTCTTTTGTACAAACCCCTTTACAACAAGTCTGGCCTTGTACCGCTTTTTGCCTCCTTCTTCTTCCTTCAACCTATAAATCCATTTGTTATGCAATGCTCTTTTACTAGCAAGCAACTGAACAAAATCCCAAGTCTGGTTTCCTACCAATGAGTCCATCTCCTCATTCATGCCTTGCTCCCACTTCTTTCTAGTTTCCACCTGCATTGCTTCTTCATAACATTCTAGCTCACCAGCGTCAGTCATCAACAAATAATACATTGAAGGAGAGTATCATTCAGGGAGTCTACTTAACCTAGTAGATCTTCTTGCAGTTGCAGGAGTTTCAGGCACTTGCTGCTGTTCTTGATTTTCTGGCACCTTTGGAACTTCATTTTCTGTAATTTCATCAAGTACTGTATACTCTGTGTTTTCACTTTCATGTTTCTTTCCCTACAAGTGATCTTTATACATGACCTTTTCATTGAATATGACATCTCTACTTTTAATAATTTTGTGATTTTCATAATCCCATAAACGATAACCAAAATCATCAACCCCATTTCCAATAAAGGTACATTTCTTGGATTTAGCTTCAAGCTTTGTTATATTTTCTTTATCAATATGGACAAATGCTTCACAACCAAACGTTCTAAAAAATGAGTAGTTTACCTTTTTATCTATCCATGCCTCCTCTGGAATACCACCATCCAAACCACTTGAAGGTCCTCTGTTTATTAAATAAACAATAGTATTTACAGCATCCGCCCAAAACTGTAAGGGAAACCTTGCATGCAGTCTCATACACCTTGCACGCTCCATGATTGTTCTGTTCATCCTTTCTGACACACCATTTTCTTGTGGTGTTCCTAGGATTGTCATCTCTCTACGAATCCCATGGTATGAACAGTAACTATCAAACTGCTTGCCACAGTACTCACCTCCATTATCAGATTTGAGACACTTCAACCTTTTTCCTGTCTCATTCTCAACCAAAGCTTTCCACTTCTTAAAAGTAGCAAACACATTAGATTTATGTCTAATGCAATAAGCCCAAGTTTTCCTAATTTCATCATCAATAAATGTAACATAATAATGAGATCCACCAAGAGATTGTACCTAAGCCGGTCCCCATACATCTGTATGCACTAGCTCTAACTTTTCATTCTTCTTCTGTTTCCAAACCCTAAGAAATTTGACTCTCTTTTGTTTTCCATAAACATAGTTCTCACAAAATTCCAAACTTACCTGCTTCAAATCTGGCAGCAACTTCCTTGAGTGGAGAATCTGCATCCCCTTCTCACTCTTGTGGCCAAGCCTATGATGCCACAATGTTGTATATGTTCCTGTGGAAGCTAAAGAGATAGAATGGTCAGTATTATGAACACATAAATACAACGTACCTACCTTGTCTCCTTTTGCTATCACCATTGATCCTTTAGTGATCTTCCATCACTTTTCTCCAAATGTAGATAGACAAACGCCATCTCCCAACTGCCCTGTTGAGATTAGATTTCTTTTCATAGCAGGAATATGCCTAACATCTTTTAATAGCCAGTCAGTTCCATTCTTAACTTTTATCCATACTTTACCCATTCCAATAATTTTACATGGCTCATCATCACCCAATAAAACATGTCCAAAATTGACTGGAACATAATCATGAAAATATTTCCTATGGGGTGTAGCATTGTTGATGTATATGTAACTTCGGAATGTATTTCATCTATGTATTTTATATAGATTTATTGTACCCTTAATAGAGATGTGTTATTCCTCTATAAGGAAGTGTCGTCATGCGGATTGACAAGTGTCGCAAGTGTGTGTACTTGCCGATGGGTTATTAGACCACCATGTGTGGGGTCGGCCCTGAAATATATATATTATAATGTGATGTACCTAGATAGACAAGTCGTCCCCATAAGGTCACTGGGAAAATAGATCAGTATAAATAGAGATCAGGTGATCTCTATTTAGATCACTCGGAAAAGTATCTCACTCACTCAGAAAGTGGCGCACTAGTGAGGAGGAGGATCATTTGCTACTAGGAGACTATCTCAGTGTATTTTGGTTGTACTTTGGTTGAGCCATTACTCTCTCTATCTCTGAGGAATTTGTGGGGTTTTTCACCTTAGGGTTTTTCCCACAGAAACTCTATGTCTCTTGTCTCTTATGCTTTTGACTCTTGTGATGCTTGTCATGCTTATTGTGATTGTCATGCATTGATATACTGTATATGTTATTCTCTCAGCAAAGATCCTAGAGTATTGTGAATTAATGCTCAAAATTTAACATGGTATCAGAGCTAGCCTGAGAAGAAGACATTTTGCAGTGACGGAAGCTTGAGTTCCTTGTTTATTGGGTTTCTCTCCATAGATTTTTGAAAATCAGTATAGTAGATTGACTCTACTCATCAAGGTGCATCTATCTGTCCAATCAGAATTCAATTCCGAGCATTTTCAGATTTGGCCCTAAAAATTAAGGTTTCCACAAAAATAGGAATTTCTGGAATCTGAAGGCACAGCTAGAAGCTCCTTGCAAAAATCGAACTTTAGAGCTTTGGATCGATATTTTTGGCTGGGTAGATCTCCCGGAAACTCAAACCCTAATTCAGGGCTCTCCCTAGTGAACCCGGGAGGACAAAAAGGCAATTCTGAAGGCAAAACTTTTCTGATCTCAAATTCTGAATACACCAGGTAATCAGCTCATCAAGGTGCATCTTTCTATCTTTTCAGAAATTTGAAATTCACATTTTGAATTTTTAGGGTTTTTTCGACAAACCCTAATCCGGGACCAGATCCAGTTTTCAGCATTTCAAGTGGTAAGACCTAAATCTTTTCTATTTCCATTTGAAGTACTCTTTAAGATGTCTCTCCACGCCAAGCTTGAGGATAATCTTGAAGGGGCTGATAACTTCTGAGCCTGGAAGTATAGGATTGGATTAATCTTGGAAGAGAATGAGTTGGACTCATATGTGAAAGAAGACATCCCTATCCCAGAGGATGAAGAGGCCAAGGTATTGCATAAGAAGAACTTGGTCAAGGCAAAGAGAATCATTGCTGATTCTATCAAAGACCATCTCATACCCCATGTGTCTTCTCTTAAGACACCCAAGGAAATGTTTGAATCTTTGACCAAGCTATTTGAAGGAAAGAATATAAATCGGAAGATGACCCTGTGGAACCAATTAAAAGGAGTAAAGTTTCAGAATGGAGAAACCATTCAATCTTATTTTTCAAGGGTCTCCCAGATCAAGGAACAAATAGAAGCGGTGGATGAAATGGTGGAGAATGGTGAAGTGGTGATGACCACTCTAAATGGCCTACCCAGGTCATGGGATTCCTTCATTCAAGGAATTTATGCAAGGAAGAAGTTGATCTCCTTCAATAGATTGCGGGAAGAATGCTCTCAAGAAGAAGCTAGACTTATAGCTCGTGAGGAAAAGATGGGAGGTGAAGATCAAGCTCTTGCAGCTCACACCAAAAGAAGCAAAACCAAGAAGGAGCACTCTCGCCACAATAGATCCTATCAAAAGAGTAAGAAGGACCTAAGATGCTTCACATGCAATGAGAAGGGTCACTTTGCTTCAGATTGTCCCAAGAACAAAAGGGATAATAACAACACTAAGAAGAAGAAGGGAAACAAAAGAAGGTTTCATGCTTATGCTGCCGAAGATGATGAACCCCCAAAGAAGAAGGCTAGGGCAGAAAGTGATAGTGATGATGACTCATCAAGTGAAGAGGAGTATGTTCTGATCTCTTCTCTCACAGGTACTATCTCCCATGGTTTTAATGATTGGTTGATTGATAGTGGAGCTTCCAAACACATGACTGGGTTTAAGGAATCTTTTGTGAATCTATCTGAACATGAATCACCCCATAAGGTGAAACTTGGGGATGATTATCAATACCCAATCAAATGAAGTGGTGAAGCCTCCTACAACCTAGATTCTGGAAAATCTTTGAAGATGAAAGAAGTCCTTTATGTACCTGGGCTCAAGAAGAACTTACTCTCCATCTCTGCATTGGATGCAAAATGTATGAGGGTTGCATTTGTGGATGGCCAAGTCCTAATGTGGCCAAAGGGAAAGACCATAGATGATGCAGTAGTGATTGGAGAGCAAGAGGGAGGTTTGTATAAATTGATGGGACAACCTGAACATGCCATGGTGCATGAATCCATGGAGCCAAGTGAACTTTGGCATAGAAGACTTGCTCATATGCACTATAGGGCACTTCCAATTGCAAGCAAGGCTGTAGAGGGTCTTCCTGAAATCAAGACCAAACATGAAGGTGTTTGCAAAGGATGTGCAAAAGGTAAGAACATTAAGAAGGCTTTCCCAAGCAGTGAAAGCAAGGCAAAAGACATCTTGGAAATCATCCACTCAGATGTATGTGGTCCTATGTCATCCAGTTCCTTGAGTGGGTATGTTTACTATGTCTCATTTATTGATGACTTCTCCAGGAAGACTTGGGTATACTTCTTGAAAAGCAAAGATGAGGTGTTTGATAAATTCAAGGAATTCAAAACCTTGATGGAGAATCAAACTGACAAGAAGATCAAAACATTCAGATCCGACAATGGTGGAGCATTCACCTCAAGTGACTTCAAGAAACTTTGTAGTGATTCAGGGATTAAGAGGGAGTTGACTTCTCCTTATAATCCTCAACATAATGGAGTTGCAGAAAGGAAGAACAGAACTATCATGGAAGCAGCAAGGGCAATGATGCATGACCAGGATCTACCTATGCATCTATGGGCAGAAGCAACTAGAACAGCTATATATCTGCAGAACAGAACACCCCACAAGATATTGGACAACAAGACACCAGAAGAGGTCTTTTCTGGTAAGAAACCTGAAGTCAGCCATCTCAGAATATTTGGTTGTCCAGTATACACTCATATCCCAAAGGAAAAGAGGACTAAACTAGATCCTTCAAGAAAGAAGGGTATCTTTGTGGGTTACAGTGAAAGCTCGAAGGCCTACAGAATATACTTTCCAGGGTTCAAGAAGATTGATGTTAGCAGGGATGTAACATTTGATGAAAACTCAGCATTCATCAAATCAAGGAAGGCACCTATCAAAGTTTATGAAGAACCTAAGGAAACTAGATTTCACGACACTACCATGACTGAAGCAGTTCCAGAAGTTGTTCATGAGTTTGAAGATCTGCAAGAACCTGTAGATCCACCCTGTGAGGATAACTCTCACAAGAGGAAACCTGCATGGGCTAGAGAGCTCATTCAAGATGCAGAAAGATTTGGCATTCCAGAAGAAGAACATAGAGCAAAGAAGAGAACCAGATCACATACCAGCTATGTTGCTTTACTCTGTGACATTACGAACAAAGAGCCTTCCAGTTATGAAGAAGCAGCGGAAAAAAAAGAATGGAAGGATGCCATGGTTGAGGAATACCAATCAATAATGAAGAATGATGTTTGGGATGTTGTCCCAAGACCTAAAGAGAAGTCTATTGTGACTTCCAAATGGATCTACAAAATCAAGCATGCTGCAGATGGCAGTGTAGAGAAATACAAAGCAAGATTCATAGCTCGTGGCTTCTCTCAGAAAGAGGGAATAGATAATGAAGAAACTTTTGCACCTGTAGCCAGGTATACTTCCATCAGAATGGTACTTGCCCTGGCTGCAGCTATGAAATGGAAAATACACCAGATGGATGTCAAGACTGCTTTCTTGAATGGTTTAGTTGAAGAGGAAGTATATGTGGAGCAGCCACTCAGTTTTGAAATACATGACAGGGAGTCATATGTGTGCAGATTGAAGAAAGCCTTGTATGGCTTGAAACAAGCTCCCAGAACTTGGTATGGTAAGATGGACAATTTCCTATCTAGTTTGGGCTTTACCAAGTGTAAAGCAGATTCCAACCTTTAATACAAGGTTGAGGAAGGGAATACTGTGATTCTACTCCTGTATGTGGATGACTTATTTGTAACAGGAGATGACAGACTGATTGTAGATACTAAGAGGAAGCTTGCTGCTGAATTCGATATGAAAGATTTGGGAATGATGCACTATTTCCTAGGTATGGAGGTGTGGCAGAGTGCAGATGGGATCTTCCTTGGTCAAGGGAAGTACACAGTGGATATCCCGAAGAGATTTGGGATGATGGATTGCAAGGCCATGGCCACACCTATGGCATCGAATCTGAAGCTTCTATGTGATGATTCATCTGAGCCGGTTGATGTCTCTATGTATCGTCAAATGATTGGGTCCTTGATGTACCTGACGAACACGAGACCAGACATTTGTTTTGCTGTGAGCACATTGAGTCAGTTCCTGACAGATCCGAGGAGTGTTCACCTGGTTGCTGTAAAGCATGTTCTAAGGTACCTGAAGGGTACAGTGGATTATGGGCTTAAGTATGAGGTGAATCAAAAGTTTAACCTGCAGGGTTATGTTGATTCAGATTGGGCTGGCAGTGCTGCAGATAGGAAGAGCACATCTGGGTGCTGCTTCAGTATGGGATCAGGTGTGATCTCTTGGTTTAGCAGGAAGCAGTCCTGCATAGCACTGAGTACAGCTGGGGCAGAGTATGTTGCATCCTGTTCAGCTAGTTGTGAGGCAGTATGGCTACGGAAGCTACTGTCTGAGTTATTTGATCTCCCATTGGATGCTACTGGTATCTTCTGTGATAACCAAAGTTGTGTGAAGCTGTCCGAGAATCCAGTGTTTCATGACAAATCGAAACACATGGAGATCAAATATCACTATATCAGGGATATGGTGCAGAGAGGAGCTGTGAAGCTCCTGTATGTTGCGACGGACGAGTAGATTGCAAATGTGCTGACGAAGCCACTAGCCAGGGTGAAGTTCGAGTACTTCAGAGAGAGGCTTAGCATTCTTCAGATTGAGGACACTTTGAGGAAGAACTGATGGACACATTTGTTGAAGCCATTCCAAGCATGTTGGAAGGAGGATCCTTCACATGGCTGTGGATGTAAGCGCTGGATGATGAGCATCAGGATGATGTTCTGGTTTCTGCTGGATATGATCGGTTGGATCATTTTTTATGTATGTATGTATGCATCATGTTGGATGCTGGATATGATTAGTTGGATCATTTATATGTATGTACGCATCATGTTGGATGCTGGATATGATCAGTTGGATCATGTGTATGTATTTTTGTATATGCATCATGTTGGATGCTTGGACCATGTATTTGTATATGTATCAGGTGGATACATTGTATGATCAAGTGGATCATTTATGGTGATATGTATCATGTATTTGTATTTGTATCAGGAGGATACATTGTATGATTAGGTGGATCATGTATGATGATATGTATCAGGTAGATACTTGGTATGCATCAGGTAGATGCATTGTATGATCAGGATGATCATGGATGACGAGCTTCAGGATGTTGCTCTAGATGACATGCAGGAGGATGTTGAAGTGATGATGATCAGGATGATCATGTGTACATCAGGATGATGTATGGTGAGTATCAGGTTGATACTCTATGGCCGTGGATTAGGTTGTGCAGATGAGCATATAATTCGTTGCCCTGGGAGATTTGCAGATAGTCTTTCAATTTTTTTCTTATGGCATGTAATTCGGTGCCCTGGGATATCTGGCAAATGCTATTTAGAGGTTTTGCTCTGGGAGGACATATAATTTGTTGCCCTGGGAGATCTGCAGATAGTCTTACAAGGTTTTACCTATGGCATGTAATTCGGTTCCCTGGGATATCTGGTAGATGCTCTTTCAAGGTTTTGTCCTATGGAATATAATTCGTGTCCCTGGGAGATCCTATAGGTAGATTTGTGTGCTCGTAACAGCCTGGGATGCTCTTGCGAGGTTTTTCCATGACCACATGTAATTAATGCCCTGGGAGATCCTATAGGTAGAGCTGTGTGCTCGTAACAGCCTGGGATGCTCTTGCGAGGTTTTGTGGTGAGGTCACATATAATATGGCCCTGGGAGATCTGCAGATAGTCTTTCAAGGTTTTGCCTATGGCAGGTAATTCGTTGCCCTGGGATATCTGGCAGATGCTCTTTTGAGGTTTTGTGATGCATGTAATAAGTCCTGAGGATTCCACAGTATGGCCAGTGATGATGAAGACCTGCAGGTGGTGGGCCTACATCCAGTATGAAAAAGGACTAGCTCTGTAGAACTTCCTATGACGAGTAGAGTCAGAGATTGGTTGAGATAGCAGCAGCAGTGACGATGATGATGACGATGCATCGATGATGATGATCCCGAGAGGAAGACTTGTCTAGCAAATCTGTGTCGAGAAATACCTTCCTAGTTAAGAGGGAGTGTTGATGTATATGTAACTTCGGAATGTATTTCATCTATGTATTTTATATATATTTATTGTATCCTTAATAGAGATGTGTTATTCCTCTATAAGGAAGTCTCGTCATGTGGATTGACAAGTGTCGCAAGTGTGTGTACTTGCCGATGGGTTATTAGACCACCATGTGTGGGGTTGGCCCTGAAATATATATATTATAATGTGATGTACCTAGATAGACAAGTCGGCCCCATAAGATCACTGGGAAAACAAATCAGTATAAATAGAAATCAAGTGATATCTATTTAGATCACTCAGAAAAGTATCTCACTTTCACTCAGAAAGTGGCGCACTAGTGAGGAGGAGGATCATCTGCTACTAGGAGTCTATCTCAGTGTATTTTGTTTGTACTTTGGTTGAGCCATTGCTCTCTCTATCTCTGAGGAAGTTGTGGGGTTTTTCACCTTAGGTTTTTCCCCATGGAAACTCTGTGTCTCTTGTCTCTTATGCTTTTGATTCTTGTGATGCTTATTGTGATTGTCATGCATTGATATACTATATATGTTATTCTCTCAGCAAAGATCCTAGAGTATTGTGAATTAATGCTCAAAATTTAACAAGCATGACATGAAGCCCCTGAATCTACTACCCAATAATCACTAGTATTATCTAATGCAAGAATCAAAGCATCTTGTAACACATTACCTGCTACATTTGCTTCCTGGGTAGTTTCCTTCTGTCCATCTCCTTTCTTCTTTAGAGATCTACAGTCTTTCTTCAGATGTCCTTTCTTTCCACAGTTCCAGCACTCTATTTTTCCCAGTCTGTACTTGTATCTTCCCATTTTAGACTTGCCATAATTACCTTGGCTCTTTCCTCTCTCCTTTTGTCTTCCCCTGCTCTCCATGGTTAACGATGACCTGATGTCTCACCTGTGCTTTTTCTTCGCATTTCCTTGCTAAGAATAACACTAATAACATCATCAAATTTTGAGGTGTTTGAACCAGAGACAGAGTTACTTACAGCCATGACGAGGCTATTCCAGCTTTCTGGCAATGAACATAAGATTAGAAGAGCCCTAACCTCATCATCAAAGTTCACACTTACAGAACTTAGTTGATTTGTAATCGTATTAAACTCATTTAAATGATCAGTAACAGATCCACCTTCAGACATCTTCATATTAAATAAACACTTCATTAGAAATACCTTGTTGGAGGCTGAGGTTTTTTCATACAGCTTACCCAATGCGCTCATCAAACCCTCTGTTTCCATTTCTTTTGAGATATTGAAAGCCACCAATGAAGCCAAGGACAGCCGTATTGTCCCTAGTTCCTTTCTATCAAGAACCTCCCATTCTCCGTCCTTCATGGCTGCCGACTGCTTTGCTCTTCCTCACAACGGAAGGAATAGATCCTTCTGGTATAGATAGTATTCCATTTGCATCTTCCATAACTGGAAGTTTTCGCTGTTAACCTTCTCGACCTTAAACTTTCCTTCTTCTGCCATTTCTACCACTCGAACTAGAAACCCTAGCTTCCTGCAGGTTTATCTGCCAAATAGACCTTTGGCTCTGATACCAATTGTTAAAAAAACAGGATCACAGAGCAATAACAATAAACATAAATGCAAATATAATCACACATACACATTACAAGAGAGACACAGATATATCGTGGTTCACCCCAACTTGGGCTACGTCCACACTGAAGTTTCCAGTCCTTATTATTATTCCGTCCAGCAAAGTGAAGGGATACAACTTGCATCACAACTGCTACACTTCCTCTTCACTGTCTCACAGTCTCTCTTCTTGATATCAGAGATCTTTACAATGCATAATACCTAATACATCAACCCTAGCCGTATTACAATGTCTTTCTTTTATAAGGGAAATACAATGGGAAAATACCACGGGTTACCCAAAACCATGGACCCGAAAACTTTTGGCGAAAACAGCCCCAAGGTTGGGGCATGAGTGTATAGTCCTATGGGGTGCACAGCCGAGACAATATCATCTATGAGACTGGAAGATCTAGCTCCACAACCAATAATTGTTTGGGCCCTTATATTATAAATTTTATCACTCATGGAGGTGTAGTACAACTACAAAATCTATATGGGACTCTACAAACAAATCTAGTGAATGGAAGACGATTGAAGCCCTATCGCCATAACCAAGCGCATGCCAAATGAAACAGGGTCCACACTAGTTAAAAAAAAATGAATAGCAGAAAAAGAAAAGAAAAGAAAGCATTAAATATCTGTTGATCGCAGAGGAAAGCACAAGCATTGGGATTTGACATTTAGAGACAGTTAGCATGTTGCAGTCAAATCAGACCATAATCATAGCATTCAAGCATCGACAGAAGGCGACAACGATGGATGGCGTCTCACTTGATGGAAGAATTTAGGAAATCCAGGAAAGATTCGTTGAATGATTTGGTAATCATTCCTCAAAGATGCCATGGCGGACAGGAACCAATCGAGTTAAGCTATAAAGTAGATGGGAAACTAAGCATTATGAATAGTTATTGAGCTAGAGGTGTGACACTATGGAGTTGCAGCGTCTCGTAGTAAGGATAGAAGGGTCAAGAATTAAGGAAGTTGCAAGGTACTAGAGGGTCAGATGGTGCATTTAATTTCTAGCAAAAGTACTGAGGGTGCGCTAAGGGAGAAAAAACAATTTTTCATGAGCAATTGGCAGATGAAGATGTGCAGGAAACCCTGAAGGAAAGAGATGAAGTCTCACTTGAGATGTCTAAGCAAGTTGCAGGAGTTAGAAGAATAGTGGTCCCTCTAGCCACATAAACACCAAGAGCAAGGGAACACCGACCCCAATGAAGGATTATCAAAGGTGTGAAATAGATGTGCTAGAGCATCCAACCTGTTTCACATTTTGGTGATGTCGATGAAATTTTGTCCAGTCAAAATCCAGGGTTGAGAGCGACATATGGCCAAGAAAGGATAGATGATGAAGGTTCAAGAGACTGAAGGATGAGTCTGAGAAGTACATGACAGTAATCAAGATACTGAAGGATGAGTTCAAGAAGTACATGACAATGATCAGAAGACTGGAGGATTAGTCTGAGAAGTACATGACAACATTTAAGTGAATGGAGGATGAGTTCGAGAAGTACATGACAGCGATCAAGAGACCGAAGGACGAGTTCTAGAAGCACATGACAACGATCAAGAGACTGGAGGATGAGTTCGATAAGTACACAACAAAGAACCAGGATAGTACTAGAGGTTCCCAGCTGAGGTGGCTGAAGGGCGAGCCACAAGTTTGTGTTGGGGGCCTGTTGGCACAGGTTAGAGCACATAACGTGTGGAAGTCGACAATGAAAAAGAGGGCATTTGTGGAAGGAAGGACCATTGGTGGAGAATAAGCAAGATGATGAAAGCGCAAGTTATGGTTTAGTTAGGTAGAATGGGTCATTTGGACTGTTTTGTAACAACTTAGTTGTCTATAAATAGGACTATGATTGTAAACCGAAGGGCATCCAATTTTTGGAGAATTAGGTTGTAGTTGAACACTGTGCTATCTCGCATCTATGTATTTTCCTGTTTTCAGCAAGTTCTATTTTGTGTATATGGATTATAAGTCACTTGGGACTATCTCTGCTAAGGTTGTACCATAGGTTTTGAGATGAGTTAATGCACAAGGATGTTCGATTATGTCTCTATTTTGTGTTATGAATGATGAATGTCATCTTGATGCTGCGATGTGTTTAAAGTTTTGTTGATCTGTGGATGTCTAGTAAATCTGTAATGCGAATGTTGATTACATGTTTGATTTGTTAACATAATGCGAAAGCAAGATCTCTAGTTTCTGTAGTGATAGAGTTAGGGTTAATGCCTATCTTTTCCCTACTGCGGAAATGTGGTTCCTGCAGCACCCCTTGGATATCTCGGGTGAGACCTCACTCTCTCTGTGAGTGCTGCTGGAAAGGGTAAAACCTATCTGAGCCGATGCCTAACGGTGTTTGGTTGGTGTTTGTTGACAGCAGTGCAAAGTGAATCCCTATTGACAGAACTGTGTCAAGTCTCTTCACTTGGTATTTCGAGTGATCTTGTGAATGAGAAAGTGGATATCAGTTGTAATAGAGTAGATTTGAATTTTCACATACAGTTCTCGAGATACCGTATGCCCTTCACTTGGGACTTCAAGCGATCTTGTGAACGAGAAAGTAGATCTCATGTGTAATAGAATTAGATTCATTTTCACTGAGATATCTGTTTGGTTTACATTGATTTTTGAAATCAATCATTATCGATATTTCAGAAGAACTGTTACTAAATATAAAAAATATACCAAAACATTTTGCATGTTTGAAAGACCCCACATGAACCTCTAACTTTTCATTAATTTAGAACATTCATCGAATTGAAAGGTAGAGTAGTGATCATATTGCATTGTTTGGTTCACATTTTGAGTCAACACACCACCAATTTCACTTCCACTCCTGAAATTAAGAAAAGTACCCTTAAAATTGGTGCTTAATCTAAAACAAACAAAGATTTGATTTTCATATCACCAACAATGTTAGGCTAGTGCCCTGGATTAGGTTTGGAGAGTAACACTCTTGGGATACAAATTTTTTGAAACTACCATTGATTATTGAGAGTTTAAATCCATTAGTAGAAAAAAATGCTTGTCGGGAAAGCGTATCTAACACATGCGTCAAGCACAAGGTAAATATGGATAAGTAAGGGTGGTTCCCCCCTCTTGCTTTTTTAGTGGGACATGAGCTCATCAAGGAATTCTATGTAAGTGAAAAGTCCTCGGGGTGACATCACTTTTCTAGAATACATGGTTATGAGAGTTTTCCTAGACTTACACCTGTTCCTCCCGACCGTCGATTGTGAAGTGGTAACCTTAGATTCTATTGCTACAATATCACATAGGCTATTGTGATTGGGGGACACTTGCATTACTTGAGACATAATTTGAAGCTTTTACTCCTTTGGAGGGTTATTGGTCAAGAACCAATACTTGCACCCATGGTGATTAAAGTTTATTGTAAACTGTTTCTCATACCTTCGCTATTAGTAATTGTTTGGGGCTTGATATCCCTCAGCAGCTACTAGTTTTGGAAGGCCCTCTAATCCAAATTTTCACTGAGCTTCAGATCTTTGGAAAAGTAGTCTGCTTGCTTGGATTCATAAGACTTTTTACTGTGTGGACACTTTTTCTTTTTGTTGAGTCTAGAATTCCTTAGGATTGTTTCATTCTATCTTCAATTAAAAATATCATTTTAAACACATCCTTTTAACAAATTATTCAAAGTGACTACTCTGCTGATCCGCTAGTCATGGTGTCATCGAGGTGAGTCACTAGAAATTGAAGGCCCCTCTACATCGTGGATACAGATACAAGAAACCCAAACTTGTGAATTGGAAATTGAACAACTTGTAGACTCAATTAACAACAATAGAGAAGAACAACATCAAACAAATACTGAAACTTCACCTAACAAAGAAAACATAGACATCATTGACAATCTTGTTCCATTTGAAATTGAACACTAGAGAACAATATAGCTACTGATGTAAACCCACCTTTGACAAATCTTCCAGAACCAGTGGTACTTCACATCAGTGATCCATTGGATTACATTAATTCTCTTTTTAGTTATTGGACTAGTATGAAAAATTCGACAATTAACCCTATGGCTTCATCAAGGGCACACGAGACTACATCATCACAACCTCAAACAGTTGCTGGAGGTAGCAATACTTTCAATTTGGCCTCTACAACAATCCCAACAGTTAATATACATGTTAGTAGCACAAGTTCAACCAACACTTCAGTGCTAGTTGGTACAGTTTTAGGTTCCAATCCTAGAAGTACATCCACTTTGTCTGTAGGGATCCCTACAGGGGGATGTGCCTTACCAAATATGGGTTTTCCATATGGTTTGACTAAGCAAGGTAAAAAAAATCAAGGATCAAACCAAAATACTCTTGGTATACCTAACATTTTTCCAATTTCTACTTCTGTGGGAAACCCTTTAATATGGAATCTCAATATTCTTGGTGGAACCAATGGACCATGGAACAGTAATTCCAATTGGGGTGGTTCTCCACAGGTTGGTGGAAATGTCTCAGGAATCCATCCTCCAAATTTTCCTAGCACTAATCCTGGGGGTAATCCCATACCCCCAACATGCAGCACACCAGGAGGCAATCCACCTATCAACCCTATTCCACCATGGAGTGGGAAAGTTCTAGGAAATAACCAATCTTCTTGGGAACCACCCCCACAAGGGGGAAATCACCCTTGGAACACTTATCAAAACCAAGGAAACAATCAATGGAGTGGTCAAAATCCGACAAGTAACCAATCTTATTGGGGCCCACCTTCGCAAAGGGGAAATCCACCCATTAATCTTATCCCGCAATGGAATGGTAATGTTCCACCAAGTAACCAATATTTTTGGAACATAACTCCACAAGGGGGTGATCCATACATCAATCCTGTTCCACAATGGAATGGAAAATATTTAGGAAGTAACCAGTCTTTTTGGATGCAACCTACGCAAGGAGGAAATCCTTCTTGGAAAGATTTTCAAGCCCAAGGACAACAATAATGGAGCCATCAAGATTCACCCGCGTATCAATCATTTGCTACAGCACCAATCAAATCACGATTTCTGGACAAATTGAATCTACCAGATTTATCTCGACTGACTAATGATCATGTTCTATATTTGAATGGATGGCCAACCATACAAACTAAACTACCCTTAGACATACCCAAGTTTGACAGAAAACCATAGGAAGATCCATCAAATCATTTGATGACATTCCATTTGTGGTGTTCATCCAATTCCTTGGTTGATGATAGTATTAGGTTAAGGTTGTTTCAGTAGACCCTAACAGGAACTGCTGCGAAATGGTACATTGAGTTTCCCCGCAATACATTCATGGAATTTTCATCTTTTACTATGGTATTTCTGATACATTTGAATTACCTATCTGCTATGAGAAGGGAACAAATTTTTTGACTTCACTTAGGCATTCCACTTCTACTCACATATCATATCATATCCACGAATGGAGGGGGTGCCGAAGGCTTATAAAATCCGAAATCACAGATCAATTCTTAGCATATTGGTTCATAAAATCACTATTAACTACTCTTTCCAAAGATGTGGCCATGTCAAGTTCCATGACCGAAGAACAACTCATTAAGAGTGCTCAATAGATGGATTTGATATATTCCCAATCAGGCACACTTTATGATTTAATACCTCATGCTGTAAGACCTGCGTCCAATCTAGCTAGGCCACCAAAAGGACCTCATATCGATGGTGTGATTGGATCCTTCAACCAACTTAGACATATTACCCAACACTTGGGACACATCTCTATTTAGACTTCACAACCCACAACTAGCCAGGAAATGCTGTTAGGAACCCATGTCTTTACTTTGTTAGTATGTTGTTGTTGGACACATATGCTTTGTAAGTCGTCACGTAGTATTTGTTGATCAATAGTTTGTGTTATTGTTGTTGGCGCATATGCTTTGTAAGTCACCCGTAGTATAGTTGATCCATAGTTTGTAACGGCCCATGGTTTTGATCCATAGTATTGGCGCCTAGAATTAGTATATAAGTGTGTGTTGAAACCTATGAAGGCACGGTGAAGTTATTTGTATTGAGCTTGCTCATAGGAGGCTGCCCCCTCGAAGTGGCATGTGATCAATATAAATGTGATTTTGAGTTCTGTCATTTCTGCTATTTCGCATATTTTTATTAACTAATTGTTGCAGGTGCATCACATCTAGTATCAGAGCACTTTCTTGGGCTCGCTGGGTGAAATTTCTGCTGAATTTTTTTTTCGCATCTATTGCAGGTTCGGATTTGGGAATAATCCCTATCCGCTTAACTGTGGGAAGTACTTGGGCATAAGCCCTAAAACTAATTGTGAGGAGTACCACAGGAACCCCGAAGTAGCTGGCCCATTGAGAGGACCTGCCAGCGAAAAGGGCAACGACCCCTACCTGATTGACTAGTTCCCACCCATGAGGTAAACCAAGAGATGTCGTTTGTGGCAAAGCGGTTATTAGTTTTACCTGAGCCGTGGAGTGAGGGGTACTGCCCCAATACGCAAGCCGTCAGACAACATTGGTGGCCGAGTGAAAACCCTAAGCTGTTAGGAAGCCGCACATACCTAGGGTCCATATCTACTTTCAGTTGAACTATTGTCGATCACTGCTGCACCGTTTCAGATCCATTTTGCAAGCCATTCCAGATCCAGCCGTTCGACGTTGTTCCAGATTCCTTTCGAGCCGTAGCCGCTCCAGTCTGTTAAAAAAAAAAAAAAGAGTATAAAATTCAGTTTTTTCTCCATATCTCCCTTGTTTTACCTCTGTTTCCCTTGAAATTTTCAGGGAACCCCCGTCATTCCATTCTGCATATTTCATTCCTGAGGACCCTATCCTCAATTCCCCTTCCTATAGACCGAAATCCCACATTTGTCTATTTTTAGGGTTTGCCATAACTTCTTCAGATTTCACCCAATCACCTTCAAATTTTACCACAGAGTTCCTTTCTGAATTCTGCTTCTTTGTTCCCCTCTGCCAAATTTTCCCATTCTTTCACCCCGCTTCTAAAATCCTCATTTTTGCTTCCCTGTCTATCCAACAGTGTCCAAAACCTAGTCAAACCCCAATTACCCTTCTGATTTTTTCCCAAATCCAAGTTTTCCCTTACTGAAGTAGTTCCTGTTTTTGTTTTCCTACCCCATCAACCGAAGAAAAAAAAAAAAAATCCTGGTTATGGTTGTCACCCGTGCAGGAGCAAAAACCATGGAGGAAGCACTTGCAACCATCCAAGCCAAACTCCAGGATTTGGATGAAAAATTTCTCGGTCTCCATCTTGAACATTCAGCTATGAACAACAAACGACAGTCCGAGTCTTCAGCAGACAATGGGTTCTCTTCTTCCAGCAATTTCTGTGGTCCGAAGCTTGATTTTCCTCGCTTCAATGGTACCGATCCAACTGGATGGATCTATCGTGCAGAACAGTATTTCAGTCTGCATAATACTTTTGATGTCAACAAAGTTCCGTTGGCATCCTTTCATTTGGAACAAGAAGCTCTTCAATGGTACCATTGGTACATCAAGGCTCATCCAGAGCCCAACTGGCCAGACTTTTGCCAGCTCCTTTTGCAACGATTTGGTCCTAGTGATTTTGATGACTTCACAGGAGCCCTCACTAAACTTCGCCAAGCTGGCACTATGAGAGAGTATCAAACCGAATTTGAGAATCTAGCCAACCACACCGAAGGATTGTCTGATGAATTTTACCAAAGTTGTTTTATCAGTGGTCTAAAGGATGCCATCCGCTCTGAGGTCAAAATGTTATGTCCCAACACAATGATGGAAGCACTAGGGTTGGCTAAGTTGGCAGAAGACAAGATTGCAGCCCAACAACGCTCTAAGCCCACTTTTGTTCCCTTCCAAAATATGGGTTCTCAGCGACCACCTATACCGCAGGCTCCTCGACCGACTCCTATCAATCGTTTCTCTAAAATAGAGATGCAAGCACGCAGAGAAAAGGGGCTTTGCTATAATTGTGATGAGAAATTCACTCGGGGACATAGATGTGTTCAGCAAAAGCTCTATCTCCTAGATGTGGAGTCTCCGCCTACCTCTGAAATGGGTGACGAAGATCCAGAAACAGTGGATGCTCCGGTCGACATTCAGGAACTGTCTATTGACCCTTCGTCTCAGGATGACCAGCCAGAGATATCTCTCCATGCTTTAGCTGGAATCACCACCCCCCAAACAATGCGGGTCAGGGGTTACTTCAAGAAGCTTCCTCTTACAATCCTCATTGATTCTGGTAGCACTCATAATTTCATTGACCCTCGGATCGCCAAACAAGCTGATTGTTTTATCCATCCTTGCTCCAACTTTGAAGTCATGGTTGCCAATGGGGGCACCTTACCTTGCAAAGGGAAGTGTCGAAATGTGCGTATCTCTATGGGATATTATACCTTGCGCTTTGACATGTTTGCCTTGCCCTTAGGTAGATGTGATGTGGTTTTGGGCGCTCAATGGCTACGCACACTCGGCCCTATCTTATGGGATTTTGCCGAACTTTGGATGCAGTTTTCCCTCAATGGACACAAACACACATTGACAGGATTACAACCAGGTTCTCTCAGCATCATCAGTTCACATCGCATGGAAAAACTCCTCAAGAAGAATTCACATGGTGTCATCGCTCATATCCATTCCATCCAGATGCAACCATCAGCGGTCTCCACTACTCCTTTGGATCTACAACAAATTCTGGATCGATATACAGGTGTCTTTGTTGAACCAGTGGGATTGCCACCTTCCAGGCCAGAAGACCATCGTATTCAGTGCCTTCCTGGCAGCGTTCCTCCCAACATCAGGCCCTATCACTACCCATTTCACCAAAAAATGGAGATTGAATTGCTTGTTCGGGACTTATTGAAGCAAGTTATTATTCGCCCAAGCACTAGTTCCTTTTCTTCTCCAGTTATTCTTGTCCACAAAAAAGATGGGTCATGGCGCCTCTGCATTGACTTCCGAGCACTTAATCACCTCACCATCAAGGATAAGTTTCCAATTCCTGTTGTTGATGAGCTTCATGGGGCTCACTTTTTCTCCAAGTTGGATCTTCGTTCTGGGTATCATCAAATTCGGGTTCGTGCGGATGATATCCCTAAAACAGCTTTCCGCACACATGATGGCCATTATGAGTTTTTGGTCATGCCCTTTGGACTCACTAATGCTCCTTCCACATTCCAGGCCTTAATGAATAAAATATTTCGACCCTACTTGCGGAAATTCATTTTAGTATTCTTTGATGATATCCTCATCTACAGTAAAACATGGGATGAACATCTCCCGCATTTGGATCTTGTCATGCAACTTTTCTCTGACCATCATCTCCATGCCAAGCAGTCTAAATGTGTTTTTGGACAGAAGTAAGTTGAGTATCTCGGGCACATTATCTCAGCACAAGGGGTTCGCGTGGATTCTGCCAAAATCGATGCCATGAACAATTGGCCGCATCCTCAGACACTCAAGAGCCTTCGTGTTTTTTTGGGGTTGACTGGCTACTACTGCAAGTTTGTCAAGGATTATGGGAAGATTGGAGCTCCATTAACTGCTCTATTAAAAAAGGATTCCTTCACATGGACACCTGTTGCTCAGTGTGCATTTGACAAACTAAAACAAGCTATGTGTACTACACCTATGCTAGCTATGCCCGATTTTTCCAAGCCCTTCACTATTGAGAGTGATGCTTGTGGCAATGGACTTGGTGTTGTTCTCCTTCAAGATGAACACCCCATTGCGTTCACCAGCAAAGCCCTTTCAGGTAAGAATTTAGATGCCTCTACCTATGAGAAGGAAATGATGGCTATTTTGCATGCAGTACAGAAGTGGCACCCATACCTATTAGGAAATCATTTCTGCATCAAGACTGATCACCAAAGTCTGAAATATTTCTTGGACCATCGTGTCTCCTCCCCGGCACAACAGAAATGGGTTAGCAAACTCATGGGTTATGACTATGAGATCACTTACAAGAAGGGTAAAGACAATATTGTGGCAGATGCTCTTTCTCGCACATTTGATACCCAAGGTTCTCTTTCAGCTATTTCCATGCCTGTTCCAAATTGGTTGCAATCTGTTCAACAGGGTTATGTCAATGACTCCTCCTTATCTCAAATCATCCAATGCTTGACCAACAACCCTTCTGCTGTACCACATTACTCTTGGGATGGTGCTTCTCTGCGATACAAGGGTCATCTGGTGCTTTCCCAAAGCACAGATCTTCAACAGGATGTCTTCTATGAACTCCATGCTTCTCCATCGACAGGGCACTCTGGATTCCTCAAAACGTATGAATGAGCATGGCGTAACTTCTTTTGGCAGGGCATGAAAAGGACAATTCAACAGATGGTGGCCGAATGTGATACCTTCCAGCGCAATAAGGGTGAAACAACACTCCTTCCAGGATTGCTTGAACCCTTGCCCATACGTACATGGATTTGGATAGATATTTCTATGGATTTCATTGAAGGGCTCCCTAAATCTGGCAGGAAGATAGTGATTCTCATTGTGGTTGATCACCTCTCCAAATATAGTCATTTTTGTGCTCTCAGCCATCCCTATACAGCCTCCTCTGTCGCTCAAATTTTTCTGGACCAGATCTTTCGTCTTCATGGCATCCCTTCTTCCATTGTCTCGGATTGTGATGCGACTTTCACCAGTCATTTTTGGACAGAACTATTTCGCCACACTAGCACCAAACTGAAGATGAGTTCAGGATATCACCCACAAACAGATGGTCAGACTGAAATTGTCAATAAATGCTTGGAAACCTATCTTCGTTGCTTCACCTCTGAACAACAACATCAGTGGGAAAAATGGCTCCCTCTCGCTGAATGGTGGTACAATACCTCTTACCACACTACCTCTAAAATGACCCCATATGAAGCAGTCTATGGTCAGGCACCTCCAGCTCTTCTTCCATACACCCACACCAGTTCACCAGTTCAGGAAGTTGACGCGGTCCTTCGAAACCGTGATCAGATTCTGTGCATTTTGCGGGACAATCTTCACATGGCAAGAAATCGCATGAAGCAACAAGCTGATCAACACCATTCTAAGCGCACTTTTCAAGTCGACGATATGGTTTTTCTTCGTCTCCAGCCGTACAAACAATCATCCTTGAAACTCAAAGGGCGTCATAAGCTTGCTCCAAATTTCTATGGGCCATATCGGATTCTTCAGAAGATTGGGTCCGTTGCTTATAAATTGGAACTTCCTCCTTCTTCCCGCATTCATCCAGTCTTTCATGTCTCTTGTCTGAAGAAAGTTCTTGGCACCAACATCAGTGGACAAACGATTTTACCTAAACTGGATAATGAAGGATCCATCCTTTTGGATCCAGAGGCCATCCTCAATCAGCGCATGCGTCAGCTTCGCTCTCCCTCTATCACAGAGGTCTTAATTCAGTGGCATGGCATGCAACTAGAGGATGCTACATGGGAACCACTCCTTCAGATTCAACAATAATTTCCACATCTAAAGCTTTGAGGACAAAGCTTTTTCTAAGGGGGAGGGGATGTTAGGAACCCATGTCTTTACTTTGGTAGTATGTTGTTGTTGGACGCATATGCTTTGTAAGTCGTCCCGTAGTATTTGTTGATCAATAGTTTGGGTTATTGTTGTTGGCGCATATGCTTTGTAAGTCACCTGTAGTATTGTTGATCCATAGTTTGTAACGGCCCATGGTTTTGATCCACAGTATTGGCGCCTAGAATTAGTATATAAGTGTGTGTTGAAACCTATGAAGGCAAGGTGAAGTTATTTGTATTGAGCTTGCTCATAGGAGGTTGCCCCCTCGAAGTGGCCTGTGATCAATATAAAAGTGATTCTGAGTTCTGTCATTTATGCTATTTTGCATATTTTTATTAAGTAATTGTTGCAAGTGCATCACAAATGCAGCAATCCACAACTCCCACCCAAACTTTTGAAGTGCTTGTTAACACCCCTATCAGTGTTCCTGCCAAGGAAGGAAAGGGAATCCCCCTACTAGAACCCAAAGCATTCCCATCGACCCATTACGCCAAAGAAGCATCAAAAAACCCAAAAATGGCTAAGGTTCAAGCAAATTCGAGCCAAATGATCGAGCCAGAGTGAGAAAAATGGGAAAAACAAGGCAATGGAATTCTTCCAAAATCCAAAAAGGTTTAATGACCAAGATTGATTATTGGCCAAAGTGATCGCAGAAGTACAGATCTGATGGCCCAAAACAACTGCAGAAGACCCATTTGATCGACGATTTTCCGCTTTCAAAGAGAAAATGAACGGTTAGGATTGAAGAGCAGGGCCAAATCAACGGCTGGGAGACGATCCTCAGCGCATCCGATCAAGAGATTTTCCTCCTTTCCACTTTACTGCAGGTCCAACTTTCCAACTTTTCGCACCCACATTGCACATTGTGGAAGTCAAAACAGTATTTTTCCAAGAGCGCAAAGTGGGTTTCCGATTTCTGCAACCCGCATTGCGGAATGTGGATTGCGGAGGTAATTTTCACAAATTTGTGCAATGGATTTCCGATTTCTGCAACCCGCATTGCAAAATGTGGATTGTGGAAGTGATATTATTCCAGATGAGCAGATTTGGGTTTCCGATATCTACAACCTACATTGTGGAATGCAGATTGCGGAAGTGATATTTTCCATAGGCATAAAATTGGCTTTCCTCTTCCCAGAACCTGCATTGTAGAATGCAGATTGTGGGAGGATGATTACAGATTGGAGAGGTTTTACAGGGAATATTATGGCCGAAAATGAAGAATTTCACAGCAAAATGGCACGATTGGGAGCTGATTTGAAAGCCAAAGAAAAGAACATCCTGGTTACATGTCCAAATCAACCTAAAACAACCCAATTCGACGGAAAAATAGGTGGTTTCCAAGGCCCAAATGCACACTGACAACGAATAGAGTTTCTCACCTGTGCGTCTAACAGACTCAGAGGTAATTGGTTCAAGCAATTCGGCATGAACGGCCTCATCCTTTCCAATTCAAGATTGTTGTTAGTTAGTTAGAAGTTGTTTGATATTTTGTAAGCCTATAAAGGTAGATTTTGAATTAAACCAAAGGGTTGGATGTTTTATGGATTCTAAGAGATTAAAAGCTTTGCGTATGTGTTGAACTTGGCCTTTCAAATCATGAGAAGACCCGATTTTGGAGCAAAGATTCTTGTGGTGAGTTTTTTTTATGTCTGTTACTTCCTATGCATGTGTTCTTCATTTTTATTTACATTGATTGTTTGCTTCTGCAGTATCTAGATCAAGACTACATGGTCTAAAATTCATATTTTATGCTTTGGATGCATATGCCTTGGTATTCCACCCTTTCTTCTTGAAGTTGTAGGTTAGAATTCATTTGCAAATGCTCTAGCTCTGTGATGGAATTTGTTCCCTTTTCTACCTTCATCTGCTGATATCATTCAGACTTGAAAAAACCTCATCTACCTTTCCTTTGCTTCTTAAATTGTGGTCTAAATCATTCATTTGTGACTATAAATCCACTGAAGTTTGAATCCATGCCCAATGGTGCTCTTTTCCTTAACCCCAACCAACTGAAAAATCCCTATAAGTCATTATTTGAAGGTCTAGCCACCACTTTACCTATAACCAACTTGTGCAAATAATATTCTAAGTGTTGAGTGAATTGTGAAAGAGAGAGCCCCCTCTGTGGTTGGAAAGGATAGTTTCCATCTGCCAAATCTTGGTTTGAAACAATTACCCCATGATCCCTTCTACTGCAACCCAGGAGAATATTGAGTGATAAAATTCTAGTGACCATACTGGGGAATTCGAAAGACTGCTTTCCCAGAACAAGAATTTCAAAGCATCAAATCAGATCTCCAAGGGAAAATAGAGCATCATAAATTTCAAGGTTGTAACATTTTTCCTGGAGAATCCAACTATCAAATTGGCGAATTTCTTGGGAGAATTCTAGCTTCCAGAAGGATACCTACCAGAATTCAACCAGATCCTGAAATAGCAAAGTTTGTATCAGATCCTAAGAATATCACCAGAGAGGCAAAGAAAGAACAAACACGTATTTACCCATTAACTAGGTCTTTTTCTCTACCTAAAGAAGAGGCACAGGCTATACAAATTGTCTCTTGGGATTTAAAAACTAAACATTCCTCATTTAAGTCTAAATCTAAATTAGATCTAAAGAAAACCCTGTTTGACCAAATAAAATTCCAAACACATTGTCTAAATGCTTTGTGGGAAAATTCACAAGCTAAAGAAGAAAACAATGTTTTATTTCTCTTCAATAAAGCTTCTAGCAAAAATACCTAAGTCCTTATTACACCTCCTATTGTTGCAGGCCATACTTTTGTAATACCTACTGCTACTCCTGCTACTTCAAGAATCCCCCCTAATCCTAAGCAAAATACAAGAGCAATGGTTGCCATATTTTCTCCTTTAGCTCTCCCTTCTAATCTCCATGACTTACCTGTGGGTTATGCCCAACACCTCATGAGACTTCATGGGGAATGAAATGGTTCTACACAACAACATGTAGATCACTTCATTGATTTTATAGACCTATAAGAGGTGGATGAAGATGATGTCAAGAGAAGTGGTTCAAATCCCTTCCAAATGGAGGAATTGCTACCTATGAGAGATTTGAACAATATTTCCTGGCCAGATGGAAGGATAAACAAAATCCTCTCCAAATTTTCACTCAGTATGAAAACACAAAGAAAACTAATGTTGAGACTTTCCAAGAGTTTTCAGCTAGATTCATGAGAGTGTATCATTCTATCCTTGTGGACATCAAGCCTCCTGTGGGGGAATCCAAGATTCATTATGCTAATTGTTTTGACAGTGACTTTTCTCTCATGTTGAGAAAAAATAGATCTGCCACTCTACCTGATATGTTAAAAGATGTTGTAGAAGTAGAAGCTAATTTGATGGCCTCGAGTAAAATGAAGCACATAAATGAAGTTGAGAAAAAGAGATCTAATGAGGTAGCCCAACCTTCCACATCCCAATCCACTGATACCAGATTTGAGCAGATGATGAGGACTATGGAAAGGCTGGTGGAGAGGACCTCCCTTGACAATAGGCCTCCTTCCCGAGAAAACCCAGAGCCTCAAGCTCTAAATAACAATTATAGGAGACCTCTTGTCCCACAGGGAATACCAAGAGAACCAAGGGATCCTGGAAATGATGAGAATCAACCAATCAGACCACCTTTTGCTGAGAACTTAATAGTAAGAGAGGAAGAAGATGGAGACCTTTATGATCAAATCCACCCTTTTTATCAGATCCAACCCTAGTTCTATTTAACTAAATAGGAACATGACCAATCATCCCTGTAGTTAGATAGTAACCTATAAGAATCATAATTTTATCAATACCAAAGAGACTTCCAAAATGCAATCTATGAATTTAAGAGGAAGCATAATTTGAGAGGTAGGAAGGTAACATTGGACCAAGGAAAGGATACTGCTGAGCCATCTTCTTCTCAGCCACAGAGAAAAGCAACTTCTAGGAAGGGTGACCCAAAAAATGTAGCCTCTGATAAGGCACCTGAGAAGGGGACAAAAGCTCCTAAAAAAGGTCCAGAAGGGAGAGATGAA
The DNA here is from genome assembly GCA_027924585.1 of Larix kaempferi. Classification (NCBI taxonomy): domain Eukaryota; kingdom Viridiplantae; phylum Streptophyta; class Pinopsida; order Pinales; family Pinaceae; genus Larix; species Larix kaempferi. The sequence continues at coordinate 4,945,666 of BSBM01000893.1, forward strand.
GGTAATATAAAGACAACAGATAAGATCCATTCTTCTTTCAGTTTTGAGAATGAAATATCGAAGATTAAAATCTCAATTCCTTTAAATGAGTTGGTCAATAACTCAGAGTACAAAGATCATATTTTGAAAGTAGTGAATGGAGAAGAAGGAAAGGAACCCGATACTCTCAATTTGCATGATGACAAACTTACTCTTCTGTTTGGTCCCCATGTTGAAAGTCCTCCATAGGATGATGTTCCTCCCTTCTATATCAGTCTAAAAATACATGTTCATATTTTACACAATGCTTTGTTATATTATGGAGCTTCACATAACCTCATGCCAATATCAGTGGTGGAAAGTCTCGGGTTAGAAATCAAAAGTCCCTATAAATATATGTTCTCCTTTGATTCCATGTTTGGGGCTGATTAAAGACATGGTGGTCTCACTAACTCAAATAACTTAGAAGAATGTAATCATGGATGTGGTAGTGGCTGATATTCCACCTAAATTTGGGATGCTATTATCTAGGTCTTGGGTGTCAAAATTAAAGGGAACTCTACAGATGGACATGTCTTATGCTACCATCCCCTTTTTTGGGGAAAACATAAGATTATATAGAGAGCATAGACTATCCTATGTAGCTATCAGTAAGAGTAAACCTGATAATCGTCCCATTTTTGTTGTAGACACTGATATAGGCACCTCAATTTTCTATTATGATCTTGGTTCAAAAGAGAAAGGTGTGAAAATTACTGACCTGCCGGAAACAAATGATAAGTCTAGTAATAAGCAAGAGATACAATGCATTGACAACTCAACAAACCTAGAAGGAAGTGGTTAGCAAATGGAGAAAGGTAGTGATGGAAAATTAGAATTCGAAATGGAAACTACAACCATAGTCCAAAGAGAAGAGCACTAGATTATGAGGTTTGATGGAGCTGCGAATAAAGAAGGAGCTGGGGAAGCGGTATGGATTATCCCTGTAGATGAAGGAAGTGAATGCACCAGATTGCATACCTTCAAACTAATGTTTGTCTGTTCCAATAATGTAGAAGAACATGAATCCCTATCGTTGGTTTTGAATGCACTCAAATATCTAAGAGCTAATGCGACAGAAAAAATAGGACACGAGATCCATATTGAATAAAAAGATATATTATTGCATTGATAAGATGCTTAACGCTTTACAAGAGCTTGCCTTTTATAAGGTTTGAGCATTCTTAAGAAGGGTTACGTCCCTTCAATTAAACAAATTAATAATTTAATGATTAATTTAATACAATATTTAATATTCATAGCATTGCCACTCCCTTTTAAAGAGCTTTGTCCTCAAAGCAATGGTAATGAGGAATGTAACTGTCGAAATTGTTCTGATTCCCATGTTACATCTTCTTGGGGAAGATTTTTCCATTTTATGAGGTATTCTTTAATGACTTGCATTCTTAATCTCTTCTCTCTAGTAGCAATGATAGGTTCTGGCTCGAATATGATTCTTCCTTCTTCATCTAACAAGGGAAGTATTGTTTGTGCCTTCTGGTGTTGACCTATCATCTTTTTCAAACATGAAACATGAAAAACATTGTGGATGCAACTTGTAGTTGGCAATTCCAACGCATATGCCACCTGACTAATCTTCTTATTGATTTGATATGGGCCATAAAAACGTGGAGCCAATTTATTTTTTCCACCTTGTTTAAGTGATAATTGTTTATAGGGTTGTAGTCTTACAAATACCCAATCTCCAACTTCAAATTCTCATTATGTTTGGTGTCGATCTTCTTGTTGTCTCATTCTATTCCTGGCAGTATTCAAATTCTCTTTAAGTACTTGGACAACCTTTTGGTTTTCTTCTAAATGGTCATTTACTGATGCGACCCTTTCTTGGTTGGTAATGAAATCCTTCCATTTTGGGGGTTCATAACCATATAGGGCTTGAAATGGTGTCATTCTTGCATATGTATGATAAATAGAATTATACCACCATTCCGCAAGATGTAGCCATTGGAACCATTTATTTTTCTTATCAGTTACAAAACAACGGAGGTAGGTTTCTAAGCATTTATTGACAACTTCTATCTGTCCATCTGTTTGGCGATGATAAGCTGAGCTCATGTTAAGAGACGTTCCAATTTGCTTGCAAAACTCTATCCAAAAGTTCCCTTTAAACTTGGCATCCCTATCACTTACTATAATCTTCGGAAAACCATGTAATTTGTAGACATTTTTACAAAAAGCTTCGGTTGTTTCTTTTGCCGAATCAGTTTTCTTCACTCCAACAAAATGTGCATATTTGGTTAGCCTGTCTACCACAACTAGTATTTTGTCTTTTCCATTTGATATGGGTAGACATTCAATGAAATCCATTGAAATTTCCTCCCATTTCTTATTTGGAATATGTAACGGATGGAGTAATTTTTGGATTTCCTTTTTGAACTCATTTGGTTCCTCCTCTTTTCCTCCCAGTTGATGACATTGTATTATGTATGTTGATGCCCCTTTTCGAATGAGTTTTTCCATATGCTGAGATGAAAGTACTTGTGTGTTTGGTGGATGAAAACCATATAGCTTAAAATTTTGCCCTTGCCACTTAAACTTGATGAAATGTCTTTGATGATTGGCAGAATATGTTCCCAATGTTTGTAACCATTGGACTCCCAAAACGATGTCTACTCGTCCCAACGGTAATGTGTAGAGTTCTGATTCTAGTTCAAAGTCTTGTATTTGAAGTCTCACCTTGTGGCACTTTCCAACTTTTTCGATTTTCTTGCCATCTGCAACCATCACCTTCATGTCTAGAACTGGATGTACGAAGAACTTGAGTTTTCGTGCCACTCTTATATCAAGAAAGTTGTGAGTGCTTCCAGTGTCTACTAGCACTGTAACATTCTCATTTTTTATATGCCCTTTTAACTTGAGAGTCTGTGGTTGACTAATGCCTGTCATGGCTGCTAGGGAGATTTTGGGGGTCTCGTCGTTCCCGGCTGCCATATTTGCGGTTTCCTCCTCTTCATCTTCTGGCTCTTCTTCTTCTTCTTCTTCTGATTCACTATTCTCCTCTGCTTCACAAGTATATAATTTCTTTGAGCTGTCCTCGGGGCGACACCTATGTTTAGGATTCCATTTGTCTCCACATCGTCGACATTTTCCTTCCCTCATTCGTTGATTCTCGAGGCTCTTCCTATCATCCCTTCTAGGCAAAGGGATGTATTTGTTTGTGTCATCCTCTAGAGTCGACTAGATGTTTCTTTGTGAGTATGACTTCCCTTTATTTGATTGGAAACTGTCAAATTTGGCCTTGACTGCTTTTGCTTTTCGTCTTGCTGCCTCGACATTCGTTATGTCATGCATTTTTAACTATTTTTGTATGTATGGTTTTAGTCCTCCCAAGTAGGTTTCCAACTGTTGTTTGTCAGATAGCCCAAATACTCTAGTAGCGAGGGATTCCCATTGATATGTGAATTCTTCGATGCTTCCCCTTTGGTGTAATTTGGTAATTTTTGAGAAGAATTCATCTTTTGTGATTCCTTGAAACCTTTTTAAGAAATCATTCTTGAATAAGTTCCAAGTGTATGCGAATTTGTCTCCCTTCCACCACATATACCAGTTGTAGGCATATCCTTCAAGGTGCATTCAAGCATACTTGACCTTTTCTTCGTCCATTGTAATGTTATATATGTCGAAATACTCTTCTGCTTTATTCAACCAAGTGACGCATTGGTCTTCTCCTCCGTTATATTTCGTCATTTCTATTTTTGCTCTCGGCGGGTACATTATGAATGGTTGGTATTGAGTACCTTTCGTCCTATTGCGTTCTGGTGACTCGGAATTGGAAGATGGGGTAACCGACATATCCGAGCCATGTTGTTTATGATTTTTTTCCTTATCATCCATTTTTTGTAATATCGCCTGGATACCTTTCTGGCTCTCAATCACTTTTTGGTCTAACATTTTTTGTTCTTTGCTCATAATGTCGAATTTGTCGTTTATTTTCTACTCCATTACCTGAATGACTTCATCCTTAAATTTCTTTCTTAAGCGCTTCCTGGCTCTTAGTGATCATTTCCTTGAAAGTTTGGAAATCCTTCTCTATTTTCGCAATTTGAGCTTTTAACTCCGTCGTCATGCTTCTTAAGTGTGGTGGTGAATAATTGGACCCAATTTTGGCTTATGGGATAGTGAGAACAATTAAAAGGTCTTGGAAAATGGTGACTTATTAATAAGTATTATAGCAATAATAATTACTATAATAAAATAATAAATATTATATTTAAATATTTATTATAGAGTGGAAATTTTTAATAAAATTAAAATATTATATAATAATATTATATTATTGTAATAATATTTGTTTTATTAATTTTGGTTTGTTTTTTTGTAGGGCATACGTGGATAAGGCTAGTGGGCATGGAAGCGCGGAGGGAAGATGGCGGGGAAAGAGAGCAGCAGTGGGGGATGTGGCGGAAGGGAGGAGTGGTTGCAGAATGGACGGGCGGGGTGACGACATTGGGTGGGAGAGATGGAGGCTGTGAAAGGAGGCTATGAAGGAGACGGAGGGCATAGAGCTGGGAGTGCGTGGAAGGTGAGGGTGTGGAGGTGGAAGCGATGGGGAGGAAGAGTTTCCGGTGAGGGAGAGGGAACGTGGATGGGAGAGAAAGTGGGAGAATGGTGACAGGGAGTGAAGTGGCGAGAGGAGCGTGAACTGGGGAGAGCGATGCGTGAGGAGAGAATAGAAATCGGGTGAGGGAGATGGGGGACGAGGTGAGTGTGCATGCAGAGGCCTAGGAGCAGATCCGATAGTGAGCATGCATGCAGGAGCTTAGGAGCCGATCCGGCTCTGATACCAAATGCGACAAAAAAACTAGGACACGAGATCCATATTGAATAAAAAGATATATTATTGAATTGATAAGATGCTTAACGCTTTACAAGAGCTCGCCTTTTATAAGGTTTGAGCATTCTTAAGAAGGGTTACGTCCCTTCAATTAAACAAATTAATAATTTACTGATTAATTTAATACAATATTTAATATTCATAGCAGCTAAAAATGTCAAAGTTCATGGAGATGCAAAGCTAATAATCCAATAGGTGAATGGAAATTATGAGACTAAACATCCCAAACTGAGGGCTTACCAAAATCCTGTTTGGGATATGATTGATAATTTCTTCACAGAGCATGATATTTCTTTCATCCCTAGAGATCAAAATACAATAGCATACATTTGGGCCAGCTCTGTTAGCATATTTCAACTCCCTGCTTACCCTATCAGAGCTTACATGATCAATATAAGGCATAGACTCTCTATTCTAGACAATACCAAACATTGACATAGATTTGAAGATGATCAACAGATCAAGAAATTCCTAGATATGACTGAAGAATTTGCCAAAACCCATATTGATCAAGAGAACTGTTCATGTGATGAATGGGAACCTGACCCACCAGAGCTCCTAACCACTTTGGGGGACAAAGAGATCCTGTAGCTGAAGAGAAATTATATACCGAGAGGATTGGTGCCATTGGAATTTTTTTTTGATAAAAATGATGTGGCCAAAAATCACAAGGTTTCTCCAAACCATAGTGAAGTGGAAGGCTGTAACATTGGGAATGATGAAGATCCCAAAATTGTCAAACTATCAAAGTCTTTAACCCCAGGCACTAAATATGACTATGTTGATTTAATGAGATTTTTTTCTGATGTGTTTGCATAGTGCTATGAAGACTTGAAAGAATATGACACTACCATCATCCAACATACCATACCATTAAAAATAGGGGAGAATCCATTCAAGTAGAAACTGAGAAGGATGAATGCTATGCTGCTCCCACTAATAGAAAATGAAGTGAAAAGGTTGTATGAAGTAAAAATGATAGTCTCCTTAAGGTTTTCAAAGTGGGTAGCTGTAATATCCATATCTGAATATTCTCATGTTGTGATCGTCTCCGAATCACAATAATACTATTCAAGTGAATATTCAACCAATAGAAAATAACTCCATTTGGAAAGAATAAATAATATTGAATATATATTGATGAGATATGCTTACATTACAATTTGATGGACTATTTAAATATGGTCTTATGTGCCTTTTCAATGGAAAGGTACATTTCTATCTATTTGATTAATTACATATCAAATTTATTCAATATCTGTTTAATTGCTTTTCTTTTATTTGTTTAATTATTTGTTTATTGATATGTTTATATATTATTTTATTTGTTACAGTGGCCAACATAGTCTGAGTGAGGAAGAAAAATGGTGAAATCAAACTGTGTATTTGTTGATGTATATGTAACTTCGGAATGTATTTCATATATGTATATTGTACTCCTATAGAGATGGTATTATTCCTCTATACATAAGTGCTTGTATTCCTATAGAGATGTTATTATTCCTCTATACGGAAGTGTCATCTTTTATATTGTAAGTGTCGTAACTTATACTTGATGGGTTTTTAGACCACCTTGTTGGGGTCGGTCCTGTATAAGTCATGTGGGTCGAAGGGTTATTAGACCACCCTATTGGGGGTCGGCCATGTGGGTCAAAGGGTTATTAGACCACCCTATTGGGTGTCGTCCCAATCAACATTATGTTATGTGGTTAAATTAAGGCTGACCTAGTAAAGGTTATTAGGCAAGTCAAGTCAAGTATAAATAGAGTGCGGGAGGCACTCTATTTGATCATTCTATTCTCTCTCACACTCTCGGGAGAGTGGCGCACTTGTGGAGGAGGAGAAGTTGCTGCTAGGAGATTTCTATCTCTTATGCATGGGTTGTATCATTGCTATATCTATCTCTGAGGAAGTTATTGGGGTTTTTCACCTTTATGGTTTTCCCCAAGTAAACTTTGTGTCTCTTGTGTGCTTGCATTATTGTGTCCATGATTGATATGCAGTACATGTTCTCTCAGTTAAGATCCTAGATTAGATTGAAGTAAATTCTGAAAAATTAACATGGTATGAAAGCTAGCCTGAAAGAAGGCATGGTATGGCATGTATGACACTTGTTGCACTTGCGATGCTTGGGATTCATATAGAAAAAACCAGTCATCGTAGAACTTTCGCTATAAATCCATTTTGGAGAAGTTTTCGGATCTTAAACTTCTACAGGTAGAATATAAGATCCCCATGTACTTTGTGTCTAAAGGAAAACTTCTAATTCATTGTACTTTGTGTTTTATGATCTATACAATCTAGGGTTTCTGCCTATTCCAGATCTATATCATAAATAGGTGACCTAGGAAAAAAGGTCATAACTTGGGCTAGGAAGATCCAAATGAAATTTCATAAAAAGTGACAGGTAGTGCATGGACTTTAATTTCTCAGATAAATTTTTCAAAGGACGAAATGGAACCAGTGACACGTGGCACGCTATACAAGTTCGCTCTCCTATTTTATCCCATAAACAGGTCACGTTGCGACACTTAGCATAAATCTCTCTCATAGAATCCATTTGAGGTTAGACCTATGGGGTTGGAAAGATGACAGTTCAGGATATCACAGGAAAATTGTTCAGACCCTGTGGATCGAAAAGTTTAGAGTTACACCAGAAACAATCAGGTACATATGTCTGTCAACACATAATTATTTTTAAGCACCTTCATTCATGGCTTCTGAAATTTAGGGTTTCGGAAAAAGTTGGAATCTTTGTAATCGGAGACTACAGATGAATGCTACTCATAAAAATATAAATTTAGAGACCAAGATCAGAATTTTTGGTTTGGAAGAAGGTCGGGCTTGATCAGACCCTAGTTCGGGACTTTGATCGAAAAAGTGGAAAATTAGGGCTTCTGCAAAAATGGAAATTTTTGAAATCTGTGACCACAGCTAGAAGCTCCTCAGAAAAATAGAATCTTAGAGCTTTGGATCAAACCTTTTGATTGGGAGGAAGGGTGGGCTTTATCAAACCCTATTTTGGGGTCATGTCTAGTGAATCCGAAAGTTTCAAAGGTAAATTTGAGGGGTGAAACTTTGCAGTTTTCAAATTATGAGTATACTAGTTTGATCAGCTCATCAAGGTGCATATTTATATCCTTTCGGAAGTTTGAAATTCAAAGTTTGAATTTTTAGGGTTTCTCTGACAAACCCTAATCTAGCTCCAGATCCAGTTCCTACAAATCAAGTGGATTGGGTTAATCCTAGAAGAGAATGGATTGGTTACCTGCATAAGTGAAGAAGTTCCTGTTTCAGAGGGAGATGAGGCTAAGGCCTTTCATAACAAGATTAAAATCAATCTCGAAAGGTATGACTTATCTAGGTATGTTTCAAGATTTGTTCATGATTAAGTTTATGGTATGTTTGTCTTCTTATTATTATGATTAGTAGAATATTGATTAAATTTAGACTTGTTGTATCACCTTAATAAAATTATGAATGCATGATAGAAGATACTCATTGATTAGGGTGTTGACACTTATGATTGTACTAATGCATTATGGTGTTGTATGAAGTTTATGTTGTCCGCTAACATGAAAGGTACACCAAGAAAGACAAATCATGTTCTAGTTCAAGAACATATTATCATGATGACATGAAGACAAAGATTCATCCATTGTCATGGATCACTTAGAAGATCTATTTACAAGGTATGTATAACTTGGTTCTATAATGATTAACCTATGAGATATGCAGGTTACTAGCACAAGTCATTGAAGAGAACAAGAAGATATCATGTGGGTATGTTAGACATAACTAGCTAACATACTAATCCAGGTATGTTTTTCCTCTATCAAGTTAGAATCCTACCTTATGTTAGGATCCCTTATATAAGTATACTTGGTATGATTGGTTATGTTTATTCATAAAGTTAGAAATGTAAGTAATCAAGGGTTTTTGCATATTATGTATCTTATCTTGATTGATGATTTAACTAACTAGAAGAGTCCTATGATCAAATAAGAATATGCATGAGTAAAAGAAGACTTCCATGAAACCTTGAATACTAATGTTTATTATCTGTGTTTGAAATGATCATGACTATACATGTTTAAGATTATTGTGTTTTGATAGTATTAAGATTATACTAATGAATGTGTGATTATGTATGGGACCTCGAGGATAACACAATGATGATACTAATAAGCATGCATAGTGATGGATATAAGTTCAAGGACAACTAATCTAGGAAGCAAAGATTAAGAGGGATCACATTCCAGTTGTTCCTGCAAGGAAGCAAAGATCAAGAGGGAGCACACTCCAGTTGTTCCTGCAAGGAAGCAAAGATCAAGAAGGAGCACACTTCAGTAGTTTCTGCAAGGATGCAGATATTCAGAGGGAGTTGACCACTTCTCACAATCCACATCAAAATGGAGTTACAGAAAAGAAGAAAAGACTGAGAGGGAGTCAACTTAACAAACAAACAAAGATAAGTATTTGAATTATCATTCCTTGCATATTTTATTGTTTAAATAATACTGTTCAATAATGTATATACTCATGTTTCTATAACTAGGTTGTGTATTATGCATATTAGAATAGTTGCATTGATGAACTGTATACTACTAATATACATGGGTAAGTGGCCTATGGCACTGTACAACATTCCATTGCTAGTTATCTAGAATGAAACCTCTTTGATGACATGTTGGGAGTTGTGCACACTCTTAACAATGTTCTAGTAGAGATTGGAAGGCATCTAGAAAGTTATGGGATATGGATAAATGTTGTATTGAAGCATTGGCTAAGATAATTGCATGACTGTATGACATATTTCTTTATGTGTAAGAAATTGTTCTGAAAACTATGAGATGTTTTCTAATCATGCAATTTAACCTATTGTGTAGGAAAGATCGTATACCATCACCTACAAAAGAAGGACTACAACATTTGTTCAACAACAAAGTTATCTATTGAAAATATTGAAGATATTGAAGTTCCCAGGATCTGGGAAGAATGCCATGATCAAGGAGTACCAGTCATTCATGAAGATGTTTGGGATGCAGTCCCAAGACCTGAAGGGGAGTCTATAGTGACTTCCAAGAGGAGCTACAAGATCAAGCATGCTACAGGTGATAGCATAGAGACTTTTGCTCCTGTAGCCAGATACACTTCCATTAGTTCCATACTTGCTCTGGCTGTAGTGATGAAATGGAAGATACACCAGATGGATTTCAAGACAGCTTTCTTGAATGGTGTAGTTGAAGAAGAAGTGTATGTGGAGCAGCGACTTGGTTCTAAGACACATGACAAGGAGTCATATATGTGCAGAACTTGGTATGGTAGGATAGACAGCTTTCTATCCCCTTTGGGATTTACCAAGAGTAAAGCGGATTCCAACCTTTACTACAAGGTTAGGGAAGGCAATCCAATGATACTACTTTTGTATATGGATGACCTGTTTATTACAGGTGAAGATAGACTGATTTCCAACATGCAGCAGAAGCTTGCTACCGATTTTGAGATGAAGAACTTGTGGATGATGCACTATTTTCTAGGTATGGAGGTGTGGCAAAGTGTAGATGGAATCTTCCTTGGACAAGGGAAGTATGCAGTAGAGATCCTGAAGAGGTTCGGGATGATGGACTGCAAGGCCATGGCCACACCTATGGCATCAAACCTGAAGCTTCTGTGTGATGCTTCATCTGAGCTGGTTGATATCACTATATATCATTAGATGATTGGGTCCTTGATGTACCTGACAAACATGAGACCAAATATTTGCTTTGCGGTGAACACATTGATCCAGTTCCTAACGGATCCGAGGAGTGTTCACCTGGTTGTTGTAAAGCATATTTTGAGGTACCTAAAGGGTACAGTTGATTATGGGCTCAAGTATGATGCGAATCAAAATTTTAACCTACAGGGTTATGTTGATTCAGATTGGGCAAGCAGTGCTGCAGATAGGAAGAACACTTCTGGGTGCTGCTTCAGTATGGGTTCAGGTGTGATCTCTTGGTTTAGCAAGAAGCAGTCCTATGTAGCATTGAGTACAGCCGAAGAAGAGTATGTTGTAGCCTATTCGAATAGTTGTGAGGCAGTATGACTTCAGAAGCTACTGTCTGAGTTATTTGATCTACCACTGGAGGATATTGGTATATTTTGTGACAACCAGAGTTTTGTGAAGTTGTCTGAGAACCCATTGTTCCACGACAGGTCGAAACACATAGAGATCAAATATCACTATATCAGGGATATGGTGCAGAGAGGAGCAGTGAAGCTCCTGTATGTTGTGACGGATGAGCAGATTGCAGATGTATTGACGAAGCCCCTAGCCAGAGTGAAGTTTGAGTAATTCAGAGAGAGGCTTGGTGTTCTTCATATCAACGACAATTCAAGGAAGAAGTGATGGAGAAATTTGCTATAGCCATTGCTAGCATGGTGGAAGGGGGATCCTTCACATGGATGTGGATGTAAGCGTTGTATGATGAGCATCAGGATGATGTTCCAGTTTCTGCTATGTATGATCAGTTGGATCATTTATGTATCTATGCATCATGTTGGATGCTGAATATGATCAATTGGATCATTTATGTATGTATGCGACATGTTGGATGCTGGATATGATCAATTGGAGCATTTATGTATGTATGCATCATGATTGCTGGATATGATCAGTTGGATCATTTATGTATGTATGCATAATGTTGGATGCTTGGACCATGTATCTGTATATGTATCAAGTGGATACATTGTCTGATCAGGTAGATCATGTATGTTGATATGTATCAGGTAGATACATTGTGTGGATCATGTATCTATGTATGTATCAGGTGGATACATTGTGTATGGTGATATGTATCAGGTAGATACTTGGTATGCATTAGGTAGATGCATTGTATGATCAGGATGATTGTGGATGACGAGCTTCTCCGAATGACAGGCATCAGGATGATGGAGTGATGATGATCAGGATGATCATGTGTACATCAGGATGATGTATAGAGAGTATCAGGTTGATACTCTGTGGCTGTGGACAGGTTGTGCATATGAGCATGTAAGTAGACTTGGGAGATCTGGACAGGATGAAAAAGGCCTCAGATGCTCTTTCGAGGCATTGCTCTGGGAGGACATGTAAGTAGACCTGGGAGATCTGGACAGGATAAAAAAGGACTCAGATGCTCTTTCGAGGCATTGTCCTATGGCATGTAATGTGTCCTTGAGAGATATGATAGGTAGAGCTATGTGCTCGTAACAGCCTGGGATGCTCTTGCAAGGTTTTTCCATGACCACATGTAATATGCTCCTAGGAGATCTGGACAAGATGAAAAAGGCCTCAGATGCTTCAGCCAGGTTTTGTGGTGGACCACATGTAATGTGCTCTTAGGAGATCTGATAGGTAGAGCTGCGTGCTCGTAACAGCCTGGGATGCTTCAGGTAGGTTTTGTGGTGAGATCACATGTAATGTGCTCCTAGGAGATCTAACAGGTAAAGCTGTGTCCTCGTAACAGCCTAGGATGCTTCACCCAGGTTTTGTGATGGGTCACATGTAATGTGCTCCTGGGAGATCTGACAGGTAGAGTTGTGTGCTCATAACAACCTGGGATGCTACTGCCAGGTTTTGTGATGCACGTAATAAGTCCCGAGGGTTCCACAGTATGGCTAGTGATGATGAAGACATGCAGGTGGTGGGCCTACATCCAGTATGAAAAAGGACTGACTCTGTAGAACTTCCTATGACGAGTAGATTTAGAGATTGATTGAAATAGCAGCAGCAGTGATGATGACGATGACTCGATGATGATTATCCAGTGACGATGATCCAGAGAAGAAGACTTGTGCTAGAAGACCTGTGTCAAGAAATACCTTCCTAGTTAAGAGGGAGTGTTGATGTATATGTAACTTCGGAATGTATTTCATATATGTATATTGTACTCCTATAGAGATGGTATTATTCCTCTATACGGAAGTGTTTGTATTCCTATAGAGATGTTATTATTCCTCTATATGGAAGTGTCGTCATTTATATTGTAAGTGTCGTAACTTATACTTGATGGGTTATTAGACCACCTTGTTGGGGTCAACCCTGTATAAGTCATGTGGGTTGAAGGGTTATTAGACCACCCTATTGGGGGTTGGCCATGTGGGTCAAAGGGTTATTAGACTACCCTATTGGGTGTTGGCCCAGTCAGCATTATGTTATGTGGTTAAGTTAAGGCTGACCTAGTAAAGGTTATTAGGCAAGTCAAGTCAAGTATAAATAGAGTGCGGGAGGCACTCTATTTGATCATTCTATTCTCTCTCACACTCTCAGGAGAGTGGCACACTTGTGAAGGAGGAGAAGTTGCTGCTAGGAGATGTCTATCTCTTATGCTTGGGTTGTATCATTGCTCTATCTATCTCTGAGGAAGTGATTGGGGTTTTCCACCTTTATGGTTTTTCCCAAGTAAACTCTGTGTCTCTTGTGTGCTTGCATTATTGTGTCCATGATTGATATGCTGTAGATATGCTATACATGTTGTTCTCTCATTTAAGATCATAGATTAGATTGAAGTAAATTCTGAAAAATTAACAGTATTTAATTTAGAAATCTGAATAAAGTGTCCCTAAAGGACAACAACCCCCTGTCCAAAATGGACCACATTTTATAGAAGGTTGTAGGGGCAGCAGGAATGTCCATGGTTGATGGATTTTTAGGGTACAACCAGATTAAGGTACATTCGGAAGACAAAGACAAGACAACCTTTACCACACCTTGGTGGACCTTCATTATTGCAAATATTCCTTTTGGTCGGTTGAATGCAGGAGCTACCTTCCAAAGAGCTATGGACATAGATTTTGAAGAAGAGAAAGACAAATTTGTAGTCATATACATGGATGACATCACTATGTATTCTAAGTTTGATGCAGAGCATTTGCATCAAGTGTTTTCCAAGTGCAGAAAATTTGGAATCTCTTTGAATCCTAAAAAGTAAAACTTTGCCATGCAAGAAGGAAATTTGTTGGGTCACATAATATCTAAAGATGGTATCAAAATTGACCCATACAGAGTTGACACAATACAGAAAATTGAACTCCCCAGGAGTAAAAAAGAGGTTCAATCCTTTCTAGGCACAATGAATTTCTCAAGAGGGTTCATCCCCAATTTTGCAAATATAATGAGGTCAATCACAAACATTCTTAAGAAGGACACTTAGATTAGGTGGATTGTTGAAGCCAAACAATCATTTGGATACATAAAAATGGTAATAATTGAAGCACCTGTACTAATTAGTCCTGATTTTGACAAAGAGTTTCTTATGTTTTCTTTTTCCTCTAAGCATTCCATAGTTGGAGTGCTTTTATAGAAAAATAAGGAAGGATATGAGAAGCACATAGATTTCTTTAGCAGATCTCTCAGAGATGCTGAGCTCAAGTAAAACATCGTGGAGAAGCAAGCATATTCCATGATTAAAACTTTGAAATATTTCATAGTTTATGTTCTGCATTCCCATGTGGTTGCTTATGTTTCTAATGCTACTGTAAAGGATATATTGACACAACCTGATCCAGAAGGTAGAAGATCTAAGTGGATAGTTGTGCTCTTGGAATATGACTTGGAGATCAAACCTACAAAGCTTATCAAAGGATAAGGACTAGCCAGGATCATGGCTGAATCAAATTGGGATTCACCAAGTGTGAACTTGCTTTCACACATGCTGGAAGAAACTGCCCAAGACCCACTATTATAGGTATCAAACAAATTCTTGTGTTCTCCTTGGTATTCTGATGTGATATATGTTTTGCAGAATTTACAAGCACCCCCTGAGATGGGTAAAAGCAAATCTAGGTCAACCAAGATGAAGGCTGCAAAATTTTGCATATTGAATGGATTCCTTTATTGGAAAGACCCTCGAGGTGTTCTATTGAACTGTATACTGGAATATGAAGCCAAAGTGACCTTGAAAGAATTTCACAAAGGTGTTTGTGGGGGGCATCATTACTCAAAGGTCACTGTCAACAAAATTATTAGGACAGTGTTTTATTGGCCCACCATGTTCAAAGATGCATATAAGGAAATAGATACTTGCCATGAATGCCACAACTTTGAAGGGAAGAGCAAGCTCTTCTCCTTTCCTTTGAAACCAATCTCCGTAGAATCCGCTTTCTAGTAGTGGGGGCTTGAATTCATTGGTGAAATTTTCCCCAACTCCTCTGGACAACACATGTGGATATTGAATGCCACTGATTATTTCACTAAATGGATTGAGGCAATACCAAACAGAAAATCCATAGACACAATCATCATCAAATTTCTAGAAGAGAATATCATGTCCAAGTTTGGTTTCCCTTTTAAAATAATCACTAACAATTCCCAGGCCTTCAAATCCAAGAAAATGGTCAAATTATGTGACAAATTCCACATAAAATTGGGCTATTATACTGCTTATTACCCCCAGGGAAATAGATTGTTGATGTATTTGTAATTTCGGAAGATATTCACTTGTATATTACATTTGTTCTTTACTGTATATCCAACAAAGATGTATTATTCCTTTGATTGGAAGTGTCGTCATTTGTATTTGCAAGTGTCGCAAGTTACATTGTAAGTGTCGTCATTTGTATTGATGGGTTATTAGAACACTAGTGTGGGGTCAGACCTAGTTAGGTCATGTGGTTTGGTTAGTAGACTTGATTAGCAAGTTGGCCCTGTTGGTTTATTGGCAGGTCAAGTCAGTGTATAAATAGAGAGGGTGTGTCTCTCATTTCATTCATTCACTCACTTCTCAAGCTTGCATAGCTAAGAGAGAAAGTGGTGCACTAGTGGAGGAGGAGGAGTATCTACTAGAGACATCTCTTTGGGTTTAATCATTGCGATCTTGGTTTGTGGCTTATCTTATCTCTGAGGAAGTTGCGGGGTTTTTCACCTTCTTGGTTTTCCCCGGTGAAACTTTGTGTCTCTTGTGTGATTGCTTTTGTGTCTATGATTGATATGTTGTAGATATGTTGTACATGTTATTCTCTTAGTGATCCTGAATGATAATGGAATGAAATTATAGAAAAATTAACATGGTATCAGAGCTGACCTAAGAAGAAGGGACTGTGCAGTTGTGGAAGCTAGGGCTTCTTAATTTTTGGGTTTCTCTCCACAAATCATCCAAGGCAGTAGGATAGATTGACTCTCCTAGAAAGGGTGCATCATTCTGTCGAGACATAATTCAATTATGAACATTTTCAGTTTTTAACCGTCACTGCTGTGGGAAATTAGGGTTTCGGAGAAAGTTGGAAGTTTTGGAATTTGAATCCATGGCTAGATGCTCCTCTAAAAAATCAAAATTTAGAGACCAAGATCAAACTTTTTGGTTGGGAAGAAGGTCAGGCTTGATCAAACCCTAGATTGGGATTTTGATCGGAAAGATGGAAAATTAGGGTTTCTGCAAAAATTGGAAATTCTGAAATCTGAGACCATGGATGGAAGATCCTCTGAAAAATCAAATTTTAGAGACCAAGATCAAACTTTTTGGTTGGGTGAAGCTCAGGGAAAATCAAACCCTAGTTTGGGGTCCTGTCTAGTGAATCCAGAAGTTTCAAAGGCAATTTTGAGCGGTCAAATTTTGCAGTTTTCAAATTTGGAGTATACCAGCTTGACCAGTTCAACAAGGCACATCTTTCTATCCTTTCAGAAGTTTGAGATTCAAAATTTGAATTTTTAGGGTTTCCCTGACAAACCCTAATCTATCTCCAGATCTGGTTTTCAGCAAATCAAGTGGTATGACCTAATAAATTTTCTATTTCCATTTGAAGTACTCTTTAAAGATGTCTCACCACACCAAGCTTGAGGATAAGCTTGAAGGAGCTGATAACTTCTGAGCCTAGAAGTATAGGATTGGGTTAATCCTAGAAGAGAATGAGTTGGACACCTACATAAGTGAAGAGGTTCCTGTCCCAGAGGGAGAAGAGGCTAAAGCCTTAGACAAGAAGAACTTGGTTAAGGCTAAATAGAATAATTGTTGATTCTATCAAAGACCATCTCATACCTCATGTGTCTTCCCTAAAGACAACTAAGTAGATGTTTGACTCCTTGACCAAGTTGTTTGAAGGAAAGAACATAAATCAGAAGATGACTCTGTGGAACTAATTGAAAGGGGTAAATCTTCAGAATGGAGAGACCATTGAATACTACTTTTCTAAGGTCTCTCAAATCAAGGAACAACTTGAAGCTGTGGATGAAGTAGTAGAGAATGGAGAAATTGTAATGACCACATTGAATGGCCTACCTAGGTCATGGGACTCCTTCATCCAAGAAATTTGTGCAAGAAGGAAACTGATCTCTTTTAGTTTACTGTGGGAGGAATGTTCACAAGAAGAAGCTAGGCTTGTGGCCCGAGAAGAAAAGATGGGAAATGAAGATCAAGCTCTCATAGTACACACCAAGAAAGGAAAGTCCAAGAGGGAGCAATCTTATCACAAGAAAACTCCACACCATCATCATAGATATGAGAAAGATCTAAGATGTTTTTACATGTAATGAGAAGGGGCACTTTTCCTCAAAATGTCCTAAGAACAACAAAAAAAAAAAAAACAACAACTACTACAAGCAATCTGAAAGGTATGACTTACAGGTATGTTTTGAAATCTATTCATGATTAAGTTTATGACATGTTTGTCTTCATGTTATTGAGTTTAGTAACAATATTGATTAATTTTAGACTTGTCTTATCACCCTAGCAAAAGTATGAATGCATGATAGAAGACATTCATTGATTAGGGTTATGACACTTATAATTGTACTAATGCACTGTGGTGTTGTATGAGGATAATGTTATCTACTAACATGAAAGGTACAAATCAAGTTCTCGATAAAGACCATGGTGACATGAAGACAAAGACTCATCCATAGATGGATCACATAGAAGCTATACTTACGAGGTATGTATATTTTGGTTCTACAATGGTTAACTTATGAGTTATGCAGGTCATTGAAGAGAACAAGAAAACATTGCTAGACATAACTAGCAAATATGATAACCAGGTATGTTTTCCTACATCAAGTTAGAATCCTACCTTGTGTTAGGATCTTATACTTTTGTATGAATGATAATGATTATTCATGAAGTTAGAAATTTAAGTAATCAAGGGTTTATGCATTTAATGTCTCTTACCTTGATTGATGATATGACTAACTAGAAGAGTCCTATGGTCAAATAAGAATATGCATGAGTAAAATAAGTCTTCCCTAATACTTATTATCCGTGTTTGAAATGATCATCACTATACATGTTCAAGATTATTTTGTTGAGATTATACTAAAGAATGTATGATTATGTAAGAGATCTTGAGGATGGCACAATCATGACACCAGTGCACACTTAAGCATGCATAGTGGTACATGATGAATATAAGTTCAAGGACAGGTAATCCAGGAAGCAAAGATCAAGAGGGAGCACACTCCAGTAGTTCCTGCAAGGAAGCAAAGATTGAGAGGGATTCCACCCAACAAACAAACAAAGATAAGTATTTGAATTGTCATTTTTTATTACTTAAATGATGTTGTTCATTCATGGTTTAGGATGTACATTATGCATATTAGAAAAGTTGCATTAATGAACAAGATACTACTAATATGCAAGCAATGAGTAAGTGGCCTATGGTACTGTACAACATTCCATTGCTACTTATCTAAAATGAAACCTCTTTGCTGACATGTTGGGAGTAGCGCACACTCTTAACAATGTTTTGGTAGAGATGGATGGCATCTAGAAAGTTACCGTATGAATATGGGATATGGATGAATGTTGTATTGAAGCATTGGCTAAGATAATTGCATGATTGTATGACATATCTATTTATGAGTAAGAATTTGTTCTCAAATATATAAGAAGTTTCTAATCATGCAATTGAATTTGACTTGTAGGAAAGATTGTGTACAATCACCTACAAAAGAAGGAATACAACTTTTGTTCCAGTAAAGGAGTTCAAAGAAAACTATCTATTGAAGATATTGAAGAATATGAAGTTCCCAGGATTCAGGATGTAGTAATGGAAGAATGCCATGATCGAGGAATACCAATCGGTCATGAAGAATGATGTTTGGGATGTGGTCCCAAGACCTGAAGGGAAGTCTGTTGTAACTTCCAAGTGGATCTATAAGATCAAGCATGTTGCATATGGTAGCATAGAGAAATACAAGGAGAGGTTTGTAGCTCGTGGCTTCTCCCAGAAAGAGGGAATAGATTATGAAGAAACTTTTTCTCCTGCAGCCAGATACACTTCCATCAGAATAGAACTTTCCCTAGCTGTAGTGATGAAGTGCAAGATACACCAGATGGATGTCAATACAACTTTCTTGAATGGTGTAGTTGAATAGGAAGTGTATGTGGGCAACCACTCGGATTTGAGACACATGACAGAGTGTCATATGTGTGCAGGTTGAAGAAATCCTTGTATGGCTTCAAGCAAGCTCCTAGGACTTGGTATGGTAAGATAGACAGCTTTCTATCCAGTTTGGGCTTTACCAAGAGTAAAGCAGATTCCAACCTTTACTGCAAGGTTAAGGAAGGAAATCCAGTGATACTACTTTTGTATGTGGATGACCTGTTTGTTACAAGTGAGGATAGATTGATTGCCGATACGAAGAGGAAGCTTGATGTTGAATTCGAGATGAAGGACTTGGGGAAGATGCACTAATTTATAGGCATGGAGGTGTGGCAGAGTGCAGATAGAATCTTCCTTGGACAAGGGAAGTATGCAGTAGAGATCTTGAAGCAGTTCGGGATGATGGATTGCAAGGCCATGGCCACACCTATGGCATCGAACCTAAAGCTTATGTGTGATGCTTCAAATGATCCGGTTGATGTCACTGTGTATCATCAGATGATTGGGTCCTTGATGTACCTAACGAACATGAGACCAGATATTTGCTTTGCGATGAACACATTGAGCCAGTTCCTGACAGATCATAGAGGTGTTCACCTGGTTGTTGTAAAGCATATTTTGAGGTACCTGAAGGGTACAATTGATTATGGGCTCAAGTATGATGAGAATCAAAAGTTTAACCTGCAGGGTTATGTTGATTCAGATTGGGAAGGCAGTGCTGCAAATAGGAAGAGCACTTCTGGGTGCTGCTTCAGTATGGGATCAGGTGCAATCTCTTGGTTTAGCAGGAAGAAGTCCTGCGTAGGATTGAGTACAGCCGAAGCACAATATGTCACAGCTTGTTTAGCTAGTTGTGATGCAGTATAACTTAGGAAGCTACTGTCAGGGTTATTTGATCTCCCGTTGGATGCTACTGGTATATTTGTGACAACCAGAGTTGTGTGAAGTTTTCTGAGAACTCGGTGTTCCATGACAAGTCGGAGCACATTGAGATCAAATATCACTATATCATGGATATGGTGCATAGAGGAGCAGTGAAGCTCCTATATGTTGCGATGTATGAGCAGGTTGCAGATGTGTTGATGTAACCTCTAGCCAGAGTGAAGTTTGAGTACTTCAGGGAGAGGCTTGGTGTTATTCATATTGAAGATACTTTGAGGAAGAAGTGATGGGACACATTTGCAGGAGCCATTCCAAGCATGGTGAGAGGAGGATCCTTCCCATGGCTATGGATGTAAGTGTTGTATGATGAGCATCAGGACGATGCTCTAGTTATTGTTTTGGATATGCATCAGGTGGATGCTTTGTATGATCAGTTGGATCATGTATATGTATATGCATCAAGTGGATTCTTTGTATGATCAGTTGGATCATGTATATGTACATGCATTAGGTGGATTCTTTGTATGATCAGTTAGATCATGTATGATGACATGCATTAGGACGATGTAGTGACGATGCTTTGGATGTCATGCATCAGGACGATGCAGTGATGATGATCAGGATGATCATGTGTGATGAGTACCAAGATGATGCTCTGGATGACATGCATCAGGACAATGCAGTGATGATGATCAGGATGATCATGTGTGAGGAGTATCAGGACGATGCTATGATGATGATTAGGATGATCATGTACATCAGGATGATGTATGGTGAGTATCAAGTTGATACTCTGTGGCCATGGACAGGTTGTGCATGTAGCATAGAAAAGATCCTGGGAGATCCTATAGTCTGAGCTAGGATGCTCTTTTGAGGTTTTCTACGAGAGGCGTGTAATCAACCCTGGAGATCTAATAGGTTGAGCAATAAGCTCGTAATCAGTCCTGGGATGCTCTGTAGAGTTCTTGCAGGTTGCAATACACTCTTTAAAGGTTTTTCCTAACCACATGTAATTAGCCCTGGAGATCTGATAGGTTGAGCAGTAAGCCCGTAATCAGTCCTGGGATGCTCTGTAGAGTTCTTGTAGGATGCATGACACTGTTTTAAGGTTTTGTGGTAGGAGTCACATGTAATCAGCCCTGGAGATCTGATAGGTTGAGCAGTAATCTTGTAATCAGTCTCGGGATGCTCTTTAAAGTATTTGCAGGTTGCAAGACACTCTTTTAAGGTTTTGTGACAGTCAACATGTAAAGGATCCTATAGTCTGAGCTAGGTTTTTTTGACGCACGTAATAAGTCCCGAGGATTCCACAGTATGGCCAGTGATGATGAAGATCTGCAGGAGGATAGGCCTACATCCAACATGAAAAAGGGATGGCACTATAGAACTTCCTATGATGAGAATGATTTAGAGATATCCGAGTGATCGAGATGTCAAGTGCAACAGCAGTGATGATGATGATGCTCCATGATCCAATGATGATGATCCAGCTCCAGAATTGAAGACTTGCGCCAATATGTTTTGATGACCTGTGTCTAGAGAATACCTTCCTAGTTAAGAGGGAGTGTTGATGTATTTGTAACTTTGAAAGATATTAACTTGTATATTACATTTGTACTTTACTGTATATCCAACAAAGATGTATTATTCATCTGATTGAAAATGTCGTCATTTGTATTTGCAAGTGTCGCAAGTTACATTGTAAGTGTCATCATTTGTATTGATGGGTTATTAGACCACCAACGTGGGGTTGACCCTAGTCAGGTCACGTGGTTGGGTTATTAGACTTGATTAGAAAGTCAACCCTGTTGGTTTATTGGCAGGTCAAGTCAGTGTATAAATAGAGAGGGTGTGTCTCTCATTTGATTCATTCACTCACTTCTCAAGCTCGCATAGCTAAGAGAGAAAGTGGTACACTAACGGAGGAGGAGGAGTATCTACTAGAGACATCTCTTTGGGTTTGATCATTGTGATCTTGGTTTGTGGCTTATCTTATCTCTGAGGAAGTTGTGGGGTTTTTCACCTTCTTGGTTTTCCCCGGTGAAACTTTGTGTCTCTTGTGTGATTGATTTTGTGTCTATGATTGATATGCCATAGATATGATGTACATGTTATTCTCTTAATGATCCTGAATAATAATTTTTAACACCCAAAAAGTGCTCACTACCTCATCTACCCCATTACATGACTCATTTGTCCATATTTCCTACCATATTTACCTCCAAAACCTTAAAATCCCATTAAAAAGCCTCCAAAAGGCCAAAAAACCCCTTTTCCCCCAAAATAATCCAAAATTCCTCCAAAATAGCAAAAACCCTCTAAAAAGGGAATAAAAAATATAAAAAAAGAGGAAAAAGAGGAAAAAAGGAGGAAAAAACCCTATACAACTGACCTAAACCGTATGGTTCCAAGAACCATGGGCCAGCACTCCACCACTAAAAACCTATAAATAGGTGATGGAGACCCCTCATTTCATATCCACAATAAAATACACCCTTACTCTGCCATAATCACTCTTGAAACACTAGCTCACCCTTGAGCTACTTTCACCATTGAGTGCCCCTTTTGGCCCATTTCCACCCTTGGAGAAAGAGAAGGAGCAAAGCTGGAGTTTGGAGCAACCCTCTTGGACCATTGTAAGAACTTCACCAACCTTCACATTGGAGGTATAATCTTTAATGCAAAAGAAAACCATTTATATTCCATGTTTTGTTATGTTTCTTAATGCTCATGCTAGTTTAGAATTTGTATTGCTTTAGTACCTTAATTTACTGTTTATTGAACTGCTACTAAGGAGTCCATTCTCCTTAGTAGGTGCTCATTTGCACAAGCTAGGGTGAAAACCCTAGCTACAGTTTTGGCGACTCCCCTTGTGTTCCTTTGAATTTCTGGTTATAGTTTTTAAAGTTTCAAACGTTTTTCATTTTCTGCAATATTTTTTTGTTCGGCTGTCCCTTTCGGCTGTGGTAAACCACATCTTTTACCCCCTGTAGTTGCATTCCGACTACATCTTTCAGGCCTTTACCTGTGATCCGACCGCGGCTCTCAGATTGTTTACGGTGACTTGCCGGCCATTTTCAGTCTGTTACCTGTGATCTGACCGTGGCTATTAGCTTGTTCGGGATGGTCTGACTACGGCTGTTAACCCTTTTCCCGTGTCCCGCCTGCCGCTTTCAGCCACTTTTCTGCAACCCGCCGGCCTCTTTCGGCCTTTTTCCTGCATCCTGCCTATGGCTTTCAGCCATTTTTCTACAACCCACCGGTGTCTTTCAGCCAATTTTCCACATCCTGCCTACAGCTTTCAGCCATTTTCCTACAACCCGCCTGCGGCTTTCGATCGTTTTCCCGCGGTCCGACTGTGTCTTTTAGCCAAAATCCTACAACTTGTCCATGACTGTTTAGCCGATTTCCACGGTCCAACCGCCCAGAATTTCCATGGACCCACGGTCTATCCTTTGCACTTTTTTCTTGTTTTGAAGCCAACACTTTGCTGCCCTATTTTCTGCACCTGCACAACCATCTGTCCTCCCTGCAGCCATACTTCACTATAGCCTTTTCTGTAGTTTTATTTCTATTCCATTTACATAATAGTTTTTTAAAATTTCAGCATTTTAATTGAAAAAGAAAAAATTTTGCATTTCAAAGTTTACATTCTGTCTTGTTATTTTTTGGTTAGAAAGTTGCCCGCCCTAGTGGCACTTTTACTTGGGTTCATCATCATCTCACACGCACACACTCTGTCACCTAATTCAAGTGAGCCCTAAAAAACTACTTAATACAACCAACACTCTAACCCCACTTGGGGAACACATAAGAATTTTTGTAGTTAGGTAGGATCGAAGGGATAGGCATCCAAATAACACCCCTCGGATGCTTACACTTGAGACATAGCTGTTGTCCATTATGGAACCAAAATTCCCTAGTGTTTTTTGGCATGGTCACAACCAATTTATCAGAGGGCCTCTCCCCTAGGAGGGTTGAAGTCGCCAGACTGGTTCCGGAGGCCTGAGTGGAATACCGCACTCCATTCAGTAACCGAAGGCTACCTTTCGCAATTCTCGGGGTATCCCTATATGGGGATACTGCGGCGATAGAACCAAACGAAAGATTCACCTTTTCTGGACGTGTCATGAACGGGGTATCTTAGTTGCCTTTCTTCTAGGATTGACTACCCAGTGTCCCTCCTGATAGGGGGATATCTTTAGCCACTTGGCTCTCCTATCCATATTGTCTGACTTGGATTTCATCACCTTGCAGAGGATATGTCTAGTTGAGTCAGAATACTATTTAGCTAGGTGTTTGCATGCTCCCTTACCTCCTTTTGGTCTAGCGAGTCCACTATTTTTATTTTTTAGGAAACCTGCTGCTTGTTGGTATTTTGACCATTTCTGTTGATACTCCACTTATTGTAGCACAGCTGTTACAGTAGGTGTTTTGAGTTGGTTGTTGGCCTGAGTGCCATATTTTTTGAGCTCTCCTTCTGCACACTCGGTTGCATTAGGGTTTTTGAGCTATTTTTCACTCAACACAACCCCCAAATATTTGACACCATCTGTCACCATTGAGTCCCGGAGACATTCTCAGCGCCTCCGGGGCGAGCCCCCACAGCATGGTTCACTTGACACCACCTGTCACATACATAGATCTTCATCACTTGATACCACTCATCATAGATCTCGAGCTTTGTCCCTTGACTCCACTTGTTAACGGCATAGAACTCCGTCACCTGATCTTGATGCCCCTTATTTCACCTCTGATTCTGAGGCAGAGTCCAAGAACCCCATTTACACTACACCAACCAGCCCCATGGCTGGCGTGACTTTCACCCCTTTCTTTGTAGGGACCATTGGTGGAGCATCCACCACCACCCCAGCTACCATACCTGCTTTGGGTATGCCCTCGATGGGGCCCACATCTACCATTCTAATCACTGCACCCATTCCAGTAGCTGGAATACCTATTCCCACTCCATCAGTGACTCACACTACCCTTGGCAGTGCAGGACCGTCCCATGCCACTTTCGTCCCTACACTTGGGGGCAACCTCCCAAACCCTGCCCCTACACTTGGGGGCATTGGCCCCAACATGGTCCAACCCACTAGTATGTCACATCCTTCTACTAGTTTTCCATTCATGGCTAGCCTCAACCTTCCTAACCTAGCTAGACTGACTAACGATCCCATCAGACACGACCCTACGTGGCCTCACATGCCCACCAAGATTCCCTCCGACATCCGTAAGTTTGAGGGCAAGGTAGGTGAGGACCCCCAGAACCATATTATGTCCTTCCATCTATGGTGTTCCTCCAAATCCATAGTGGACAACTATGTCCGCCTCCATCTGTTACAGCGCACCTTCACTGGCTCTGCAGCCAAGTGGTACATCGAGCAACCCCATGGGACCCATGCCACCTTTACTTCCCTTGCCTCGACCTTCCTGCAGTTCTTTCAGTTACCTATCCGCTATGATGCGGGAGTTGAGATCTTACTGTCTTGCAGACAGAACACGGCTACCCACATCACTGACCACATTCATGAGTGGCGTTGACGCCGCAGCCTCTCCAAAATCAAGTTAGACGATCGTATCTTCGTAGATTGGTTTCTACAATCCCTCCTTCCTGTCATTGCCAAGGATGTGGCATTTGAACGACCCCAGTCCGAAGAAGAGGCCATCCTCAAAGCCCATCAATTTGACCTCATTTACACCCAGTCGAGTTATCTATATACCATCATACCTGACGCCCCTCGTGGTGATTCCTCCCAACACGATGCACCGGGGGCATCCCATGCCGCAGATGACATCATTGGCCATGTTGCCTCGCATCCCCAACCCTTTTCCATAACACGTCCTAGCCATGGTCCCGACCTTTCGCAGGCTACATCTAAATATAGAGAAACCAATTCATATGATCCTATGGCACATCACCACCATTCCCACGAACCCTCATGTCCACCTCAGTGCTTTGGTCATGTGTCCCCCCCTTACGCCCCCCCGGTTGCACCTCAGCCCTATTACCATCCGCAGGCTGCACCAGCTCCTGTGTCCTCTCAAGCCCAACATGCTTATTACCCACCACAGGCAGCCCCTGCGACAAACCCACAACCCGCTCCACAGACATATCAGCAACCCCCACAAGGTTTAGCACCTGCGCAACCTCCCCTTACTTATTATCCACCGCAGCCTGCTCCCGCACCTGCACAACCTCATAACCCACCTGCTGCCCAAGGGAAAGTATACGCCCAACAGAATCCACAGCAGAACCAAAACAACTAGCGCCAATAGGGCCAGCAAAACCATGGAAAAGGCCATAACCATGGGAACAACCCTCCTCCAAACCAAGGTGGTCAACCTCCTAATCCCCCAGACAACAATAACGTGGCACCTGCCAACCAGAACTTTGATCGGCCACCCAAGCAGGCCAAAAATCCTAATTTATGAACAAACCATCCTTGTTCTATTTGCGGGGTCTATGGCCACTACACACATGCTTTCCCACATTTGGAGTGAGCTCGGCAACTCTGGGCTGATGATGCCCATCGCCAAGGGCACGTGGCTCCTCAGGTGCCGCCCAACCCCCCACCCCCTCAGCAACAACCTTTGGTGCTGCAAAATCCCTTACCAACCCAAGGCATAGTGAACACTCAGTCGTTGGCTCCCCCTCAAGGTAACGCACCACCACAACAACAGATCACTTATGCCGCTCCTGATCAACCCATGTTCGACTCAGGTACTTACCACTTGTTGATGATGTCATCTGCTGATGTCAACCTCCAAATCTATCGGAACCAATATGGCTCCACCCCTGAAGCCCCTCCCATCGACAAAAACACTAATGCTCATCCCACTGATCAGACATTACTTATACCTCCGGCTCCACTCGATGGTGCCTACAAAGCACCTCGTTTCCCACTTTGTCGTATCAACAATAACAAAAAACTGTCCTTCACAGCGCAAGACTTTGGTCTCCGCCATTGGTGCTATTGACCCAAATGATTCACAACTGATGGCATTCAATTTGGACCAGTCTGAACCACGCTTGCCTTCCACTTTAGCATTCCAAGTTTCTATTTTCGTTAGGAATCTTGTCATCCATCGGTGCATCATCGATGAAGGTGCCTCTACATGCATTATGTCCACATTCATTTGGCACAAGTTGGGATCCCCTACTCTCTAGCAGTCCACCACTGCGTTGCGAGCCTACGACGGCCATTCGGCTCAACCCCAAGGTGTCTTAGCCAATGTCCCCGTCCAGTTGGCTGGAAAAACCATGCTCATTGACATAGAGGTTATCAATGCCCAACTTGATTATAACCTCTTACTTGGCCGCAGCTACATGTATGCCATGTGGGCAGTTGCCTCATCCATTTTTCATACCATGATGTTCCCCCATGACGGATGCGTGGTCAAGGTTGACCAACTCACCTATTACGATCCAAATGCCCCCGCTGCACCCGAGAATGTTCTCCCCATGGTTGAACAACATGTTGTTGGTGCCACTACCTTGTTTGTTTCCTCTGTGGGACCTTTTGTTTACTCAGATACACCGATGACCTCCACATTTCAATCCATTCCTCCCCCATCCCCCGCGACTGAGGTATCTGACCTATGTACCCTGTCCCACAATACACAAACACCCACCAATCAACCACCCTTATTACCCAAACCACCATTGGTACCTAGTCACATTGGTGTTACACCCATCCACACCATCCCCTTCCTAGTCCCTCCCTCGGGAGTAGTAAGCGGCTTGGTTATGGCTACCCTCAGCCTCCCCGGGTTAACCTTAGGATTACACGTGTGGTATATTTCACCTCTCGTTCCCCCGCCGACACCAAATGTCATCCTCCAACTAGTGCAACCCATTGTCACTACTAGTCAACCACCTCCCGGTGTCACTACCCCTTCGTCATCTACGAATCCCCCTCCTCTTATCAAGCCCACTGGGGGCAGAGGCCCACAACCATACACTTCTATACCCCCTCCTAAGGCAATTAAACCCCCCCCCTGTGTTTCGTGCTCCCCCCAAATGCTCTTTGTGTGATGAGGTAGGCCATCCGACTCATCAATGTCCACAATTGTCTGCATTACAGCAACACATGCAAATGCTTGACGATGACCCCAACATCCTGGTTGTCGAACTCGATCCAACCCCTAAGCCTCGTGATAAATCACTGCGTACCAACCACCCTTGTGCAATATGTGGTGTTTACGGCCATTACTCCCATCATTGTCCTGATCTCCCAGATTATAGAGCAGCTTTCTACAAGATGAATAATTTGGACCTTGAGATGGCACCCCCCACAATTGAAGAGATCCACCCCCCGGTCTCATCCCCATCTGGAGAGATTAACACCATTTATATGATCTCTTCGACTACCATTTTCTCGTCAACTGATTTGACAACTCAATGTTTCCGCAATGATGAGGAGATTCTAAAGGCTCTCACTGCCCCGGATTATCCCTAGGATGACAGGAACCATCGTTCCTATTTCCTCCCCGAAGAATCCTCCTCTACCATAGCCACCCATTTCGCAGTTGAGTCCAAAGATTTCCTTCCCACCAAATTCAACTGGTTTAAGGATCCTATTCTTGCTCCTGAGGCATTTGAGGAAGGTAACATGGCCAACATCTCACCCGTCATTCACATAGATATCTCAGACCCACCTGGTGCTCTTGAAATCATTACCTTAGGAGTCTCCTGCAGTGAGTATGATATTGGAGAGTACAAAAAACTTTTCCAAGAGTTCTACAATGTCTTTGCCTGGTCCTATACTGAAATGCCTAGTCTTGACCCTGCTATCATAGAGAACCACCTTG
Organism: Larix kaempferi; assembly: GCA_027924585.1. Classification (NCBI taxonomy): domain Eukaryota; kingdom Viridiplantae; phylum Streptophyta; class Pinopsida; order Pinales; family Pinaceae; genus Larix; species Larix kaempferi. Next base: position 4,974,575 of record BSBM01000893.1, read on the forward strand.
ACACCTTTGAGTCAAGGGGCATAATAGATTACCTCGACCCTGGGATAGGGGGCATGATCAACCATTTTGAACCTTCCCCATCACATCTATCTCAGCACGTCCATGACCCCCTTGTTCAAACCAACACATATGTGATACACAATCATAAACCCCATGCACATAGCATGGGGGCAAGTCATTAACCCTGCTCACTTTTTCGCATGCGTGATCTCAACCATTTTTTAGGTCACATGTCACTTGTATATATGATTTGATTCGATACACCTAGTATTTTGCCCCTGCGGGTCATCATTTCTCCCCACCACTGCATCCTTGGCTTGGTGGGCTCACCTTTATTTGCAACCATTTTTTAACCTAGTTATTTCCTTTAACCATTCTGGAGTCCTTATGACCTCCATTTTTCACACCATTTGCACTGCCGAATTCATATTTTCGTGCTCGTGATGATGCTTGAGATCATTTCTTGCTCTCACCAAAAAAAAATTTAGTATTTTTTCTAGACACCTCTCGTCGCCTCGGTTTGCATGCCACTTTGGCTGCTCTCCATTTTTTATATACTTTATATCATCGGATTCATTTTTCTGAGCCCGTGATGATGCTTGAGATCATTTCTCGCTCTCACCCCCATATTTTTTGGGTATTTTTTCCAAAACACCCCCCGTCACCTCGGTTTACGTGCCACATCGACCGTTATCTATTTTTGACACTTTTTATATCGTCAGATTCATTTTTTCAAGCTTGTGATGATGCTTGAGGTCATTTCTCGCTCTCACTAGGTACAGTTTCAACATTGTGTCCTGACACCTTGCTGCCTCGGTTTGCGCACCACATCGGCCACCATCAGATTGTTCCACCTTTTTACATGATCCCTTCACTCCTGTCATACTACAATTATTTTGTTATTTTGCCACCATTCGTTATCCTGCAAGGAGACCCACCAGTGTTCCCCCCCTACCCTCGTTCTTGGTCATCATCAATGTTCCTTGATTGAGCACTTCCTCCTTGCCTGACCATTCCTTTTGTTCAGTATAATTTTATCCCTTTTTCGGGCCGGATAAGTCCTTTACGAAAAAGGCACTTAGGGAGTTTGTGTTAAGCTCTTTTCTGACTCCTAAAACAATGAAAAGATCGTTGAGCAATCTTGCTTCCTTTCATGATCGTTAAAGTACCTGAAAGGGTGTCTATCTGGTATAAGTTTAACCCTTTTTTGGACCTGGTAGACTAATTACAAAAAAGGAATACTCTAGTCACACCAGCTAGAAGAGTTCTTCATTGCATCCTTTTATGCTTCTTTGGGCCTTGGAGACTAACACACAAAAAAGCAACCCCCTAGATTCTTCTTATCACTTTCAGACTCTCTAAAATTGAAAGCAACCACGAGCATGAACTGTCCTGGGCTCATACAAATCCACACTACAGTACCATTCCATTATTTCATAGTTTTCTTATCACTTTCAGACTCCTTAAAATTGAAAGCAATCACGAGCATGAACTGTCCTGGGCTCATATAAATCCACACGACAGTACCATTTTACACACACTTCTTCTAGTTCCTTAACCCATGAAGAAGTCCCCCCGTGCCTCCTGGCACTATGATTGATCATCTCGGTAGCACCCCCAATTGTCACGTCCCCATTTTGACCCCCTTTGTAAATGATGTAAATATTGTAACTTAATCATGGTGAGGAGCTCAAGGCCAAGGCCCCACCATAGATTTAGCGTTTATGTATCGGCAATTAAAATAGATGCCTATGGTTCTTGTGCGAGATGGGCACAATGTATATAAGACACCATGTAAATACGAATTTTAATGCAAAATACCCACAACTAGCTATGCAATGCAACAAAAGAGAAGGGGCATGGTTCTACAAGGAAAAGGGAGGGAAACTATTCAAACCCTTGAGCCAATGGTATTAATCCATGTGTCAATGGGGAAACCCATAAACCACCAACTACCCATTTTGTCTCATGTACCCAATCATTTAATTCTTCCAAGAAATTGGTTAAGGCAGTTAATGCCTTGGGAATGAAAGAGTATGGGCAAGCCATTTTCGTGCATGGGCAAGCCATCAACTTGGAAAATCGTGTTTTTGCTTGTGGGGCAAGAAACCACCCACGAAATGGTGCCCAAAGCCATGGGGAATAGGCAGTCTTCATTCATTCACGCAGTGGGAGCTATCTGGGTCATTCTCTTCACGTTTTTCAGCAAAATCTTGCATCTTCCCATGCCTGGGAGTTCGTTTTTGCATATACAGTAGTCTGGGAGTGAAGGGCCACGTTTTGGGGGCTGTAGGGAGGTCGTTTTTGCCCCTGGGGCGTTTTTCTGAAATGGGTTCTGTTTCCCCAGTCGAATTTTCCAAGTGCCAACATGTTTTGAGTCTACCCACGTTTTTCTAAAGTCCAGGAAACCCCATCTCATATATCCCATTGTTGGAAACGTTTTCTCATGCTCAGCAAGTGTAGTTTGCTGTTGTGTGCATCCTGGTTTTGATTTGAACCTGTAAGCAAGAAACTGGAATGGTAGTGGACAGAATTAGCTTGATAAACCTAGTGTAGGGAATATCCTCTCAAGAAGATCAAGAGGGCTGGCTACTTTTCTATGCCCACCCTGAGAGCACTAGAAAGGAAGGTATGGCTTGAGGGACTGTGTGGCAGTGAAGAGAATACTTCCTGGTGTTGGGTGTGTAGGCATTGTGAGTGCCAAGCTGAATAGATCTGGGAGGGGTACCCATAGCTCTGTGGTTGAGCTCACTAGCTTAGCAATTCTTCCTTCCCATCTCCTAGCAGCCTGATAAACCCAATTGTAGATTGGCTTGGCTCATTTTGGTGTATGTTTGGCTATGTGTGAGTCTGTTGTTCCCTGGTTCCTTGTAGAGATCATGCCCAGCTCGGGGGTGGCAGTGGTGCCGAAAGATTGAGGAGCACACTGGCCTACGGTTGGGTGGAACGTTGCAGTTGCATAGCCAGTTGCGTGGGACTGCCTTATTGAGATAAGTATTCTCTTGTGTAAATTGGCAATTATCATTTGATGAACATCTTAAATGTATGATGGATGTGAAATTCTTATTACTCCGCTGTGTTTTCTAATAATTATGCATCTTCATATCTCCCTTATGTATTATGTGAATGTGTATGCATTTTTATTCTTCAATTTGAATGTTTGATTTTAATGTATGGGGCTGGATGCCCGGTTCAACCGTCACGATCCTCTCCATCTAGCTTGTTGGATGGGAGGGGACGTGACACCAATCAGGTCGCCTTTGTTCAGAGTATTCTGCAGTCTCCTGCCATTTTACACCAGCTTGAGTATCACTCATCCCAGTCGCTATCCTTGATCCATTACAGCTATGTTCCCTTTCCCACCAGTCAGTTTCATATGCTGCCCGATCGTCCCCACCATCATACTCTAAACAAAGGAAGTTTGAGTCCACCCACTCTACTTGCCCAGTTATCCCCCACAGTATGTCAGTCCTACAATCAGTACTCTCACACTTCGGTTCTCCACCTCGTGCTCCTATCAAGGAAACATCATTGCCTTGCTAGTTGTAGGTCTCCCTCTGTCGACGATAGCCCCTCTATTCTAGAGGATAGACCCAGAGGTCCCTACGCCTTGGACCCATCACCATCTGTGGTGAGTGCCTACGGACCATTTTGAGAGGAGTCATCATTGCCTCCCTGAGTGGTTGTTTCTCACATGCTCGACTTCAACACCTTAATCACATTGTTGAGACTCGCGCAGGGTTTATATCCCTTCAGTTATTGCTCGAAGACCCCGGATTTCCCCCGACTCTAGCACATTGGTGAGTCCCTTCGGAACGCCCAGTTATATGTTTCCGTGGATGTCCGGGTTGCGTTGGCGATTGTATTTGGAAGCCCTCCAGTTATATGCTTCCTTGAGTACCCAGTTCTGTTCCAGTTCAGTGTACCATTGAGGGTATGACCCCTTGTCACTATGATCCAGCAGCTCATCAGTTCCTCTAGTACCACACTCAGTCGCACTGTTGTCATTCCAGTGTATCAGTTCTTCAGCTCAGACATGGTCAGCCCAGTAGTATGTCCCATATTTGTGTCCCCTCTGGACCCTTATGATGTACACAGTGGTTCTCCATGTATCCTACAGGTCCCCCTTTTTCGGGCCTCACAGTCATTTTTTTTTTATGTATCTTGATACGAGCATGGATATGCCCGCTTCGTCCATATATTGAGATTCTTCCTCATTCATTATTTGAGGCCATGTATATTTCAGGTCCCCATATTTTGGACCCCATTATTATTATTATATCTTGATACGAGCATGGGAATGCCCGCCTCGTCCAGATGTTCAGATTATTCCTCATTCATTATTGAGGTCATGTACTTTCAGTTTTTGCAGTTGGTTCAGGACCGTTGTTCCGGGCTCTAGTTCATTCCTTCTCTTCTCCACACCCCAGGAAAAACCATAAAAGACTTATGATGTCTATCGGCCATACGATGAGCTCCTACCCTCACACATCAGGGGGTAATCTGTTAACACCCAAAAAGTGCTCACTACCTCATCTACCCCATTACATGACTCATTTGTCGATATTTCCTACCATATTTACCTCCAGAACCTTAAAATCCCATTAAAAAGCCTCCAAAAAGCCAAAAAAGGCTCCAAAAGGCCAAAAAACCCCTTTTCCCCCCAAAATAATCCAAAATTCCTCCAAAATAGCAAAAACCCTCTAAAAAGGGAATAAAAAATATAAAAAAATAGGAAAAAGAGGAAAAAACCCTATACAATTGACCTAAACCGTATGGTTCCAAAAACCATGGGCCAACACTCCACCACTAAAAACCTATAAATAGGTGATGGAGACCCCTCATTTCATATCCACAATAAAATACACCCTTTCTCTACCAAAATCACTCTTGAAACCCTAGCTCACCCTTGAGCTACTTTCACCATTGAGTGCCCCTTTTGGCCCATTTCCACCCTTGGAGAAAGAGAAGGAGCAAAGCTGGAGTTTGGAGAAACCCTCTTGGACCATTTCAAGAACTTCACCAACCTTCACATTGGAGGCATAATCTTTAATGCAAAAAAAAACCATTTATATTCCATGTTTTGTTATGTTTTTTAATGCTCATGCTAGTTTAGAATTTGTATTGCTCTAGTACCTTAATTTACTGTTTATTGAACTGCTACTAAGGAGTCCATTCTCCTTAGTAGGTGCTCATTTGCACAAGCTAGGGTGAAAACCCTAGCTACAATAATGGAATGAAATTATCGAAAAATTAACATGGACTAGCTGAGTCATACAACAAAATCCTGGTTAGGATCATCAAGAACCTAATGCAAGAAAAAAAATGGTTTGGCACACCAAGATGACCTTTACTCTGTGGGATGATAGGATCACCTCTAAAAGATCCTTTGGAACTTATCCTTTCAAATTAGTATATGGAACGTAAGTGATATTTCCTGATTCCCTCAGAGGGCATGCAATGAGGCTCCTACAGGAACATAAAGAAGAGCTAAACCTTGATCTAAGGAGAACTAACCAACTGGTTGAGATACAGGAAGTCAAAGACAGAGTACGCGTTGAAGCTATGCTAGCTTAAGAGAGGGTTAAAAGGAATTTTGACAGGAAGACCAAGTTTGATGATTTCCATGTGGGATATCTAGTGTTGAAATAGGATGCTAGAAGAGAAGACCAAGCACAAAAGTTTGATAACCTATGGTAGGGGCCCTATACAGTAACTGCTCACCATGGAAACAACACTTTCTTCTTACAGGATGAGGATGGTGAACCATTGGGAAACATACCTGTTATAGGTCAAATATGCACTTCTCTGTCCCGTGATCACCTTGCCTTGTAGATCACACAAAAAGACACAAAGGATTGAAGAGCTAGATTGCCTTGGATGACTTAATGGAAGAAGTACACTCCTTACCTAAAAATACTGCAGTTTCTCCTGCTTTTGCCACATGTACGTCCCTCTCTACACTGTAGACCAGCTTACACCTTGAGAAATATACTACTCTCCTCAAGGACAACCAACGTATATCTCCCAAAAAGTTGTAAATGCATGTTGTAAAGCACAGAAGTTGCTTCCTGTGCGTGACTCTTGTTGTATGAAACCAGTGTACATCTTAAGATGAAATCAAAAATCTATTAATTTGATGAGTTGGGATTAGTTGAAGCTGGTTCAACAACTTCCCCAACCTCCGAATCCAACTACCTCTTGAATCCAACTGCCTACCTTGTCCCATAAATACAAGGAGGATCCATGAGAGGCATTGCACTCGATAGACTCAATAGACTCATAATGCTCATGAAATATTGAGAGAAGGCTAGAAGAGAAGGCTTGAAGTACTATTACGCTGGAGGAAAGTCCCAAGTCAGAGTGAAGAGAAATAGCCTAGGATCCGGTTGCAGAAACATCTCTACACGTCAGGTATATTGTACTGATTTCATGTTTCTTTGACAATAAAAAGGTCAAAACACCCTTCCTATCCCAAATCAGATATCTATTGGATTGTATGTCTATTTGGATCAATTCTTGATTATAGTTGATGTTAAATTGCTTTATAATTTCATCATATGTTATATGGTCAAGATACGCTGAGGAAGGTATCTTTTGTATTGCACGTTCGTCAAGTAGAAGATCAAGTCAAAGATCAAGCGAAAGCTAAGATCAACCATCGAAAAGAGGTATGTTTTTCAATCCCAATCTATTTCTTTTGCAATAACTAGATGCAATATAATCAATGTGTTTACCTGTCAACCCTGCCCAATTGGTAGTGTCCATCTCCTCACTATAGGGTAGAAATCTCAAACAACAGACTGGCGAATCCACTAGGGAGTAACCGCTTAGTTGTTCTGCTCTAGGAGAGTTTTTTCTTGGTTTACTTCCAACCCATTTTTCAGTTTTTGATTGTCTGAGAGGCCCTGTAGGTCTCTATTATCTTTCTTATCTGCTTGATTCAACTCAGTTTTTGGTTTGCAAAGCCTCTTTGTGACCTTTTGAGGCATGTATGCTGGTCCTCCCTACTTACAACTACGTTTTTCACCTGATGAACGCCCCTCCTTGCACTGCACAGTAGCATACCTATCCTGGTGTACGCTGGTTGTAACACTGCACAGTGGTGTATGTTCCTGTAGTGTCTTGTTTTGTTGTTAGGGTTTGTTTTCCAAGCTTTGGTTGTTGTTACAGTCTATTGCTTTGATGTCTTCACTAACCCCTAAGACCTCACATGTCTCGGTTGAGTCTTGTAAGCCTCTCCAATCTCTTTTAGCTTGTTTTTGCTTGCTTGAGTATTTGTTTGAGTGTCTTTTCCGTTTACTAGCCCTTTTTTGAAGTTCGTGTGCTATTCTTTTGGACATAGCTACATATCTTCACCCTAGTTGTTGTTGTAGTCATATGGACATGCACTTTGATTGTTTGTTGTCTGTTGCAACGTTTAGCACGCTTTCACTTGGTCTCATCCTTTCCATTAGGGTTTGACTGTCAATTTTGAGTCCTCAGGGTTGCTTCCGAAAGGTTGCTTGGTTCAAACACTTGCTTATTGTTTTATCAGTTCATCTCAAGTGAGTCAAAACCTCCTAGTCTTCTTTCTGTCGAGTCTGTGTGTTGTTAAAGTCATTCTTGGTTCGCTTGCTTACTTTTTGTTGGCTTAGTGTTTTTTTAGGGTTTTGATGCTTAGGAGCAACCTGTTTAGGTCTGCCCTTCCGTCATAAGTGTCTCTTTTCCTTGTTTCTTTTTTGTTTCATTTCCAAGCCTCAAGTTTTTATTTTGCAAAAACTTGGTAAGTCAAGTCTTCATCAAGTCTCTTGATTTGTTTGATTTGAACCATTTAGATGTTTGTCTTACACATGCTTTACATTTAGATCTTGCTTGTTTTTGTACAAAGTTCTCTTTCTTTTATATTTATTAGAAAAGACAAAAAATTGTTCAAATAGCTTAGTAGTAAGGTCTTGCATTATTTTGAGGTTGCTTAGTTTGCTGTGAAATATTAAAAAGAAAATACAAACAGATTTTGATTTTAGGATTGCCTAGTTTTAGATTTCTGAAAGAATACAAACGGAAAAGAGAAAATTTTTGTGAATTTGAAAGCATTTGCACTTTACTTTCATAACAAACCATTCCACACACTGCACTACAACCCTTTAGTAACAAGTATCCCTTAAGAAGAACCATTAATAAAATTTATTAGCAACATTTTTCTTTTTAGGTATACATGACATCAACTAGCTTAGGCTAGAGTTTTGAGCTTAAATCACCTTAAATTGCTCGGAACTGGCTTCATTACTCAACAATTGTAGTACGAATTTCATTTAGGTAAATCCATCTCTATCAAATAGTCCTGGGAAAATCTACTTAAACTAGAGCTAAGTACGAGGCCGTGGGACATTGGAATTGTTGAGGATATCCCCTCACTTTCCTTTTGACCATAAACCAGAGTTGACTCGCGTATGGGGGTCCTTTCAGACTTCGGTCTTTATTACCCTACCCATGTGTTTCGACTAGGCTGATGATTGTCCCCCCAAGTTATTTCGTATTGATGGTAGCCTTAGTATCAGACCTTTAGGATTCTACACAGGTAGAGTGGGCGGTTATTCCCACTTCACCTTGGACAGACGTGGAAGGTAACCCTCTGGTAGTAATCCCAGGAAAGTGGTTTGGTGATTCAAGCACTTGCACCCAGTGGACCTCTGGAGGATTCCATGTAACTGACCATCGATACTCTGTTAGTATTTTTTGGGCCCTAATCATCCCAGACTTGCTTTCGAGAGTATTTTCCATTGTTTTCCTGGTTTGATTACCTAGGACCTTTTTAAGTGGTGTGCTCTTTGTGTCATTTGTTTCTAGTTGGCCTTAGATTTTTCTGGTTTGTTGAGTCAGAAACTATGGAAAGCATCCCGGTGAGCACCAATCAAGGGACCCTCGTTGAAGGGGATCCTTGTGCTTTTCCATTCATTGGGAACATTGGTACTCCCTTAATGGCTACTTTGACTCTTCCGGGATTCACTATAGTGCTACCGGTTTGGTTGTTTTCCACTCCAAATGCCTTGCATGCTCCTGATGCTTCTCAAGTAAGCACTTCACATAAAGAGTAGCGAACCCTATTCCTGCTTCGCTAGTAGCATCTTCTCCTCCTCCTTCTACCTCATGTGGTGAAAGTAGTAATACTAGTAACCAATAGTCTAAAAGGAATAGATGGAGGAAGAATAGGAAGAAGATGTCAAAGAAAGGGGGAAGTCACCCATACTCTGAAGGTCATGCTGGGGGCACCTACCCAACCTCTTGTGGTCATGTTGGGAGAACTTGTTCAGTCACTGGAAATCATAGTGAACCTCACCACCCACCCTCTGAAGGTCATGCTGGGGGCACCTACCCAACCTTTGGTGGTCATGTTGGGAGAACTTGTTTAGTCACTGGAAATCATACTGAACCTCGCTACCCAGCCTCTGAAGGTCATACTGGGGGCACCTACCCAACCTCTAGTGGTCATGTTGGGAGAACTTGTTTAGTTACTGGAAATCATACTGAACGTCGCCACCCAGCCTCTGAAGGTCATGCTGGGGGAACCTACCCAACCTCTGGTGGTCATGTTGGGAGAACTTGTTCAGTCACTGGAAATCATACTGAACCTCACCACTCAGCCTCTGAAGTTCATGATGGGAGCACCCACCCAACCTCTGGAGGTCATGTTGGGGGAAAACTTTCAGTCACTACAAATCATACTGGAAGTATGTCTTCAACCACTGTTTCTCATGTTGAGGACACATCATTGATCACTGCTGGTCATATTAATGATAGGTCACCTTAATGACAGGTCACCAGTTCCTGTGAGTCATACTGGAGACACTAAATCAGCCACTGCAAGTCATGCTGAGAAATTTGACACTGTCGACAAACCTAATAAACAGAAGCTTAAGTTCCCTTGTAAGTTTTGTGAGGGAGACCACTTGACCTATTTGTGCCCTGTACTTCCAGAAGCACAAAGTGTGTGGTCCATAGTTCAAAAGTCTTTTGCTTCTGAACAACCAGCCATTGCAAGTCACGCTGGGGGCACACTATCAGCCAATGCTAGTCATGCTGAGCGTACTGTTGTTGTAAAGGAGTCTAAGATTATAGGACACAAGCCAAAGTTCCCTTGTAAACTTTGTAAGGGAGATCACCTTACTCACCTGTGCCCTGCCATTCCATATGTGCGGAGAGTGTGGTCCATGTATGAAGGATCCTTTGCTCCTGAATTATCTATAGATTCCCAATAGCCTAATCAACCTTTGGTTGATGAAGTGGTTGAACCAATGCAATATTTGGTCAACCCCACTCTCCCTTCGGAGAGTGAAGTGATCAAATTGACGCAATATTCGATCGATCCCATTAGTCCTTCGGGGATTGATGCACCTATCCCTGAAGTCTTCTGCATTACCAGTGCAGATGTATCTGAAAATGGGGGCACTTCATCTGTGCCGAGTGAACCCCTACCAAGCTCTGGGATCATTTCCTTTGATTGGAAAAGTCTAACTGGGCCTCACCTTCCTTATTCTTCACCTTTCCAGATAAAGTTTGATATCGAAAACCATGTGGTTCACCGATGTATTGTAGATGAAGGAGCCTTTGTTAGTATCTTATCCCCTTATGCTTGGAGAGATTTAGGTTTCCCTAACCTTGTTACAGTTGTTAATTGGCCGTTGAGCTTCGACAAAATACCTAGTGAACCGTTGGGATTCCTCCCTCAAGTACCTGTTACTTTGAGTGGAAAAACAGTCTTAGTTTATTTTATGGTTTTAAAGTACCCTATGGATTTTGATATGATCCTTGGACATGATTACGTATATGTTATGCAGGATGTGGTGTCTACGCTCTTTCGTGTGATGCATTTTCCTCACAACAGAAGCATTGTCGCCATCGATCATCTTACATTTGTTGATCCCTCTTATTACCCGACTATAGACTAGGTATGTCCCCCGTTAGTAGGCACTACCATGTCACAATCAAGTTATGTGGCATATTGTTCCTTGTGTCCAATTGCTACTTAGAGGAAACCTCTGAATTCATGCTTTCCTTCTCGGGACTGGGTCCCAGCAATTGATAAGGTGATGACTCCATCTGAATGTTTAGATATGTGTTCCATCTAGGATAACATACTTCCTTTTGATAAAGTTTTCATAGAGTCTATAATGCAGTCTTCCATTCATTTGGACATTGATCCACCATCGAGCATTCTTCCACATTTCCTTCGAGCTCGTTAAAAATAGTAAGGAGGCCACGAGCATTTCTTCCACCTTCACTTCGAGCTCGTTAAAAACAGTAAGGGGTCTATGAGCATTTATTTCACCCTCACTTCAAGCTCGTTAAAAACAGTAAGAAGGATACGAGCATTTCTTCCATCTTCACTTCGAGCTCGTTAAAAACAGTAAGGAAGTTATGATCATTCTTCTATATCTCCTTTGAGCTCGTTAAAAACAGTAAGGAGGTCACAAGTTTACTTTTTCGAGCTCGTTAAAACTTTACAAAAAATATTGTTATAGAGTTCTTTCATGCTCTTGTTTGACTCTTTAAATATGAGAAGATTGCTGAGTATAGTTGTCATTTCAGACTCGCTAAAGGATTTGAAGTGACGTCCGCTTAAGTATAAGTTTAACCCTTTTATAGACTTCTGCGGATTACTTATGAAAAAGGAATACTCTAGTCATGCATGGCTAGAAGAGTTCTCTTCTCATTGTTTTATAATTTTTTGGGGGAGGGGAATAACTATACAAAAACTGACCTTTTGGAGCCTCTCTTTAGGGTTTTCAGGCTCTCTAAACATGAAAACACCAAGCGAGCATTCACCTACTCGGTCTCGATGTGAAATCCATGAGAGGGTAAATAGAGGATTGTTTAAGTTCTTCAGACCCTATATACAGGAAAACACCGGCGAGCATTAACCTACTTGGGCTCGATATTAAAATCCATGAGTAGGTGTATGGAGTTATTGTTTATTTTTTTCAGACTCCTTAAAATTGAAAACACTGGCGAGCAAGAACAGATCTCATCTCGATATTAAAATCCAGAGATCAGTAATATAGAGTATTCTTCTATCTCTTCTTTGAACTCTGTAAACAATGAAGAAGGTCTTGCATCTTCCTCCCATGGGATCGTTAAACTTATTACATGGTTGGACCTATTGAGTTTTCTATTTTTCTTGGACTCATTAAATAAACAAGAAGAACATGCTTTTACCAAAAAGAAAAAGGGATAAGAAGGGTGTATCGCATCTCTTTCAGTTTCAAATGTAGTTAAGTCAGTCATATCCTTGAACACAGCACCTACTTGAGTCTTTCATGTCAGTTGGGTTTTAGTTTTTGACCTTAGGGTGAACCTGATCTCTGAGTCTTACTACCCCAGTTGGTTATTCTTCCAACCATATGGAGGGTCTGTTATGTCTCCTACATTGCAGACTTATATCATTCCCCATTATGTTGAAAACTTCCTAAGTCACTTTGTGTCATGCTCACTGTTCAAGGATACATCCTGTGTCGGCCATTCTGCAGTTTACCTTGACTTCATGTGTCGGCCATCCTGGTGTCAGTTTGTTTCATCTTGTTACTCTTACTACTCCACATCAGCTCATACATGTGAGTGTTCCTCATGTTGGATGATGGTGGATGCCTTAATGCCTCTCTTCCAGCAGACTTCTTCCCATCGACCTCAGTCCATTATGCTCTGGGAATGAAGTTTAGAGTTTCGATTAGTACCTTGGGGATTGCAGTCATCAGTGGAAGTTTCCCTTGCTATCGAATAATGGGAATACATGAATGTCTCTTATTCGACAGGTTCCTCAAGTGTTCGACTTCAAGTCCACTTATTCACACTTGTTAAGATCGCACTAGGTACCTTGGACCCCATTATCATTATCGATGGAAGTCCTCGCATTTGTTAAGGGTATACATCAATGACCGATAATCAAACGATACCCCCCATGTTCGACTTTAGCTCATTTATTCGCATGGTTAGGTTTTGTACCTTGGGTTTTTTTGGATGAAGACCTTGGGACTCTGATAACACCACCATATTTATGTTATCACCCAAGCTACGCAAGACTGAGCCTTATTCATTTTTGTCTCTTTATGAGACATAGATCCAACTTGTTGTTATGGCTATGATCTCTCTTTTGACATGGATCCACATTTGTATTTTAGTGGCCATGCTTTATATATACATCTCCTAGTTATGTATCGGAGATCATGTTACACATCTATATGATGTCATGATTGTAATTGCTCGTTGACCTTGATCGTTGTTTCAGGTGTTTTTTTGTGACTTGGTTATGCAGTTTCTTGCTCCTCCTTTGACTTGGACTTTTTAGGATATTCCTATACTCCATCCTAGTCCTACCAACATTTTCATCCTTTGCATTTTTAGTCTTGCATGCATCCGCATGCTACCCAGTCATCAGGTTGATACCTCCAGCACCTAGTCCCTAGTCTTCCAGCACTTGGGAGCTTATTTCCACTCAGATTGATCCCTCCTAGCCAGTGATGTGCCCACATCTCACCATCCACTTGACAAAGGAACCCTTCTTCACTTACCAGTCCAATTGTCTTTAGTTAACTGAGTTCTCTCCTTGATTTTAGGCTTGATTCACTTTTAACTGACCTTACCACTTTGATGGACCTCCAGTGTGACTAGAATACTCATTCTGACTTCAGTTAGCTCCTCATGCACCCTCCACTAAGCCTCCTTCATTCAGTTAGTTCCAGTTACACCTACCATACTCAGTTAGACTCAGTTTGACTGATGGTTGACAGTTAATTGAGCACTGATGACTCCACTGATGATGAGATAGACTTCTAGTTGTGCTCCGATGACACTACAGTGATCTTTTGATCACTCCATGAAGGCTAATTCGAATTTCCACCTTGGCATTCGAATCCTCATGCATTGTACTACTTATTTGTCCATATTGTGATTAATTAACTTACTACCAGAAATACACTCCTCACCTAAAAAGATTGCAGTTTCTCCTTCTTTTTCCACATGTATGCCCCTCTCTGCACTGTAGACCAGGGTACACCTTGAGAAACATGCTACTCTTTATAAGTACAACTAGCATACATCTCCCAAAAATTTGTAAACGTATGTTGTAAAGCACAAAAGTGGCTTCCCGTACGCCACTCTTGTTGTATGAAACCCATGTACATCTTAAGATGAAATAAAAAATATATTAATTTGACAAATTGGGATTAGTTGAAGTTGGTTCTGCAACTTCCCCAACCTCCCAATCCAACTACCTCTCGAATCCAACTGCCTACCTTGTCCCATAAATACAAGGAGGATCCATGAGAGGGGTTACAATCAATAGACTCATAATGCTCATGAAATCTTGAGAGAAGGCTAGAAGAGAAGGATTGAAGTACTGTTATGCTGGAGGAAAGTCCCAAGTCAGAGTGACGAGCAAGAGCCTAGGATCCGGTTGCAGAAACATCTCTACACGTCAGGTATATTGTACTGATTTCATGTTTCTTTGACAATAAAAAGGTCGAAACACCCTTCCTGTCCCAAATCATATATCTATTGGATTGTATGTCTATTTGGTGCAATTCTTGATTATAGTTTATGTTAAATTGCTTTATAATTTCATCATATGTTATATGGTGAAGATACACTAAGGAAGTTATCTTTTGTTTTGCAGGTTCGTCAAGTAGAAGATCAAGTGAAATATCAAGCAAAAGCTAGGATCAACCATCGAAAAGAGGTATGTTTTTCGATCCCAATCTATTTCTTTTGCAGTAACTAGATGCAATATAATCAATGTGTTTACCTATCAACCCCACCCAGTTGGTAGTGTCCATCTCCTCACTATAGGGTAGAAATATCGAACAACAATATCTGTAAATGGGCGGTTCTTGAAGCACTATCTCTAGTGAAAAACAAGATGTTCAACCCACCCGCACTGTACTGTTAAATTTTTAGTATTAAATCACAATACTATAGGATCTTTGCTGAGAGAATAACATCTACAGTATATCAATGCATGACAATCATAATATGACAAGCATCACAAGCATCACAAGAATCAAAAGCATAGAGACAAGAGACACAAAGTTTCCGTGGGGAAAACCCTAAGGTGAAAAACCCCACAACTTCCTCAGAGATAGAGAGAGCAATGGCTCAACCAAAATACAACCAAATAACACTGAGATAGTCTCCTAGCAGATGATCCTCCTCCTCCTCACTAGTGCGCCACTTTTCAGAGAGAGAGATAGTTACTTTTCCGAGTGAGTAAAATAGAGATCTCCTATCTCTATTTATACTCACCTTTTTGCCCAGTGACTTACTGGGGCCGACTTGTCTACTTAGATACATCCACATTATATTATATATAATTCTGGGCCGACCCCAAATGGTGGTCTAATAACCCATCGGCAAGTACACACACTTGCGACACTTGTCAATCCACATGACGACACTTCCTTATAGAGGAATGACACATCTCTTATAAGGGTACAATAAATATATATAAAATATACAGATGAAATACATTCCGAAGTTACATATACATCAACACTCCCTCTTAACTAGGAAGGTATTTCTCGACACAGATCTGCTAGACAAGTCTTCTTCTCTGGATCATCGTCATCGATGCATCGTCATCATCATCGTCACTGCTACTACTATCTCAACCAATCTCTGACTCTACTCGTCATAGGAAGTTCTACAGAGCCAGTCCTTTTTCATACTGGATGTAGGCCCGCCATCTGCAGGTCTTCATCATCACTGGCCATACTGTGGAATCCTCAGGACTCATTACGTGCGTCACAAAACCTGGCTGCAGCATCCCAGGCTATTACGAGCACACAGCTCTACCTGTAGGATCTCCCAGGAGCACATTACATGTGACCCATCACAAAACCTGGCTGAAGCATCCCAGGCTGTTACGAGCACACAGCTCTACCTGTCGGATCTCCCAGGAGCACATTACATGTGATCTCACCACAAAACCTGGCTGAAGCATCTGAGGCCTTTTTCATCCTGTCCAGATCTCCCAGGAGCAAATTACATGTGGTCATGGCAAAACCTGGCTGAAGCATCTGAGGCCTTTTTCATCCTGTCCAGATCTCCCAGGAGCAAATTACATGCCATAGGACAAAACCTCGCAAGAGCATCTCAGGATGTTACGGGTACACAACTCTGACCTGAAATCTCCCAGGGCACAAATTACATGTCCTCACAAGCAAAACCTCGCAAGAGCATTTTCCAGATGTCCCAGGGCACCGAATTACATGCCATAGGAAAAACCTCGAAAGACCATCTGCAAATCTCCCAGGGCACAAATTACTTGCTTTCCTGCACAACCTGATCCACGACCACAAAGTATCATCTGATACTCATCAAACATCATCCTGATGTACACATGATCATCCTGATCATCATCACTGCAACATCCTGCTGCATGTCATCTGGAGAAGCTCGTCATCCACGATCATCCAAGTATCCACCTGATACATACATAGATACATGATCCACACAATGTATCCATCAACATACATGATCCACCTGATCATACAAAGATACATGATCCACACAATGTATCCATCAACATACATGATCTACCTGATCATACAAAGATACATGATCCACACAATGTATCCATCAGCATACATGATCTACCTGATCATACAAAGATACATGATCCACACAATGTATCCATCAGCATCCAACATGATGCGTTCATACAAAATACATACACATGATCCATCCGATCATATCCAACATCCAACATGATGCATATACAAAATACATATAATGATCCAACTGATCATATCCAAGCAGAAACCAGAACATCCTCCTGATGTTCATCATTCAGTGCTTACATCCACAGCCATGTGAAGGATCCCCCTTCCAACATGCTTGGAATGGCTTCAGCAAATGTGTTCATCACTTCTTCCTCGAAGTGTCCTCGATCTGAAGCACGCCAAGCCTCTCTCTGAAGTACTCGAACTTCACCCTGGCTAGTGGCTTCATCAGCACATCTGCAATCTACTCGTCCGTCGCAACATACAGGAGCTTCTCAGCTCCTCTCTGCACCATATCCCTGATATAGTGATATTTGATCTCTATGTGTTTCGACCTGTCATGAAACACTGGGTTCTCGGATAGCTTCACACAACTCTGGTTATCACAGAAGATACCAGTAGCATCCAGCGGGAGATCAAATAACTCAGACAGTAGCTTCCGTAGCCATACTTCCTCACAACTAGCTGAACAGGCTGCAACATACTCAGCCTCTGCTGTACTCAGTGCTACGCAGGACTGCTTCCTACTAAACCAAGAGATCACACCTGATCCCATATTGAAGCAACACCCAGATGTGCTCTTCCTATGTGCAGCACTGCCAACCCAATCTGAATCAACATAACCCTACAGGTTAAACTTTTGATTCGCCTCATACCTGAGCCCATAATACACTGTACCCTTTAGGTACCTCAAAACATGCTTTACAGCAACTAGGTGAACACTCCTCGGATCCGTCAGGAACTGGCTCAATGTGTTCACAGCAAAGCAAATGTCTGGTCTAGTGTTCGTCAGGTACATCAAGGACCCAATCATCTGACGATACATAGAGACATCAATCGGCTCAGATGAAGCATCACATAGAAGCTTCAGATTCGATGCCATAGGTGTGGCCATGGCCTTGCAATCCATCATCCCGAATCTCTTCAGGATATCTACTGTGTACTTCCCTTAACCAAGGAAGATTCCACCTGCATTCTGCCACACCTCCATACCTAGGAAATAGTGCATCATTCCCAAATCTTTCATATCGAATTCAGCTGCAAGCTTCCTCTTAGTATCTGCAATCAGTCTATCATCTCCTGTCACAAATAGGTCATCCACATACAGGAGTAGAATCACTGGATTCCCTTCCTCAACCTTGTAGTAAAGATTGGAATCTGCTTTACTCTTGGTAAATTCCAAGCTAGATAGGAAACTGTCCATCCTACCATACCAGGTTCTGGGAGCTTGCTTCAAGCCATACAAGGCTTTCTTCAATCTGCATACATATGACTCCCTGTCAGGTCTTGGGACTGCATCCCAAACATCTTCTTCATGATCTACGGATCATGGCATTCCATTTCTTCATCCCAGATCCTGGGAACTTCAATATCTTCAATAGATATCTTTCTTGCTGGAACAAATGTTGTAGTCCTTTTGTAGGTGAAGATATACGGTCTTTCCTACAAAACAAGTTAAATTGCATGATTAGAAACATCTCATAATTTTCAGAACAAATTCTTTACACATAAAGAAATATGTCATGCAGTCATGCAGTTATCTTAGCCAATGCTTCAATACAACATTTATCCATGTTCCACAAATTTCTAGATGCCTTCCAGTCTCTACCAGAACATTGTTAAGAGTTTGCACTACTCCCAACATGTCAGCAAAGAGGTTTCATTCTAGATAAGTAGCACTGGAATGTTGTACAGTGCCATAAGCCACTTACCCATCACATGCATATTAGTAGTATACTGTTCATTAATGCAATCATTCAAATATGCACAATACATCTCCTAAGTCTAGGAACATAAGCATAATATTATTAAACAAACAAAATAGGCAAGAGATGATAATTGAAATACTTATCTTTGTTTGTTTGTTTGGGTGGACTCCCTCTGAGTCTTTGCTTCCTGGTAGGAGCTGCTAAAGTAGCTTCTTCTACACCTTTCTGTTGTGGAATGTAGGAAGATGGTCAACTCCCTCTGAAGATCTGCATCCTTGCAGGAGCTGCTAGAGTGTGCTCCCTTTTGATCTTTGCTTCCTGGATTACCTGTCCTTATATTCATCTTTGCTGACATCAATATTCTTGAACCCAGAAAAGACCTCTTCTGGTGTCTTGTTGTCCAATATCTTGTGGGGAGTTCTGTTCTGCACATATACAACTGTTCTAACTGCTTCTGCCCATAGATGCATAGGTAGATCCTGGTCATGCAGCATTGCCCTTGCTGCTTCCATGACTGTTCTGTTCTTCCTTTCTGCAACTCCATTCTGTTGAGGATTATAAGGAGCAGTCAACTCCCTCTTAATCCCTTAATCACTGCAAAGCTTCTTGAAGTCATTTGAGGTGAATTCTCCACCATTGTTGGATCTGAATGTTTTGATCTTCTTGTCAGTTTGATTCTCCATCAAGGTTTTGAATTCCTTGAATTTATCAAGCACCTCATCTTTGCCCTTCAAGAAGTATACCCAAGTCTTCCTGGAGAAGTCATCAATAAATGAGACATAGTAAACATACCCACTTAGGGAACTGGATGACATAGGACCACATACATCTGAGTGGATGATTTCTAGGATGTCTTTTGCCTTGCTTTCACTGCTTGGGAAATCCTTCTTAATATTCTTACCTTTTTGCACATCCTTTGCAAACACCTTCATTTTTGGTCTTGATTTCAGGAAGACCCTCTACTGCCTTGCTTGCAATTGGAAGTGCTCTATAGTGCATGTGAGCAAGTCTTCTATGCCAAAGTTCACTTGGCTCCATGGATTCATGCACCATGGCATGTTCAGGTTGTCCCTTCAATTTATACAAGCCTCCCTCTTGCTCTCCAATTACTACTGCATCATCTATGGTCTTTCCCTTTGGCCACATTAGGACTTGGCCATCCACAAATGCAACCCTCATACCTTTTGCATCTAATGCAGAAATGGAGAGTAAGTTCTTCTTGAGCCCAGGTACATAAAGTACGTCCTTGATCTTCAGAGATTTTCCAGAATCTAGGTTGTAGGAGGCTTCACCACTTCCTTTGATTGGGTATTGATAATCATCCCCAAGTTTCACCTTATGGGGTGATTCATGTTCAGATAGGTTCACAAAAGATTCTTTGAACCCAGTCATGTGTTTGGAAGCCCCACTATCAATCAACCAATCATTACAACCATGGGATATGGTACCTGTGAGAGTAGAGATCAGAACATACTCTTCTTCACTTGATGAGTCATCATTACTATCACTTTCTGCCCTAGCCTTCTTCTTTGGAGGTTCATCATCTTCGGCAGCATGAGCATGAAACCTTCTTTTGCCACCCTTCTTCTTCTTATTTGAGATGTTGTTGTCCTTCTTGTTCTTGGGACAATTTATGGCAATATGTCCTTTCTCATTACAAGTGAAGCATACTCTTCTTTCTTTGAATGGATGTGAAGATCTCTTGGAGTGAGATGGCTCTTTCTTGAACTTTCCTTTCCTGGTGTGGGCTGCAAGAGCTTGATCTTCACCTCCCATCTTTTCTTCACGAGCTATAAGTCTAGCTTCTTCTTGAGAGCATTCTTCCCGAAGTCTACTGAAGGATATCAACTTCTTCCTTGCACAAATTCCTTGAATAAAGGAATCCCGTGACCTGGGTAGGCCATTTAGAGTGGTCATCACCACTTCACCATTCTCCACCATTTCATCTACTGCTTCTAATTGTTCCTTGATCTGGGAGACCCTTGAAAAGTAAGATTGAATGGTTTCTCCATTCTGAAACTTCACTGCTTTCAATTGGTTCTGCAGGGTCATCTTTCGATTTATGTTCTTTCCTTCAAATAGCTTGGTCAAAGATTCAAACATCTCCTTGGGTGTCTTAAGAGAAGACACATGGGGTATGAGATGGTCTTTGATAGAATCAGCAATTATTCTCTTTGCCTTGACCAAGTTCTTCTTGTGTAATGCCTTGGCTTCTTCATCCTCTGGGATAGGGATGTCTTCTTTCACATATGAGTCCAACTCATTCTCTTCCAGGATTAACCCAATCCTATACTTCCAGGCTCGGAAGTTATCAGCCCCTTCAAGCTTATACTCAAGCTTAGTGTGGAGAGACATCTTTAAGAGTACTTCAAATGGAAATAGAAAAGATTTAGGACTTACCACTTGAAGTGCTGAAAACTAGATCTCGTCCTGGATTAGGGTTTGTCAGAGAAACCCTACAAATTCAAAATGTGAATTTCAAAATTCCAAATGGATAGGAAGATGCGCCTTGGAGAGCTGATCAGCCTAGTACATTCAGAATTTGAGATCAGCAAAGTCTTGCCCTTCAAAATTGCCTTTTTGTCCTCCCGGGTTCACTAGGGAGAGCCCTGAATTAGGGTTTGAGTTTCCCGGAGATCTAACCAGCCAAAAATCTCGATCCAAAGCTCTAACCTTCGATTTTTGCAAGGAGCTTCCAGCTGTGCCTTCAGTTTCCAGAAATTCCTATTTTTGTGGAAACCCTAATTTTTAGGGCCAAATCTGAAAATGCTCGGAATTGAATTCTGATTGGACAGATAGATGCGCCTTGATGAGTAGATCCAATCTACTATACTGAATTTAAAAAAACTGTGGAGAGAAACCCAATAAACAAGGAACACAAGCTTCCGTCACTGCAAAATGTCTTCTTCTCAGGTTAGCTCTGATACCATGTTAAATTTTTAGTATTAAATCACAATACTATAGGATCTTTGCTGAGAGAATAACATCTACAGTATATCAATGCATGACAATCATAATATGACAAGCATCACAAGCATCACAAGAATCAAAAGCATAGAGACAAGAGACACAGAGTTTCCGTGGGGAAAACCCTAAGGTGAAAAACCCCACAACTTCCTCAGAGATAGAGAGAGCAATGGCTCAACCAAAATACAACCAAATAACACTGAGATAGTCTCCTAGCAGATGATCCTCCTCCTCCTCACTAGTGCGCCACTTTTCAGAGAGAGAGATAGTTACTTTTTCGAGTGAGTAAAATAGAGATCTCCTATCTCTATTTATACTCACCTTTTTGCCCAGTGACTTACTAGGGCCGACTTGTCTACTTAGATACATCCACATTATATTATATATAATTCTGGGCCGACCCCAAATGGTGGTCTAATAACCCATCGGCAAGTACACACACTTGCGACACTTGTCAATCCACATGACGACACTTCCTTATAAAGGAATGACACATCTCTTATAAGGGTACAATAAATATATATAAAATATACAGATGAAATACATTTCGAAGTTACATATACATCAACATGTACCATATCATTTTTTATTGAGTTTCAAGTAGCCATTTTTTTAGTTTTGTTTGAAAAATGGAAAAAAGGAAAAAGAGGCAGTTAGTCTGGTGTTCTTGCTACCTCACAGGGAGGATAACCTCCCCGGTAGGAGCCACTGTTAACACCCCTATATGTGTTCCTACCAAGGAAGGAAAAGGAATCCCCCTACAAGAACCCCAAGCATTCCCATCGACCCCTTACGCTACAAAAGAGTCAGAAAACCCAAAAATGGGTAAGGGTCAAGCAAATCCGAGCCAAATGATCGAGGCTCAGTGAGAAAAATGGGAAAAAGAAGGCAATGGAATTCTTCCGCAATACACAGAGGTTGAATGGTTAGGATTGATTAATGGCCAAAGCAATCACAGAAGTCCAGATTCGTCAACCCAAAATGTTATAGGTCAAACTTGCACCTCTCCGTCCGTGATCACCTTGAGCTGTTGATCACAAAAAAGGACAACTTGGATGGAGGAGCATGTTGACCTTAGATGATACTTTGACTCACTCCATTTCCTGACATTACTAGAAAAACCCCAAAAAATATCATTTTGAGATATGAGCGCTACTCTACTCAAAGAGACTAGCGCCCATACACTACTCTAGTGTATAATAGTAGCGCCCATACACTACTCCAGTGTATAATAGTAGCGCCCATATCCTAATATACGCTACTCCTTCTCAGCATAGTAGCGCTCAACATTTTAAACTCGATGAGTGCTAGTTTATAAGCACTAAAGTAGCGCCCTATATGCTACTTCACTGAACAAGAGTCGCGTACATCTTAAAAGATGATTAAAAAATAAATTAATTTCTTGAGGAGGATTAGTTGCTGGTAGTTTCCCAACTCCCCCAACTTCCTCCATAACTATACATCGACCTGAACTACTTCTCTAATCTTATAAATACAAAGAAGATTAAAAGAGAAAGGTTAGATGGTAAGATGGATTAATGGAGAAACTTTGAGACAGAGAGAGAAGCTTGCATTGGAGGAGTTGATGCTGAAGATATCCAAGCCAGAGAAGAGCAAGAGCCCAGAATCAAGTTGCAGGAGCCTGTTACATGGTCAGGTATACTTGTACATCATTTTACTTTTGACAATAAAGGTTGAAGTGTCTTTCTTGTTCCAACTTAAATGTGTTCTGAAATAACATCTTAATTTGGATTTGTTTTGGTCAATATTGAATGTTAAACATTGTTTTTGTTTCTTTCAAGCTTTATATATTGCCCAAAGTGCTTTGAGAAAGGTATTGTTATTGCAGGTTTACTGAAAAGAAGGTGGATTTGGAGGTTGAACACAAGATCAAGTCAAGGCTAGGATCAAACTTCGATTGAAAGGTGTGTTCCCAAGATCCATAACTCATTTCTTTTCGTAAATATCTTTGTAATATCATCAATACACTTACCTGTCACCCCAACCAAGTTGATAGCATTAGTTTCCTTGCTATAGGGTAGATTTTCCCGCTAACAGACCGACGACTCCACTGGGGAAAGTTAAGTTTTGGCTCTAGGAAACCTTGTTCTTGTTTGTCTTCCCAGATTGTTTTGACTTCTTTTGATGTGTTGAGAAACCCTGTAGGTATCCCTTTCCTGTTTCTTTTCTGCTTCCATCAGTTTTTGGTACCTTTTAAAGTCAATTTTTTAAGCTTTTGAGATATGAGCGCTACCCTGTTGTACATACAGTAGCGCCCATACGCTACTGTGTCATACATACAGTAGCACCCATCTCTGTAAGGGTGCGAGTTTCCCTACTGCATAGTAGGGTACACTTTCTAAAGCATTCTGTTTTTGGTTTGCTTGATTTTTTAGCCTTCTGGTGGTTTGCTGACTTTGCTTCTAGGTCTCCCCAACTGGTGTATGAGGTTTTTAACTGTTGTTCAAGTCATAGAACCTTTTCTTGAAGTCTTTTTCCATCTTTTGAATCGCTTGTTTACCTTTGGAACATTTGGACTGTTTGTGACTTTTTTGGAAGACTAGGTTGTGTTTTGTATTGAGCACTTCCACTTTTTTAGACCCTGACTGCATGTTGCTAGTTTACAAACCTGCATACTCCTGTATCCACTGTTTGTGGGAACGCTTGTCTGCTCTCTGCTCATCCTATCCTTTGTTTTAGGGTTTGGTCCGTGTTAGAGCCTCTAGGGTGTCTTCCATTTTTGTTGATTTCCATTCTTCTTGGACTTATTGTCTTTTTCTGGTTGCAAGTGCATTTAAACTACTGTAGGCTGAGTCATTTCTCAGTTCTTTGTGTTAGTAATTGGCAGCTTGCTTGTCTACTTTTTCTTGGCATAGTGGTCTTGCTAGGGCTAGATACTTTAGGTCAGTCCTTTTGTGTCTTTCTCCTTTGTTTTCTCCCACTTTGTTTCTGAGTTTAGAGGCTTTTTCTTTGCAAAAAACCTATAGATCATGTCTTTTTCAAGCTAGTGTATTGATAGCTATAAGCTTAGAAACTTTTTAGCCATACTTACACACATTGCACATAAGTTTTATTTTGCTTGCCATTTTTATAAGTTCTTTTTCGTTTATAGAAAAAGAAAAAAAAAAATTTGGTAGTTTAAGTTTAATAAGACTTATTTTTCTTGTTACAAGATAGCATGGGATATTTTGTACAATTTCAAAAAAGAAAACAATTTTTTTTTAAGTAGATTTACTCAGATTTTCAGTTTTGGAAAGAAGTAAATGATAAGAGCTTTGTTGTAGAAAGTTTTGATTTTATTGCACTTTTGTTTCCTTGTTGCAACCACGCCACACAAAAGCACTACCCTTTTTGAGCAATAACAACCCTAAAAAATATTTTAATAAAATAAACTAGAAACAATTTTTCTTTTTTAGGGATACACTACACCAACTAGTCTTGGTTAGGATCTTGAGTTTAAATCACCTTAAACCACTCAAGATCACACATTACGCAAAAATCATAGTAAGACTATCACAGGTAAACCCACCTCACTAAAAAATTTCCTGGGATCTATGCAGTAGGTCATTGCGAGATCCGATTGTTGGGAATAATCCTCCTACTTTCTGTTCGAGCATAAGCCAGGATCAGATTGTGTATTGGGGACTCTTTCGAGTTTCGGGCTTAGCTACCCTGGCCATGCTTTCTGATTTGACCGGTGACTGTTCCCCCAGGAGTTTTCGGTGTTGTGGTATCCTTAGTATCTGATTCTAGGTTCATACACAGGTGATATCAGAGGGTATATCTGTTGTACCTAAGACAGACGTGGGAGGAAATCCCTTGCAGGTCTTTGGGAGGGCGGTTGGGTGATTCCAGCGCTTGCACCCTTAGTCATTGTATTGTGGACCCCGGGTAACTGTCTTTCTTCCTTCGTTGATCTATTCTAGGCCCTCATCATCCCAGACTCTTCTCCAGAAGGCATCTTTGTTTGCCTGGTTTGTATACTTAGGACTTTTTAGTTGGCGTGATGTTTTCCCCCTAGTTGTAGTGGCCACTAGGTTCTAGTCTGTTATTTTATATTTATAATCACGGAGAATCAAGAGCTTCGTAGATCGAGGAGGTTTCAAAACCTTCCACCACTTAAAACAGAACCTTTACACCCAGCTAGACGACAGCGGGTAAACCCCGGTATTTCTTCAGAAATTACTCTTGAAACTGAATTTCCTGAAGAAATTCTTGTAACAGAAAACCTTGAAATAGAGTTTCCTGAGGAACCACTACCAGGTACCACAGATCAGCAATACTTTAGTTCAGTTGAGGTTGAAGATCTTACATCTGCGGAGTATAGCACTCCTTTCAATCCTCCTTTAACCAATACTAGAATTCCACTTCTGTCACCTGTTGGTTTCCAGCAGCCCCATTTCAGTGCAGATAATTCCTTACCCGAAAATCTGATGTCTAATCTAGGAGGTGAACAGGGAGTTCCCCAAACTCCCACTTTAGGTATGAACATTAATATAGTAAATCCTTCTTTTACTACTACACCAAGTCAGGAACAAACCACATCTGTGTCTACTCCATCCTTCAGTTTCAACACTGGTACATTAGGTATGCCTAGTTCAACAACGATGGCATCTATTCCTACACCTACTGTTGGACCTAGCAGTACAGCCAACTGTGCAGCACCTCCTGCTTCTCAACCGTTATATCAGATACCTAGTACTTGGATTTCCACACCTGTTGTAGGACCAAGTGCTTCTGCAAACATGCCAGTCATGGGCACCATGACTGCACTGTCCACATCAGCTTCTACTAGTTTCAATACCTTTCTAGGCCCTAACATGAATCAATGTAGTATGCCTGCAGGTAATGTCCCTTTTTCCTTATTCTCAGGGGGAGGGGGTAATATTTTAAACTAGCAATATGGCAGGGCTAACACCCAGCCACAGTGGACGAACCCACAGAGCACTAATCCACTTTCATATGGGTGGGGAAATTTTAATAACTCTTTCGCACAACAACAAACGGCAGGGGGCAACCCCTACCAACAAATAGCTGGGGGCAACCCCTATCAACAGATGGTAGGTGGAAACCCCTATCAGCATATGGCCGGAAGCAACCCTTATCAACAGATGGTTGGGGGCAACCCCTACCAACAGACGGCTGGGGGCAACCCCTACCAACAGTTCATGGGTCAAATTATAGGTAGTTCCCCTTTTTCAACCCCAACCTATCAAGTACCGTCTTACCGGCCTCGTCTACCATTTCTGACAACTTTAAATTTGCCAGATATTTCCAAACTGACGAACGATCCTGTGTGTCATAATGCTGCTTGGCCATCAGTTCCCACCAAGTTACCTTCAGAGATTCCAAAGTTCAAAGGCAAAGCAGGTGAAGACCCTGGTGACCATGTCACTACTTTCCACTTATGGTGTTCCTCCAATTCATTAAACGAAGATTCCATCAGATTGAGATTGTTTCAAAGGACCTTAATCGGTGCTGCAGCCAAATGGTACATTGAGTTACCTGCAACAACATTCTCTAGTTTTGGGGATCTCGCCACAGTCTTTTTGAATCACTTCCAGCTTCCTGTTCGATATGATGCCGGAACAGACCTTTTGTCTACTTTTAGACAAAATAAAGCCACTCACTTATCTGCCCATATTCAGGAGTGGCGAAGACTGAAGAGGCTCATTAAGGCCAACATACCTCCAGAGTTCCTTCTTGAGTGGTACTTGAAATCACTCCTTCCTTATATTTCTAAGGAAGTAGCTACATCTGGAGTATCTAATGAGGAAGAAGCCATCTTACGGACTCAGCAGTTAGACCTCGTGTATGCACAATATGGGTTACTGTATGAGATCATACCTGATGCACCGCGATCGAATACCGATCCGAGTAGACTGAAATCTGGACCACATGCTGACGGCATAGTGGGTTCAGTTGACTCTGCAGCTTTCGAAGCGCTGACTAAATAGGTTCATGCCTTATCAGTCAAACAATCGACTGTAGATGTTTCTTTCATCACAACCTCTCCTTCTACTTCTGAGCCTGTCAACCAGGTTCAGAACAATCAAAAGGGCCCTCGGTATCCCAATAACAAAAAGAAGGGCAAGAAAGGAGAGGGGAACCAACAAAAGCCCAAAAAAGACAATGCCGAAGAGGGTAACAAAGAGGAAAAGAAGGTTAAGTTCCCTTGTAAACTTTGCAAGCAGAACCACCTTACTCACCAATGCCCTTTGCTTGAAGAAGCCCAGAAGCTCTTAAGAGAAAAGAAGCCTGCCGTCCTGAAAGATCCATTCCCTAAAGGGCAGGGCTCAACTTTTGGCACCTCAAAAACTAGGGGCACTACACATGCTACGGTTGATCAAACATTTATTAACATGGTTAATTCGGATGCACTATTACAAACTAGAGCCAGGAAATATACCCCGGATGCACAGAAAAAGGATAAGGAGATTCCAGAATCTTCCACTCCACTTCACATACCTATGGACCCAATGCCCAAGATCCCGAAAGGTGTCTTGAAATGGGCATCGCACAATCCCAACACATGAGCTGCTTCCAACTACAATGTGGTTGAAGATTTAGCCCAGATCCCTTGTGGCATGTCTACTCTAGAAGTCTTGCAAAGTTGTCCTTTACAACGGAATGCACTTCTAGCAGCCATTGGGAGTATGGAATCCTCTAATATGTCTACGCGATTTGATATGACAGATGTCAAATATCGGTTTCCCTATCACATTGCCCTTCAGATTGAAGTCTTTCATGGTCCAATGACCATCAGACGAGCTGTTGTAGATGAGGGCGCGTCGACTTGCGTAATGTCAATTTCCTGTTGGAAAGCTCTAGGTTCTCCCAAGTTAGCCCCTTCTAACACATTGCCTACTACATTTGATGGCAAAACTTTTCATCCACATGGAGTTTTGCCATCATTTGATGTCACTTTGGCCGGTAAGACAGTTGCTGTTGAAGTAGAAGTTCTGGATGCTCCGCTTGAGTACAATATGTTATTGGGCAGGAGTTAGACTTATGCCATGCGAGCCATTGCATCGACAGTTTTTCGAGTTGTTATGTTCCCATTTGAAGGTAAGATTGTTACAGTCGATCAACTTTCTTTCACTCAGAGAAACAACCAGACTTCTTTGGAAACCACAGTTCCTTTGATTGATCAAAACACCCCAGTTGGCGAGAGTTTAGGAGCAGGACTTTACCGATCACTAATTGGCACTTTTGACCTACCGGCTCCTACTTTATTTGTTGGTACTGAGGGATGTTCATCGTCTGAAACTTCCATGGTTAGTTTAACAACTGATGCTGAGTTTCTCCCAACTAATACAAACCCCTCCGTACCCACCCCTGTTGTAGAAGTTACCCACTTGGATTCTTATCAAACTACAACAGAACATATGTCGACTCCATTGGTGTCTGTCGAGTCAAACATAGATTGTGCCACTACTCAGACACCAGAACCGATCCACTCTCTTGATAGGTCAGATACTACTTTACCTTCTGAGGAGGAAATGTTAGAAGCCATGACCGATCCGGACCATCCTCGTGAACCTATAGATCCAGGTTCCTTCTTGTTTCCTTTTCTTAACTTGTTAGAGAGAGGTGAATTTTGTCCAACACCCAGTTAAAATAGTAATCTCAATTCTTCACAAATTGGTCTTGTTGAAGGGAATAGATTACATACCTCGCTGGTGAACATTTTCGCTGGGGTTAACGAAAACATTCTTTTTGAAACGGGCTATTATCTCGATGAGATCATTCCGTATACCAATATTTTCCATGATTTCCATAACACCTTTTCCCGGCCTCACGAGGAGGATCCAGGCATTGACCCTACCTGAAGAAGTATTATGCTTAGGCTGAAGTACTTTTTCTTGTAACATAGCTGTATATTTTTGTAAAGCTAGTTTTTGTTATGCTCTTTAGGTAATCTTATGTGTGTTTCATTTCGTGTACCAGATGTCAACTGAACACTTCTTAGGATTTGCTGATGGCACCAGTCGCCACACCTGTCAGTTGGCTGCAGCAGCTTGGGTCATTTATTCACCCACTGGCCAACTTGTCTCTTCGGGGGGGGGTTTATTTGGGTCCTACCACGAATAATGTGGCTGAATACAGTGCAGTTATAGAACTTCTCCGAGATGCTCTCAGTCATGGCATTTCACATTTGGAGGTAAGGCTTGACTGACAATTAATTGTATTTCAGTTGATAGGTGTCTATCAGATTAGGGATCCTGGATTGCTACGTCATTTTCTACGAGTTAGACTATTGGAAAGACAATTTCATTCTATCATATATGAACACATTCCAAGAAGTTTAAACACATTACCTGATTCATTAGCAAATTATGTGTTAGACTGGCATTTGCATCATACATTGTCATAAACAACATTGCACACATAAAACACATATACATGTAAATAACCGATACTGTATATAGCCGATACTGTATCAAAAAATATGAGTTTTGAGTCACAAGTCTATCAAGTCATGTCATAAAAGTACAAAACTGGGCATAGTAGCCTCAAAAATATATACATAGAATGTATTCCTCTCCTATGGAGAAGGAGGGATTTCATCATCATCTACTGCATTGCGATAGCATATGACTAGCCTAGCGATCTTCCGTAGCACCCTAAGCCATGTTGGGGGCACCCCAACAACATCTTCCTGCATATCAACAGGTATCTGATCCATACGGCATGCAGGAACTTCGTGAGTCAACCGACCTATTTTTCTCTCCAGGGTTCCCAACATAGCATCTGCTGCAGTAATATTAGCTGGCCTCACAAAGATGGTAGGATGTCCCTCAGGACGAACAGGCCCAACATTTGCATGTGACACTTGATTAGAACTTCAAAATTCATTCATAAAAATCAAATACTTGAAAAAGTTTGAAAAAATTAAATAATCCTCAAAATTTAAACATACCAATATCTCCCCAGGCTCCACCTAAAGGAAGCACTAGTTCTGGATCATGACGGAAATCCAATCCAGCATATGGAAACTGCTTGAAAGTGGGCACTTGCCTCTCCCACCACCCCCAGAAATCATCAGTATGATAACAGTAGTGACTTTCCCCACCACCTTGGCGAAGGAATATGTCACCCCAACGGCCTAGTCTGGGCTCACGGGGGTTAACCTGAGGTAGAGGCATCCCCAAACTGATAGCAGGCAACCTCTCAAAGAAGAAAGTACACAAAATACTACCGTACCCAAAATTCTTCATTGTGCCGGATTTGCAACCTGTCAATTGAGATTTCATGTTTGCCAGTAAACTAGTACACCAATCATAGACATGACCGTGTAAGCATTGTACACCAATATGCATAGAGTGCCTGGAAGCTAAGTGTTGTGAAGCACTACCTGCTACTCGGTTGATCATGCTCACTATCACTTTCAAAGGGAGACTGTCAATAGTTGAAATCAAGACTTGGCTTCCCGATTTCTCAGCTCCGGCAACACAATATGTATTCACGTACTCTTGCACAGATCTTACACCCACACAAGAAGACCCTTTCAGATTGATTACATCTCCTCTTCATGAGAGACCAGTAATAAAATATATGTCATCAACAGTGAGCTCCAGAGTTTGCCCACGGATGACAAAGGTATTAGTATCCACATCCCAATACTGAATAAGTCTTTGAAACAGTTTGTTTAAATCCCTCATGTTTACGGTTCGCTAAAACTTCAACAAACCGCATCTTCGGAGAGCGTGAAGGGTGGCTGGATCTTGCATGGCCAACCTATCCATGTCCTCATGCTCCCTCTCCCTCCATTGAAGGACCATCGTGCACAAAAAACCAAAATTTTTTGAGTATCGGCGCTTGTATGTAGGTTTTCAAGAGTGTACGCTAATGTGTATACTACACAGTCGCATATGGGCGCTACTCTGCTTCAACATAGTAGCGCCCATTGCATTTACACGCTACTATTATGGTTACACAGTAGCGCCCGCGCAGCAACACTTGTGAGCATCGTGTTACAAGCTATTTTTTGCTCAAAAATTGAAAAATAAACCATGAAATTGCAAGTTGGGTGAATTTTAACTTACTTGGTGGAGGAATAACGGCGTTTGGATGCTTGGTTTGATTGCCACGGAGATTTGAAATTTGCAAAAGGTTGCCCCAATCTTTGCCCTACAAAACAAATTGGAAATTGATTTTTAAAATGAAATTATATATATAAATTGGATTTTGATTTTTACCCACAATTGTTAATTTTCTATAGTTTCAAAATTTTCAAAAATCCCTAATTAATCAATTGAAACACACAATATGGTATAATACTAATCCAAGCTCAATTTTCATTTAATTTTTGTTGGATTCGTCTCCTAAGTTTAAAAATTCTTGATGATAGACCTTGTCAATTAGCTAAATATTTCAAATTCATATATCATTCGAGATTTTTGCCGCATCGACTAATCTTTTGTTGAAGACCTAGTTTTGGTAGAGTATGAAGCTATGATCCTAGAAGCTGGCCTTTAAGTCATTTTAAGCTCTTGTTTGGACTATTTAAACCTAAACAAGATTGCCGAGCAAACTTGTCCTCTTCGAGCTTGTTAAAGTAATCGAAGGCTCATCCACTCAGGTATAGAATTACCCCTTTTCCGGGCCTAGGTGGATTAACTACGGAAAAGGTATACTCTAGGTATACTCTTGTATACGCTAGAAGAGTTCTTCTTCCATTGCTTTATACTTTTTTGGGGGAGGAGACTAATTGTATGAAAAAGGATCTTTTGGAGCCTCTCTTTAGGGTTTTCAGGCTCTCTAAACATGAAAATACCAAGAGAGCATTCACCTACTCGGGCTCGATGTGAAATCCATGAGAGGGTAAGTAGAGGACTGTTTAAGTTTTTCAACTCTATAAATAGGAAAACACCGGCGAGCATTAATCTGCTTGGGATCGATACTAAAATCCATGAGCAGATATATGGAGTTATTGTTTAAGTTTTTCAGACTCCTTAAAATTGAAAACACCGGCGAGCAAGAACAGATCTCGGCTCGATATTAAAATACAGAGATCAGTAATATAGAGTAATCTTCTATCTCTTCTTCGAACTCTATAAATAATGAAGAAGGTCCCGAGTCTTCCTCCCATGGGCTCGTTAAACTATTTACATGGTTGGATCTACTGAGTTTTCATTCTTTCTTGGACTCATTAAAACAACAAGAAGGGTATTCTTTTATCTAAAAAGAATAAGGGACGGGGAAGACATATCATATCTTCATTGTCAAAGGCAGTTTAGTCAAGTTCTATCCTTGAACACATCACCTACTTGAGTCTATCTTGTCGGTTGGGTTTAGTTTTTGACCTAAGGGTGAACCTTTCCTCCGAGTTATTTACTCCCCTGGTTGGTTATTCTTCCAACCATATGGAGGGTCTGCTAATGTCTCTTGCATTTCAGACTTATTATTTACCCCATTATGTCAGAAACTGCCTGAGTCACTTTGTGTCGTGCTCAATGTTCAAGGATATACCCTGTGTCGGCCATTCTGCAGTTTACTTTGACCTCATGTATCGGCCTTCCTAGTGTCAATCTTGTTACATACTATTCCATATCAACTCTTACCAGTTGAGTGTTCCTCGAGTTGGATTATGGAGGATGCCTTAAGGCCTCCCTTCCAATGGACTTCTTCCCATCGACATCAACTCATTATTCTGGGATTGAAGTTTAGAGTTTCGGTTAGTACCTTGGAGATTGCAGTCACCAGTGGAAATTTTCCTCACTGTTGAATGATGAGAATACACCAATGTCTCTTCTTCAACAAGATTCCCAAGTGTTTGACTCCAAGTCCATCTATTCACATTTGGCGAGTCGTACTTGGTACCTTGGACCCCATCATCATTATCGGTGGAATTCCTCGCATTTGTTAACGGTATACATCAATGACCGGTAATCAAACGATACCCCCCATGTTCGACTATCAACTCATCTATTCACATGGTTAGGGTTTGTACCTAGAGTTGTTTTGGATGAAGACCTTGGGATTTTGGATGACATTACCTCATTTTGTTATCACCCAAGTTGTGCAAGACTGAGCCTCACTTATATTCGGCTCTCCATGAGACATATATCCAGTTTGTTGTTATGGCCATGATCTCTCAGTTTGACATGGATCCACGCTTGTATTCCAAGTGGCCATGCTTTATATACATCTCCTTGTTATGTATCGGAGATCATGTTGTATCACACTGCACATCTATATGATGTCAAAAATGTAATTGCTAGCTGACCTTGATCTTTGTTGCAGGTGTTCTTGTGACTTGTTTTCTGCAGTTCTTTGCTCCTCCTCTAGCTTTGGATTATAATGTATTTCGGCCATCGTTTCCCTCTGACCTCACACATTAGGGGGCATCTGTTATAGGTCAAACTTGCACCTCTCCGTCCGTGATCACCTTGAGCTATTGATCACAAAAAAGGACAACTTGGATGGAGGAGCATGTTGACCTTAGATGATACTTTGACTCACTCCATTTCTTGACATTACTGGAAAAACCCCAAAAAATATCATTTTGAGATATGAGCGCTACTCTACTCAAAGAGACTAGTGCCCATATGCTAATCCAGTGTATAATAGTAGCGCCCATATCCTAATATACGCTACTCCTTCTCAGCATAGTAGCGCTCAACATTTTAAACTCAATGAGCGCTAGTTGATTAGAACTAAAGTAGCGCCCTATACGCTACTTCACTGAACAAGAGTCGCGTACATCTTAAAAGATGATTAAAAAATAAATCAATTTCTCGGGGAGGATTAGTTGCTGGTAGTTTCCCAACTCCCCCAACTTCCTCCATAACTATACATCGACCTGAACTACTTCTCTAATATTATAAATACAAAGAAGATTAAAAGAGAAAGGTTAGATGGTAAGATGGATTAATGGAGAAACTTTGAGACAGAGAGAGAAGCTTGCATTGGAGGAGTTGATGCTGAAGATATCCAAGCCAGAGAAGAGCAAGAGCCCAGAATCAAGTTGCAGGAGCTTGTTACATGGTCAGGTATACTTGTACATCATTTTACTTTTGACAATAAAGGTTGAAGTGTCTTTCTTGTTCCAACTTAAATGTGTTCTGAAATAACATCTTAATTTGGATCTGTTTTGATCAATATTGAATGTTAAACATTGTTTTTGTTTCTTTCAAGCTTTATATATTGCCCAAAGTGCTTTAAGAAAGGTATTGTTATTGCAGGTTTACTGAAAAGAAGGTGGATTTGGAGGTTGAACACAAGATCAAGTCAAGGCTAGGATCAAACTTCGATTGAAAGGTGTGTTCCCAAGATCCATAACTCATTTCTTTTTGTAAATATCTTTGTAATATAATCAATACACTTACCTGTCACCCCAACCAAGTTGATAGCATTAGTTTCCTTGCTATAGGGTAGATTTGCCCGCTAACACAAAACAACTGTAGAAGACCCATTTGATCGACTGATTTTCTGCTTTCAAAGAGAAAATGAATGGTCAGGATTGAAGAGTAGGGCCAAATCAATGGATGGGAGATGATTCACAGTGCATCCAATCAAGAGATTTTTTGCCTTTTCGCTTTCCTGCAGGTCTGGCTTTCTAACTTTCTGCACCCGCATTGCGGATTGCGGATGTTAGAACGGTATTTTTCCAAGAGTGCAAAGTGGGTTTCCAATTTCTGCAACCTGCATTGCGGAGGTAATTTTCACAAAGTTTTGTAATGACTTTCCGATTTACACAACCCTCATTGCGGAATGTGGATTGCAAAAGTGATATTTTTCGTAGGCACAAATTTGGGTTTCTGATATCTGCAACCTGCATTGTAGAAGTGTTATTTTCTAGAGGCATAAAATTGGATTTTCGCTTCCCGAAACCTACATTGTAGAATGCGGATTGCAGGAGGATGATTGCGGATCAAAGAGGTTTTACAGGGAAAATTATGGCTGAAAATGAAGAATTTCACAGGAAAATGGCACGATTGGGAGCTGATTTGGAAGCCAAAGAGAAGCACAGCCTGGTTACCTATCCAAATCAACCTAAAATGACCCAATCAGAAGGATAAATAGGTTGTTTCCAAGGCCCAAATGCACACTGACAGCACACAGAGTTTCTCACCTGCGCGTCTAACAGACTCAGAGGAATTTGGTTCGAGAAGTTCGGCATGAACAACCTCATCCTTTCTAGTTCATGACTATTGTCAGTTAGTTAGAAGTTGTTTGATATTTTGTAAGCCTATAAAGGTAGATTTTGAATTAAACCAAAGGGTTGGATGTTTTCTGGATTCTAAGGGATTAAAAGCTCTGCGTATGTGTTGAACTCGACCTTTCAATTCATGAGAAGACCCAATTATGGAGCATAGATTCTTGTGATGTGTGTTTTTTATGTCTATTACTTCCTGTGCATATATTCTTCATTTTTATTTCCATTGATTGTTTGCTTCTGCAGTATCTAGATCAAGGCTACATGGTCTGAAATTCATATTTTATGCTTCAAGTGCATATGCCTAGGTATTCCACCCTTTCTTCTTGAAGTTGTAGGTTAGAATTCATTTGCAAATGCTCTATCTCTGTGATGGAATTTGTTCCCTTTTCTACCTTCATCTGTTGATATCTTTGACTTGAAAAAACCTCATCTACCTTGCCTCTGCCTCTTAAATTGTGTTCTAAATCAGTCATTTGAGA
Organism: Larix kaempferi; assembly: GCA_027924585.1. Classification (NCBI taxonomy): domain Eukaryota; kingdom Viridiplantae; phylum Streptophyta; class Pinopsida; order Pinales; family Pinaceae; genus Larix; species Larix kaempferi. Next base: position 5,010,648 of record BSBM01000893.1, read on the forward strand.
CTAAAAATCCATTGAAGTTTGACTCCATGCCCAATGGTTCTCTTGTCCTTAATCCCAACCAAATGAAAAATCCCTATAAGTCATTATTTGAAGGTCTATCCATCACTTTACCTATAACCAGCTTGTACAAATAATATTCTCAGTGTTGAGTGAATTGTGAAAGAGAGAGCCCCCTCTATGGTTGGAAAGGATAGTTTCCATCCACCAAAGCTTGGGTTGAAACAATTACCCCATGATCCCTTCTGTTGCAAATGTTGGGCCTGGCCCAAGTGGGGCATTTTGAGGAAGAAAATGTTTTGGAACTACGAAGCTAAGTGCAGTTCAACTAAAGTATTTTTGGTACGTGTTTTTGGGATGCTGCGAAGTTGCACACAGCGTAGTGTCGGAAGAGCTGCGAAGATCGGTGCTGTAAGGAGACAGTGCTGTGATGTGTCTAGTCTACGGAGATCCAACAAGGCAAAGTGTTGAAACCCCAGTGCAGGGGTGGGGCCGAGGTCAAGTAATGGTTTATAGCCACATTGTTGCCTCACATCAGACAGCCTTTAATGCATAGAAGGTGGCTTCATAGGCAGAAGCCTTGGAAATCGCATTGAAGTTGGAAGCTTCACCGATGGCAGAAACTAGCACTGGCATGTCATAGATTCAGAATTAGTTAGCTACCCTAACATTACAGTTATAGGATATCAAACAGGGAAAGCAAGAAAGGCGGGAAGTCTGGTGTACAGGATGTAAGGGAGAAGGACACACTAAGGATAACTGTCCTTTATTCCAAGACTCCCTTAACATGGGAGGACCAAACCCATTGAATCCACATCTAGGGCCATGGTGTGAGATTTGCAGAACCAGAGGACATCGGCCAGAAGACTGTCACATGATATAGAAATACGTAAGAACTCCTAAAAACTTATATTGTAATTTCTGTAAGTCAGTAGGGCATGACAAGTCCAATTGTCGCGCATATGAGCTCATGCTAGAAAGAAAGAAAGACATTGAGCATATGTATGGAGGAATATACAGAGTCCAAGAAGAGACTCTGTAGAAACATACTAATGCCCAACCTGATTAGGGAGGATACAGAGGCCGCGGAGGATACCGTGGGAGAGGAAGAAATAACAGTCCAGCGCAAGGGCGGGGCCGAGGTTAAGTAATTTGTTACAATTGTGGCCAAGCAAGTCACGTATCTAGAGATTGTACCAACCCATGCACCACATGCAGTTATTGTAGTTCATTTGATCATGTTATAGAAGACTTCCCAGTATTAGAGGTAGAAATGTAGTAAAGAAAACGGCAAAAGGCGCCAACCCCAAACATCCAGTTAATCATAGTAGAAAGGAGACCTGCGGATCCAAGTATCTACATGGTGACGCGCAGTGGTGCTACGATAGGACGAGATAGAGGAGCAGAAGCTTCAACTTCTGGGGTTTTGATACCAATCAGACCCCTATTGAGACAATATGGATAAGGAAAGCTGCTGGGAAACCACCTGCTTTCGACCTGAAGAAACATAAAGAAATATTTGAAGAAGCATGAGATCTCTTTAAAGAGCCAACACCTAGATCACCCAGAATCCCGTTGCGCAGCGAAGTACCGCATGAAGAAGATATGCCCGCTGTGTATGATAGAACGAGCACCACAGTAGAGACCTGCACCTCTGTTGCACAGTTCCTCAGAAGCTGTATGAAGTTACTAAAGAGCCTGAACACTATAGAAAAACTACAAAAAATTTTAGATCAGTATGAGTCGTGCAGTGAAAATGAAGCTACTGATTGCGCATTTCATCACATCAAGAATCACAAGAGAACCGGGAGAGAAATGAGGCTTAATTCCCAGATAGGAGAATTTGAAATGGACAAGATCATCCTGGATTTGGGATCCAAGGTAAATGTCTAAACCGAGAAGACATGGAAGCGAATGGGGCGACCAAAGCTGTTATGGTCACCTATACAATTGCAAATGGCTAACCAGGAGAAAGTCATAACCTTTGGATGGTTATCCGACGTGGTTGTTCACATTGATGGAGTGCAGAGTACCACAGATTTAAAATTTATCGATATTGTGGATGACAGTCATCTTTTTCCCCCGCTGCTGGGAATTGACTGGGATATTGATAACTTAGCCATCATAAAATTGAAGACAAGGAAGATGATCTTCGAAGGGAAACATCTTAGGGTCATCGCACCATTGGACCCTGCGGATGGAGACAGATACAGCGAGCCGATTCAGGAGGAATCCAGAGCTCTATATTTGGACCGATTGTACTAGATGACCATGAACTAGGAGGATTATATCAATCCAACTACGGATGGTATACTCAGTTGGAGATGCGACAACTCTTGCATCTCAGACTATGATGAAAAATTGAAGATTGGCAAGTCCGCATGCACAAAGTATCAGCAAGGAGATGAGTGTAGGTAACAAAGTCGTTGCATTGGATTGGAAAGGAGGTAAGCCCAATCCCCTCCTATGATGGTTTTGCTAATGTTTATTCATTTATTAAAGAATATATTGCAGCAATTGTTGAAGAACATCACTTACCAGCATTAAACATGGCACTGCGAGAGACACCTTCCAAATGGTGGGCTGCACATAAGAAAACATTGACCACATGGGATCAATGCAGATCAGGTTTGCTGATAAGGTTACCTTAGCCTTTGAGAAATATAATGGATAGACAGACCCAAGACAACATATTGAGGTTTGTTCACAAGCATGGGAGGAGAGACCAAAGACAGAATGGGTGCATTTATTTGTGCACACGCTGGAGGAAGGTATTCCCAAGAAATGGTAGTTAGACCTGGAGTTGCGCAAGGAAACTATAGATTGGGTAATGCTGACTGCGAACTTCCAGAAGGAATTCAGCTTCGAGGATGAAAACCCAACTATACACGATGCTATGCAAATAATTAAGGAGTGCATATTTAGAGAAGATTGTCCACATAGACCTATGACTTTAGAGGAATTCTTCGGAACGGACAGCATACTTGTGAGCTTACAGACAGAACGGAAGGAACAGGTAGAGCATCCTATGGAATATTACAACCTAGCTGAAGAGGTTGAAGGAAAAGAAGACGACGATGCGGAGGACCCATGCAACGTTAAGATACCTTAGTCAGAAGGTGCGCACGACATGGAGGGACCTCCATTGGAAATCCCAGACATGAGTGAATCTGTAAAGACGAAGAAAGTGAACATTTATAAGATATTGTGAGTAGGGATATGGTGGCCTACAATTCATAAGGACTCAAAGGAACATTGCCACCACTACGATGTCTGTTAGAGGATAGGAAGGCCATCGCATAGAGATGAAATTCCATTGAATCCAGAGCTGACATTAGAGGCATTTTAGAAATGGGCAATTGATTTTGTGGGACCTATAAACCCATTGGGAAAAAGAACTGGTGCAAGGTACATTATTACTGCAACTGATTACCTCACCAGATGGGCAGAAGCAAAGCCAGTGAAGGACTGTAGTGCAGGTACTGCCGCGCAATTCATTTTTTAAGACATCCTTACAAGGTTTGGATGCCCTAAGATTCTTATGAATGACCAGGGCACTCACTTTTTGAACAGGACCATTGAGGCATTAATAGAGGAGTTCCGCATCCATCATAAGCGCAGTACGTCATATCATCCTCAGGCAAATGGAACAGTTGAAGCATTCAATAAAGTACTGGAGAATGCAATAACTAAGGTATACAATGTCAATCGGGATGACTGGGACTTGCGCATCCCTGCAGTGTTATGGGCATATAGGACCACATGCAAGAAGTTGACTGGCCATACACCGTTTAGGCTGGCCTATGGGTGGGAAGCCATAATGCCGATGGAGTACATTGTTCCCAATTTGAGAATAGCATCATTTACAAGCATGGAAGATTGTGATGCGCTAGAAGAAAGACTCTTACACTTGGTTGGTCTAGAGGAGGATTGCTTCATCGCAGGCTTTCACCAACAAGTACAAAAGGAAAGGGAAAAAGCATGGCATGATCGTCGCATCAAGAACAAGTCTTTTCAGGTAGGTGATCTAGTCCTCTTGTATGATAGCAAGTTTATGAAATTTACTGGAAAGTTTAAAATGCATTGGATCGACTCATACACTATTGTACATGTTACTAATGTTGGCACAGCTCAGTTAGCCACATTAGCAGGAGATAACTTTAATGGCTTAGTTAATGGCAACAGACTAAAACCCTATCGGGATAGTCCTGCTTCGCAAAACCCGTGATGATCAGACAGAAGGAAATTTCTAAGTGCCAAGTACAGTTGAAATTGGGCACTAGAAAGCTGAAGGAATCTATATGTGATGTATCATGAGGAAGATATATATACAGCACAGCACTATTAGAATGTGCTGGTGTGAAAAAAAAAAAGAAAAAGAAAAAGAAAAAGAGGAACCATGCAGTTGCGAACTCCACAGGGAAATTGCGAAGACTAAGTTAAACGAGAAAAAGACTTAGTTCAGAAGCAAGAAATTAGGCACTGCGAAGAGACTGTGAAGGAGTGACAATGACCTATCGCGCACTTCGATGCAACACTAAGAAAAATAGCCGTTACAATGTCGGTTGAGAATATAGCCATTGCCAACAACCACTTGGGCATTTAACGGACAGATAGCCGTTCTGAACGAGGTTATGAAGGAATGAACCAAAGGATCTGCCGGATTTGGCCAACGGATACCACAATTAATGATTATCCAACCATTAAGGGGCATGGAGGAGGGTCAGCTGTGCCTATAAGTAATGTCGCATTCAGACTCGCAGGCGTTACCAAGCACTTAGAATTTTTCTGCCAAGTAATACTGTGTGAGTATTTTCAGCAAGCTGTCTGAAACCTTGTGAAGTTTAGCCAGTGGATGTCTGAGTGGACCAGCATTGAAGAAGAATTCACAATCCAAGAGGCTGTGAAGGTATTTCACTATGGAGGGCTTGAAGGGTTAATGAGAACCCCATCCAAAAATGCATCTTAGAACCAAGTCAGGCATCCAGATGATCACCAAGACACGGTTTGACGATGCAAGATAAAGGTAAAACCCCAGTAGCACCAAGAACGAAGGTACCTAAGATGGGTTCGACGGTGCGGAAGCCGTCGATAGATGATAAGGAAATCCCTTTGACAATGACCCCAGACTACATTTCACCACGTGCACGGAATGCACCGATATTTAGACTACAAAATAATGCCAAATACAACATCTTGCTATCACCAATCTCAAAATATGTTGATGTCGATAAAATCTTGTTGGGTAAAATCCTAGAATGTAAATGGGAGGATGATGATCTGCTTGTAGTACAGAAGGAGGAGCCGAATGCACCATGGTTCCCACAGTTCCAACCTGACCGGTACATGTGCTGGAAGAAGGACGCAAAAGGTGAGCTTAACCTGGTCTCTGAAAGTTGGTTATCTGAAGTAGTCCAGTCTGGGCTGCTCAATTTGCTCATACTTCCTCATTTCGATAAGTCACCAGAGCTAAATGTGGTGGTGCGAACACTGATGGGCATTCACCAGGGTTACTTGTGGCTCAACCGCAATGTCTACCTAACTATTGACATCATCCATCGAATTAATGGGTTGAGTAAAAGGGGTAAAGACCCAAAGCAATTATTCCAAGGGAGAAGCAAGGACAAAGAAACCATGGCGAAGATGAAGAAAACCCAAACTATCGTCAAGGGAAAGAGGGGTTTTTAAACACAGGACATATAGGATAAATCCACGTGGTTCATCACACAGCTGCTAGCCGGCAATATCTTAAGAAAATGCAGGCCTTTGGAGGTAAGTGCGGGTGCAGTACTGCTTGGTGCCACGGTCGTGGAAGGAGAAGAATTTAACTGGTCTCAATATTTACTGAATGAGTTCATGGAAGAACTAAACGACACATAGCTCAATGGAGGAAGTTTCCATTATACATGGCTCATTGTTAGGAACCTATGTCAACCCTTCTCTTTACTATGTTAGTATATTGTTGTTGGACGCATATGCTTTGTAAGTCGTCCCATAGTATTTGTTGATCCGTAATTTATATTAGCCCATAGTATTGACCCATAGTATTTGTTGATCCGTAATTTATATTAGCCCATAGTATTGACCCATAGTATTGGACGCATATGCTTTGTAAGTCGTCCCGTAGTATTATATGTCCCATGGTTTTGACTCATAGCATTGGGCATAGACTTAGTATATAAGTGTGTGTTGAGGTCATTGAAGGACCGTGAAGTTAATTGTATTGAGCTTGCTCAAAGGAGGTTGCCCCCTCGAAGTGGCCCATGATCAATATAAAAGCGATTATGTCCTATTATTTCTAATATCTCATGTATTTGCATTAATTAATTATTGCAGGTACATCTCATCTGGTATCAGAGCACTTTCCTTGGCACAAGTGGGAAATTTTTTTTCTTTTTTTGGGCGGCAACTTTCAGATCAATTCTGAAACTTTCTGTACAAAATCAGAAGAAACTGATTGCATATCTTAATTCCTCTTTCAAAAATACGCAGTTTCAAAAAAAAAATCATCTCATTTGGAGTTCTAAAAGTGGAGATATCGCGGATTTAAAATCAGCAATTTTTCAGAATTTCGGTGACGGCCGCGGAAATTGCGGCGAGAAAATCTTTTGACCGAGTGCCCAGATTTCTATTCCGTTTTCATGGGTAGAAGCAGAGTGGTTGTTCCAGTTCCAGAAACATGCTATAATAGCTATTCTGAGCAATATAGATCCGGTTTTTGAACATTGGGTGGAATTTCTGCCCAAATTTTTTCTGTTGCAGGTTCGGATTTGGGAATCATCCCTATCCGCTTAACTGTGGGAAGTACTTGGGCATAAGCCCTAAAACTCATTGTGAGGAGTACCACAGGAACCCCGAAGTAGCTGGCCCATTGAGAGGACCTGCCAGCGAAAAGGGCAACGACCCCTACCTGATTGACTAGTTCCCACCCGTGAGGTAAACCAAGAGCTATCGTTTGTGGCAAAGCGGTTATCAGTTTTACCTGAGCCGTGGAGTGAGGGGTACTACCCCAATACGCAAGCCGTCAGACAGCATTGGTGGCCGAGTGAAACCCCTGAACTGTTAGGAAGCCGCACATACCTGGGGTCCATATCTACTTTCAGCTGAACTATTGTTGATCACTGCTGTGCCGTTCCAGATCCATTTGCAAGCCATTCCAGATTCAGCCGTTTTCAATCCATTCGGCGTTGTTCCAGATCCCTTTTGAGCCGTAGCCACTCCAGTTTGAAAAAAAAAAAAAAAAAACCTGGTTATGTTTGTCACCATAACCCGTGCAGGAGCAAACACCATGGAGGAAGCACTTGCAGCCATCCAAACCAAACTCCATGATCTGGATGAAAAATTTCTCAGCCTACATCTTCAGCATTCATCGATGAATAATAACCGACAGCCAGAATCTTTCGCAGCCACCGGGTTCTCTTCTTCCAACAATTTTCGTGGGCCGAAGCTTGATTTTCCTCGCTTCAATGGTACTGATCCAACTGGATGGATATACCGAGCAGAACAATATTTCAGTCTGCATAATACTTTTGATGTCCAGAAAGTTCCACTTGCATCCTTTCATTTGGAACAGGAAGCCCTTCAATGGTACCGTTGGTACATCAAAGCTCATCCCGAGCCAAACTGGACAGATTTTTGCCAACTCATTTTGCCACGATTTGGCCCTAGTGCTTTTGATGATTTCATAGGAGCACTCACTAAACTTCACCAAATTGGCACAGTGAGAGAGTATCAGACAGAATTTGAGAAATTGGCCAATCACATAGAAGGATTGTCTGATGAATTCTACAGGAGTTGTTTTATAAGTGGTCTCAAGGATAAAATTCGCTCAGAGGTCAAAATGTTTTGTCCCAACACAATGATGGAAGTCCTAGGGTTGGCTAAGATGGCTGAGGACAAGATTGCAGCTCAACAACGCTCCAAACCCACCCTTGTTCTTTTCAGAAATATGGGTTCCCAACGACCTCCCCTCACGCCTTCTCCTCAACCAACTCCTATCAAGCATTTGTCTGAAATAGAAATGCAAGCACGCCGAGAAAAAGGGCTTTGCTATAATTGTGATGAGAAATTCACTCGGGGACATAGATGTGTTCAACAAAAGCTCTATCTCTTGGATGTGGATTCTCCACCTGCCTTAGAACTTGGTGAAGCAGCTACAGATACAGTGGATGATTAGATCGACATTCAACACCTGCATGTTGACACCCCATTTCAGGACGACCCACCTGAGATATCTCTCCATGCTGTAACCGGCGTCACCACCCCACAAACAATGCGGGTCAGGGGATACTTCAAGAAGCTCCCTCTTACCATACTCATTGATTCTGGTAGCACTCATAATTTCATTGACCCTCGGATTGCCAAACAGGCTGATTGTTTTGTCCATCCTTGCTCCAGCTTTGAAGTCATGGTTGCCAATGGGGGCACCTTACCTTGCAAGGGGAAGTGTCACAATGTGCGTATCTCTATGGAAGATTATAACCTACGCTCTGACATGTTTTCCTTGCCCTTAGGCGGATGTGATGTGGTTTTGGGCGTTCAATGGTTACGCACACTTGGCCCCATCTTATGGGATTTTGCTGAACTTTGGATGCAGTTTAAAGTCAATGGGGCACAACACAAATTTATGGGCTTACAACCAGGGTCTCTCTGCATCATCAGTTCACATCGCCTGGAAAAAATCCTTAAGAAGAATTCACATGGTGTCATCGCTCAGCTCAATTCCATTCAGATGCACCCATCAATAGTATCCACTACTTCCTTGGATAGATATGCAGGTATCTTTGCTGAACCAATGTGCTTGCTGCCTTCGAGAGACCTTTCCGGTAAGAATGTAGCCATATCTACCTCTCAGCAGGAAATGATGGCTATTTTGCATGCAGTACAGAAGTGGCAGCCATACCTATTAGGGAATTATTTCTGCATCAAGATTGATCTCTCGAGTCTGGAAATTTTTTTGGACCAATGGGTCTCCTCCCCACCACACTTGCAATGGGTTATCCAACTCATCGGTTCTCCCTATGTGATCACTTACAAGAAGGGTAAGGACAATATGGTGGAAGATGCTCCTTCTCGCACAATTGATGATCTAGTTTCTCTTACAGCTCTTTCTCTGCTTGTTCCAAATTGGTTGCAATATGTTCAACGGGGCTATCTCTTCTATGAACTCCATGCTTCTTCATCAACAGGGCACTCTGGGTTCTGCAAAATGTATGACCGGGAACAATGTAACTTCTTTTGGTCGGGACTAAAAATGATAATTCAACAGATGGTGGCTGACGATGATACTTTCCAAGTCAACAAGGGGGAAACAACACTCCTTTCGGGATTGCTCAAACCCTTGCCCATCCCTACACAGCTTTGGCCAACTATTTCTATGGATTTCCTAGCAGCGCTCTGGTGGTACAATACCACATCTCAAAGGACACCATATGAAGCAGTCTATGGAAAAACACCACCTGTTCTTCTTCCATACACCCTTAGCAGCTCTCCAGTTCAGGAAATTGACTCGGTTCTTCGAAACCACAATCAGATTCTTCTCATTCTGCAGGACAATCTTCACATGGCCAGAATTCCCCTGAAACAACAAGCCGATCAACACCGTTCTGAGCGCATTTTCCACGCAGCTGACAGGGTTCTTCTTCATCTACAGCCTTCCAAGCAATCATCCTTGACACTCCAAAGGCGTCAGTGGCCCGAAATTCAAACCGAGGATGCTACCGAGGAACCACTCCTTCAGATTCTGCAGCAATTTCTCCAACCAAAGCTTTGAGGACAAAGCTTTTTTTAAGGGAGAGGGGATGTTAGGAACCTATGTCAACCCTTCTCTTTACTATGTTAGTATATTGTTGTTGGACGCATATGCTTTGTAAGTCGTCCCATAGTATTTGTTGATCCGTAATTTATATTAGCCCATAGTATTGACCCATAGTATTGGACGCATATGCTTTGTAAGTCGTCCCGTAGTATTATATGTCCCATGGTTTTGACTCATAGTATTGGGCATAGACTTAGTATATAAGTGTGTGTTGAGGTCATTGAAGGACCATGAAGTTAATTGTATTGAGCTTGCTCAAAGGAGGTTGCCCCCTCGAAGTGGCCCGTGATCAATATAAAAGCGATTCTGTCCTATTATTTCTAATATCTCATGTATTTGCATTAATTAATTATTGCAGGTACATCTCACTCATAGTGTTGATCACCTTTGCTAGCTGGAAGGAGACGAAGGATTACGTTGGCGTAATCACTTATATGAATGATTGTAGAGGACCCCGTTATGCAAACCTTTGGGCAAATGTGAACTTAGAGAGGCAGCACGCGACAGCTGAGGTTTTCTACCAATATTATAGTCAGCTGCACAACCCAATCATAGCCACACCCCGGATAACAAAGCAAGTAACCAGTAGGTATTCGCATTGTTAATTTTTATGCTGACATGCATAATATTCATATTTCAGCCAAAGCATAGAAGAGGAAGGTGGAATGGTTCGTAGGAAACTACCATATGTACGAAGATGATATTGACAATATCATGAAGGAATGGACTGCTGATTTTTGAGTGGAAATTGTGGATGTCGAAAGCGACTTCATGGAGGACGAACCCATTCCATGTCCTATCATTGAAGACAAGGAGGCAGGAAAAAGAAAGGATCCTGAGAGCCCAGGACAGAAAAAGGGGTTGAGAAAGAAGTAGAAGGATGATAAGAGACAATCAGATGTAGTCCTCCATGATGAGGATTATGAAACAATTGTTGTGAGGGTCACAGAGTCAACGGAAGATCTAATGATAGATAAGGAGGAAAAGGAAAAGGTGATTCAGGAAAGTCTGTAGAGGAATCTGAACACCCTGTAGGGGATTACGCAGAAAATTGACAAAGTCCACAAGAGATTACCCCTGCCATGGGACTCAGAGTCCGAAGGGAAGTTGAGAGGAACTTCACAGCAGAAGGAACCGTAGCTAACAATGACCATCCCTGCGAAGTCCCGTAACGTCCATCTGGATCCAATAACAGTAAGTTTTCCCATGCTAGAGAAACTAGTGTTAGATATGAAGGATGTAGAGTGCGTGGAGCTAGAACTTGCAAAGATACCACTGCCTAGCTTAAATTATTTACATCTACAGTGTGTTGAGGAAATGAATGAAAGAACTACTGATGTGCTGAAGGGACAAGCTAAGGTGCAAGCAGCAAACAGGCAGTTGGAGGAAGCTACCTCGCGGAGAGCTATGGAACTGCAAGAAGTGCATGATCGCCGGCTAGGACTAGAGTCCATGATCAATGCGGTTGCAAATGAGATTGAAGAATTTGAAGTGCAGGTAGACCCTACAGACACTGTTGTGAAAATTGGTGAACTGGTTCACAACCTAAAGACAAAGATGCAGGACATGGAGATTATCCATGACGCTAACATTGTTGCTTTGAAGGAACAGATCAACCCACAGACCCCACCAGATCAGTAGCATATAAGAGCGAAAGAAGTGAAGGCCACAGTAGAGAATATTGCTGTTGAAGTGGCTAAGTGCCAGAATCTGTTGGAAGCGGTGTCGAAGGCATTTATTGGCCTCGAAGAAGACCCAGGATTGTTGCAAGTAAAGAATGCAGTAAAAGAGAAGAAAGCCACACTAGAGCATGTAAAATTAGTTACAATAGATCTAATGAAAAAGTAAATCAATCACAATAGATGAAACTCAAAAAATTGGTGTAAAACTGTGCAAAGCATGCATCAGTGCTCAATATCCCAATGAGGGTGAATAATTACAATACAATACAGTAACAATGACTGAGCAATTTGAATTGACTAAGAAGGTCATTCAAATTACTAAATGGTGTAGCTTGGCTCCAACCAGGAGTCCTCATCATCAATCAGTGGTGGTCATCAATGCACAAGAACCAGTCATCCAGGTGTCAATCTGAGTCTAACTGAGTGTAACAAGTGTAATTGAAGTATGTAGAACTGATATAGGGAAGGAGGCTTAGTGGAGGGCACATGGGAGGCTTAACTGAAGTTAGAACAAGTCACCTAGTCAATCTGGAGGTCCAACGGAGTGAAACAGACAGTCGGGAGTGAAACTAGCCTCAAATCAGGGAGAATCGGAGCTAACTGAGTGTAAACTGAGGTGGTAGGTGAAGAAGTGCACCCTTCTCTAGTAGTAGGTGAGAAGTGGGTGCCTTCATGACTAGGAGGGCTAAAGAATTGATGTAAGAAGCTCCCGGGTGCTAGAATAAGGTGGGTAAGGTGCTGGAGGCATCAACCTAGTGACTGGGATGCATGCAAACCCTAGAGTTTGCATGCAAACCCTAATTGCATGCAAGGTCCTGAAAATGATGATGTGGATATCCGAACACCCCCCCTCAAGCTAGACTATGATGTGCAAAAAGTAATGTAGGGCCTTGGTACCTAAGACCAAAGGTCACCCTAATACAATAATCCAAAAATGTTGAAAATAAGCTAAGTGAGGAAAGAGGGAAAACCCAGTGGGAAGAAAGCCCCCCCTCAAGCTAAGAAAATAATAATGGATCAATCTTTCTCCACCATGATGGAACTCACCCCAAACAGTGAACGGAGGAAAGAGAACTTCTTCTCAGTGAAGATCTTGGTGAAGATGTCTACAATTTTCTCATCAGTAGGGCAATATTGCAGAATGATTGTGCGATCATGCGCCAACTATCGAATGTAGTGCATATGTGTTTGGTCCTCTACCGCTGAACTGGATCTGTGGAGAACTTGATAGCACTTTGATTGTCACAAAAGAGGACAGTTGAAGTAGTGCCACCAAAACCAAACTCGGAAAGAATACCCTGCAACCAAACTGCCTGAATGCAGGCATTGACTGCCCCTCGATACTCTGCCTCTGCTGAAGAAAGTGCAATAGATGCCTAATTTTTGCTTGACCAGCAAATAGGCCCATGTCCAATCATGAAAACATAACCGGAAGTGGACTTCTGATCTATGCTATCACTTGCCCAATCTCAATCAGTAAAACCAATGAAATCAAGCTCAGAATCTGCAGCATAATGTATGCCAAAATGTTTCGTACCTTGCACATACTATAAGATCCGCTTGGCTGCCCGCCAATGAAGCTCATGGTGTTGCTGCATATACCTTGATGCAGAACTCATGGCATATGAAATATCAGGCATTGAGTGTGTCAAGTAAAGTAGTGAACCAATCAACTGTCGATACATACTGCAATCTGCAAGCGGTGTAGAATTTCCCTCCTCAATACTAATTCCTGAGAGGAATGGGAATGGGGATGCCTTACATTCAGCCATATTAAACTTCAATAACAGGTTGGAAGCATATTTTTGCTGAGATATAGTGATCCCATCAAAATTTTGAGCTATCTCCAAGCCCAAAAAGTGACTCAGCAAGCCCAAATCGCTCATGTCAAAAGCTAGATTTAAGGCGGTTTTTAGCTTGTTTATTGAAGTAAGAGTGCTACCAGTAATGAGAAGATCATCAACATAAACTACAATAACCAACAAATTACCTTTAACTTGTTGTCGGTACACATTCAGATCAGATTTGCATCTTTTGAAATTCTGAGAAAGAAGGAAGGAGTCCATCTTTGCATACCAAGCTCTTGGGGCCTGTTTTAACCTATACAAAGATTTCTTCAATCTGCAAACTAATGCTGGATCTGATGTATAACCTTCTGGATACTTCATATATACCTCTTCAACAAGATCTCCATGTAGAAAAGAACTCTTCACATCCCATGTGGTGCACTTCCCAGTGCTTGGATGCATAAATTACCAAAACAAGGCAGATGGAATCCATCTTTGCAACCGGTGCAAAGGTCTCAGTGTAGTCCACTCCTTGGACTTGGGAGAAACCTTTTTCCACCAACCTTGCTTTGTATTTGCTGATAGAGCCATCAGAAACAACTTTCATGTTGTAGACCCATTTACATTTGACTAATTTTCTTCCAGGTGGAAGAGAAACTAGCTCCCATGTATTGTTCTTTTGAAGAGAACTGTACTCTTCATCCATGGCACTTTGCCATCTCGGATCTCGGTGGGCATGATAGTATGTTGTGGGATCTGAACTAGTCATCAAATAACAAATCTTAGGAAGTAATGGATCAGAAATAGAAAGAGCCACACCTGCTCTTTGAAAGTCTGCTTTTGTTTGTCTCGGATCAGCAGGATTTCCAAGGTTCGAACCAGCAGATTGAAGAGTGTTTTGGGCCCACTTTGGTAATGGAGAAGGATCATAATGGTTGGATTCTGAACCTGATATGTCATTGTCATCATGTGCTTCTAAAATATCAGAAATATCAGAACTCATACCTTCATTATCGCTGCACGGATCTTCTTCTGGTTAAGGCGGTGAAACAGTAGTTTCTTCCTCGACTAGTTGCAAATCTTGAAGCGGTTCTTCAAATTGCACACTGCGCTCTATGAATATCTTTTTGGATCTGATATCCATGAGTTTATATGCTTTTTATTCTTCCCCATATCTTATCAGTATGCACTCAATACTTTGTGGATCCAAAGCTCGTCTCTTCTTGGAAGGAATTCTAGCCCATGCAGTAGAGCCAAAAACTCTCAAATTTGACACATCCGGTTTGTGACCAAAGAATGCTTCGAAAGGAGTCATACCTTTCACGGATGAATGTGGAACTCAGTTATGAATGTATGCAACAACATTGATTACTTCAGCCCAAATATTTGCAGCCAAACCTTTTGATTCAATCATGCAAGTAGCCATCTCTTTCAGTGACCGATTTTTCCTTTCCGCTACACTGTTCTGCTGGGGTGTGTAGGGAACTGTATGTTGGATCTGAATTCCACTTTCGGGCACAAAGTTGAAGCAACATGGCCTTGATATATTCTCCACCATTATCATATCTAAGAGCTTTGATATTTCTCTCAGTGGTGGTCTCAACAGAAGCCTTAAAATCCTTGAATTTTCCAAGCACTTCTGACTTGTTTTTGAGAAAAAATACCCATGTAAAGTGGAAAAAATCATCAATAAATGTCAAAACATAGCTTGATCCATTTAATGACATATTGGGTAGTGGACCACTGATATCAGAATGTATCAGCCCCAAAACTGTAGAAGCTTTGCTAGCTTTGTCGTAGTCGAACCTGTGCTCGGGGTGCTTCCCAATAATGCAACCGGTGCATATTCCCTTTGAGGAACGGAGTTGTGGTATACTATGTATTTGTTTGATAATAGTAGCAAATACTTATAATTAAGATGTCCAAATATTTCATGCGAAATCCTACTAACCTCATTACCATGTGTGCGAAGAGCAGTGGGCTTTGCAAGCCGAATAAAGTGTGAAAACTCATAGCATTTTACAGTGTGGTTCACCTTTCCGACTGCAATAAGTCTTCCACTTTTGATATCAAAAATTTCAACTATATTAGGGCTGAATGTAACTTGCTTCGGTTCACCAGCGTGTGTCATTTGATAGACAAAAATAAGATTTGAAGCCAAGGAAGGCACCTAGAGAACATTCTGAAAGCTTCCATGATCTACATGGATTGTACCTTTGCCCTTTGAAGAAATTTTTGAGTCATCTCCCAAATGGATGGGGATGGAGCTGTTTGGATTGAATGAAGAAAAAGAATCAATATTTGCAGCCATATGATTCAAGGCACCCAAATCTATCAAAAGAGTAGTGGGCTTCGAAACAGTAGCCATGAGTGTTTGTCCTCTTTCATGATCATCATTCCTATCCTTCTTCCTTGCACCGTCAGGAAGAGTTATGTTATTCTTTTCCAAAAGGAGGGCCATTTGATCTATAGTATTCTTTTGAAATTTCAGGATGAAAGCCACGGTTGCAATAAGTACATTTAGATTTTTCCTTACCCTCTTTTCCCTTTTGCTTGAACTTCGAACTGGATGGTGCATCCGTCTGCTTGCCTTTCTCTCTTTGCTTGTGAGGTTCAAATTTGAGCTTCTCTTTCTTTTGCTTTCCTTTACCATTCGAATTCTTGGGTCCTTGAACAAATAGGGTTGAATCTTTGGATTTTATGGACCCAATTTAAATCAGCTTATCATGCTCTTTTGTGACAGACTCAATGAAGGCATTCAAGGTAGGCATCTTCCAATTCGGGGTAGTTAGCCGACCGGAATTGAAAGTAGAGATAAATATTGAATAGTCTTTACCAAGCTTGGTGAGAATAGAGAGGATCAATTTCTTATCCTCTTTGATAACTCCACTGTTCTTCAACTGCAATGTCAAGTGCTTGAATTTTGTGAAAAACTCATTGATGGTCTCGAAATTCTCAGGACTAAGAGCAATCAATTCATTCTCTAATTGAAAAGCCCTAAGCTTGTCCTGCTTTCCAAATAATGTTTCAAGTTGCTCCCATATAGTTTTTGGAGTCTTCAATCCGCTGAGATGGAAGTGAAGATATTTGGAGATGGTGAGACAAAGAAGACCATAAGCTTCATCAAGCTTGTTGTAGTGTTTGGTTCTTTCTGACAATGTGCTTGGCTCCAATTCGAGGCCAAAGGTCACTCTATAATATCCTTTTGAACGTAACATGATCTCCATATCTTCTTTCCAATCAAAATAATTGAAAGGGGTGAGGATAGGCTTTGAAGAAGAGTATTCCATTACTAGGAGCAAGTGCACTTTGATGTAAAAAGACTTGCCAAAGCAAGGTAGCGAATGCAATTGAAGGAGACAATAACCTGCAAATCACAATCAATACAAGAACAGTGAGGTCGAACAATCCACCCTTTTAGAGTTGCATCACACTTGGGATTGGAGATCAAGCAATGTTGAATGGGTCCAATGTATCAAATCCAAGATTTATGTGGAAACTAAAGCTTCTAGAGTGGTATTGGAAGTATTTTTAAGATTTGCATGCACAGGAGCGAATGCTCTTGAGATCTTTCATGCAAAACTTTTTGCAATTTTGAGTAAATTCTCTCAAATCTCCTTGTAGATCACCTGTAGAAAAGAAATATTGTCCCTGCAATGGCTCTAATACCATGTAAAATTAGTCACAACAGATCTAATGAACAAGTAAATCAATCACAATAGATGAAACTCAGAAAAATGGTGTAAAACTATGCAAAGCATGCATCAGTGCTCAATATCCCAATGAGGGTGAATAATTACAATACAATACAGTAACAATGACTGAGCAATTCGAATTGACTAAGAAGGTCATTCGAATTACTGAATGGTGTAGCTTGGCTCCAACCAGGAGTCCTCATCATCAATCAGTGGTGGTAATCAATGCACAAGAACCAGTCATCCAGGTGTCAATCTGAGTCTAACTGAGTGTAACAAGTATAACTGAAGTGTGTAGCATTGATATAGGGAAGGAAGCTCAGTGGAGGGTGCATGGGAGGCTTAACTGAAGTCAAAACAAGTCATCTAGTCAATTTGGAGGTCCAATAGAGTGAAACAGTCATTTGGGAGTGAAACTAGCCTCAAATCAGGGAGAATCGGAGCTAACTAAGTGTAAACTGAGGTGGTAGGTGAAGAAGTGCGCCCTTCTCTGGTAGTAGGTGAGAAGTGGGTGGCTTCATGACTAGGAGGGCTAAAGAACTGATGTAAGAAGCTCTTGGGTGCTAGATTAAGGTGTGTAAGGTGCTGGAGGCATCAACTTGGTGACTAGGATGCATGCAAACCCTAATTGCATGCAAGGTCCTAAAAATGATGATGTGGATATCCGAACAGAGCAGTTGGATGCAGAAGTAAAAGCTATTCTACCAAGAGATAGGTTGCAAAATTATAGATAAATCACCACGCCGAAGAAAGAAGTGCAAGCCTTAAGGGATAAAGAAACTGAAATGGGCGACAAGTCATAAAATTTACTGGAAGACATCAACACGATCTCACAGGAGATCTAGGAAAAGCTAAAGGAATTGCGTGAGAATCAAGAACAAGTAGAAGGCCAAACATGTGATGAGATAACACCTGAGATGCTGGAAACAGTGAAGCAAGTCGAGTAGGACACAAAGGAAGCAGTCAAAAAGCTGGTTAGCACATACAACAAGTTCGCTGCGAAGCTAGCTCCGCAGCCGGAGGAACAACTTGGAGAAGTTGCAGGTGGCTTGGGGGTGAGCCACATGTAAGTGTTAGGGGCCTATTGGGCCTGGCCCAAGTGGGAAATTTTGAGGAAAAATAAGTTTTGGAACCGTGAAGCTGAGCACAGTTGAGCTAAAGTATTTTTGGTACAAGTTTTTGGGATGCTACGAAGTTGCATGCAACGCAATGTTGGAAGAGCTGCAAAGATCAGTGCTGTGAGGAGACAGTGCTGTGATGTGTCCAGTCTACAGAGATCCAGCAAGGTAGAGTGTTGGACGAAAGATGGAACATGTTCCGGTTAGACCGTCGACGGTCTATTTTTGGTAAAGATGCTCCAGGAGTGCCAAGCGATGGGTAGGAGCAAATCAGGAAGAAAGCGACTGGTCGCACACGCAAAAGAAACCACTACCTAAACTAGTCGCACGAGACCGTTAGAGGAAGAACGACTCGGTGAAAGAGATAGGAAGGATGATAGCGACGTGAAGCATGCGTGGAAGACCGCCATGATGGAATATTCGCTACCAGGAGCTAGTAGTCCGGTTTCAGGGAAACCGTGACAGTTTTGTAAACCTAAGGGTTTTTTCCTGCGGATTGTAAAGACATGACCTATGGGTATGATCCATAAGAAGTCTTATTTTGTATGGGAAAGGGTTACTCTTCGTTGTTGGGTTATTGAATACCCTTCATTTTGGTTAAGCTTTGAATATTGTTGCATCTTTTAAGCTTAGTGCTATTGTAAAGACTCTGCAAGCTGAGTGTGCAGAGATCTAGTTGAGAGAAGAGAGTCTACAGCTGGGTGCACAGATAAGGAACTGTCGTACCATTCCCAAAGAATAATATAACAATAGTTCTTGTGGACGTATCCTCCATCCGAGGGGTGAACCATGTTAAATACTGTGTAGTGTGATTGTTGTGTTTCTGCATTTACTTATTTGCCTACTATGAATGTCTGAATTCTCATTTATCAGTGTTATGTTAATGCTTTTGTATGTATTCACCATAAGAGAAAGATGAGAATAATATGTTAAGTATTGTGTGAATGGATGAATGGTGAATGCTTAGTACTCTAAGTTTGTGAATGTATTAGTTTATCGAAAAATCACAAGTATATGTAACATTCAGATTGTTGGTTGTGGAGCCAGATCTTCTAGTCTCATAGATGATATTGTATCAGCCGTGTTTGTACCCCAGTTTTATATGATATGTAGGTGGACTGTACACTCACCCCAGCGGGGGGGCATCGCCCCCCCACGAGGTTCCAGGGGGGCCCATCCCCCCTGGCTGGGGGGTCCGGGGGCCAGCGGTCCCCCGGCGGGGGTTTGAGAGCAGCGCCCCCGAGAAATGCGGGTTCGGGGGCAACGCCCCCGAAGAAAAACTTTGGGGCTGTTTTCGCCAGCTGTTTTGCGGGCCCATGGTTTTGGGTATTCCGTGGTATTTTCCCATTGTATTTCCCTTATAAAAGAAAGACATTGTAATACGGCTAGGGTTGGTTGATGTATTAGGTTTTATGCATTGTAAAGATCTTTGAGATCAGGAGAGAGACTGTGAAACAGAGAAGAGAAAGTGCAGCGATTGGGCTGTAGGTTGTATCCCTTCGACTTGCTGGACGGTAATAATAATAAAGACTGGAAAATTCAGTGTGGACGTAGCCCAAGTTGGGTGAACCACGATATATCTGTGTCTCTCTTGTAATGTGTATGTGTGATTATATTTGCATTTCTGTTTATTGTTATTGCTCTGCGATCCTATTTTTCTAACAATTGGTATCAGAGCCAAAGGTCTATTTGGCAGACAAACCCGCAGGAAGCTAGGGTTTCTGGTTCGAGTGGGAGCAATGGCAGAAGAAGGAAAGTTTAAGGTCGAGAAGTTTAACAGCCAAAACTTTGGGTTATGGAAGATGCAAATGGAGGACTATCTATACCAGAAGGATCTATTCCTACCGTTGGGAGGAAAAGCAAAGCAGCCGACGACTATGAAGGACGAAGAATGGGTGGTTCTTGACAAAAAGGCTCTAGGAACAATACGGTTGAGCTTGGCTTCGTCGGTGGCTTTCAATATCTCAAAAGAAACGACAACAGAGGGTTTGATGAAAGCATTGGGTAAGCTGTATGAAAAACCCTCGGCTTCCAACAAGGTATTTCTAATGAAGCGTTTATTTAATATGAAGATGTCTGAAGGTGGATCAGTTACTGATCATTTAAATGAGTTTAATACGGTTACAAATCAGCTAAGTTCTGTAAGTGTGAACTTTGATGATGAGGTTAGGGCTCTTCTAATCTTGTGTTCATTGCCAGAAAGTTGGAATAGCTTGGTCATGGCTATAAGTAACTCTGTCTGTGGTTCAAACACCTTGAAATTTGATGATGTTATTTGTGTTATTCTTAGCGAGGAAATGTGAAGAAAAAGCACAGGTGAGACTTCAGGTAATGCGTTGACCATGGAGAGCAGAGGAAGAAAAAAGGAGAGAGGAAAGAGCCAAGGTAATTGTGGAAAGTCTAAAACGGGCAGATCCAAGTCCAGAGTAGGAAAGATAGAGTGCTGGAACTATGGAAAGAAAGGACATCTGAAGAAAGACTGCAAATCTCTAAAGAAGAAAGGAGATGCACAGAAGGAAACTACCCAGGAAGCAAATGTAGCAGGTGATGTGTTACAAGATGCTTTGATTCTTGCATTAGATAATACTATTGATTATTGGGTAGTAGATTTAGGAGCTTCATGTCATGCTACACCCCATAGGAAATACTTTCATGAGTATGTTCCTAGTGACTTTGGACATGTTTTATTGGGTGATGATGAGCCATGTAAAATTGTTGGAATGGGTAAGGTATGGATAAAAGTTAAGAATGGAACTGATTGGTTGTTGAAAGATGTTAGGCATATTCCTGCTATGAAAAGAAATCTGATCTCAACAGGGCAGTTGGGAGATGGCGGCTGTCTATCTACGTTCGGAGAAAAGTGGTGGAAGATCACTAAAGGATCAATGGTGATAGCAAAAGGAGACAGAGTAGGTACGTTGTATTTATGTCCTCATAATACTGACCATTCTATCTCTTTCGCTTCCACAGGAACAGATACAACATTGTGGCATCATAGGCTTGGCCACATGAGTGAGAAGGGGATGCAGATTCTCAACTCAAGGAAGTTGCTACCGGATTTGAAGCAGGTAAGTTTGGAATTCTGTGAAAACTGTGTTTATGGAAAACAGAAGAGAGTCAGATTTCTCAGGGTTGGGAAACAGAAGAAGAATGAAAAATTAGAGCTTGTGCATACAGATGTATGGGGACCGACTCAGGTACAATCTCTTGGTGGCTCTCATTATTATGTTACATTTATTGATGATGCAACTAGAAAAACTTGGGTTTATTGCATTAGACAGAAATCTGATGTGTTTGCTACTTTTAAGAAGTGGAAAGCTTTGGTTGAGAATGAGACAGGAAAAAAATTGAAGTGTCTCAGATCTGATAATGGAGGTGAGTACTGCGGTAAGGAGTTTGATAGTTACTGTTCATACCATGGGATTCATAGAGAGAAGACAGTCCCAAGAACACCACAAGAATATGGTGTGTCAGAAAGGATGAACAGAACGATCATGGAGCATGCAAGGTGTATGCGACTGCATGCAGGGTTGCCCTTACAGTTTTGGGTGGATGCTGTAAATACTGCTGTTTATTTAATAAACAGAGGACCTTCAAGTGCTTTGGATGGTGGTATTCCAGAGAAAGAATGGACAGATAAAAAGGTAAACTACTCATTTCTGAGAACGTTTGGTTGTGAAGCATTTGTCCATATTGATAAAGAAAATAGAACAAAGCTTGAAGCTAAATCCAAGAAATGTACCTTTATTGGATATGGGGTTGATGAATTTGGTTATCGTTTATGGGATTATGAAAATAACAAAATCATCAGGAGTAGAGATGTGATATTCAATGAAAAGGTCATGTATAAAGATCAGTTACAGGGAAAGAAACAGGAAAAGGGAAGCACAGAGTACATAGTGCTTGATGAAGTTAAAGAAAATGAAGTTCCAAAGGTGCCAAAAAATCAAGAGCAGCAGCAAGTACCTGAAACTCCTGCAACTGTAAGAAGATCTACCAGGTTAAGTAGACTCCCTGAATGATACTCTCCTTCAATGTATTATTTATTGATGACTGATTCTGGTGAACCAGAATGTTATGAAGAAGCAATGCATGTAAAAACTAGAAAGAAGTGGGAGCAAGGCATGAATGAGGAGATGGACTCATTGGTAGGAAACCAGACTTGGGATTTGGTTAAGTTGCCTGCTGGTAAAAGAGCATTGCAAAACAAATGGATTTACAGGTTGAAGGAAGAAGAAGGAGGTAAGAAGCGGTACAAGGCCAGACTTGTTGTAAAGGGGTTTACACAGAAGAAAGGTATAGATTTTGATTAAATATTTTCTCCTGTTGTTAAGATGACTTCAATTAGGACTGTCTTAAGTCTAATGGCGGTAGAAGATTTGCATCTTGAACAGTTAGATGTAAAAACAGCCTTCCTCCATGGGGATTTGGAGGAAGAAATATATATCCAGCATCCACAAGGATATGAGGT
The DNA here is from genome assembly GCA_027924585.1 of Larix kaempferi. Lineage (NCBI taxonomy): Eukaryota > Viridiplantae > Streptophyta > Pinopsida > Pinales > Pinaceae > Larix > Larix kaempferi. The sequence continues at coordinate 5,033,215 of BSBM01000893.1, forward strand.
CAAAGGTAAGGAGGATCTAGTATGCAGGTTGAAAAAGAGCTTGTATGGCTTGAAGCAAGCTCCAAGGAAGTGGTATCTAAAGTTTGACAGGTTTATGACAGAACAAGGTTATAGTAGATGTCATTCTGACCACTTTGTTTATTTCAAGAAGCTAGACAATGGAAGATATATTATCTTGTTATTGTATGTGGATGACATGCTTGTTGCAGGGTCTAACATGCAGGATATAAATGTACTCAAAAGGAATCTAGCTAATTCATTTGCGATGAAGGATTTGGGTGCTGCAAAGCAAATCCTTGGTATGAGAATAACAAGAGACAGGAAAAATTGCAAACTGACATTGTCTCAAAGTGAGTACATACAAAAGGTGTTGGAGAGGTTCAAAATGCAGAATGCAAAACCTGTAAGTACACCTTTGGCTAACCATTTCAGTCTAAGTAAGGAAATGTGTCCCAAGAAACAAGAAGAGACAGATTACATGTCCAAGATTCCCTATCAATCAACAGTTGGTAGTTTGATGTATGCCATGGTGTGCATAAGACCAGATATTGCACATGCAGTGGGAGTTGTGAGCAGATATATGATCAATCCAGGTAAAGAACATTGGAAGGAAGTACAGTGGATTCTCAGGTATTTGAGAGGTACTACTACTGAGGCATTATGTTTTGGAGGTTCAGACACTGTTCTATGTTGAGATATTGTAACTTCAAAGAATATTATATTTGTACTTTATTATTCCGGAGATGTTTCATTCCTCCGTGAAGATCTTATTGTATATCCGGAGATGTTTATTCCTCCGTCGGAATGTGGTAACTCGGGTTATTAGACTTCCCTAGTGGGGGTCGGCCCTGTATGTGTTATGTGGGTCAAAGGGTTATTAGACCACCCTAGAGGGGTCGGCCCAGTCAGTTGTAGTGGGGTATTTAACTCATTGGTTAAATATGAGCCTACGTGTACTTGTGTAAAATACATATCAGAGTAGTGTATAAATAGAGGAGGTGTGTTCCTCATTAGACACACACACTCACTTGAGGATAGCGCATTTGTGGAGAAGAGGTCTGCTATTGTGGAGGAGGAGATCATGTCTCAGGGTTTCATCTTTGTATATTGCTGGTCATCTATATTGAGGAAGCTTTGCTAGGTTTTCTACCCCATGAGGGTTTCCCAGGATAAATCTCTGTCTCTTGTGTTTATGCTATGCTTGTTGTTTCTTCAGTGATCCTGTATATGCTATTATTGTGAAATGGAATGTAATGCTGCTATTTTCTATCTTAGCATATTAAATCTTAACATGGTATCAGAGCTAACCTGAAGGAAGGCAAGGTATGGCACTTACGACACTTGCTTTACTTACGACAATTTGAAGGTTAGGGTTTTACATAGCAAAAACCAGTCATCGTGGAAATTTAACTATAAATACATTTCTGCGATGTTTCAGGGTCTAAAAAGTTTACAGGTCGAATATCACATCCCCAGGTACCTTGTGTCCAAAGGGAACCCTCAGATTCGTTGTACTTTATGAGTTATGATCAGTACAAGTTAGGGTTTCTGCCTCTTCCAGATCTCAGTCAAAATCAGGTAACCTTGGAAAAAAGGTCATAACTTGGGCTAGGAAGCTCCAAATGAGATTTCATAAAAAGTGACAGGTAGTACACAGACTGTACTATCTCAGTAAACTTGTTCAGAGGCTGAAGGTGAACCAGTGACACATGGAATGCCGTACAAGTTCACTCTCCTTTTTTATCCCATAAACAGGTCACGTTACGAGACTTGGCATAACTCTCTCTCAGAGAGTCCAATTGAGGTCAGACCTATCAGGATAGAAAGATAACAGGGCAAGATATATCTAGAAAATTTTTTAGAGGCCGAAGTTCTAACAATGACACGTGGCATACTGTACAAGTTCGCTCTCCTGTTTTATCCCATAAACAGGTCACATTGCGACACTTGGCATAACTCTCTCTTAGAAAATCCAATTGAGGTCAGACCTATCAGGATGGAAAGATGACAGGTCAGGATACTGCAAAAAAAGTTTTCAGACCCTGTGGAGCAAAAATTTCAGAGTTATAGCAAAAACAATCAGGTGCATATTTCTGTCAAAACATAATTATTTTTGGAGGACTTTTATTCATGGCTTCCGGAATTTAGGGTTTTAGAGAAAGTTAGAATTTTTGGAATCGGAGTCCACGGCTGAATGCTACTCAGGAAAATCAAAATTTAGAGACCAAGATCGAATTTTTTGGTTGGGTAGAAGACCGGGTTTGATCAAACCCTAGTTTGGGATTTTGATCAGAAAGATGGAAAATTAGGGCTTCAGCAAAAGTTGGAATTTTTGAAGTCTGTAACCACAGCTAGAAGCTCCTCAGAAAAAAAAGAGTTTAGAGCCTTGGATCGAACCTTTTGATTGGACAGAAGGGTGGGCTTCATCAAACCCTAGTTCGGGTTCCTGTCCAGAAGATCCAGAAGTTGTGAAGGCAATTTTGAGGGGTCAAATTTTGGATATTTCAAAAGTGAAGTATGCTAGTTTGATCAGCTCAGCAAGACACATTCTTCCATCCATTCAGAAGCATGAAAGTCAAAGATTGAATTTTTAGGGTTTCTCTAGCAATCCCTAATCAAGCTCCAAATCAAGTTTCAGGGGGAGTTGAGGCTAAGGCCTTACATAAGAAGACTACAAGAAGTCTCGACAGGTATGACTTAAGGAGGTTCAGGTATGTCTTGAAATATGATTCTTGATTAAGTTCATAATGTGTTTGTCTTCATATTATCTATTAGTACAATCTTGATTAACGTTAGAATTGTCTTATCACCCTAGTAACAGTATGAGTGCATGTGAATGATCGAAGACATTCATTGATTAGGGCTATATGATTGTACTAATGCATTATGGTGTTGTGTGAGGTTGATGTTGTCTGCTAACAAGATACAGGTACATCACAAAAGACAAATCAAGTTCATGACCATGACAACATGAAGACAAAGACTCATCCATAATATTTGTTCTACTTACGAGGTATGTATGACTTTGTTATATTATGCTTAACCTATGAGACATGCAGGTTCTAGTTCAAGATCTATAAATCATTGAAGAGATTGTTTAGGATGACACTAGTGCACACTTGAGCATGCACAGTGGTACAGAATGAATACAAGTTCAAAAGACATATAGAAGATCAAGCGGGAGGCAACCACAAAAACATAAAAGATAAGTATTTGAGTTGTTATTTGAAATAGTAAATGATATTGCTTGTATGCATATTTGTATTCCTAGAATATATCATGCTGAGTGTAAACATTCATAGAGCATTGAACAGTATACTACTAATATGCATATGATTGGTAAGTTGGACAAACATTCCATTGTTGATTGTCTAGAATGAAACCTCTTTGCTGACATGCTGAGAGCTGTGCACACTCTCGATAGTATGTTCTGGTAGAGATGGAAGGCATCTAGATAGCCACTGTATGCATACAGGATATGGGAAAGTGTTGTGCCAAAGTATTGGTCAAAATAGTTGCATAACTATGTAAATGATATCTGTATGCATAATAGGTTATCATGTCAATATGATTTGATGATTATGAAGTATTACTAATCATGTACTTAATTTTGATTTGTAGGAAAGATCATGATGAATGATGAACACTGAACAAGCGATGGATGTTAAAAAAAAAAAAAAAAAAGGATTTTCAAATCAAACACACTATAGAAGGCTTGTGGCTAGAAGATTCTCTTAGAAAGAAGAAGAGAAGCACGATGAGATGTTTGCTCCAAGTGGCTAGATAAGACCATTCTCTTAATGGTGTAATTAAAGAAGAAGTGTGAATCAGGTTCTGTATGGGTTCCCAGGATCGATAGTAATTAATGAGAATACATGTGGGGATTGTATCATCCTTGAACACATGTTCTAAAGTGAGTCGTAGACAGGTGTCTCTGAGAAAGAAGAGGGGATTGGATCATCCCTGGACTTTCAGTCCTAAAGAGAGTCGTAGACGTGAGTTCTCCGAGAATGAAGTCCTTAGTGGACAGTTGAGGGGATTGGATCATCCCTGGACTTTTAGTCCTAAAGAGAGCCGTAGACGTGAGGTCTCCGAGAATGAAGTCCTTAGTGGACAGTTGAGGGGATTGGATCATCCCTGGACTTTCAGTCCTAAAGAGAGCCGTAGACGTGTGGTCTCCGAGAAGTGGGGATTGTATCATCCCCGGACTTCGGTCCCTGAATTGATCCGTAGACGTGTGGTCTCCGAGAAGTGGGGATTGTATCATCCCCGGACTTTGGTCCCTGAATTGATCCGTAGACATGTGGTCTCCGAGAAGTGGGGATTGTATCATCCCCGGACTTCGGTCCCTGAATTGATCCGTAGACGTGTGGTCTCCGAGAAGTGGGGATTGTATCATCCCCGGACTTCGGTCCCTGAATTGATCCGTAGACGTGTGGTCTCCGAGAAGTGGGGATTGTATCATCCCCAGACTTTGGTCCCTGAATCGATCCGTAGACGTGTGGTCTCCGAGAAGTGGGGATTGTATCATCCCCGGACTTTGGTCCCTGAATTGATCCGTAGACGAATAGTCTCCGAGAAAGTGATCTTGTATTGATGATGTGGTTACTTGTATCGGTAGGATACTTGTATTGATGATGTGGTTACTTGTATCGGTAGGATACTTGTATTGATGGTGTGGTTACTTGTATCGGTAGGATATTTGTATTGATGATGTGGTTACTTGTATCGGTAGGATACTTGTATTGATGATGTGGTTACTTGTATCGGTATGGATACTTGTATTGATGATGTGGTTACTTGTATCGGTAGGATACATGTATTGATGACATGGTTACTTGTATCAGTATGGATACTTGTATTGATGATATGTATACTTGTATTGGCATGAATACTTGTACTAATGATGTGGATACTTGTATTGTTATGGATACCTGTATTGATGACGATGCTGATGATCGTGTGATGACGATGTTGATGATCGTGTCATGACGATGCTGATGATCGTGTGATGACGATGCTGATGATCATGTGATGACGGTGCTGATGATCATGTGATGACGATGCTGATGATCGTGTGATGACGATGCTGATGATCGTGTGATGACGATGCTGATGATCGTGAGATGACGATGCTGATGATCGTGTGATGACGATAATCGTGAGGATCCAGATGATGATATTGTTGTAGTTGTTCAAGTGCTACAGAAGATAAAGACTCAATACTGAAGATGTCGATGTTCCAGTATTGAAGATGTTCCAGTAACTGCTTGAGTTACAGACGATGTTGAGAAAGCTTCCAATGATTTATAGATGTATCATGTATGATGTTGATGACTCCTTGCTCGTGCAGATGTTGTTATAATATCCTTCTCGTTAAGGGGGAGTGTTGAGATATTGTAACTTCAAAGAATATTATATTTGTACTTTATTATTCCGGAGATGTTTCATTCCTCCATGAAGATCTTATTGTATATCCGGAGATGTTTATTCCTCCTTCGGAATGTGGTAACTCAGGTTATTAGACTTCCCTAGTGGGGGTCGGCCCTGTATGTGTTATGTGGGTCAAAGGGTTATTAGACCACCCTAGAGGGGTCGGCCCAGTCAGTTGTAGTGGGGTATTTAACCATTGGTTAAATACGAGCCTACGTGTACTTGTGTAAAATACATATCAGAGTAGTGTATAAATAGAGGAGGTGTGTTCCTCATTAGACACACACACTCACTTGAGGATAGCACATTTGTGGAGAAGAGGTCTGCTATTGTGGAGGAGGAGATCATGTCTCAGGGTTTCATCTTTGTATATTGCTGGTCATCTATATTGAGGAAGCTTTGCTGGGTTTTCTACCCCATGAGGGTTTCCCAGGATAAATATCTGTCTCTTGTGTTTATGCTATGCTTGCTGTTTCTTCAGTGATCCTGTATATGCTATTATTGTGAAATGGAATGTAATGCTGCTATTTTCTGTCTTAGAATATTAAATCTTAACATTCTACAGGGATATGTTGATGCAGATATGGCAGGTGACAAGGATAGCAGGAGGAGTACCATAGGGTATGTGTTTACTGTAGGTGGAACAGCAGTAAGCTGGATTTCGAAACTACAGAAGGTTGTTGCACTTTCAACAACAGAAGCAGAGTATGTTGCCATTACAGAGGCTAGTAAAGAGATGATTTGGTTGCAGAGGTTTATGGAGGAAGTGGGTAAGAAGCAGAAGGATAGCAGATTGTATAGTGATAGCCAGAGTTCCATTCACCTTGGAAAGAAATCAGTATTCCATTCTAGTACTAAACATATACAGCTCAAGTACCATTTCATACGCTCTGTTCTGGAAGATGAATTGTTAAAGTTGGAAAAGATACATACTAGCCAGAATCCTGCAGACATGTTCACAAAGGTAGTGACCAGAGAGAAACTGAGTTCGTGCTCGGTTTCAGTTGGCCTTCTAGCATGAAGGTGAAGAGGAGAAATTTGCCCAAGTCCAAGTCTAGCAAGTGCAGCAGCGGTGGAGTTGCTGTAATCAGTCTCCAAATGGTAGATTGTTGGTTGTGGAGCCAGATCTTCTAGTCTCATAGATGATATTGTATCAGCCGTGTTTGTACCCCAGTTTTACATGATATGTAGGTGGACTGTACACTCACCCCAGCGGGGGGGCATCGCCCCCCCACAAGGTTCCAGGGGGGCCCATCCCCCCTGGCTGGGGGGTCTGAGGGCAGCGCCCCCAAAGAAAAATTTTGGGGTTATTTTCGCCAGCTGTTTTGCGGGCCCATGGTTTTGGGTATTCCGTGGTATTTTCCCATTGTATTTTCCTTATAAAAGAAAGACATTGTAATATGGCTAGGGTTGGTTGATGTATTAGGTTTTATGCATTGTAAAGATCTTTGATATCAGGAGAGAGACTGTGAAACAGAGAAGAGGAAGTGCAGCGGTTGTGCTGCAGGTTGTATCCCTTCGACTTGCTGGATGGTAATAATAATAAGGACTGGCAAATTCAGTGTGGACGTAGCCCAAGTTGGGTGAACCACGATATATATGTGTCTCTTTTGTAATGTGTATGTGTGATTATATTTGCATTTCTATTTATTGTTATTGCTCTGCGATCCTGTTTTTCTAACACAGATTGTATAACCTTTCATCACGCAGCACTGGGTGTGCGCAACAGTGTATGATTTGTCTACTTGCATTGGCTAGAAGGCTAATTAATCTAAGGCAATAGATGACTGGATGTGTGTTAGAGTAAAATCTCTATTATTGGTTAAGCTTGGGGAAGGAAGCATATAACTCTGTTGCACTGTCCTATTAAGTGTATCCTGCTCGAACCGCGCAGTCCTTGGGTGCACTGGTTGTGCAGCAGTTAAGTTTGTAGAAGTGCGGACCGCAACGCAGTCTATAGTCATGCAGTCCCTAGTTCACAGCGCAAGTTTGATAATGCGCTGTGCAGTAGCCTGTCTAAATAACTCATCACTTTACAGTGGAAACCTGATTCCATAGTGCACCCATAGCTACACCTCGAGTGAGACCTCAGCCTGTTCGCAGGCTATTGCCGAAAGGGCCGGTGAGAAGGGGTTTTGTTGGTTAAGTGAAACCGCAAAGAACCTGGGTCTACATTGGAAAACCTCTAGATCAGTTTGTGAGCCAACAACAACCCAGGAGAATCTTGAGTGATAATAGTACTTATAGTTCAAAATGTGGACCCAAAAGGAAAAAAGAAGAAATAGAAAAAGAATCCCAATGCTAATTTTGGGATGGGAGATGCACCTAAAGTGATATCAGGAGAACCAGAAAAACAAATACCCTTGTAAAATATTCCGAGGGTATCATTCTACTCACTTTTTTCCTCACATGGAGGATATTCATCGAATGTTGGCACAACGAGGAGGGAAACAAAAACCTGTCGTCCTAACTCAACCTTTCCCCAAAAACAATAGATGGTTGCTGCAGTGCTGGCACCTCCGCCAAAAGGAAACTAGACTAACCCCCCACGAGGGGGAAATCCCCCCAATGCTAATATATTCACGATTGGTGAACATGAAATAGAAATTCAAAAATGGGGTCATTCTTATAACACACCTTCTATCGATGTAGAAACAATTGGATCTCAACCTAGTGGTTCTCTAACAATTGAGAAGCCAACCATAGACATAGTACCTCAACCTAAAAATGGGTTTTCCGTAGAACAACACACAATCCTAATGTGTGAGATGCTCAAAAATATAATGTGGCTAAAGACTTATCTCAAGCTCCTTGTGCAATGTCTGCCTTGGAAGTATTGCAAAGTTGTCCTGCTCAACGAAAGGCAAATTTGTCTGCTATCGGTGCCATCGATCCATCTGAAAAACAATTTGATAACTTTTGATTTAGAACAGTCCAGATGTATGCTTCCATCACAAATCACATTTTAGATCAAAGTGACTTCACATGGTAAGAATATTTTTCAAACCGTTGTGGATGAAAGAGCCTCAAATTGTGTCATGTCGTTATCATGTTGGAAATATTTGGGATTACCCACCCTATTACCATCCCATACAATACACAAAGCATTTGATGGTCATTCGTTCCCTCCTCATGGACTTATCATGGCTTGCCCAGTTAAACTGAGAGGTAAAATGGTTCAAGTAGATGTTGAGGTAGTGGGTGCACCCATAGATTAAAATTTCCTATTGGGACATAGTTGGATACATAAGATGATGGTTGTAGTGTCTTCAGTATTCCTAGTTATTCGGTTCCCCCACCAAAGAAATATTGTAACGATCGATGAACTAGACTAATGCACACCTGAAAATGGTCTCCACTCAAATGTACCTTTTGTAGGGGATTCAAAAATGGTGATTCAAGATATTGAGGTAGGAATGTTCAAAGATTCATCCCTAATGGGAACTTTCATGATTGCGCCACCGATATTGACCCCTAAGACTTCTCTAATTTTCACTATTACATCATAAGTATAATTTCCATTAATTTTTTTTTCTAAATCCATACCAGAAGTTGGCTCCATCTCATCAGAGGGAGCCTCAAAGGAGGATAACTTAGTTGAAAAGAATGATGGAAATATACCAAATTTTTTGCAACATAATGAAACAGAGAGTAGTGTCCCCCTTTCTGCCGTAGAGATTTCATATCAAGCTATCCAAATGCATTCGACAGATTCAGATCAAAATCCTTCCCAGATGGAGAAATATGATCCTTACACATCACCAATATGGGCCATATACACTCCTAGTACTCATGACATCCTAGATAAAAAAATTTCATTAGATGAAGCCATCCTTGAAGTCATGAATATCTATGAACGACCTTGGGAGGATATGCATCACAAATCCTCATTTCTTCCAAAGATATATACTTTATAGGTCAAACCCGAAATTTTCTACCTCAATGATGACATGGAAAAGTACCAATGTCCCATCCAAACACACAATGTGAGTTCAGAAGGAAATTTGGAAAATATTTCGAAAACCATTCCAAATTCTCTAGTTACAACCAAATCCAGATAAGAAAGGAAGACCAACATAAAAACAACTTTCATATTCCCTTGGGGGACTTTTGCATATCGAAAAATGCCATTCGGCATTAGAAACACTAAGGCTACTTTTCAAAGAGACATGTCATATACATTTCATGATATTAAGAAAATCGTTGAGGTTTATCTTGATGACTTGGCAGCCAAATCTAAAAGGAGAGTGTAACATCCCAAAAATTCGTAAAAATTTAAAATTTTTCTAAGCAGCCTTTTCGCCATTAAATACTATGTGGAAGTATAAAGTGTAAGTACAACATCTATAATGATTGTTTTATAAATGCGACATTTCTTAACTTTTAATTAATTAAATTGTCTTATCGACAATTAAATATATAGACATTCCTATATCGTAAATACTAAGCGTATAATTGTCTTTTCTGCGGAATCAATTATGTATAAAGGATTTTGATGATGCTATGTCTACAATCATAATTTGTCATCTTTAGTATTATAATGAGATAGAAGGACTATGAGCCTCCTATGCAGTTACGACCACTTTATATCTTAGTTGTAGTCTTACTATGATCCACTGACCTTTCAATTTATACTTTATAATGTTGTTAACGTACCACTAGATTTTTGTCTTAGGCGTTTGATGTTTATCTTTCCATGCTTATGTTTAAATATGGTTATTCTTATCATAATAGAATGTATCTAACCTTTACCGTTGACAGGTGTATGCTGGTATACATCTGAGGCTTACTTAGCTTAATCTAATGCATATTAACCTTATCTGTACAGGTTATAGGTTTTACTTCTACCTAGTAATGGTGTTCTAATTCACTCTTTCATTTTACCTTTATATGGAAAACTATACCATATGTTATTAAGTTGTGGTTTGATAACGTAATAGGTTTGATGGTTCACATGGTCCTATACTATGTGATAGAGGTGGTGTATAACAAAACTAAAGGTTATGAGAATGATGAGTTCCTTAGTGCACATATCGAGGTTATGCAAAAGTGATGGAATATAAATCCAACTAAAACTATAGACTATGCAAAGGTGGTGGCTTGTGTTTTCAAACGATGTCATGGATATGAAAATACGACGAGCGATTTGTAACAAAACTATAGACTGTGGGTTTAACATTCGAGTTGGTGGATGACTAGACCAGACTTTAATGCGATCACATGAAGGAAGTAAATGCTGCCTCGAGTGTCTAACCCCTAACACTAAGCTTCAAGGTATGGTCTTTTCGATGTTGTTTGTTTTTCTCCTGCGTTGTGATGGCGAGCTAATCTCCTCTTAGTTGCCACGGTTGCTGGACACCACTCGCTGAGGTAGTTGTAACTGTTTGGGTGTTAGTCATGGGACTTTAAGATGATCCTCAACATGCACTAGAGTTCTGGTTCTCTTCTTGGCTTAGGTTTGAGACCTGCAAGGTAAAGTCTATAAAACCTTGTGATCTTTAAATGTTACAGTTTGTGAGTTATTTTCCAGAGCTATGGTATTCAACGTTTATCCTGGTTTTAGTTGTAATGATAGGTACCGGTCTTGATCCTCGGTGATGGAATTTTGAGAGGAAGGAAAAGGGTTCCAGTGGATTGTAAATCCACAGTAAGTCTCAGTCTTAACCAAATGTTACCTCTGTCAATGTTTTAAGAGAATGTTGTTGTCTTGTTGCTCTTCTAGTGTTCATTCGTTTGTAATGTGGCTATGAAGTCAAATGGAGCAGCATTGCTACCGTAGATGCATTTCTTGGCAACGAACCTAGGATTGGGGTTTCAGTTATCAAAGTTAGATTATAGTGTTTTGTACAGGGATTTAGTGGATAGAGAACCCTTGGTCTCTCTCAGCGGTTGTACTGCATTTGTAATGTTCCTTTATGAAGTAAAAAATACAATGGATCCTTCGGTTTTGAACTTGGTTTCCTGTGTTGAGTAACGTGAGAGTGTTGTTCTCGGCTCTTGCCGTATTATCGTAGTACATTAGTTCGGTGATTGAATGTGACAGGGTTTAAACCCTTATCTCTATCTCAATACTATTTCTATGGTTTTCCTATGTTAAAAGAAATACTTATACTTTAAACATGTCTCTCGACTTCCTATCAGTTTGTCTCTTTTTGCAATAAAATGATAAATAAAAAGATTTAGGGTTTTAAAACCCGACCTCGTAGCTTCATTTATTTCAGGGTTACTATATCCCTATCACGATATTAAATCTTCCTTGTATTTTATGCGTTGGTAAAAATCCTTCATGAGCGTGTTCTTGGTTGAGACTTGAACCCGTGTCATTATTATTTGTTTAACCTATGTATTTGAGAAGGTGCTACGATGCAAAGGATGCCATTGAGCTTAACCATAGATGTGAACTATGTTGATATTAATAACTTTGTAGTTTATATAGATGTCGTGACTTAATCTGTTTAAAATGATGGCTGGGAAACGTTTTAAGCCGGTTAATATTATTTTAATGAACCCACGGGTGAGCTCACAGGACTTGAACCTGAATCTTGTTGTATTCTTTTAGGATTATAATGTAATAATTTCCATCCTGGGCGTGCCTATCATAGCTTGAACCCATGGCCTACTATGGGTCCTGAAGTTTTACCCATGCTAATGTTTATTACTGTTTGTAAAAACTTATCTTGTCTTGAGTTTTGGAAATGCTATTCATTAACCCTACAGTCTTACGACTTAGTAGGAAGATGAAGTTAGGGTTTAACCTTATATACATCTGATGCGAATACATTGTTTATATTAAGGGCGTTGAATCCCACTGTACACTTGAATGGTTTTAGAGTAGTATTTGTATAGTGATTTGATACTTGGCATAATCGAATTATTCATTATATAATGTATTTGGTTGGCATCACAGGTTTTTATACCTGTTCATATGCATCGATGGTGTAATTTCCAGTACTAAGTGTTCATTGATATTTCTATGCAATACTGGTTTATAATGCAAAATTCTCGATGCTTATGTGAATATAAAATTTTATCAGAATACTGGTATTAATTCTGTATAGTATATAATGTGATTTTTTACAATGAAATATAAGCCTCGCTGCAATGACTATAACACTAGGGTTGTATTTAAGTTCTATAAAATATCATGTTTATTTGGAAACTGTATAGCACTTTAATATAATTATTTGCATTGATTCTACTATTGTGATTATGTTTATAAGTCAGATATATACATAAACCTCGGGTTTCATTTAGCACTGTGTAAATCATGATATACATATATACAGTATAACTGTGTTTCAGTTTATGATTCTACAGGTATAAATATTCATAGGAAAACCATATAAATTATTTCTTTGTTTTGTACTATCACTAGTAAAAAATGAGAAATTAATGACTAAAAAATGACTAAAATTTGACTATAAACAACTATTTTTGAGTCAGTGACTAATAGTATCTGATTTCCACTATCTTATCTCTAGTCGTATTTTACTAGTCATTAATTGGTTGACTTATTAGTCACTGATTTAGTCATTGATAGTCACTTATTAAGTCATTGATTTAGTCATTGATTGTCACAATTAATGACCAAATATACGACTAAATAAACTACTAGATGATAACATATTAATGACTAAGCTAGATATGACTAAACGTTAGTCACACTATAAGATACTAGAAATTAGCAACTAATAGTCATATATATGCGAATTTAGTCATTTTCTTAGTCACTAATTTATGATAGGGTACAAAGGAATCGAACCACCAATCTCCTGCCTATAATTAGGCAGGTGCTCTACCATTGAGCTAACACCCTTTAAGTTGTTATTGCTTGACAATGATGATATTCAGACAAATTTTGCATGGGAACAAAATGACTGTCAAACATATTCAAGAATAATGCTTTAAGTACTAAAAGAATTCTAAGATATAGCAGTTCAAGGGAAACGTGGTATATAAAAAAACAATATAATTTTCAAGTTCGGAGCACAAAGATAATGAAGAAGACCCAATAGAAGACCCTGAAGAAAATCTGGAAGAAAATACAGATGACCAGGTCATGAGCCGTGCTCACAATTCTACCTAGACTTAGCTGTGTAAGGTCTATTTTTGCCTCTATATATTAGGACAGTTTGTAAAAATTTATAGTACTATATCCTTTTGTGGGTATGGGGAAATATCAGTTAAATTTTGGATGACTGTATATGAGGGTAATAGTTTCTGCAGAAACCTTACTAGATCTCCTTTCTGGATTGTTCCACTGTAACTCTTTTTTTTGTTGCTGATTCATTTCAGCCTTTTATAAATACCAATTAACCATTTTTGTTGTAAAAAAAATGTTCTCAGCTTTTGATTTCAATAAATTATCCTCCAGAAATATCATCTAAGGAATCCAGGAGAATAATTATTACCAAAGGATCAAGAAGACCAAACTCAGAAGCATTGTTGGATGCAATGAGTAGAGCACCCTTGAGGTTGTCATCATGGAGGCATTTTAGTTTGTTCTCAGTGGAAAACTAGCTCACACTCAGGTAAAAATTAAAACCCAGTCTACCAAAATTTGTGAACTATCACAGGGAAAAAGGGTAGATTGCAAAAAGATAAACAAAGCAATTGGAAATAGGAAGAGATAATGAAATAGAGGTAAGAATAATAGCTTTGAAATTCTATTTTGAAGCATTATTTGATCTTCAGTTTTGTATTCTTCCTTGAGAAAGGTAGCTCAACTTAATAGTTTTATTTGCATATTTATTTAAAATGGCAGTGATATGGGAATGATGGCATTTCTCCTTGTCGTGGCTTATTGTAGAAGTGACATTCTCATACAATAGACAAATGGGAGTTACTCTGCAATGATAATTTCCTCCTATCAACAACAGCTATGTTTGCAATTCTTTATGACCCCATTTTTGTCAATAATTTGATGTTCCTAGTATTTCCTTACATCACAAAAAGTTCCAGTTCACAATTCTTTATAGTAGATTTTTTTATTCTTTTGTGATGCTTGTTGAGATGTGTTACTCTTGTTTTTTCAAAAGTTTAGAAATTTATTACACTACACAAATACCTGGAGACAAATGGAAGGTGAACAGCTAGCATGAGAGCAGAGGAGAGAAACAACCAAAGCAAGGTATGAGTGAATGACAATGGAATGAAAAGGTAGGAAACTGAATGCCAAAGAATTATTTCTTAGGTGCAGAAAACCAAGATGGTTACATAGATACCACTTGTACCAGATCAGGAGGGTCACTACAAATAAATAATGATCACACCAGATATGTGCAAAGGAATAATAATATACAGTATTGAATGAGTCAAATTTGGTGTCAACAAGTACAAAGAGAGGAAAATAAATATTTCCAACAGTACTGACTATTTATGTGACTTTTGACTTGTAAGATGAAAAGATGAAATACACAAATAGTCACTATTTATCTGTCACAATGTCACGAGTTACATACAACTTCCTTTTCCAAGGTGCCAAAATATATCAAGTAACTTCAATATTCTATAGAAGGCATAATCTTTTGGTGCATAAACAATTATCTAATTGCCCTTCCCTTTACTACAACCAGTACAAACTTTTCCTATAATAAATTGTTGAAACGTACATAAAGAAACTTCACTTAGTATAATTATTAATTAGAACAGAATATATACAAAATATATTAATGCAGTCACATGGAGAACAGAAAAAATTAAGGAGAATTCTACAAAAGATTCAACCCGATGGACCCCTATCAAATATTTTGTTTATTCTCATAAAATCAATATTCTAGAGCAAAATTCTGGTGAGCAGTTCAACTAATTGTTTCTTGAATATTGTTTAGTATGGTGACTGACCTGTAAATGCCACCTATTTTAATACGAAATTGAAAATGAAAATATCAAACCTTTACATAATCAACAGACTTAAACCTTTTGTATCACAGATCCTAGATTGGCTCTCCATTTTTGGAGTTAGCTTTCTGGTATTTAGGCTAGAATCATAATTTTCTTTCTGCATTTCACTTTTTATAGGAGCCACCTTAGTGCTCCCACTTTGTATTGACATCATGGTACCAAAAAATCCCATTGACCTACTTTTGTGGTCATTCGTTGGACATTAATAAAATTATCTTATCTTATCTTATCGTGTACATAAGCAGCTAGCACAAACTACATCAAATTACAAAATAAGAAATTGAACTCAAATGCAAGTACCTGAAGGTTTTTAAGAACTTAAACATGCCTTCCAAGTGACTCAGAAAGACCAATATATTACAATGTAAATCACCTCGGGATATTTCAAATTTGTAGATACTAATATTTATGATCCAAATATGCAAGTAATTTAATGCAGACAAACCTCATTATTAATGCAAGGGCCTGATGGAATCCCATCTTTAGGGAGAATAGAAAACACGCGACTCACAATAAATGGAAATACTTCTTCCAGAATACCAGTCATTGTAGCTTTAAGCTTGCAGATAAGTTGATTGACCAAGACAAGAAAATCTACCATTTCCTTTGGCTGCATTTGACCAATATTGAACAATGTAAAATAATCGAACAAAAAAAGTTGATTTTGAACCTTTTACAACAATTTATTTCATCTATAGAGAGATTCTAAAAAATAAGTAAAATTGATCCAAATGTTTTTTTCAAACATATTTTGACTAGTTCTAATCATTCATCAGCACCACAATGCTCCATAAGGGAAAAAAGTACATGCGGAAATCTCGGTAGCTAAATATGCACCTACACCATATGCTCAGTAAACATTGCAGTTTGTACTGGAAATAAAAACAAGCATAATTGCAAAGGACAAACTGAAAACGCATATAGTTTAAAGTTTACTGTCACGTCCCCACCCATCATACCAGTGCAATGGAGGGGATCGTGAGGCTAAAACCGGGCATCCAGCCCCATGTACCAATTAAGTAAGCATTCCATACATATGAAGAGGGATAAACATTTACATTACACAGCAGAAGTAATTTCATTTACACATTCGCCATACATTCAAGATATTCATCAATTAAATAATTGAAAGATGGCACCAGAGAATACTTATCTTTAACAGAGTAGTCCCAAGCAACTAGCTATGTCGCTGCAACGTTCCACCCAACCGTAGGCTCTTCGAAAGCTTATATTGAGTCCGTCCGAAGGCCACCCCCGAGCTGGGCATGATTCTCACAAGGACAAAGGGGACATTCATGCTCACACACAGTCTATTAACCATTTTATTTTAGCCAAGCCAGTCTAACTGGGTTTATCAGGCTGCACTTGCACAATGGATGCTCATTCCCAATCTCAAGCCAGATCCAGGGATTACCCATCACCCATGCCCATCATACTCCTCTTTCTCACAGCAAAAACGATTATTGACAGGGTTACACATTTACAACAGAGGTGTTCACAAAACAGGGTCTACATTGGTTCTCCCAACTCGTGGTTCACCCAAACGAACTGTGGAATTTCGATTTCAACCCCAGGGAGAGAAACCGATTTCTCTCCACTGGTTAGGATCCCTTCCAATGGCCTAAACGACCCCCAGGAAGACCCAAAACGTTCTGCTCTCTTTCCCCACGGGTAACCAACACAAAAACGCCCCTTCCCAGCTAAAAGATGAAGGGAGACACAGAAAAATGAGGGAGGAAAATGCCCAGGCAGCTTGAGCTGCATGAGAGAGCAAGGCCATGGTGAATAATGGCTTAGGGAGAAAATTTTGTGGCTCTATTCTTGCCCAAGGAGACCAACACGATTTTCCATGAAGAGTGGCTTGCCCATACCCGATTTTGGACAGCCATACCTCTCCATTCCCAAGGCATTAACTTCCCCAACCAACTCTTGGGAGAAATCAATGGTTGAGTACAAAAGTCAACATGGGTAGTTGAGGGTTTGATGGGTTCTCTTATTGACACTTGGCTTGACTCTATTGGCTCAAGGGTTTGAATGTTTTCCCTCCCAATTCCTTGTGAAATCATGCCCCCATCTCTTTGTTGCATTGCATAGCTAGTTGTGGGTATTTTTATTAAAATGCATATTACATGATGTTGAAATTCCAATGTGCTTGGCTAGCATGCAAGGCATATGCATCACTAAATCGATGGCGGGGCCTTGGCCTTGAGCTCCTCACCATGATTTCATAACAATATTACATCAATTACCTTTGAATGCAATGGGGTCAATAATGGGGACGTGACATACCCCTCCCCTTGGAATAACACCGTCCTCGGTGTTCCAATACTTCGGAAATAAATACCCACTTACACATGCCTCAAAATTCACAATGGTGGCAGGTTTGTCCTGCATTCCATCCCTTTACTTTGACCTTCCAGGATCAAGTCCTTTGGATTCCTCAAGCTACTTTTGCTAGCTTTGGTCTTCCAGTTCTGCAGGTGGGCATCGCTCCACAGCAACCCCTTTTCGTTTGTTTATCTTCCAGCTGATCTACGAGTCTGGAATTTCATGGATGCCATCTTTCTTGTTGTCCCAGCAACTATCTGTGAGACTTATCATGGCAATTCCTGTTAGGACAAGCATAACACAATAATAAAATTAGTCAATTATTTTCCTAATTGACTTAGAACGTCCATGCTTTACCCATGAGACTTCCACACATTTCATGCTTTCCCACACACACATGAACTCACTCACATTCATCCTTTCACAAGAAAATAACTATTTCAGCATTCTCAATTCATTTCAAGCAACGAAACACTATTTGGTTTCATTTATGACATGCACTCAACAATCCTTTGTTTCTAAGATGCATCAATCAGAGAAAGAGAAGAGTAAGAGCTTTCCCCCTCTTAGTCTTGTTTCAAATCTGGAGCCGCACCATCACTGGTGGTTCTATGCTCCTTAGCCTCTTTCACTTCAATGTGAATGCTTGACTTGTCCTTTCTCGGCTATGACACTTTAGTGTCTAAGGTCTGTCGAGTAGATTTCAACTAGGGAACCCTTCCCCATGGTTTCTTACAGAACCTTTGGCTGCTAGGACCCACACAGTTCCACTAGCACCATCTTTCATTACTGCTCATATTGAGCTCTTTTAGGACAGTCATATGTCCACATGCATCCTCCGGGTGCTTTCATAGTCTTTGCTTCCAGCAATACCTTTATTGGATGTCTTCACTTTATCCCATAGGATCCTTTTTCGCTTTCCAAGCATTGGATTTCCCATGGAGACCACAATGAATGTTGGGCCAGCACGCAAGCTACTCAAGAACCATTCGAACAAGCAATGCCAAGCCAGTATGCTGACTGGTTTTATCAATTGTTTAAGGGAATGTTTGGCCAGCACGCCGGCTGCTCCACAACATCGAGTGGTTAATGTTCCCACCAACTATTCTCTGAATTTGCCAAGAATTTCATAGCGCCCAACCAGTTACTCTCTGGCTCTACCAAGAATTTATGGCTCCAACCAGTTACTCTCTGGCTTTACCAAGCATTTATAGCTCTTTCAGGATCCCCTTTTTTTTTTTTTTTTTTTCCTGTAATGGCCAAGGTTTCCAACAAAGAAACAACAATGTATTAGTTTGGTTGCAATAAGATTCGTTCCTGAAATCTTCATTATTCCAACAAGAATTAAATGAAAATGAATACTTATCTGTATTGTGCGTTTCCTCGCTACTCCACAGGTTTCCTTCTCTGCTTTACAAGCCTTGGATCACCTGTGGGGTGGATGTTTGGCCAGCGTACATGCTGCTCCACAACATCATCCGAATAGGCAATGCCAAGCCAGTATGCCGACTGGGTTTATCAGGCATCCCTAAAATCAGTATGTTAAGCCAGTACGCTGACTGGGTTTATCAAGCATTCCAAAACCAGTATGCTAAGCCAGTACGCCGACTGGGTTTATCAAGCATTTCAAAAATCAGTATGCTAAGCCAGTACGCCGACTGGGTTTATCAAGCATTTCAAAAATCAGTATGCTAAGCCAGTACGCCGACTGGGTTTATCAAGCATACAATAACCATTTCCAAGCCAGTTCTCCGACTGGGTTTGTCAGGAAATAACACCCTTCACCAATACCTCCATATCATGCAAGTGACCAATGCCAAGCCAGTACACCGACTGGGTTTATCAGGCATCCAGCAACCTTTCACCACAACTCCCAAATAACCAATGCCAAGCCAGTACGCCGACTGGGTTTATCAGGCATACAACAACCATTGCCAAGCCAGTACATCGACTGGGTTTCTAAGGCAATATGAACAGCATAATATGATTACGTGGCTCCTTTTCTTGTGCAACCAGTGGTTCCCTCCAGGAACTCCATAGGTGACTCACTTGACTGCAGGCTAGCATGGCCCCACAATACCCACTCACACTACACAAGGATGATACCCCTTTTCTGCAACATAGCTCCCTGGGCCTATCCATCCCTTCTATTGTCCTTTAGTGTGAGCGTAGAAAGGTTACCACTTCCCATACAGTCCTCGTGAGCACCCTTTCTTCACTTTGCCTCTTTTGTGCAACACCAAGTTGCATCTGTGTAAGCTGTTAGCACAAGAAGGATAAGCAGGCTCATCAGTATTGCTGCCCAAAAATTGTAATCATATTTCATATCATTCACTATCAAGTATTGAAACACCAGGAATGCGTCCATTCCCTTAGGATGTAGTCAATATTGAAAACCCTATCATGACCCAGCACCAGAAAAGGTGTGCACCCCCTCTCCGATGTGCGCCATGTAGGCCCTAATCATACTCAAGCAGTCTGCAATGATATAAATAAGATGGAGCATGCTCTGCATATTAAATCTAATAACCAGACACGTATATTCTTAGTTAGGGTTACGGAATACTCATTTGCTTCACAGATGTATATTTTCTGCATTTGTGAAGAATGGGGCTCCCTTCTCTGAGTCAATAGTCCTTCGGTTTGCCACCCCAATCTTTTCACGTGCCATAACCCACACATGCCTTCTTGGCATAATTTACTGTCTCACTCACATGCTTTACCAACATGCAGTTTGTCTGAGACATTATCAACATTTACAATGGCGTTTCACCCGAAACCCATTTCCAAAGCATGGGATCCTTCCCATCTAGTTTGGCTTCTGCAGGCCATCACACATGATCTTCCTGCAATGTGTCATCCTGGCACACTTTATCACATAGCCAAACAGTCAGCAACATTTAGCAATAAGCTTCAAATATGATTGTTCCATAACCAATCAATAACATTAATAGTTAAATTCAATATGAATTTACAATTCTGTCTACTACAGAAATTGGTTTTCTTATCCATGAGGTTATCCTCATATCGTTTGGCTCGTGTAAGTGACACCACTCTGCCCGTTATGGTCTTATGCCCACTGCCATATGGGAGCATCCACTTACAGCATGTCCTCCTGACACATTTTCATATAAGCCAAACAGTCAGCAACATTTATTAGCAAAATTTCAAATCCAAAACAATTACAAATCTGATATTTACAACTGTTCTTACTAACAGAACTTAGAGCTCTCAACCATGAGATTCCTCCTCATAAGCTCTAGATCAAATTTCACCGTCATATCATTCATAAACAACCCATGAAGTGATCCTCGAATTATCACTAGTTCATCATTTCATTCATTATTTATTTGCAATAACATATGCATCATACCTATGCATTCATACAATGCATCACAAGGTTTATAAAATCTCTTAATGCACATCTACTCAATGCTACCTTGCATTGTTTCATGAGTACTATGCACTCAAGCATATTATGATCGAAACATGACTATCTCACATAACTTGCATTATCATAATGAGGACCA
This sequence comes from Larix kaempferi, assembly GCA_027924585.1. Lineage (NCBI taxonomy): Eukaryota > Viridiplantae > Streptophyta > Pinopsida > Pinales > Pinaceae > Larix > Larix kaempferi. Next base: position 5,054,409 of record BSBM01000893.1, read on the forward strand.
CCAGCCCTCACTTGCTTTGGTAATTAAGTACATAACCAACATACACATGGCATGATATAAATTCATATGAATGCATTGAGATTTCTAAACAGCCATAGGGTGTAAGGATCATTTCCTTCACTTACCCACACCTCACCAAGCTTGGTAGGTTAACAGTCCCAATCGGTAACCAATATCACATGTAAACTACCTCAACATAGCTCAAACATAGTTGAAGAGATCTTACCAAATCCCTTTTCAACATTCATGCAATTGGGCACTGATAATCATTACCTGCATGGTTACCATTAACATCGCCTGATGTTACCTGATCAGTTGGCCTCTTACCTAGGCTGTTCAGTCTTTTTGCCAATTTTATGATCATAGATTTGTTGCACCATCCTTTCCTCATAAGTTTTTTTTTTTGTTTTTTTTTTTTTTTTGGGGCTTCATGCAACAACATCCTCAGCACATTTAGCCACGCTCTTTGTTATCTTTGGTCCTACAACCAATACCGATCATCAATCACAATATCATCCATTAGTGGTTCATTGCATATGCAACTTCATTATTCTACCAATATGCAATATCCCATTTAGGCACAAGCATTTCCATATGCATTATGCAATGTTAAGATGCCATCTAGTGCATATACATCTATGTAATCCCTTACATTTTTATGCCATATGACAATTTCATAATTATAAGTATGATAACGAATAGAGGTTTAAGAAATTCTTCCCTTTTTGATCCCTCATCGTAGCATGGAATTCCTGTTCCATATTATGCAATTGTAGAAATTGCCCACATTGACAACAAAATTTCTTTGTCAAAAACAGCCGATGGCACTCTTCTGCACTAAATATCTATGATATCTGTAGACCTCATTCAAACTCTGGTCATGTATCATCATTCCCTGCTGGACAAGCTTTCCAATGCCTGTTTTCATGCTTCATTCCGACATCAGGTGTGGAAACTGCATCCCTTCAAAAATGACAACTTTCACTACAATTTTTGCACATTTTACATAGTTGCATTTTGGTCCGGAATGCCAACTTTAGCCACCTGGGGAAGAAAATCTATGAGGAATCACAAAAACTTTTCTATCGGGTGGAGTTATTCCATATAACAAGGAACACTCATCAATTCACGGATCTCAATTCCGATGCACCGTTCATCTTCTATGAATTTCTGGGTTTTGCTACTTCTCACTTTTCACATTTTCCCAAAATTCCAAATTTTGGGCCAAAAACGACTATCTCCCAAACGGTGCATTTCTAGAAAATCTTCGTCTAACGGAAGTTGTCCGTCTTAATGAGAATATGAAATGTCTAGTTCAGTAAAATTTCTGATTCCCACATCTAGGGTCACTTTTACTACCCACAAGCTTTTCAAAATCCCGAAAAAGTGGCCTGGAACAGTGCTTTTTGGCCTTCTTGCTCACCCCGACTCCACATCCCTTGGAGTTTGGCTCCAAGATTCGGAACTTAACATTGTGCCTACTTCATGACTGCCTCGTATCATTTTCAGCTTAAACCGGCCTTCCGTCAAGCCTCGGGACTCTGTCCTTTAAAAGCCACTATTCCCCATTTTCTGTCAAATCGGAGTGTAATGGGATAGGGGTCTTCACTGGTTCTTCCATGGCCCTCGTCAATGGCCTCCGAGCCCCACAGGAATCATCGCATTCTGAGTTCAATGGTTTTTTTTTTTTTTTTTCGCTCGCCTCTGCGGGGTGGTTCACTGAATGCTCCCGCAGTTGCGGGGCGGTTGGCTATATCCCTCCGCAATTGCGGGCCGGTTGGTTGAATGTTTCCGCATTTGCGGAACGACTCGGTGAAGTCTTCCGCAATTGCGGAACGATTCGCCGAAATCTTCCGCAGTTGCGGAACGATTCGGCGAAGTCTTCCACAGTTGCGGAATGATTCGCCCAAGTCTTCCGCGATTTCGGAAGAGATTTCCTTCCAAAATTTCGGAAGAGAATTCTTTCCGAAATTTCCTTTCAACGCCGGGCACTTAGAAATTTTTCTGCTTTTCGGAGCATTTCACCGAATTTTTCCGCGTTGCAGGACAACTCACTGTATCCCTCCGCAATTTCGGAGCCGTTCGCGGAATCCTTCCGCAGTTTCGGAGCCGTTCGCGGAATCCTTCCGCAGTTTCGGAAGACTTTCCTGAATTCCTTCCGAAACAAACCTTAAACACAAATTTTGAAACACTTAGAAAAATTTTCCATCTTTTTCGGAGGAATTCGCCGAATTTTTCCGCATTGCGGGACAACTCGCGGAATCCTTCTGCAATTTTGAAAGAGAATTCCTTCCGCAAATTTCGGAAGAGAATTCCTTCCGCAAATTTCGGAAGAGAATTCCTTCCGAAAACTTCCCTTCGCAATTTCGGAAAAACTCGCGGAATGCTTTCGAAATTTCGGAAAGATTCACCGAATGCTTCCGCAGTTGCAGAAGACATTCGGGAATTATTTCCGAAACAGTCTTTAAACAAACAACAACAACAACAACAACAAAAAACTTTTTCAAACAGACTCTAAGAAAATTTTTAAACACTTAGGAAAATTGAAATCTTTCTTTCTGTCAGAGATGGCTGTTATTGGATTTGGCCCATAGAGGCCCAATGCTGCAACCAGCAGCTCTGATACCATTCTGTCACGTCCCCACCCATCATACCAGTGCAATGGAGGGGATCGTGAGGCTAAAACCGGGCATCCAGCCCCATGTACCAATTAAGTAAGCATTCCATACATATGAAGAGGGATAAACATTTACATTACACAGCAGAAGTAATTTCATTTACACATTCGCCATACATTCAAGATATTCATCAATTAAATAATTGAAAGATGGCACCAGAGAATACTTATCTTTAACAGAGTAGTCCCAAGCAACTAGCTATGTTGCTGCAACGTTCCACCCAACCGTAGGCTCTTCGACAGCTTATATTGAGTCCGTCCGAAGGCCACCCCCGAGCTGGGCATGATTCTCACAAGGACAAAGGGGACATTCATGCTCACACACAGTCTATTAACCATTTTATTTTAGCCAAGCCAGTCTAACTAGGTTTATCAGGCTGCACTTGCACAATGGATGCTCATTCCCAATCTCAAGCCAGATCCAGGGATTACCCATCACCCATGCCCATCATACTCCTCTTTCTCACAGCAAAAACGATTATTGACAGGGTTACACATTTACAACAGAGGTGTTCACAAAACAGGGTCTACATTGGTTCTCCCAACTCGTGGTTCACCCAAACGAACTGTGGAATTTCGATTTCAACCCCAGGGAGAGAAACCGATTTCTCTCCACTGGTTAGGATCCCTTCCAATGGCCTAAACGACCCCCAGGAAGACCCAAAACGTTCTGCTCTCTTTCCCCGCGGGTAACCAACACAAAAACGCCCCTTCCCAGCTAAAAGATGAAGGGAGACACAGAAAAACGAGGGAGGAAAATGCCCAGGCAGCTTGAGCTGCGTGAGAGAGCAAGGCCATGGTGAATAATGGCTTAGGGAGAAAATTTCGTGGCTCTATTCTTGCCCAAGGAGACCAACACGATTTTCCATGAAGAGTGGCTTGCCCATACCCGATTTTGGACAGCCATACCTCTCCATTCCCAAGGCATTAACTTCCCCAACCAACTCTTGGGAGAAATCAATGGTTGAGTACAAAAGTCAACATGGGTAGTTGAGGGTTTGATGGGTTCTCTTATTGACACTTGGCTTGACTCTATTGGCTCAAGGGTTTGAATGTTTTCCCTCCCAATTCCTTGTGAAATCATGCCCCCATCTCTTTGTTGCATTGCATAGCTAGTTGTGGGTATTTTTATTAAAATGCATATTACATGATGTTGAAATTCCAATGTGCTTGGCTAGCATGCAAGGCATATGCATCACTAAATCGATGGCGGGGCCTTGGCCTTGAGCTCCTCACCATGATTTCATAACAATATTACATCAATTACCTTTGAATGCAATGGGGTCAATAATGGGGACGTGACATTTACAGATCAATTTTAAATTTTTAGCCCATCACAAATGTTCAAGTTGCACAAATTGTATATTCATATAAAAATAATAGGAGAGTACTAATCTCAAAAAATATCCAAAATATTCAATTCCTCTGATCCTATCAAAAGCGTAATATATATATATATATATCATGTTCACATCCTTAAGGTTCAGAAATATGATCTTATCACTATTGGCTATGATAAAATAAAATGACTAAGATTTCATTTTATCCATGTATTAGATGAAAAGTTGAAAATGAATGATAAAATTGAAAAAACACAAATCCTAACTTTCATTAACAATCAACTGCTTATTTAACCTTTCCTGCAGTTTCTCTTTTAGTGTCTTACTAAATAAGATTTCAACCAGGGTCTCTGTGGTGAAATCCGTAAGGTAACCACTAGCATAGAATGAAGAGAGCCTTTGTCATCAAAACCCTTCTATTATTCTAGATGGGTAAATGAGCTTATCATAATGTTCAGATACACCAAGTTATATTCTCTTAAGTCAGTTGCATTGTTGCTTTCACCCTCTCTACAGCCTAGATTAAAATTTCTAGGACATAATTCATTTGTTGATAACTTACTAGAATTTTAGGAAACATCAAGAGGGGGATTTAAGATGAGATCCAGAAAACCACTTAAAGAGAACAAATATAGCATCTATCAAGAAACTAATATATTATTCTAGAAGAAGAATGGCTTGTACTAAGACCGAGATAACCCAAAATTCAGATATCATGTATCTTTAAATTTCTATTCAATCAACAACCTTAACCTTACTATCATTGTCTCTGGATAAAATATCTACCACCTTCCTAGATAAGGACATATTCAGATGTCCAACCTACTACACATGACAAGGTAAATATTATCGTTAACTAAGGGATGCTCATGATTCTTTGGATGCTTTGTTACATTATGAGGATCAAATATGTTGACTATTTTCAACATAGGAAGAGGTTGCTCAGTAGTAGATCCACACATATATCCTATGTTAGAATTATAATCCACTTATTTGCAACCATGACAGATAATTAGAACTTCCAATTGCTTCGATCAATACCTCACAATATTTAGAAACAATGATAACTTATGCAATTTCCAAAGTTGCAAAAGAAGAAAAGAGAAAGGAAAAAGGAGATTGCAAGGCATGCACAACCTCGAAGCAAGAAATTTCTAATACTTACTGTTCCAAAACAAAAAATACAAAGGAAAAGTTAATGCATCAAGCATAAATCTATCTTCTGTAAAAAACTAATATAACTAAGACATAGGGAAGAGCCATCTGATAAAATTTAGAAAACAACATTTCGTTTCCAAACAAGATGATTCGCAGTGGTGAGACATGGCTAGCACAATCATGCAATAGAAAATCAATGTCTCCTTATCTTCTAGGGCCAAAAGGTCCCTGCCACCTACTAGTTAATTTCATCAATTATAGCCTCAACTATAACATGTCACTACCATGAATATGTCAAAAATCAGATCGTGGTAAGCAAAGTCTGCATTAAGGAAATAAACCTAAAACCTTGATAGATTAAAACTGAAAACACCGATCAAAATAACAGCCATAGAGTACAAATGCATACTGCTGATACTATGAACACCAAACACACAAATATGAACCCTCAAAATGACATCTGTATTCAAATAATTTTAAAGAATAAAATCACAATGCAAAAGGCTCAAATCTCTACCTCACTAACCATCTCAGTGGTGTGTCCTTCATCTCTTTTATAGAATAGAGACAACAGGAAGATATAATGTATCTGAACACATGCAAGAAGCACTAGGTTTGACTGTGTCAAACACTTACCCTAATTTGAACACACATTGCACCCTAGATGCATGGATAAGACTGCCTATAGAAGTGCACCTCCTTCTGGAGATCACTACCTCAAGCAAAGAGCTGTGGCCTCATCCCATAATAGACAACTGTAGTTCTAAGAAATCGAGAATTCAGAAATTTCACCTTTCCTAGAGGTTTCATGTATCTTAACCCCGTGAATTTTAAGCCTTAGGGCTGTTATGCAATATGATAAAACAACAACTACAAAGGCAATATTTCATTTCTTAATACCAAATGTGTGTCATCTAGTTTCAGCCCTCTATGGTAATATTAGTATTAAGAACCATATCTTCAATAGTAATTATAGTAGTAAATATGGCCTAATATCTTCAATATCAATGTTAATAGCCTTAACAATTTCAGCATTAACTTATGTCAAACCAGCAAGACATACTAATGGTGGAAATTAGCTGAAAATCAAATTTGCAATAAGACAGTTTTCGATAGTTGAAAACTTCATATATATATATACCTATATATATATATATATATATATAAGAAATATTCCTTGATATCTTCAATATCAAATCTTAATACCCTTACAATTTAAACATTAATTTATGTCCAACCAGCAAAACATACTAATGCTGGAAATTATCAAACCATGGAGATAAAGATAGCTGAAAATCAAATTTACAATAAGACAATTTCTTATATCTAGGATTGTGATCTAAACTAGATTGTGCTAATGAATGGTACTGCATAAGGATAATATGATGATGCCATTGCACATTCAAGAAGTACATGTCCAATATAAGATCAATATGCACATTGTGACCTCTGCATAAGGGATTTTTTATCCAACTTGTTTTGATATTTTAATGAAACATATGACATGTTGCATATATGTATGCTCTTGATGGCATCTAGATAGCAAACCAGTATATGGATGGATGCTAATTTGATATTGATTATTGTTGACAATCAAACTAATTATTGAAATGACAAGTAATGAAGTTTCCAGATCCTCTTTATGCACAAAGTTAAATGCACAGTTCCGGAGGGAGCTGAGTGCTTAGGTACAGAGAGAGTAAGAGACTCCACAGATTGTAGGACTAGTTATCCTAGATATTCATTCTTCCAGATGTCAGCAAAAGAGAATCTGAAAAGTATTGACCTGTTCTTACTAAAAATGGAACAACTAGTAAGATCAGCGATCAAGAGAGAGCTAACTGTGCTCTTCAATCCCCAGCGAAACGACATTACTAGTAAGAGATGTGACCTCCCAGTATTATAGATATGGAAGTGCAAGAGGCACCAATCCATGAGTCATCTTTCTTAGATGATCAGAGGGAGGAGACCTCGAAATCTTCCAGTGACTCAGATATGAAAATAAGAATGATACACATAAATAATATTTTAAAAGGAAACCCATGTCTGTATTAATTTTCATAGATGATTACATGATACAAAATCCTATAGCTTGGTGATCTTAACTAATGCCATTCTTGTACCCTCATACATGATAGAATCCAATGGAAATGCTACAATCCTACCAACCCTAAAATCCTAAAAACTATTAATTCTATTGAATTCTGAATGGGATATGAAATTCTACTTTTTCCATATGAAGTCCAATGAGGTTAGGACCATTCTCAAACATCCTGAAACCATTACTCACAAGGTGACATTGTATTATTTTTGGTTACCTTGGAACTAGAGGGTTTCAAGAGATAACAAATGGGTATGATTATTCACTATAAAACATTAACACGGTCCATCATATGTGATCAAATCAAGTAACAATTTCACTATGGCCTCCTTGAACCAGCTATGTATAGGTTGAAATTTGGCTCAAATTCTATCTGTAAGTAAACTTATTGCTTCCACAATCCTAGGACCCTTTAGCAATGAAAGTTAAAACAAACTGCCTTGGGGTAGTGACAGATGGATAAGTTTGCGCTAAGAACAGTTAACTCAAATGCATGCCATAATAAAAATTAGGGAACTTTATGCCAAATCTGTATATCGTGTCACTTGAGTTGCTAAAAGCACGTGGGTCAACATTTTCAAGTCCTAATTGACCCCAATGGCCGTTAGCAATACCTTGGATGGCTTCCTCAACGAGCTAATTTCCTGGATCGCTTACAATTGAAGCCTAGCATATGTGATGTCCTCTCTTGTAAGCTACCTAAATTTTATTGGCTTTTTGGGCAAGATACCTCAATTTCTTGCTTACCAAATTACTGATGACGTTGTAGCAGTTGCAAAAGAGAATTGTCATTTCTGTGGGAGTTTTTATCATGTCTATTTGATTTTTCCTACTTGAGTTGTACGCATAACTGACCATCCTTCTTATTCCTTCCTACACTGTGAAATTCCCCCTCATCTTGAGAAAACAATAGTCCTCAGTAGGTCCTACTTCTCAATCCATTTTCCTAGTTTCTGTGAGGCCCCTTATTCAATTGCAATCTGCATCACTTCCTGATATGTATCTAGTTGATCCTTCATCAAATTGGACAAAATGCTACACCATGTGCATTAATAAGGATTATGGAAAGTCATTCTTAACTTTTACAAGCTTCCTGCCCATAATTACTTCTTTTACAAATTAACATACCTAGTGGATCCTCATACAAGATAGTTTTATTTCCTCATTGCTCAATCTCTGAGAGAATCAGTCCTTGTTGATTTCCCATATTGTTACTAATATTTCCATTGATTTACATCCAATTAAATCTCCTTTGTAACTACAAACAAAAGATGGACGAGCAAATAGAAAAAGGTTGTGCACTCTTGATGGAATAATAGAGCAAAAAAAAAAAATGGTCAGCTGCATGAAGTATAAAATTTTTAAGAATACAACCATAGACAAATTTTAGAAAAACAAGAAAAAACAAAAGAACCAAATTCACAGTTTCTTCCAAATCTATTCCATGTAAAGTGATCAATATTAAACTATGGGAGCAAGGTTTGAAAAATTCAAATAGGTAATATCTCCAATGAATCTAACCTCCAAATATGTCTCAAATTAGCTCTTCTTGCTTCTCCATAGTCTGGCCTTCACAAACAATAACAAATCAGTTCTTTTCCAACTCATTACAACTTGTTGATAAGTCTTCTAAGAGAGTCTCATCAGGTATTAGAAAAACATTATTGTAAGTTATTCTACAAAATTATGACAAGAATGGATTGTGGTAATAACAGTCTACATAGTGATGTAGAAGCAACTTTTACTACAACCAAAATTTCTGCTATCATAAATGACAAACAACACAACTTTCCCAAAATTTTCGCTATCATAAATGACAAACAGCACAACTTTTCCAAAATTTACGCTATCATAAATGACAAACTTCTATTGATACACTAATAAAGCACAACTTTCCCAAGTCTTCATACAAAAACTTGTTCAGAGAAGAAAAAAGAGCCAACAATGGGATTTTTCCCATCAAAACTCAAAAAGTGATAGCCTCACCTTATACTTTCTAATCAGTACTTAATAAAAAAGTATCAGTACTTGCACCAACATTGTTACCAACTGGACTAAAGAAAGCAAAGATGGTAATAGCCTAATACCTCAATCAGTAAGCAAAATCATCTTAGGAATAGTATGACTACAGGGAAAACACTGAGCAAGTGATAGCAGACAGAAACAAGAAGAGATTATAACCAAAGGATACTTAAGGAACACTATACATTATACGACTGACATAAGAAAGCATAAAACTATAAAGAGTAATTTCCATATTAACCAAGGATATAGATAACCTTATTAGTCTCATCAAGGTTATCAATGGGAATAAAGGATGTTTTATAAGAATAGGAAGAGAAATTTTTTTAAAAAGTCCAAAAGGATGCTAAATGAGAGAAAATTTACTGGTGTTCAACAAAGATCAACGTTAGTTTGATTATCCTTTGAAATACAGCAACAAGCATAGTTACTTTTCTTCTATTGTCATCAAAATAGATGGTGGAGAAAAACATGTGAATAGAAGTACAATTATGATTTCATTTTATATCAAGTACCCATGACAAGTTTAGGAATTGTTGAATCCTTAAAAGACAGATTTCAAACCATTTTGATGTTTTGAATCCTTCAAAATTAAAGCAGTTTCTAATAAACAATGCAATCTAAAAAAAGGAAGGAGCACGTGAGAATGGACGATGAACATCTAATTGTCCTATGGATTCAACTTTTATTGATTTTTCTGTCCTTGAATTCATTCTTTATTAAATCTAGATACAGGGCATATGGTAGCTGAATAAAAATACGCCATGTTCCTTAGTTTTTACAGGGTTTCCATTAGTAGCCACATGTACTTGAATTTTTCTCATGGGGGGGTGAATTAGCCTAGTCGGGGTAGTGTTTATTGCCCCTATAAGGCCGCCCCTAATTTGCACCTGGTGATTGCAGGTAGTGGAGAAAACAATGTCCCTGAGGAAGTGCAAAAGTTTGTTCCTAACCCAATGTGTGATAATGAGTTTCCTATCTGATACTAAGCCTGATGCTTTTATCACAAAAGTAGAATATGCACTGGTTGAGTATTTTTTGAGTCAAGTTTCACTAGAGGTGGTTATTGGTAGCTGTAATAAGAATGCCTTGGAGCCCAATGGCTAGAAAGTGGTGGTCAAGAACCTTACACCATTTGATCTTCTTGTTTTCATTAAATCATATTGAAGAGAAGATATATCTGTTTCTTTTACCTTCAAAGACATGTCCTTCATACTCATAAATTCTTCCAAAGTTGTGCACTTTTCATTCCATGAGACCAGCTCTTCGTTTCTAGACTTCAATGCCATCTCAGACTTTTCCATCTTCATACGACTCACTAATAAGTCATGCTGGAGTTCACTCATAGACTCCTGCAACTGAGAAATTCGATCTTTGGAATCCTGTTCCAATTCCAATAGTCTACCCTCTGCCGCTTTCAGAATTTTTGCATACTGCGCTCTGCCATCTCAGATCTCTTCAGATCCCTGCAAAGGTGCTTGATCTCATACTGCTGGTTGAAAGAATTCTTCTCTTCAGTTCTTAACTGGCATTTAAGCCCTTTAATGATATCTTTCATATCCTCAACAATATGTTTTTCCTTTTGAACTTCCAATTGAGCAGCATCAAGGGCTTCTTCATTTCCCTCAATAACAACTTGAATGAACTTCAGCTGAGCTTCCAGGTCTGCATGGCATCGCTTTGATTCAGTTTCCTTCTCTTCCATTTCATGCATTGCATCACAAATCCTATCAATTTTAGCTTACTTCTCTTCACTTCTCTTCAATATGTCATGCAAGTTTGATTCCATCTCCATAAGATGACTCTCTTTAGCCCTCAGTTCTCCCTTTGCATTTGCTATTTTTTCCCCCAAGATTGCTTCATCTTTTTCCATTTCACCCAATTCCTGTTTCACCAATAAGATCTCATTCCTAAGATGTTCAACTGCAATCTCAAACTTATAAATCTTTTCTTCCTTCTCTTGAATGCATGACCTACCTTCACCGAGAAAAACCTCCAATCGTTGCATCTTTTTCTCGATATCTGATAAGTCTTGGTGAAGCATGTTGAGATATTATAACTTCAAAGAATATTATATTTGTACTTTATTATTCCGGAGATGTTTCATTCCTCTGTGAAGATCTTATTGTATATCCGGAGATGTTTATTCCTCCGTCGGAATGTGGTAACTCGGGTTATTAGACTTCCCTAGTGGGGGTCGGCCCTGTATGTGTCATGTGGGTCAAAGGGTTATTAGACCACCCTAGAGGGGTCGACCCAGTCAGTTGTAGTGGGGTATTTAACCCATTGGTTAAATACGAGCCTATGTGTACTTGTGTAAAAGATATGTCAGAGTAGTGTATAAATAGAGGAGGTGTGTTCCTCATTTGACACACTCACTCACTTGAGGATAGCGCACTTGTGGAGGAGAGGTATGCTATTGTGGAGGAGGAGATCATGTCTCAGGGTTTCATCTTTGTATATTGCTGGTCATCTATATTGAGGAAGCTTTGCTGGGTTTTCTACCCCATGAGGGTTTCCCAGGATAAATCTCTGTCTCTTGTGTTTATGCTATGCTTATTGTTTCTTCAGTGATCCTGTATATGCTATTATTGTGAAATGGAATGTAATGCTACTATTTTCTGTATTAGCATATTAAATTTTAACATGGTATCAGAGCTAACCTGAAGGAAGACAAGGTATGGCACTTACGACACTTACTTTACTTACGACAATTTGAAGGTTAGGGTTTTACATAGCAAAAACCAGTCATCGTGGAACTCTCGCTATAAATCCATTTCTGCGAAGTTTCAGGGTCTAAAAAGTGTACAGGTCGAATATAACATCCCCAGGTACCTTGTGTCCAAAGGGAACCCTCAAATTCGTTGCACTTTATGAGTTATGATCAGTACAAGTTAGGGTTTCTGCCTCTTCCAAATCTTAGTCAAAATCAGGTCACCTTGGAAAAAAGGTCATAACTTGGTCTAGGAAGCTCCAAATGAAATTTCGTAAAAAGTGGCAGGTAGTACACAAACTGTAATATCTCAGAAAACTTTTTTAGAGGCCGAAGGTGAATCAGTGACACGTTCCATGCCGTACAAGTTCACTCTCTTGTTTTATCCCATAAACAGGTCATGTTGCAACACTTGGCATAACTCTCTCGCAGAGAGTCCAATTGAGGCCAGACCTATCAAGATGGAAAGATAACAGGGCGAGCTATCTCAAGAAAAGTTTTCAAAGGCTGAAGTTCAAACAGTGACACGTGGCACGCCGTACAAGTTTGCTCTCCTGTTTTATCCCATAAACAGGTCATGTTGCAACACTTGGCATAACTCTCTCTCAGAGAGTCCAATTGAGGTCAGACCTATCAAGATGGAAAGATAACAGGGAGAGCTATCTCAGGAAACGTTTTCAGAGGCTGAAGTTCAAACAGTGACACGTGGCACGCCGTACAAGTTCGCTCTCCTGTTTTATCCCATAAACAGGTCACGTTGCGACACTTGGCATAACTCTCTCTCAAAAAATCCAATTGAGGTCAGACCTGTCAGGATGGAAAGATGACAAGTCAGGCTACTGCAGAAAACGTTTTCAGACCCTGTGGAAAAGAAATTTCAGAGTTATAGCAGAAACAATCAGGTGCATATTTCTGTCAAAACAGAATTATTTTTGGAGCACCTTTAGTCATGGCTTCAGGAATTTAGGGTTTCAGAGAAAGTTAGAATTTTTGGAATTGGAGTCCACGGCTGAATGCTACTCAGGAAAATTGAAATTTAGAGACCAAGATCGAATTTTTTGGTTGGGTAGAAGACCGGGCTTCATCAAACCCTAGTTCGGGTTCCTGTCCAGAAGATCCAGAAGTTTCGAAGGCAATTTTGAGGGGTCAAATTTTGGAGATTTCAAAATTGAAGAATGCTAGGTTGATCAGCTCAGCAAGACACATTCTTCCATCCATTCAGAAGTGTGAAAGTCAAAGATTGAATTTTTAGAGTTTCTCTAGCAAACCCTAATCAAGCTCCAGATCAAGTTTCAGGGGGAGTTGAGGCTAAGGCCTTACATAAGAAGACTACAAAAGGTCTCAACAGGTATGACTTAAGGAGGTTCAGGTATGCCTTGAAATCTGATTCTTGATTAAGTTCATAATGTGTTTGTCTTCATGTTATTTATTAGTACAATCTTGATTAATGTTATTAATTGTCTTATCACCCCAGTAACAATATGAATGCATGTGAATGATTGAAGACATTCATTGATTAGGGCTATATGATTATACTTATGCATTATGGTGTTGTGTAAGGTTGATGTTGTCTTCTAACAAGACACAGGTACATCACAAAAGACAAATCAAGTTCCATGACCATGACAACATGAAGACAAAGACTCACGAGGTATGTATGACTTTGTTTTATTATGTTTAACCTACGAGACATGTAGGTTCTAGCTCGGGATCTCTAAATCATTGAAGAGATTGTTTAGGTATGTTGTACATAACTAAGCAGGTATACTAATACAGGTATGTTTTCCTATGTCAAGTTAGAATCTTACCTTGTGTAAGTATACTTGGTATGATTGGTTAGTAATTAAGGGTTTATGCATACTAGATCAAACAAGAATATGCATGAGTAAAAGAAGACTTCCTTGAAACCCTGAATACTAATGATCATGACTGTACATATTCAAGATTATTTAGAATTAGAATGTTTTGATAATATTGAGAATATACTAATGAATGTATGTTTGTGTATGAGATCATGAGGATGACACTAGTGTACACTTGAGCATGCACAGTGGTACAGAATGAATAGAAGTTCAGAACACATACAGAAGATCAAGCGGGAGACAACCACACAAACATAAAAGATAAGTATTTGAGTTGTTATTAGAAATAGTAAATGATATTGCTTGTATGCATATTTGTATTCCTAGGATATATCATGCTGAGTGTAAACATTCATAAAGCATTGAACAGTATACTACTAATATGCATATGATTGGTAAATTGGACAAACATTCCATTGTTGCTTGTCTAGAATGAAACCTCTTTGCTGACATACTGAGAGCTGTGCACACTCTCGATAGTATGTTCTAGTAGAGATGGAAGGCATCTAAATAGCCACTGTATGCATATAGGATATGGGAAAGTGTTGTTCCAAAGTATTGGTCAAAATAGTTGCATAACTATGTAAATGATATTTGTATGCATAATAGGTTATCATGTCAATATGACTTGATGATTATGAAGTATTAATAATCATGTACTTAATTTTGATTTGTAGGAAAGATCATGATGAATGATGAACTCTGAACAAGCGATGGATGTTCAACAAACGATTTACAAATCAAACACACTATAGAAAGCTTGTGGTTAAGAGATTCTCTTAGAAAGAGGAAGAGAATCATGATGAGATGTTTTACTCCAAGGGACTAGATAAGACCATTCTCTTAATAATGTAATCAGGTTCTGTATGGGTTCCCAGGATCGGTAGTCAATTGATGAGCTTAATGATCATCATAGGTGATGTGGATCTCAAACCTTTTCTACAAGGTTGAATATGGGTTCTATACACATATGACATGGATGCAAGAAGGAACTCACCGCAGACTTCGAATGATTTTGAGGCTCATTTTAGTAGACCCATCTAACAAGAGATGGCACAGATAGATATGTAGAAGATCACTCAATGCTGAGTGAATAATGGACAATTGATAGCTTCATGACAAAGCTTGGGCTTTACCAGAAGTAAAACTGTTCCTAACCTTTACCTTAAGGTTGTGGATGATGAACCTATCATACCATTATTGTATGACGATGATCTCTTTCTGACAAGGAATGAGAAACAGGTCATGAAAATGGCTGCAGAAATGAAAATGAAAGATCTCGGATTAATGCACTACTTCTTAGGTCTAGAAGTATGGCAAGATCCAAAAATAATCTTTTAAATCAAGGTAAGTATGTTGTGAAGTTTCTAAAAAGATTTGATATGTTGGAGTATAAAGTCATGGCCACTCCCATGGATTCCAACTTGAAGTTGTTAGTTAATGACTCATCATATTTAGTGGACCTAACCCTATATAGACAAATCATTGGGTCATTGATGTATTTAACAAATACTAGGCCAGATATATGCTTTGCTATAAATACCCTAAGTCAATATCTAGTAGAACCTAGAAAGGTTCACTTAATAGCTACAAAGCATGTAGTAAGGTACATAAAAGGTACATTAGATTTTTGAGCTATATTATCTTGGAGGTCATGAACTCCGCTTACATGGTTACTCAGATTCTGATTGGGCAGGAAGTGTCTCAGATAGAAAGAGTACATCAGGTGGATGTTATAGTCTTGAATCTGCCATGATCTCATGGTTCAGCAAGAAACATTCTAGAGTGGCTCTCAGTACTGCTGAAGTAGAATATATGGCTGTTTGCTCTGCCAGCTGTGAAGCAGTATGGCTTCAGAAGCTTTTATATGGAGTGTTTGACTTAGAAATGGATCCCACTGTGATTATGTGTGATAATCAAAGCTGCATTAAGATGATTGAAAATCCTGTGTTCCATGATAAGTCAAAACACATTGAGATCCGTTACTTCTATATACGAGACATGGTGCAGAGAGGAGCTATCAAGCTCTAGTATATAAGCACTGAGGATCAGATTGCCGATATCCTGACTAAACCTTTGTCTCGAGTAAAGTTTGAATACTTCCGAGACAAGCTTGGTATAGTCCAGAAGGACCCTCCTCGAAAGGGGGAGTAGTATAGTATTTGATAACAATTATGTCCCTTAAATTTTATTTTGTTGTACTTAGCTACTTACAATTATTTAGATTTAGAACTCTTATATATCTTTTATTTTAGATGTATACATTTTTTTAGGTGATGTATACATGTTTTGATGTTAGATGTATTAGTGAGAATACATGCTAGATGTATACATGTTTTGAGGTGATGTATACATGTTTTGATGTTAGATGTATTAGTGAGAATACATGTGAGGATTGCATCATCCTTGAACACAAGTTCTAAAGTGAGCCGTAGACAAGTGTCTCCGAGAAAGAAGAGGGATTGTATCATCCTTGAACACTTGTTCTAAAGAGAGCCGTAGATGTATGTCTTCGAAAATGAAGTCCTTGGTGGACATGAGAGGATTGGATCATCCCTGGACTTCAGTCTGAAAGAAGAGCCGTAGACATATGTCTTCGAGAATGAAGTTCTTGGTGAACATGTGAGGGGATTGGATCATCCCTGGAATTCAGTCCGAAAGAAGAGCCGTAGACGTATGTCTTCGAGAATGAAGTTCTTGGTGAACATGTGAGGGGATTGGATCACCCCTGGACTTCAGTCCGAAAGAAGAGCCGTAGACGTATGTCTTCGTGAATGAAGTTCTTGGTGAACATGTGAGGGGATTGGATCATCCCTGGACTTCAGTCCAAAAGAAGAGCCGTAGACGTATGTCTTCGTGAATGAAGTTCTTGGTGAACATGTGAGGGGATTGGATCATCCCTGGACTTCAGTCCGAAAGAAGAGCCGTAGACGTATGTCTTCGAGAATGAAGTCCTTGGTGGACGGTTGAGGATTAAGTCATCCTTGGACGTAGTCCTAAATGTACGATTGAGGATTAAGTCATCCTTGGACATGGTCCTAAATGTACGGTGGAGGATTAAGTCATCCTTGGACGTGGTCCTAAATGTATGGTGGAGGATTAAGTCATCCTTGGACGTGGTCCTAAATGTACGGTTGACGATTAAGTCATCCTTGGACGTGGTCCTAAATGTACGGTTGAGGATTAAGTCATCCTTGGACGTGGTCCTAAATGTACGGTGGAGGATTAAGTCATCCTTGGACGTGGTCCTAAATGTATGGTTGAGGATTAAGTCATCCTTGGATGTGGTCCTAAATGTACGGTTGAGGATTGAGTCATCCTTGGACGTGGTCCTAAATGTACGGTTGAGGATTGAGTCATCCTTGGACGTGGTCCTAAATGTATGGTTGTGGATTAAATCATCCTTGGATAGTAAATCCAGTAATTCCAAAAGGAAGGATAGTCCTAAATGAATTGAGTGGATTAAATCATCCTTGGACAGTAAATCCAGTAATTCCGAAAGGAAGGATAGTCCTAAATGAATTGAATGGATTAAATCATCCTTGGACAGTAAATCCAGTAATTCGAAAGGAAGGATAGTCCTAAATGAGATTGAGTGGACTAATCATCCTGTAAATAGATTGGGATTGCCTCGTCCCTAGACATGGTGAGATGTCTTAAAGTGATAAGGACTAATCATCCTGTAAATAGATTGGGATTGCCTTGTCCCTAGACATGGTGAGATGTCTTAAAGTGATAAGGACTAATCATCCTGTAAATAGATTGGGATTGCCTCATCCCTAGACATGGTGAGATGTCTTAAAGTGATAAGGACTAATCATCCTGTAAATAGATTGGGATTGCCTCGTCCCTAGACATGGTGAGGTGTCTTAAAGTGATAAGGATTGATCATCCTGTAAGTTGATCTGGATTGCATCATCCATAGACATGAGAGTTGTCTTCAACCGAGAGGGAGTGATCATCCCGTAAGTGGATCAGGATTGTATCATCCTTGGACCTATGTCCTAAAGTGAGAGGGATTGATCATCCCGTAATTGGATCTTGTGTGTTGCAGGGTATGCTGCTATTGTGTATACTTGTATTGATGAGGATACTTGTATTGATGATATGTATACTTGTATTGATGAGGATACTTGTATTGATGATGTGTATACTTGTATTGATGAGGATACTTGTATTGATGATGTGTATACTTGTATTGATGAGGATACTTGTATTGATGATGTGTATACTTGTATTGATGAGGATACTTGTATTAATGATATTTATACTTGTATTGATGATGTTGTTGATCGTGATGATCTAGATGACGATGTTGTTGATCGTGATGATCTAGATGATGATGCTGTTGATTGTGATGATCTAGATGATGATGTTGCTGATCGTGATGATCTAGATGATGATGCTGTTGATCGTGATGATCTAGATGACGATGCTACTGATCGTGTGATGACGATGCTGATGATCATGTGATGACGATGCTGATGATCGTGTGATGACGATGCTGATGATTGTGTGATGATGATGCTGATGATCGTGTGATGATAATGCTGATGATCATGTGATGATGATGTTGATGATCGTGTGATGACGATGCTGATGATCGTGTGATGACGATGCTGATGATCGTGATGCTGATGACGATGTTGATGATCATGTGATGACGATGCTGATGATCGTGAGATGATGATGCTGATGATTGTGAGGATCCAGATGTTGATGTTGCTGTAGTTGTTCGAGTGCTGCAGAAGATAAAGACTCAGTACTGAAGATGTTGATGTTCCAGTATTGAAGATGTTCCAGTAACTGCTTGAGTTATTGATGATGTTGAGAAAGCTTCCAATGATTTATAGATGTATCATGTATGATGTTGATGACTCCTTGCTCGTGCAGATGCTATTATAATATCCTTCTCGTTAAGGGGGAGTGTTGAGATATTGTAACTTCAAAGAATATTATATTTGTACTTTATTATTCCGGAGATGTTTCATTCCTCCGTGAAGATCTTATTGTATATCCGGAGATGTTTATTCCTCCGTCGGAATGTGGTAACTCGGGTTATTAGACTTCCCTAGTGGGGGTCGGCCCTGTATGTGTCATGTGGGTCAAAGGGTTATTAGACCACCCTAGAGGGGTCGGCCCAGTTAGTTGTAGTGGGGTATTTAACCCATTGGTTAAATACGAGCCTACGTGTACTTGTGTAAAAGATATGTCAGAATAGTGTATAAATAGAGGAGGTGTGTTCCTCATTTGACACACTCACTCACTTGAGGATAGCGCACTTGTGGAGGAGAGGTCTGCTATTGTGGAGGAGGAGATCATGTCTTAGGGTTTCATCTTTGTATATTGCTGGTCATCTATATTGAGGAAGCTTTGTTGGGTTTTCTACCCCATGAGGGTTTCCCAGGATAAATCTCTGTCTCTTGTGTTTATGCTATGCTTGTTGTTTCTTCAGTGATCCTGTATATGCTATTATTGTGAAATGGAATGTAATGCTACTATTTTCTGTATTAGCATATTAAATATTAATAAAGCAAATCTACTTCTTTTAATTTTTGTTGCAATTCTGCAATATCTCTATCCCGGTCATCTAATTCTGAACCTGCAAGTTCCAACTTAGTGCATTCTTGTTGATGAGCCAATTTATTATTTTCATTCTCCTCTGCAAGCCTAAAAAATTTGTCTTCCTGTACTTTGATGGAGTTGACAATGCCACTTTTCTCTGCAAAGAGCACTTCATTTTTCTGTTGCAATTCCCCAATATCAGTTTCTTTACTCTTAGAGCATTTCTGGAAGATAATCCTTTCTTGCTCACAATCTAAAAGTTGCTTTCCAACTGCCTCAAGTTTTGCATTAACAGAAGCCAATGATTCAAGCTCCCATTTTCTTTGACCCAATTCTTGGTTGTGTTGTGCCTGCATTTCCAGCCAACTCTCCTCTTGTTGGCTCAACCTCTTCAGTGTTTTTTCAAGTTGCATGACTTGTTCGTTAAGCTCCTCTATCTTTCCATCCTTGAATTTTATAACATCAAGAAGAGATTCCTTGTCAACCTTGTTTTTTTCTTCTAAAAGAGAGAGTGCATGATTCGCCTCTGACATCTCTTGCTTCAATTCTTGTAACTGATGCTGGTACTCCTCTTCCTTATTCTTCAAGGTAGCATGAATAGCCTGATTATTATCAACAACTTCCTACAACCTCCTCGACTCATTGTGGCTTGGATTTCTTCATAATTTTTATTCAAAGCCTCAATATCATCTACCCTTTTATTCAACTCTTCATCCTGCTTCTCCACCTGATATTTCTTCTCCTGGAGCTTAGCAAGGGCATCATCAAGGGATTTTTTTGGTTTATTGGAGATTTCACTAACGGAATGGGATTCAATCTCTAGACTTTCCTTTGCAAACTTTGTTTCCCACAACTCCCTGCGAATCTCCTCCATTTCTCAATCCCTCTCCTTAGATTCTGCAAATTCATTAATCCAGAAACACCCAAAATAATAAAAATAACATAAAACACAAATCCAATCCTCTGGTTTCCATTCATTTCACCATTAATCCAATACAAAATACAAACAACATAGCCCAAAATTAAAACCCCAGATGCGATTTATTTCATTTTCTTCTTACATTGACACAGCTCTTCTAGGGAAACGAACTTGGGATGAACATAGTAATGAATATTGAACGGTTTTGAGCATATACTTACCATTTGAAGTCAGACTAGAGAAGCTCTGTGTGCCTCTCATGGATGAAATGGGGTGATGTTCAGTGGATTTGAAGGGTTTAAGTCGGGTTTCAAGTTGTTTATCGAGTTTGATTGCCTCTGGTCAATGTTTTGGGATTGTAAGGAGAATGGATCATTTATGATGCCATGACAATGCAGATCGCCAGTAGTTGAGGGAAATGGAGTGTCTGAATGCCTGGAGGAATAAAATACGTGCCTTCTTTCTGTTCAAATTCTTTATAATTATCTTTGGATATTTGAATCTCACTAGAGAGTGTGAAACATAGTTAAAAGCTTTCCATGAATTTCTTTAAATAAATAACTAACAATTATTTTTAAGTGAATTTGAGATAATAGGTACTTTAGTGAAATTAATAAAATAACTCCTTCTAGCAATGGTGTCGCATAATTGAATCTCTATTGTACTCTTTTTACGACTGGTCTATTGATCATATATATCATGAGCTCAATGATGTGGCGGATGCTCTGTCTAAGGAAGCAATCAATGTTGAAGAAGGTTTTCTTATTTGGGAAGAATGGATAGATGAGAAAATGGAATTCCAAGTATCTATTACTTTTTTTACGATTAGTAACTCTTTGTTCTCGGTGAAGGCACCTTGTTTTATGTTCTCTTTTGGACCTTTTTATTATGAGTTTGTCCCCTATTTATCTTGGTTGGGATGTTTTGATTTTTTTGAAGCTTTGGATTATACTGTAATCTTAGTTGATGATCCATATTTATCTAGTGATATGGATGTAAGGAGGAGTACTTTCTTATTTTCATTAATAACAAAAGTACAGTTTTTTTCTTCTTGAAAAAATAACATAAAACCTAGTTGCAAGTCCTCATTGAAATAAGATAATATACATTAATTTTATTAATATCCAACAAATGACAACAAAGGAAAAAATATCCAAGAACATAGTTGAAGTAGTGAATCAAAGAAAGAAGGAGACGAAAAAATAAAAGCAATATATAGGTGAAAACTTATCGATAACATGTTAGAGGGTATTGGAACTTGGACTATAAGTCAAGGCAAAAGTAGGGGGGGGAATAAGAAGAAGAAGTCTCCTCCTTTGAATCATCGATTACTATGAAGGGTTCGATACAGTCCCTGAGAAGGTCATTTAGAGAGTACTTAGTGTTGAGGGGTCTTAGTTGTGTTGGGGTAGTTCTAGAGGTAGCCCTAGATCAAGAAGGCCCCCCACTCCTAAAAATAGAGGCCATGTGGAAATTGAAACTTTTGAATTGATGACTAGTTTCTTACCAAAGCCTAGAAGGTAGTACTATATGTTGAGGGAGTTTGTCTCTAACATTGGAGCCTCCTCTAATCACTCTATCTCTTAGTACAAGGAATTCTATCTTGAGGTATGAGACAAGAGATACTCAGAGATTTTGCAAAAATATATTAACCTAATAAAGGGGGTCAAGAAGAAAACTAAGGTCTCATTGATATTATATCTAAAGAAGCCTAAACCTCTCTTTGTCTCTTGCTCCTCCAATCTAGCTGGACAACAAGGAAGAAACAGGTGATCCACCTAAAAGGCTATGAACATGGAGAATCACTATAAGGAATGCAATCTATAATCAAGAACTTCCACTGTGAAATAGATAAGCATCTATGATTTGGATAGAAAATTCATAAAGAGGGAGCCACTCGAGTCCCAATAGAGGCAATAAAACTACCCCCTAATCTCATAATAAGTGGGACATATGAAGACAAGGTGATCATCTTACTCGGTCAATCGTATCTAGCAAAGCTTGCAAATTGTATCCAAGCAAGGAAGGTGGTGATCACCCTAAACCCAAAGCCAATGAGAGCCAACATGAAATAACAAAGTGAGATCCTAAAAGCTTGTACTCAGTGTCTACA
The DNA here is from genome assembly GCA_027924585.1 of Larix kaempferi. Lineage (NCBI taxonomy): Eukaryota > Viridiplantae > Streptophyta > Pinopsida > Pinales > Pinaceae > Larix > Larix kaempferi. The sequence continues at coordinate 5,076,879 of BSBM01000893.1, forward strand.
CTTATATGTAGGTTTGATAATAAGTCGTCTCTCAATTGAAATAAGTGCTTGGAATAGAAAGCCATCCCAGAGCCAAGAAGCTTGAGAGGTGTGATTCAAGTGATCTAAATATATTATACTCTTCGAATATCTTATTCAAGTCTTTCTTTGACAGCAAATGGTACCTCGGAGCATATTAGGAGTACTTGAAAGGAGGTAGGGTGTCTAACAATATGGACACAAACTAAAGCAATCTAAAGGCCTCTAGATATTAGCAAGGAACCCGCCCAAAGGAGCTTGTAGAGGCCAATTACTCGAAGGAGTGGAGGGTTGGGTAGGATATAGATTACAATATTGGACAAGTGTTTAAATCCCTTTTTGGCTCTTTACAAACTTCAAACAGGTTTCTCTATGGCTGAGATACATGCCATTTTCATGATAGTGCTTTTAATGGTTCATTGTAGGATTGTGAATTGTGCATTCATAAATACCATTTTCCCTGCAATTTGAATGCAGAAAAAAGGCCCATTTTTATATTTAAAAAAAAATAAAGGACACTATTCACCAAACTTGGTCGTTGACAGTAACTCTTTGTCCTCTCTTTTGATAATCATCATGCAATAGAACCACAATGTTCAAAAACATGTTACAGTCCTCAACTCTATCAGTCCCTTTTACATGAAGAATCCCTTCTTCTATTTAGATATTATAAGATTAAACCACCCCACCACAATCATAACTTGTTGCACAAGCTAGCAGCCATGGAGCTTCAGTGCCTATGATGGAGACTCTTTTTTTTTCCAAGTAATATAAAAAAACCTTATATTAGAAACCATATCTAGTGTTCTAAACTTCAAAATGAGCACCACATCCCACTTCCAGGACAAATATCCCCTATGGAGGGCCAATATGGTTGTTTGGGACCACACACATGGACCATGACCCCCATAGTAAGATCTCTAAATCCATCTGCATTGTTAGAATTTAGTAAAATATTGTACAAATTCATTATCAAAATTGTAATTTCCCATTGTTAGTGTGACACAACTAAAAATGACTAACATAAACGACTAATTCACATTAATTGTTGTTAGATAGTCATATTTATATTCCTATGACTAAATTAGTCATTTATGTTAGTCATTTTTATTTTAGTCACTTGTTATCTAGTCATATATTTTATCCCGCGACTAAATTAGTCGTTTATCTTAGTCGTTTTTAGTTGGCTTATTTAAAATTGCTCAATTTTAGTCATTTATCCCTTGAAAAATAGTGGTGACTAACTTTTTTAGTTGCCTAGTCACTTATCTCTCATTTTGTACTAGTGTATTTACTTCTATTGACTTCTACTATTTCAATGAATAAACAGATATAGATTCTGAATTGCATATTGCAGTATAAAACATCATTTCCCAGCATAATAGTAGATAACATATATTTTTATTGACTTGTTTGGCAATCATATCTAATCTATGTTAAATACTCTCTTCCTGTAATAGAGTACATCACCTTAGGGTGAAAGGAAAAATATAGGAAGATATTTATCTTAAATCATTTCATTATTCAAAATCTGATCATTCATTCGATTTATAAAAGTAATATTCAGTTCAGAAAATCAAACATTTAAAATAGCTTATTGATATCTTTAAAACAAACAATATTAAGAATAGTTCAACAATTCAAAAAAGAAATAAAATATAACAACTAGAACCTGATAATTTGATAGGGTGGACAAACACCCAAGGAAGCCTGTTCCTCCCAACCTTCTCCAGAAAAAGCAGCCAAATCACTTGCTTCTTTGGACACCCGAGCCTGTTTACTGAACCACTAGGAAGAGGTCTCTATGACATAGAAGTAAGGTACTCAGGTTGTACTTCAGCAATCAATGGAGACTTGCATACACCTCACATGTGTACTTTAGCACTCAATGGAGGCTTGCATACACATCAAAACCTCTGCACTCAGCGGGAATAAGATAGTCTTACTCTGTAACTCAAAACATAGCTTCCCCTCATCGAGTCTCTTGTGTGCAATTTCCAGCAAAACCACAAGGTAATTTGTCTCATCATAGAAAGTGTGAGACTCTGCTCAAATTCGATGGCTATTAAAGATGCCTAGGTCTTTTGGTGGTCAGTTTTTCCATTCAATGAGTCATAAGCTCCAGTTCCACATTCCTGGGAACTTGACCACAATTTAAGGGAGTTGTCCCATAAAAACAGCTAGTTACTAAGTTTAGATGCTACCACTTGTCCATTTCCTTCTACCCCAGATTCCATTCCTCCTAGTGGCTCAGTAAACACTGTTTCAAGAGTCTCCTTGAGTGAGTGTCTCCTATTTTAATTTATTAAATAATAATATTATTTATTTACAGTCATCCTTCACAATTGGTCAAATATAAAACTTTACAATAAAAGTTAAAGTATTGTTTTTCCACAAACATAAAATCTATCAAGTACTAGGTATGTTACAAACAACCCCTCTTAAGCTCAACATCACCCTCGATGTTGCTTATTCTTCATCAGAGCCTCCTTGGAACAGAATTGGATATGATGCCCGCATATTACTTTCCAATTCCCAGGTAGCTTCATTTGGGCTAAGGTCTTCCATTGCACCTTTACCTTCCCTATGGTGCGATTCCAGAGCATAACTTCCCTCTTGTCGAGGATAGAGTCCGGTTCCACCTGAAAATATCCTCCGGGCTCCACCTGTATCTCATTCCAATTGATCACATGAGTAGCATCATGCACATACTTTTTCAAAACATAAATATGGAAAACATTATGTATTCTCAAGTTAGATGGTAAAGCCAACTAATATGCAACTGGTCCAACTCTTGGTAGGATTTCGAATGACCCACAATACTTGGGTGCTAATTTAGACCAACTCCCAAGATTGAAAGAGATTTTCTTGGGCTTTACCTTAACAAAAACATGAGCTCCTACCTGAAATCCATTTTCAGTTCGTTTCAGATCTGCATAAGGTTTTTTTCTATCTTGTGCAATTTTTAAATTGCCTTGAACCTGCTTCACAGTTAGTTCCATCTCTTTTAACAAATCTGGTCCTAACATCAATCTGTCAACATGATTACTCCAAGAAATAGGAGTATTGCATTTCCTACCATACATAACCTCAAATGGACAAAGTCTAGCAGAAGCTTGGTAGTAATTATTGTAAGCAAATTCAACTAAATGTAAATAATCTTCCCATTTACTTGGATGATCTTTAACATACATTCTTAACATGTCTTCTAAAATATGATTTACTCTTTCTGTTTTCCCGTCATTTTGTGGGTAAAAATATGTACTGAAATTTAACTTAGTATCTAAACCTTTAAATAATGATGTCCAAAAATTTCCAGTAAACTTAAAGTCTCGATCATAAACTACTACCTTAGGAATTCTATGTAAATGAATGATTTGCTTCATAAACACATCAGTAATGTTAGCATATTTAAAAGTAGTTTTGAAAGGAATAAAATTAGCTTATTTACTAAGCTTATCCACAACTACCATTATTGAATAATTCTGCTTTTGATTTCTAGGCAAACCAGTTATAAAATCAATATTTATAGTTTCCCACTTCCATTATGGAATTGGCAATGGTTGTAATAGGCTAGATGGGTGTTGATGCTCAACTGTAATTTGCTGACATTCAAAGCAACTAGCTATGTATTCATCCACTTCATTTTTCATGTTTGGCCAAAAGTAATAATTTCTCAACATTGTTATCATTTTCCGGTAACCAGGGTGTCCCGAATAAAGACTTTTATGTATTTCATCTAAAATCAGCAACTTAACTTTTGATACATTAGGCACATAAAGTCTGTTTTTATATGCAATTAAACCTCTTTCATTCATGCTGTAATATGTTATTAAATTTTCAGATACATTTTCAGTTACCTTTTCACGTAATTTCTAATAATTTTCATCTTCCTTAATTCCTTCTTCAAGCTCATTTTCCAGATTTGTTTTATAAGTGCTGATTGTTGCCACAAAATTTAATTTACCGTTTCTCCTTAAGGCATCAACAACTTTATTTTCTTTACCCTTAATATGTTGAATCTAGAAATCGTATTCGTTAAGGAAAGCTAACCATCTAGCTTGCCTTGCGTTTAGATTTGGTTGATCCAACAAATATTTTAAAACTTTATTATCTATCATTAATGAAAACTTCCTACCAATCAGGTGATGGCACCACATCTTTAAAGAATGTATCATGGCTTCCAACTCTAGATCCTAGGTTGCATAGTTCTTTTCTTGAATTTTTAGCTTCCTTGACTCGTATGCTATTACATGACCTTCCTCTGTTAAGACTCCATCAACTCCATCATTGCATGCGTTAGTGCATACAACGAAGTCCTTGTTTGGGTCTGCAATTTTTAATATAGGTGTTGTTGTTAACAGTTCTTTTAGTTTATTAAAACTCTCTTCACACTTTTGATCCCAGATGAATTTCTTTCCCTTTTTCTGCAAAGAGGTTATGGGATTCACAATTCTGGAGAATCCTTTAATAAATTTCCTGTAGTAACCTGTGATTCCCATGAATGACCATACATTAGTTACGTCTTTAGAGACAGACCATTCATTAATTTATCTTATTTTATTTGGGTCAACTGTGATCCCATCTTTAGATATTACATGACCTAAGTATTGTATTTTATCTTTGTAAAATCACATTTACTAAATTTAGCATAAAGTTGGTGTTCTCTTAAAACTTGCAGAATTATTCTTAACTATTCATCATGTTATTCTTTAGTCTTAGAATAAATCAAGATATCATCAATGAAAACAATTACAAACTTATATAGATACTTATGTAAAACATTATTCATTAAACACATGAAGACTCCTGGAGCGTTAGTTAGCCCAAAAGGCATAACTACGAACTCATAATGCCCATAACGGGTCCTGAAAGCAGTTTTAAAAATGTCTTTGTCTTTTATCCTGACTTGATGGTACTCATACCTCAAGTATATTTTAGAAAATATTGTTGCTCTGCATACTTGATCAAATAGATCATCTATGTGGGGCAATGGATATCAGTTTTTAATAGTCATTTTATTTAACTGACGGTAGTCTATGCATAAACACAAGGTACCGTCCTTCTTTTTAACAAAGATGACAGGTGCTCCCCAAGGAGACACAATTGGCCTTATGTAATTTTTATCAATTAGTTCCTTTAACTGTGACTTTAGTTCATTAAGTTCCAGTATATTCATTCTGTAAGGAGCCTTTGAGTTTGGTACCGCACCTGGTGCTAACTCAATGGTGAAATCTAATTCCCTTTTGGAGGTACTCCTCGAATTTATTTCGGGAATACATCAAAAAAGTCCTTTAGAATTGGAATGTTTTCCAGTTTTAACTTATCTTCCTTAGTTGAATGTTTGTCATTAATGACATTTACAGCAAACATTTTACACCCTTTCCTTACAACCTTCTTTACTTGCAAAGTGGAAATTTGCCTAACAGAAGTTTTTCTAGGGATTCATGTTACTGTTTTAGTTTCTCCTTCATTATTTAAACAAGTAAAGGTCATTTCAAAACAGTTCAGCACTACTCTATGCTTTTCCAGCCAATCCATTCCTATTAATACATCATAAGACCCTAATGGTAAAATATTTAATTTAACTTGCGTCTTTAACTGACTCATAAGAAAATCACAACTTTTAACAAATTCTACAACTTTTCTTTTGGTTCCTGTAGCTAATTGAACCAGCCATGATTTATCAAAATTTTCTACTTTTAACTTGCAACCTTTTACTAAATCAGGCGATATGTAACTTAAACTTGCACCTGGATCAATTAAAATAGAAATAGGTTTGTTTTGTAGCATACCTTCAATCTCGACCATTGAAGTTTGATGATCTGCTTGTCGGTTTTCCAGCGTTGCGTTAATTCTGGGCATTTCTCTTTCTATATCACCAACTATTGGTTCTGCCTGCATGGTATGAATGTTGCTGACTATTTTCCTCCTGTGTGGGAATTTTGCTCTAGTATGCAGCCCTTGAAAGTCATAACATTTTAAAGGTGGTCTTTGTTCATTATTTCTGGCATTATTATTATTATTAGACATATTCCCTGCAGCTGTGAAATTATGTGGTGCACTACTCCTGAAATTATTACCATGAAATTTTATGTTTGTAAAATTTCTCTTGTTACCCCCATAATTTTTATCAAAATTATTTTTTTTCTTTTTATGCTCAAAGTTACTAGGTTTGTTATTCCTCTAGCGAGATATACCTTCTCTTTTTCTGTTCTGTTTGTAACAAAAGTTATCCTTTCTCATGGCTTATTCAAGAGTTGAATGGTTGTCATACTCAATTATGTCCTTTATATTAAATGGTAGACAACTCAGGAACCTTTGTACTTTAGTTTTTTCTTCCACTATATAAGGTACATACCTTAACAGACTTAGAAATTTAATACTTAACTCTTTCATACTCATAGAACCCAATTTTAAATCATAAAATTATTTTGCTTTCTCTTCGTAGTATTGTTCAGACAGAAACCTTCTCTTAAAATATTTCTTAAATGCACTCCAATTTATGCTCTTTTATTTAATACTTTTTACTCTCTTAATATCCCACCACCAAATGTCTGCTTTCCTAGTCAGATTGTAAATGGCCATCTTAGCTATCAACTGATTTGAGTAATAATATATTTGGAAATATTTCTTCATACTGGACAACCATGCTTCGGCTGCCTCTCCCTTTTCATTTTCAGTGTTAAATGTTGGGGGTTTTATCTTCTTAAATTCCCCCAAAATATGTTCATAAGGTTTGTGCATTCTTTTCATAGGACTGCAGTCACTATCACTGCTATCTCGATCATACATATGTTTTCTTCTATATGTTTTATCATTAGATTCGTAAAAAGAGTCACTTTCACTTTTATAGTATTTTAGTTTCTTACCTTTGTGTTGGTAGGACATAGTTCTAGACTCATATTTTATTTACGTTCTCTTATCTTTTTCATCATTATGATATTTATCGAGTAAAATCCGATTCAGCTCCTCCCGATCTCTTAAAATTCTTTCATTCTCTTCTTTAATAGTTCTTATCTCCACTTTTAAATCCTTGACTGTACATAAAAATCCAGATGATTGATCATTTAATTCTACATAAATTTCTTTGTTAACTTGTTCATGTACATTTTTATTACGTTCACTATGATGAGATCTATCCTCAGCAAATTCTTCCAGTCCTTCCATACCTGCAATTTGATATAAAAAACTGTTATGTACAGAAATAAAATTAAAATGAAAATTAGTAACTATGTTTTCTGTTTTCATTTTCTGTCGCGCACGTTGAGCCAATTTCAGGCCTAGTGTTTGAACTCGCGCTCTGATACTACATGTAACATCCCAAAAATTCATAAAAATTTAAAATTTTTCTAAGCGGCCTTTTTGCAATTAAATACTATGCGGAAGTATAAAGTGTAAGTATAACATCTATAATTACTGTTTTATAAATGCGACATTTATTAAATTTTAATTAATTAAATTGTCTTATCGACAATTAAATATATAGACATTCCTGTATCGTAAATACTAAACGTATAATTTTCTTTTCTGTGGAATCAATTATGTATAAAGGATTTTGACGATGCTATGTCTACAATCATAATTTGTCATCTTTAGTATTAGGATGAGATAGAAGGACTATGATCCTCCTATGCAGTTACAACCACTTTATATCTCAGTTGTAGTCTTACTATGATCCACTCATCTTTCGATTTATACTTTATAATGTTGTTAACATACCACTAGATTTCTGTCTTAGGCATTTTATGTTTATCTTGCCATGATTATGTTTAAATATGGTTATTCTTAGCATGATAGAATGTATCTAACCTTTACCGTTGACAAATGTATGCTGGTATACACCTGAGGCTTACTTAGCTTAAGCTAATGCATATTAACCTTATTTGTAGAGGTTACAAGTTTTACTTCTACTTAGTAATGGTGTTATAATTCATTCTTTCATTTTACCTTTATATGGAAAACTATACCATATGTTATTAAGTTGTGGTTTGATAACATAATAGGGTTGATGGTTCACATGGTCCTATACTATGTGATAGAGGTGGTGTATAACAAAACTAAAGGTTATGAGAATGATGAGTTCCTTAGTGCACATACCAAGGTTATGCAAAAGTGATGGAACATAAATCAAACTGAAATTATAGACTATGTGAAGGTGGTGGCTTGTGTTTTCAAAAGATGTCATGGATATGAAAATATGATGAGCGATTTGTAACAAAACTATAGGCTGTGGGTTTAACATTTCAGTTGGTGGATGACTGGACCAGACTTTAATGGGATCACGTGAAGGAAGTAAATGCTGCCTCGGGTGTCTAAACCCTAACACTAAGCTTCAAGGTTTGGTATTTTCGCTGTTGTTTTTTTTGCTCTTGCATTGTGATGGCGAGCTGAGCTCCTCGTGGCCGCCATGGTTGCTAGACACCACCCGTTGAGGTACTTGTAACTGTTTGGGTGTTAGACGTGGGACTTTAAGGTTATCCTCATCATGCACTGGAGTTCTGCTTCTATTCTTAGCTGAGGTTCAAGACCTGCGAGGTAAAATCTATCAAACCTTATGATATTTAAATGTTACAATTTGTGAGTTATTTTCCGTAGCTATGGTATTCGATGTTTAACCTAGTTTTAGTTGTAATGGAAAGTATTGGTCTTGATCCTCGGTGATGGCATTTTAAGAGGAAGGAAAAGGGTTCAAGTGGATTGTAAATCCACAGTAAGTCTCAGGATTCACCAAATTCTACCTTTGTCAATGTTTTAAGAGAATGTTGCTGTCTCGTTGCTCTTCCAGTGTTCATTCGTTTGTAATGTGGCTATGAAGTCAAATGGAGCAGCATTGTTGCCATAGATTCATTTCTTAGCAATGAACCTTGGATTGGGATTTCGGTTATCAAAGTTAGATTATAGTGTTTTGTACAGGGCTTTAGTGGATAGATAACCCTTGGTCTCTCTCAACAGTAGTACTGCATTTGTAATGTTCCTTTATGAAGTAAAAAATACAATGGATCCTTTGTTTTTCAACTTTGTTTCCTGTGTTGAGTAATGTGAGCGTGTTTTTCTCGTCACTTGACATATTATCGCAGTATGTTAGTTTGGTGATTGAACGTTATAGGGTTTAAACCCTTATCTATGTCTAAATACTATTTCTACGGTTTTCCTATGTTAAAAAAAATACTTATACTTTAAAAATGTCTCTCGACTTCCTATCAGTTTGTCTCTTTTTGTAATAAAATGATAAGTGAAAAGATTTAGGGTTTTAAAACCCGAACTCATAGCTTCGTTTATTTCAGTATTACTATATCCCTGTCACGATATTACATATTCCTTGTATTTTATGCGTTGGTAAAACCCCGCCTAAGCGTGTTCTTGGTTGAGACTCGAACCCATATCATTATTATCTATTCAACCTGTGTATTTGAGAAGGTGCTACGATGCCAAGGATGCCATTGAGCTTAAACCTAGATGTGAACTATGTTGATATTAATAACTTTGTAGTTTATATAGATGTCATGACTTACTATGTTTAAAATGATAGCTAGGAAATGTTTTAAGTTAGTTCATATTATTTTAATGAACTTGTAGCTGAGCTCATAGGACTTGAAACTGAATCTTGTTGTATTCTTTTAGGATTATAATGTGATAATTGCCAGCCTAGGCATGCCTATCATAGCTCAAACCTGTGACCTGCTATGGGTCCTGAAGTTTTACCCGTGCTAATGTTTATTATTGTTTGTAAAAACTTATCTTGTCTTGAGTTCTGGAAATGCTATGCATTAACCCTATAGTCTTACGACTTAGTAGGAAGATGAAGTTAGGGTTTAAACTTAGATACATCTAATGCGAATGCATGGTTTAGATTGATTAAGGGCGTTGAATCCCACTGTACACTTGAATGGTTTTACAGTAGTATTTGTACAGTGATTCGATACTTGGCATAATCGACTTATTCATTATATAATGTATTTGGTTGGCATCAAATGTTTTTATACCTATTCATATGCATCGATGGTGTAATTTCTAGTAGTAAGTGTTCATTGATATTTCTATGCAATACGGGTTTATAATGCAGAATTCTCGATGCTTATGTAAATATAAAATTCTGTCAGAATACTTGTATTAATTATGTATAGTATATAATGTGATTTTTGACAATGAAATAGAATCCTCGTTGCAATGATTATAAAACTAGGGTTGTATTTAAGTTCTGTAAAATATCAAGTTTATTTGGAAACTGTATGGCACTTTAATATAATTATTTGTATTGATTCTACTATTGTGATTCTGTTTATAAGTCAGATATATACATAAACTTAGGGTTTCATTTAGCTCTGTGTAGATCATGATATACATATATACAGTATAACTGTGTTTTAGTTTATGATTCTACATGTATAAATATTCATAGGCAAACCATATAAATTATTTGTTTGTTCTGTACTATTTACTCCTATTGACTTCTACTATTTGGAAGAATAAACAGATATAGATTCTAAATTGCATATTGTAGTATAAAACATCATTTCCCAGCATAATAGTAGATAACATATATTTTTATTTACTTGTTTGGCAATTATATCTAATCTATGTTAAATACTCTCTTCCTGTACTAGAGTACATCACCTTAGGGTGAAAGGAAAAATACATAAATATATTTATCTTAAATCATTTCATTATTCAAAATCTGATCATTAATTCGATTTATAAAAGTAATATTCAGTTCAGAAAATCAAACATTTAAAACAACCTATTGATATCTTTAAAACAAACAATATTCATAATAGTTCAACAATTCAGAAAAGAAATAAAATATAACAAGTAGAACCTGATAATTTGATAGGGTCGACAAACACCCAAGGAGGCTTGTTCCTCCCAACCTTCTCTAGAAAAAGAATCCAAATCACTTGCTTCTTTGGACCCCTAAGCCTGTTTACTGAACCACTAGGAAGACGTCTCTATGTAGAAGCAAGGCACTCAGGTTGTACTTCAACAATCAATGGAGACTTGCATACACCTCACATGTGTACTTCAACAATCAATGGATACTTGCATACACATTAAAACCTCTAGACTCAGCAAGAAACCTATGCACTCAGCAGGAATAAGACAGTCTTACTCTGCAACTGAAAACATAGCTTCCCCTCATCGAATCTCTTGTGTGCAATTTCCAGCAAAACCACAAGGTAAGTTCTCTCGTCATAGAAAGTGTGAGCTTCTACTCAAATTCGATGGCTATAAAAGATGCCTAGGTCTTTTGGTGGTCAGTTTTTCCATTCAATGAGCCATAAGCTCTAGTTCCACATTCTTGGGAACTTGACCACTATTTAAGGGAGTTGTTGCATAACAAGAGCTAGTTACTCAGTTCAAATGCTGCCACTTGTCCATTTCCTTCTATCCCATATTCCATTCTTCCAAGTGGGTTAGTAAACACTCTTTCAATAGTATCCTTGTGTGAGTGTCTCCTATTTTAATTTATTAAATAATAATATTATTTATTTACAGTCATCCTTGACACTTGGTCAAATATAAAACTTTACAATAAAAGTTAAAGTATTTTTTTTCCACAAACATAAAATGTCTCAAGTACTAGGTATGTTACAAACACCCCATCTTAAGCTCAACATTGTCCTCGATGTTGCTTATTCTTCATCAGAGCCTCCCTAGAACATAATTGGATATGCTGCCCACATATTACTTTCCAATTCCTAGGTAGCTTCATCCGGGCTAAGGTGATTCCATTGCACCTTTACCTACCCTATGGTGCGATTCCAGAGCATAATTTCACTCCTGTTGAGGATATAGTCTAGTTCCACCTAAAAATATCCTTTAGGATCCACCTCTATGTCATTCCAATTAATCCATGAGTAGCATCATGCACATACTTTTTCAAAACAGGAATATGGAAAACATTATTTATTCTCAAGTTAGATGGTAAAGCCAACTGATATGCATCTGGTTCAATTTTTGATAGGATTTCGAACAACCCACTATACCTAGATCATAGTTTAGCACAACTCCCAAGATTAAAAGATATTTTCTTGGGTTTTACCTGAACAAAAACATGATCTCCTACCTGAAATTCCTTCTCAGTTCGTTTCAGATCTGCATAACATTTTTGTTTGTCTTGTGTAATTTTTAAAGTGCCTTGAACCTGCTTCATGGTTAGTTCCATCTCTTTTAACAAATCTGGTCCTGACATCAATCTGTGAATAGGATTACTCCAAAAAATAGGAGTATTGCATTTCCTACCATACAGAACCTCAAATGGACTAAGTCTAGCAGAAGCTTGGTAGTGATTATTGTAAGCAAATTCAACTAAATATAAATAATCTTCCCATTTAGTTGGCTGATCTTTAACATACATTCTTAACATGTCTTCAAAAATCTGATTTACTCTTTCAGTTTTCCCGTCAGTTTGTGGGTGAAAAGATGTACTGGAATTTAACTTAGTATCTAAACCTTTAAATAATGTTGTCCAAAAATTTCCAGTAAATTTAGAGTCTCGTTTAGAAATTACTACCTTAGGAATTCTATGTAAACGAAAGATTTGTTTCATAAACACATTAGCAATGTTAGCAACTTTAAAAGTAGTTTTGACAGGAATAAAATGAGTTTCTTTACTAATCTTATCGACAACTACCATTATTGAGTCATTCTGCTTTTGATTTCTAGGCAAACCAGTTATAAAATCAATAGTTATAGTTTTCCACTTCCATTATGGAATTGGCAATGGCTGTAATAGGCCAGCTGGGTGTTGATGCTCAGCTTTAATCTGTTTACATTCAAAGCACCTAGCTATGTATTCAACCACTTCATTTTTCATGTTTGTCCAAAAGTAATCCTTTCTCAACATTGTTAACATTTTCTGGTAACCAGGGTGTCCCGAATAAGGACTTTTATGTATTTCATCTAAAATCAACAACTTAACTTTTGATACATTAGGCACATAAAGTCTGTTTTTATATGTCATTAAACCTGTTTCATTCATGCTGTAATATGTTATTAAATTTTCAGATACTTTTTCACGTAATTTTTGATAATTTTCATCTTCCTTAATTCCTTCTTCAAGTTGATTTTCTAGATCTGTTTTATAAGTGTTGATTGCTGCCACAAAATTTAATTTAGCATTTCTGCTTAAGGCATCAACAACTCTATTTTCTTTACCCTTAATGTGATGAACCTCAAAATCGTATTCACTAAGGAAATCTAACCATTTAGCTTTCCTTTCATTTAGATTTGGTTGATCCAACAAATATTTTAAACCTTTATTAGATGTCATTAATGAAAACTTCCTACCAATCAGGTGATGGTGCCACATCTTTAAAGTATGTATCACGGCTGCCAACTCTAGATTGTAGGTTGCGTAGTTCTTTTCGTGAATTTTTAGCTTCCTTGACTCGTATGCTATTACATGAACTTCCTGTGTTAAGACTCTTCCAAGTCCATCGTTGCATGCATCAATGCATACAACAAAGTCCTTGTTTGGGTCTGCAATTTTTAATATAGGTGTTATTGTTAACAGTTCTTTTAGTTTCGTAAAACTCTCTTCACACTTTTGATCCCAGGTGAATTTATTTCCCTTTTTCTACAAAGAGGTTATGGGATTTGCAATTCTGGAGAATCCTTCGCTAAATTTTTTGTTGTAACCTTTGATTCCCATGAATGACCATACATCAATTACGTCTTTCGAGATAGGCCATTCATTAATTGCTCTTATTTTATTTGGGTCAACTGCAATTCCATCTTTAGTTATTACATGACCTAAGTACTGTATTTTATGTATGTAAAAGTCACATTTACCGAATTTAGCATAAAGTTGGTGTTCTCTTAAAACTTGCAGAATTATTCTTAAGAGTTCGTCTTGTTGATGTATATGTAACTTTGGAATGTATTTCACCCGTATATTCCTATAGATATGTTATTATTCCTCTATAACGGAAGTGTTTGTATTCCTATATAGGTGTTATTATTCCTCTATACGGAAGTGTCGTCATTTATATTGTAAGTGTCGTAACTTATACTTGATGGGTTATTAGACCACCTTGATGGGGTCGGCTCGAATTAATTTAACCGTGCGTTATTAGGCTAATCTAGACAAGTTGGCCCCATTAGTTTATTGGGCAGGACTTGACAAGTATAAATAGAGATCGGGAGATCTCTATTTGATCACTCATTACTCACACTTCTCTCATTCGAAAAGTGGCGCACTTGTGAGGAGGAGGATCTACTGCTAGGAGAAGACTATCTCTTGTACTTTGGTTGTATCATTGCTCTTTCTATCTCTGAGGAAGTTGTGGGGTTTTTCACCTTCTTGGTTTTCCCCGGTGAAACTCTCTGTCTCTTGTGTGCTTTCATTATTGTGTCCATGATTGATATGCTGTAGATATGTTGTAGATATGTTGTACATGTTATTCTCTCAGTTAAGATCTTAGATCAGATTGAAAATTCTGAAAAACTAACATGGTATCAGAGCTAGCCTGAAAGAAGGCATGGTATGGCGTGTATGACACTTGTTGCACTTGCAATGTTAGGGCTTGATATAAGAAAAACCAGTCATCGTAGAACTTTCGCTATAAATCCATTTTGGAGAAGTTTCGGATCTGAAACGTTTACAGGTCGAAGATAAGATCTCCATGTACCTTGTGTCCAAGGGAAAACGTCTAATTCATTGTACTTTGTGTTTTATGATCTGTACAATCTAGGGTTTTTGCCTCTTACAGATCTGATTCATAAACATGTGACCTAGGAAAAGAGGTCATAAATTGGGCTAGGAAGCTCCAAATGAAATTTCATAAAAAGTGACAGGTAGGGAATGGACTTTACTTTCATAGGCTGAAGGTTCAGAGGCCGAAAGTGAACTAGTGACACGTGGAACTCCATACAAGTTCACTCTCCTGTTTTATCCCATAAACAGGTCACGTTGCGACACTTGGCATAACTCTCTCTCAGAGAATCCAATTGAGGTCAGACCTATGGGGTTGGAAAGATGATAGGTTGGGATACCATAGGTATAATTTTCAGACCCTGCGGATTCATAATTTCAGAGTTACACCAGAAACAATCAGGTGCATATTTATGTCAAAACAGAATTGGATTTTGAGCACCTTCATTCATGGCTCCGGGAATTAGGGTGTTGGAGAAAGTTGGTATTTTTGTAATTGGAGACCACCACTAAATGCTACTCATAAAAATCAAAATTTAGAGACCAATATCAAATTTTTTGGTTGGGTAGAAGGGCGGGCTTGATCAAACCCTACTTCGGGACTTTGATCGAAAAAGTGGAAAATTAGGGCTTCTGCAAAAGTTGAAATTTTTTAAGTCTGTGACCACGGCTAGAAGCTCCTTAGAAAAATAGAAGTTTAGAGATTTGGATCGAACCTTTTGGTTGGGCAGAAGGGTGGGATTTATCAAACCATAGTTCAGGATCTTGTCCAGAAGATCCAGAAGTTTGAAAGGCAATTTTGCGGGGTGAAACTTTGCAGTTTTCAAATTTTGAGTATACCAAGTTGATCAGCTCATCAAGGCGCATCTTTCTATCCTTTCAGAAGTTTGAAATTCAAAGTTTGAATTTTAGGGTTTACCTAACAAACCCCAATCCAGCTCCAGATCCAGTTTCTGCAAATCAAGTGGATTGGGTTAATCCTAGAAGAAAAAGGATTGGTCACCTGCATAAGTGAAGAAGTTCCTGTTTCAAAGGGAGATAAGGCTAAGGCCTTACATAAGAAGATTACAAGCAATCTCGATAGGTATGACTTATCCAGGTATGTTTCGAGATGTGTTAATGATTAAGTTTATGGTATGTTTGTCTTCATTAAGGTTAGTACAATCTTGATTAACTTTAGACTTGTCGTACCACCTTAATAAAATTATATATGTACAATAGAAGATATTCATTGATTAGGGTTTTGACACTTATGATTATACTAATGAATTGTGATGTTGTATGAGGTTGATGTTGTCTGCTAACATGAAAGGTACATCAAGAAAGACAAATCATGTTCTAGTTCAAGAACATATGATCATGTTAACATGAAGACAAAGATTCATCCATTGTCATGGATCACATAGAAGATCTATTTACGAGGTATGTATAACTTCTTTCTATAATGGTTAACTTATGAGATATACAGGTTACTAGCACAAGTCATTGAAGAGAACAAGAAGACATCATGTGGGTATGTTAGACATAACTAGCTAACATAATAATCCAGGTATGTTTTTCCTGTATCAAGTTAGAATCCTATAGGATCTCTTATATCAGTATACATGGCATGATTGATAATGATTATTCATGAAGTCATAGGTTTGAATAATCTTGGGTGTATGCATATTATGTTCTTTACCTTAATTGATGATATGACTAACCAGAAGAGTCATAAAAGTATAGGTTTGAATAATCACGGGTTTAGGCATATTATGTTTCTTACTTTAATTTATGATATGACTAACCATAAGACTCCTATATAAACCTTGAATACTAATGCTTATTATTTCTGTTTGAAATGATCATGACTATACATGTTTAAGATTTTTTTGTTTTGATAGTATACTAATGAATGTATGATTATGGATGAGATCTTGAGGATAACACAATGATGATACTACAATGATGATACTACAATGATGATACTAGTAAGTATGCATAATGATCGAAGATGGATATAAGTTCAAAGACATGTAATCCAGGAAGCAAAGATCAAGAGGGAGCACACTCTAGTAGTTCCTGCAAGGAAGCAAATATTGAGAGGGAGTCCACCCTACAACCAAACAAAGATAAGTATTTGAATTGACATTTTTGCATACTTGTTTGTTTAAATAATATTGCTCAATGATGTATATGCTTATGTTCCTAGACTTAGGGTGTGTATTATGCATATTAGAATAATTGCATTAATGAACATTATACTACTAATATGCATGTGATGGGTAAGTGGCCTATGGCACTGTACAACATTTGATTGCTACTTATCTAGATTGAAACCTCTTTGCTAACATGTTGGGAGTAGTGCAAACTCTTAACAATGTTCTGGTAGAGATTGGAAGGCATCTAGAAAGCTACGTGATATGGATAAATGTTGTATTGAAGCATTGGATAAAATAATTGCATGACTGTGTGACATATGTCTTTATGTGTAAGAACTTGTTCTGAAAACTATGAGATGTTTTCTAATCATGCAACTTAACTTGTTGTGTGGGATCGTATACCATCACCTACAAAAGAAGGACTAGCACATTTGTTCAACAACAAAGCTATCTATTAAATATATTGAAGTTCCTAGGATCTGGGAAGAATGGCATGATCGAGGAGTACCAGTCGATCATGAAGATGTCTGGGATGCAGTCCCAAGACTTGAAGGGAAGTCTGTAATGACTTCCAAGTGGATCTAGAAGATGAAGCATGCTGTAGATGGAAACATAGAAAAATCCAAAGCAAGTGATGAAGTGGAAGATACACCAGATGGATTTCAAGATAGCCTTCTTGAAAGGTGTAGTCGGAAAGGAAGTGTATGTGGAGCAACCACTTGGTTTTGAGACACATGACAGGAAGTCACATGTGTGCAGGTTGAAGAAAGCCTTGTATAGCTTGAAGCAAGCTCCTAGGACTTAGTATGGGAGGATAGACAACTTTCTATCTAGTTTGGGCTTTACCAAGAATAAAGCGTATTCCAATCTTTACTACAAGGTTGAGGAGGGAAATCCTGTGATACTACTATTATATGTGGATGACCTGTTTGTTATAGGTGATGATAAATTGATTGTCGATACCAAGAGGAAGCTTGTAGCCGAGTTCAAGATGAAAGACTTGGGGATGATGCACTATTTTCTAGGCATGGAGGTGTGGCAGAGTGCAGAGGGAATCTTCCTTGGCCAAGGGAAGTATGCAGTAGAGATCCTGAAGAGGTTCGGGATGATGGATTGCAAGGCCATGACCACACCTATGGCATCGAACCTAAAGCTTTTGTGTGATGCTTCATCTTATCCGGTTGATGTCACTATGTATCGTCAGATGATTGGCTCCTTGATGTACTTGACAAACACAAGACCAGATATTTGCTTTGCGGTGAATACATTGAGTCAATTCCTGACAGATCCCAGAGGTGTTCACCTGGTTGCTGTAAAGCATATTCTGAGGTACCTGAAGGGTACAATTGATTATGGGATCAAGTATGATGTGAATCAAAAGTTTAAACTACAGGGTTATGTTGATTCGGACTGGGTAGGCAGTGTTGCAGATAGGAAGAGCACTTCTAGGTGCTGCTTCAGTATGGGATCAGGTGTGATCTCTTGGTTTAGTAGGAAGCAATCCTGCGTAGCACTGAGTACAGCCGAAGCATAGTATGTTGCAGCTTGTTCAGCTAGTTGTGAGGTAGTATGGCTGAGGAAGCTACTGTCTGAGCTATTTGATCTCCCATTGGATGCTACTGGTATCTTTTGTGACAACCAGAGTTGTGTGAAGCTGTTTGAGAACTCATTGTTCCATGACAGGTCGAAGCACATAGAGATCAAATATCACTATATTAGGGATATGGTGCAGAGAGGAGCAGTGAAGTTCCTGTATGTTGCGACAGATGAGCAGGTTGCAGATGTGTTGACGAAACCACTAGCCAGAGTGAAGTTTGAGTACTTTAGAGGGAGGCTTGGTGTTCTTCAGATTGATGACACTTCAAGGAAGAAGTGATGGACACATTTGCAGAAGCCATTCCAAGCATGGTAGTA
Source organism: Larix kaempferi (assembly GCA_027924585.1). Lineage (NCBI taxonomy): Eukaryota > Viridiplantae > Streptophyta > Pinopsida > Pinales > Pinaceae > Larix > Larix kaempferi. The sequence continues at coordinate 5,095,608 of BSBM01000893.1, forward strand.
GGAGGTCCTTCCCATAACTGTGGATAGAAGTGCTGGATGATGAGCATCAGGACGATGTTCTAGTTTCTACTATGTATCATCAATTGGATCATTTATATATGTATGTATGAATCATGTTGGATGCTGGATATGATCAGTTGGATCATTTATATGTATGTATGTATGCATCATGTTGGATGTTGGAAATGATCAGTTGGATCATGTGTATGTATCTGTATATGTATCAGGAGGATACATTGTATGATCAAGAATATCATGTATGTTGATATGTATCAGGTATGATCAGGTGGATCATGTGTTTGTATATGTATCAGGTGGATACATTGTATGATCAAGTAGATCATGTATGATGATATATATCAAGCAGATACTGTGTATGCATCAGGTGGATGCATTGTATGATCAGGATGATCATGGATGACGAGCTTCAGGATGTTTCTCTAGATGACATGCATCAGGAAGATGCAGTGTTGATGATCAAGATGATGTATGGTGAGTATCAGGTTGATGCTCTATGGCCATGGAACAGGTTGTGCAGATAAGCATATAATTTGTGCCCTGAGAGATTTACAGATACTCTTTCGAGGTTTTTTCTATGGCATGTAATTTGTGCCCTAGGATATCTGGCAAATGCTCTTTCGAGGTTTTGCTTGGGAGGACATATAATTTGTGCCTTGGGAGATTTGTAGATACTCTTTCGAGGTTTTTTCTATGGAATGTAATTTGTGCCATGGGATATCTAGCAAATGCTCTTTTGAGGTTTTGTCCTATGGCATGTAATTTGTGCCCTGGGAGATTTGATAGGTTGAGCCATGTGCTCGTAATCAGTCTTGGGATGCTCTTTCGAGGTTTTGCCATGACCACATGTAATTTGTGCCCTGGGAGATTCGATAGGTTGAGCCGTGTTCTCGTAATCAGTCCTGGGATGCTCTTTTGAGGTTTTGTGGTGACCACATGTAATTTGTGCCCTGGGAGATCTGATAGGTTGAGCAATGTGCTTGTAATTAGTCCTGGGATTCTCTTTCTAGGTTTTGTGGTGGGATCACATATAATAGCACCCTGGGAGATCCGACAGGTAGATCCGTGCACTTGTAATAGCCTAGATGCTCTTGTGAGGTTTTGTGACGCACGTAATAAGTCCTGAGATTTCCAGAGTATGGCCAGTGATGATGAAGACCTGCAGATGGTAGGCCTACATCAAGTATGAAAAAGTATTGGCTCTGTAGAACTTCCTATGATGAGTAGTGTTAACACCCAAAAAGTGTTCACTACCTCATCTACCACATTATATGGCTCATTTGTCCATTTTCCTACCATATTTCCCTTAAAATCCAACTAAAAAGCCTCCAAAAGGCCTAAAATGCCTCCAAAAGGCCACAAAACCCTTAAAATAACCTCAAAAAGGTTAAAAAACCCATTTTTCCTCCAAAAATATCCAAAATTCCTCTAAAAATAGCAAAAACCCCCTAAAAAGGGAAGAAAAATATAAAATAATGAGGAAAAGGAGGAAAAAACCCTATACCGCTGCCCAAAACCATGTGTTTCCCAAAACCATGGGTCAGCACTCCACCACCAAAAAACTATAAATAGGTGATGGAGATCCCTTATTCCACATCCACAATCATAAGCACCCTTACTCTGCCAAAATCTCTCTTGAAACCCTAGTTCACCATTGAACTACTTTCACCTTGAGAGCCACTTTTGGCCCATTCCCACCATTGGAGAAAGAGAAGGAGCACATTGGAGCTTGGAGCAACCCTCTTGGACATTGCAAAGAGCTTCATCAACCTTCACATTGAAGGTAATATCAATACAAAAAGCCATTCTTTATATCTTTTGTTTATGTTTCATGCACAATGTTTAAAGTAGTTTATATCTTTGTTTTAGTTTAATAATTTACATTTACTGAACTGCTACTAAGGAGTCCATTCTCCTTAGTAGGTGCTCATTCGCACAAGTTAGGGGTAAAACCCTAGCTACAGTTTTGGTGACTCCCCTAGATTTTGAATTTCTGGTTTCCGTTTATAATTTTCCCCTTTCGGCTATCCCTTTCGGCCGCCGTACATCGCGTTTTTTCTCTCTGTAGTCGCGTCCCAACCGCGTCTTTCAGGCCTTTACCTGCGACCTGACCGCGGCTCTCAGACTGTTTCCGACGCCCCGCCGGTGGATTCAAGTCTGTTACCTGCGATCCGACCGCGGCTAATCAGCCTGTTTGCTGCGATCTGACTACGCCTGTCGGCCACTTTCCCGCAACCCGACCGCGTCTGTCTGCCTCTTTGCCGCGACCTGACTGCGTCTTTCATCCTGTTTCCGGCGTCCCGACCGCATCTGTTGGTCTGAAAGCCGCGACCTGACCGCATCTATTTCCCTCAAACCCGCGGTCCGCCTGTTCCGATTCACCCCTGACCCGCGGTCTAATTTCTACATTTTTTCCTGTTTTGAGCCCAGCCCCTTTTGCTGCAATATTTTCTGCATCTGAACAGCCCTCTGTCCTACTTGCAGCCTCACTCCCTTACAGCCTTTCTGCAACACAATTGATGTTCCCTTTACAGAATCTTTTTAAAATTTTAGTATTTTTAATTCAGAAAATTTTGCAAGTTAAAGTTTCAAGTCTAGCATTATTGATAGTTAAAAGTTTCCCCCCTTGTGGCACTTCTATTTTGGGTTCATCACCTCACGAGCACACACTCTGTCACATAAATCAAGTGAGCCTTAAAAAGTACCTAATTGAACCAACATTCTAACCCCACTTGGGGAACACAAAAGAATCATTGTAGTTAGGTAGGGTCGGGGGGATAGGCTTCCAATAACACCCCTCGGTCACTTACACTTGAGACATAGTTGTTGTCCAAATAGGGAACCAAAATCCCCTAGTACTTTTTGGCACGGTCACGACCAGTTTATCAGAGGGCCTCTCCCTTAGGAGGGTTGAAGTCGGGAGACTGGTTCCGGAGGCCTGAGTGGAATACCGCACTCCATTCAGTAACCGAAGGGCTACCTTTCGCGGTTCGCGGGATATCCCTGTATAGGGGTATTGCGGTCAACGGACTAAATGGCAGATTCACCTTTCTGGACGTGTCATGAACGGGGTATCTTAGTTGCCATTCTTCTAGGATTGACTACCCGGTGTCCCTCCCGGTAGGGGGATATCATAGCCACTTGGCTTTCCTACTCATATTGTCTGACTTGGATTTCATCATCTTGCAGAGGATATGTTTAGTTGAGTCAGAATACTTTTAGTTAGGTGTTTGCATGCTCCTTTACCTCCCTTTGGTCTAGTGAGTCCACCATTTTTTATTTTTAGGAAACCTGCTGCTTGTTGGTATTCTGACCATCTTTGTTGTTACTCCACCTATTGTAGCACAGCTGTTGCAGTGGGTGTTTTGAGTTGGTTGTTGGCCTGAGTGCCTTGTTTTTTGAGCTCTCCTTCTGCACACTCGGTTGCATTAGGGTTTTTGAGCTATTTTTACTCACCTCAACCCACAGAGATTAGACACCATCTGTCACCATTGAGTCCCCGAGACATTCTCGGTGCCTCAGGGGCGAGCCCCCACAGCACGATTCTCTTGACACCACTCGTCATAGATTCCAATCATCATCCGTTGATACCACCCATCACAAATCTAGAGCCTTGTCACTTGACTCCACTCGTCAGCGACGTAGGTCTCCGTCACCAGATATTGACGCTCCTTACTTTACCTCGGATTCTGACGAAGAGTCTGAGAACCCTATTTACACTGCCCCTACTAGCCCCATGGCTGGCACGACTTCCACTCCTTTTGTTATAGGGACCATTGGTGGCACATCCACCACTACACCAGTTACTACACCTGTTTTGGGTATGCCCTCCATGGGACCCTCATCTACCGTTCCCCTCACGGTACCTATTCCCGCAGCGGGAATCCCTATCCCCACTACATCAGTGGCTCACACTACGCATGGTGGTGCTGGACCATCCTCCACCACCTTAGTTCCCCCACTTGGGGGCACCATCCCAAATCCTGTCCCTCCACTTGGGGGCATTGGCCCCAAATTGGTCCAACCCACTACTGTGTCACATCCTCCTTCCAGTTTGCCATTCATGGCTAGCCTTAACCTACCTGACCTGGCCAGATTGACCAACGATCCTATTCGACACGACCCTGCATGGCCTCATATGCCTACCAAGCTTCCCTCGGACATCCCTAAGTTTGAGGGTAAGGCAGTTGAGGACCCACAAAACCATATCATGTCTTTCCATCTATGGTGCTCCTCCAACTCCATAGTGGATGACTCTGTTCACCTCCGTCTCTTACAGCGCACCTTCACTGGCTCTGCAGCCAAGTGGTATATCGAACAACCCCACGGGACCCATGCCACCTTTGCTTCCCTTGCCTCGACCTTTTTGCAGTTCTTCCAGTTTCCTGTCCGCTACGACGCGGGCGTTGAGATCCTCCTATCTTGTAGACAAAACATGGCTACCCATATCACAGACCACATCCATGAGTGGCGTCGACGCCGTAGCTTATGCAAGATCAAACTAGACGACCGTATCTTCCTAGATTGGTTCCTTAAATCCCTTCTCCCTGTTATTGCTAAGGATGTGGCATCAGAAAGACCCCAGTCTGAGGAAGAGGCCATCCTTAAGGCTCAACAGTTCGACCTCATTTACGCCCAGTCGGGTTACCTTTATACCATTATACCTGACACCCCTCGCGGCGAGTCCTCCCAGCACGATGCGCCGGGGGCATCCCACGCTGCAGACGGTATCATTGGCCGTGTTTCTTCGCATCCTCAACCATTTTCCATAGCACGTCCTACCCCTGGCCCCGACCTTTCACGGGCCACCTCACACTCTGGAGCAACCAACTTGTATGCTCCCATGACACATCACCACCACCATGGACCCTCATGTCCTCCTCAATGCTCCGGTCATGCGACTCCTGCTTATGCCCCCCAAGTCGCACCTCAACCTTACTACCATCAGCAGGCTGCCTCAACTCTTGCGCCTTCACAAGCCCAACCCGCTTATTATCCACCACAGGCAGCACCTGCGGAAAACCCACAACCTGCTCCGCAGCCATATCAGCAACCCCCTCAAGTTGCTGCACCTACTCAGCCTCAACCTGCATATCATCCACCGCAGCCTGCTCCCGCACCTGTGCAAACTCAGAATCCACCTGCTGCCCAAGGGCAAGTTTACGCCCAACAAAACCCGCAGCAAAACCAAAACAACCAACGTAACCAGGGTCAACAGAACCGCGGCAAGGGCCGTAATCAGGGGAATAACCACCTGCAGACCAAGCTAGGCAACCGGCGAATCCCCCCGACAGTAATAATGCAGCCCCTGCTAACCAAAACCTGATCGCCCGCCCAAGCAGGCTAAAAACCCCAATTTGCGAACAAACCACCCTTGTTCTATTTGCGGGGTCTATGGCCACTACACCCATGCTTGCCCACACTTGAAGCGAGCTAGGCAACTCTAGGTTGACGATGCCCACCGCCAAGGGCAGGCAGCTCCTCAGGCGCCTCCTAACCCCCCTCAACCTCAGCAGACACCTTTGGTGCTGCAAAACCCATTACCAACCCAAGGCGTCGTGAACACTTAGCCGTTGGCTCCCCCTCAAGCCAACGTGCAACCCCAACAGCAAATCACGTACGCTGCTCCCGATCAACCCATGTTTGACGCGGGAACTCACCACTTGTTGATCATGTCATCCACTAACGTCAACCTTCAGACTCGTCGGAACCAATATGGCTCCATTACTGACGTACCTCCCACAGATAAACCTACTAACGCTCATCCCACCGATCAAGCATTACGTATTCCTCCACCTCCACTAGATGGCACTCCCAAAGCCCCTCGTTTCCCACTTCGCCGTATCAACAATAACCCCAATGCACGCGCTGCGTCAAACTACAACATTGTAGACAACCTAGCCCAATCTACCGCAGCCATGTCTGCGTTAGAAGTCTTGAAGAATTTCCCTTCCCAACGCAAGACTTTACTCTCCGTCATTGGGGGGATTGACCCAAATGATTCGAATTTGATGGCATTTGATTTAGACCAGTCTGAACCTCGCCTACCTTCCACCCTAGCATTCCAAGTTTCTATTTCCATTCGGAATCTTGTCATCCATCGATGCATCATCGATGAAGGTGCCTCTACATGCGTTATGTCTACATTCGTATGGCAGAAGTTGGGATCCCCCACTCTCTAGCAGTCCACCACTGCATTACGTGCCTACGACGGTCGTTTGGCTCAGCCCCAAGGCCTCCTAGCCAATGTCCCCGTCTAGTTAGGTGGCAAAACCGTCCTCATTGACATTGAGGTAATCAATGCCCAATTGGATTATAACCTTTTACTTGGCCGCAGCTACATGTATGCCATGCGGGAGGTTGCCTCTTCCGTCTTTCGCACCATGATGTTCCCCCATGAGGGACGTGTGGTTAAGGTTGACCAGCTCACCTACTATGATCCCAATGCTCCCGCGGCACCTGAAAATGTTCTCCCCATGGTGGAACAACCTGTTTCTCGTGCCACCACCTCGTTTGTTTCCTCTACGGGGCCTGGAGTCTACTCAGATGCGCCGATGACCTCCACCTTTCAATCCATTCCTCCCCCGGCATCTACGCCCGATGTGTCTGACTTATGTACCTTGTCCCATGACAGCCAACCACCTAACAATCAACCACCCTTGTTGCCTAAACCACCATTGGTACCTAGCCACATTGGTGTTACACCGATCCATACCATCCCCTTTCTAGTCCCTCCATCGGGAGTAGTAAGCGCCCTGGTTATGGCTACCCTTAACCTCCCGGGGTTAACTTTGGGATTACCCGTCTGGTACCTTTCACCTCCCGTTCACCCGCCGACACCTGATGTCGTCCTCCAACCGGTGCAACCCATGGCTACTACCACTCAGCCACCCCCCGGTGTCTCTACCCCTTCGTCCTCCACGACTCCCCCTCCTACTCCCAAACCCACTGGGGGCAGAGGGCCACCACCTTACACTGCTGTACCACCTCCCAAGACAGTAAAAAACCCTCCAGTATTTCGTGCTCCTCCCAAATGCTTGCTGTGCGACGAGTTGGGCCATGTGACCCACCAATGCCCACAGTTACCAGCATTACAGAAGCACATGCAGATGCTCGACGATGACCCTAACATCCCAACTGTCGAACTAAATCCCACTCCGAAGCCTAAAGATAAGTCCCTACGTACCAACCACCCCTGCGCCATATGCGGTATTTACGGGCATTACTCACACCATTGTCCCGATCTCCCGGATTACAGAGCGGCTCTCTATGAGATGAACAATCTGGATCTCGAGACGGCACCACCTACTATTGAGGAGATATACCCCCCGGTCTCTTCCCCTTTTGGAGAGGTTAATATCATCTATATGATCTCCTCAACCACTACCCCCTCGTCAGCCGATTTGACGACGCCAATTTTCCGTACTGATGAGGAAGTTCTTGAGGCCCTTACTGCCCTGGATTACCCCTGGGATGACATGCACCACCGTTCCTATTTTATCCCAGAAGAATCCTCCTCTAGCACAACTACCCAATTCACAGTTGAGTCCAAAGACTTCCTCCCCACCAAGGTCGACTGGTTCAAGGACCCTATTCCTGCTCCTGACGCCTTCGAGGAGGGTAACATGGCCAACATCTCACCCGTTATCCACATAGATATCTCTGACCCCCCTGGCGTCAATGAATGCATCGCCTTAGGAGCCTCCTATAGTGAACAAGAGATTGAGGAGTACAGAAAACTCTTCCAAGAATTCCGTGATGTCTTTGCCTGGTCCTATACAGAGATGCCTGGTCTTGATCCCGCCATTATCGAACACCACATTGACACATGGCCTGATGTACCCCCCGTCCGTCAGAAGCAGCGACCCATCCATCCCTCAAAACTCCCAGCTGTTAAAGCTGAGATTGAGAAGCTGCGCAAGGCAGGGTTCATTTATCCTATTGCCTATACCACTTGGGTTTCAAACCCCATTCCCGTTAACAAAAAACAAGGCACCATTCGAGTATGTACTGACTTCCGCGATTTAAACCGTGCTTGTCCCAAGGACAATTTCCCCATGCCATTTATTGACCAGCTCATCGATGCGTGTGCGGGGCATGAAGTCCTCTCCTTCATGGATGGTTTTTCTGGATACAAACAGATTCAGATCCGTACGGAAGACCAGTACAAAACTGCCTTTACTACCCCATGGGGCACCTTTGCCTACCGCGTCATGCCTTTTGGCCTCAAAAATGCTGGTTCCACCTTCCAGCGAGCCATGACCTACTGCTTCCACGACTTGGTCCATATCCTGCTAGTCTACCTTGATGACCTTACAGCTCGTTCCCGGAAACGATTCGACCACCTTAACGACCTTCGGCAAGTTTTTCTGCGTTGTCGCAAATACCAAATCTGCTTGAACCCACACAAGTGTGTCTTTTGCATTCCGGCAGGCCGATTGTTGGGTTTTATTGTTTCCCAGAAAGGAATTGCTGTTGATCCCCTGAAAGTCCAAGCCATTCTGGACCTTCCCTCCCCTCGCACGCTCTGGCAGCTCCAAAGTCTGCAGGGGCGATCCAATTTCCTTCGACGTTTCATTCCGTATTACGCCACAACCGTTCACGGTTTCTTGCGCCTTCTCCGTACCCACGTACCCTTCGTCTGGGATGAGCAAGCAGAAGCTGCATTCGGAGCCCTCAAGAAAGCTCTCACCCAAGCCCCGCTGATTTCCCCTCCGGATTTCTCCCAGGACTTCATCCTCTACGTCTCGACATCCGAGCATGCCGTGTCCGGAGTCTTGGTTCAAGAAGACGCTTCTCACCAGGAGCACGTCATTTATTACGTCAGTCAGACCTTTTCTGGACCCCCTCTACGTTATCCTTATGAGGAGAGACTCGCCCTTGCTGTGGTCTTTTCCGTCAGAAAATTGCGACACTATATCTTAATGAGTCATACCACAGTCGTCGCTGACTCTAACCCCATGGTATACCTTTTAAACCGGCGACTTCTGCAAGGTCGTGTTGCTAAATGGGTCATTATCCTCCAGGAATATGACCTTACTTTCAAAACACCTAAGAGCACTAAAGCCCTCGCGCTTGCCCAGCCCATTACTGATCTCCCCTCCCTTCTCCCGGCCAAACCAATCTCCGATGAGTTACCCGACAATCACCTGTTCACTATCTCGTCCGATGACCCATGGTACGGTGATATCTTGTTATATCTGCGCATGCAGAAGTTCAGACCCAAAGTCACCCGTAATGGACGCCATCGCATCCATCACCAGGCCTCTAGGTATCTCCTCTTAGGCGATGTCCTTTACCGGCGCGGGGTTGACACAATTCTTCGTCGTTGCCTTTCTCACGCGGAAGCTGAACATGTCCTTAACGACTGTCATAGCGGTGCCTGCGGAGGCCATTTCTCAGGGATGGCCACTGCCCAAAAGGTCGTCCGCGCCGGATACTTCTGGCCCACACTTTTCACTGACTGCATCACTGCGGTCAAACACTGCCATAACTGTCAACTTTTTGCCCCCAAGGCCCGGACACCTCCTGCTCCGTTACACCCAGTCGTCACCGTTGGTCCCTTTTGTAAGTGAGCCATAGACTTCATGGAATGTAGACCCCAGTCTGCCAACGGCCACAAATATATCATTGTTGCCGTGGATTACTTCACCAAATGGGTGGAAGCCATGCCAACCTTCAATTGTACCGCCGACACTGCTGCCCGTTTCTTTTTCAACCATGTCATCGCTCGATTCGGGGTTCCTAAGCAGTTAGTCTCTGATCACGGTTCCCACTTCGAAGATGCCGTCTGGCGTGAGTTATCCACCCTCCTCAAATATGAACACCAATTTTCCTCTGCTTACTACCCCCAAGGGAACGACCAAGTAGAGGCCATCAACAAAATCCTAAAAACCATCCTCCAACGAACTGTTGACAAGCATAAGTCCAATTGGCACCACATGCTGTTCCCTGCCTTATGGGCTTACCGCACATCCACTAAAACCGCCACTGGTTTTACCCCATTCCATTTAGTTCACGGTGTAGAGTCTGTCCTCCCCATCGAATGTCAGATTCCTGCCTTACAGATCACCGTCGAGCTTCTCCCTGACACCTCCCCCCTCGAGCAGCGTCTGCTGACACTCGAACAAGCTGATGAAGACCGTCGTGCCACTCTCCAGAACATTGAAGCTACCAAAAAACGCTCCAAAGCCGGTTATGATAAACATGTTCACCCTCGAACTTTCCACGAAGGGGACCTTGTCCTCGCATATGACCAAGCACATGACAAAACCGGTAAAGGGAAGTTTGAATCCATGTGGCAGGGCCCTTACATTGTGAAGACTTGTCTTGGAAAGGGGGCATATATCTTAGCTGACTCCGAAGGTCACCCTTTGCGCAACCCGCGTAATGGGTTGTATCTTAAGCGTTTTTTCCCATAAATGACACCACGACCTCGTTGGTCCGCATTGTACAGTTTGCTCTCTTTTTGTTTTTCACATTTTTTCCTAGCATCTTACATTCATCCTTTTTGCATGACCAGAGATGGACCATCTTCCACCTTGTTACACTGGCTTTGCTGATGGCGCAAGCCGCTGGTCTCCCAACCTGGCTTCTGCAGCATGGGTCTTGTACTCCCCTTCCAACGAGATGATTCAACTTGACGGAATATGTATAGGCGCTGCTACCAATAACCAGGCAGAGTATGATGCTGTGACTGGTCTCTTGACTGCCTCCCTCCAAATGGGCATATGTCACCTTCATGTGTTCCTTGACTCCCAGCTACTTGTCTCCCAGCTCAACAACTGCTACCAGGTGCGTGATCCCTGCCTTTTTAGAAAATTCCTGCGCACAAAACAACTCAGCCGACAGTTTGAATCCATCACATTCACACATGTCCCCAGAGCCCAAAATAGTGTCACAGACCAAATGGCCAACAACATCCTAGACTGGCATATCAATCACACCATGTAACATCATGCATCACAATCCCATAGCATCTCATAAAAATATATAAAAACCCAAAAAGATTGCATCGCATCAACATTTGCATCCATGTACATAAACCACATGCATATCCATAGGGGCATCCACGTGCCTAAATCATACACACATCATAAAACTCCATAAAATACACAAGGGGCATCCACGTGCCTAACATCCTAACCTACTTGCATCCACGTGCAATGTAAACATATCATAACTCATAAAGCGCATCCACGTGCGTACACATAAAACAACATCATACAAAAAGATGCATCCACGTGCATATATATATATATATATCAAAAAATATACATGTTCAGTGCTATACATATCCTGAGTACCCCTGTACTCAGCTATACAAAAAATGGCTATACATCCCTAAAGCCTCATCAAAATACATGCCGTAGCTACAAAACTCGGGGGAGTCCCCTGCACTCCCTAATGGGAGTCGTATCCTGCATCACTGCCTGCATCGACTGCCTCTGAGTCCTCCCCTCGTTCCTCCTCTGGCAAGTCCTCCTCTCCTCCGGCCTCCTGTGCCCGTACCCGGTCCACTAGGACCGCCACCCGGATCGCGATGGATCTGAACTCTCGGGGCGCCATCATGCAATCCTGCACTACAGCAGGATCAATATCCCGCCATCCCTCGTCGGTCACCCCTATCAATAACCGATCTAATAGTGCCCACACCGACTCCAGTGTCCCCTCCGCATCACGGCGACGGACCTCACCTCGCCCCGGCAGAGCTGGGATGGGCACAATACCCCTCCGTGCCACATGTCCTGGAGGCGGCCTCGGGCCCACATCTGCAAAATCACCCATATGTCAGTCACAGTATATCAATCTCCTATCATACAAATAACACTTGACATACATAACATGCAATAAAAACACATACATACCATCGGGACCCCATGCCTGTCCTGGTGCTCGTGGCGCCTCCGGATCTCCCGTGAAGTCCATGTCCCGACACGGGAAGTCGTCCAGTGTCAATGGTATCTGGAGCCACTGCAGGTACAACTCCAACGTGAAATACCTGCCCATGTCGCCGCCACCACGGTGGCGCATCATCTCACCCCACCGCACCATCCGCGGCTCCCTCATACCTCCTGCCCTGATCGGTACCCGTGGCCGCAGTGTGGGTACCCTCTCCATAAAGAAGGCACACAAGAAGGAACCAAAACAAAATCCCTTGCCCTCTTCCTTCGCTGCCGTCAGCTGCCGCTAAACGCAGGTCAGGAACATCTGGCCCCACGCGTAGTACACCCCATCCAGTACGTGCTCAATCATCTGCATTTGACCCCCAGACACCTTCTCAGGTGACTGGGACCCCAATACCCGGACCACACATGCTGCCATGGCCTGCACCGCCGGCTCTTGTAGGTCCCTCACTAGGAGTGCATTCCTATGCACCCGTGCCTCTGGAACACAGTACCTATCCAGCATGTCCTCCATGTCTATGTCCGCGGTGACCCGCGGCTGTGTGTCTGCCACCCTGTCTAGACAGGGCAACCCCGTCAGAAAATATACATCGGTCAGGGTGAGGTCCACCCTCTCACCCTGTACCCGGAAAGCCTGTATGTCCGGCTCCCAGAAGCTGATCAGCCGGTTCAACAACAATACTGCTGACCGTATCATGGGGATCTGTGCGAACTTCAGTAGTCCGCACATTCCCAGCACAGATCGTACATGGCGCTCCCCTCAGATCACAGCCATGATCTCATCAGGGATCTCCCGCTCTCTCCAGAGCACCTGCGGCATCCTGTCAATCACACAACAGACTCATCAGACTCATGTCAACTAAATAAGTACCTTTTCCCTCTCCCGGAAGACCGTCTTAGCTCGGCCCAAAACCGCGGCTTTCGGGCTTCCTGCCGCGGTTTTCGACCACGGCTGTCAGGCCTATGGTCGCGGTTCCTAACCGCGCCTGTCAGCCCCAAACCCGCGGTTTGGAACCGCGTGTTCCTCCTTGGAACTCGCGGTGCTCGACCGCGTATCCATCACGGGATCACGCGGTCTCCAACCGCGTGGTTCACCGAGAAACACGCGGTCTCCACCCGCGTGGTTCACCCTGAAACTCGTGGTCGCCAACCGCGGTTTCGACCCCCTAACCCGCGGTCCACCCCACGTGGACCGTACAAATAAGCCCTGGGACCCACTACCCAACCCCCAACCCTAAAAAACATGCAGGTATAAGTTGGACAGAATACCTGTATCTCCCGGATCTGAAATCGGCCAGTCAGATCGTCCAGAAATGCCACCTAATCTCTGGTCCACTCTGATCACAAGTCAAAGTCAAAACGTACAAATGATACATGTCATGTTGGACCCACCACTATTTATAGTCAGTTGACTTTTTCCTGTTTTGGCCATTCTGACCCCATACGGAGTCCGTTTTACGAACCATTTCCACCACTGGAATCAGCACGACGAGACCGTCATGATGTTCACCTCGTTGCATCATTTTTACCCCGTCATTTTTTGCCCATTTTTTCAGATGCCACTAGTCACCTCGGTTTGCGTGCCACATTGGCCATTCTCCGTTTTTCATGTATTTTATATCATCGGATTCATTTTTCTGAGCTGGTGATGATGCTTGAGATCATTTCTCGCTCTCACCCCCCGATTTTTCGAGCATTTTTTCAGACGCCACTAGTCGCCTCGGTTTGCGTGCCACATCGGTCGCTCTCCGTTTTTCGCATGTTTTATATCATCGGATTCATTTTTTCGAGCTAGTGATGATGCTTGAGATCATTTCTCGCTCTCACCCCTCGATTTTTTGGGTATTTTTCCAAAACGCCCTCGTCACCTCGGTGTGCGTGCCACCTCGGCCGTTACCCGTTTTTGACACCCTTTATATCGCCGGATTCATTTTTCCGAGCTCGTGATGATGCTTGAGATCATTTCTCGCTCTCCCTTGGTACACTTTCAACATTGTGTCCCGACACCTTGCTGCCTCAGTTTGTGCGCCACATCGACCGCCATCGGATTGTCCCACTTTTGTACATGAGCCATTCACTCCTGTCATACTGCAAATGTTTCATTATTTTGCCACCATTTCATTCACCCCGCAAGGAGGCCCATCAGTGTTCCCCACCTACCCTCGTTCTTGGTCACCATTAATCCGCCTTGATCGAACACTTCCTCCTTGCCTGGCCATTCCTTTTGTTCGGTATAATTTTATCCCTTTTTCAGGTCGGACAGTCCTTTACGAAAAAGGCACTTAGGGAGTTTCCGTTAAGCTCTTTTCTGACTCCTAAAAGAATGAAAAGATCGCCGAGCAATCTTGCTTCCTTTCATGCTCGCTAAAGTACCTGAAAGGGCATCTATCTGGTATAAGTTTAACCCTTTTCCGGACCTGGTAGACTAATTACGAAAAAGGAATACTCTAGTCACACCGGCTAGAAGAGTTCTTCATTGCATCCTTTTATGCTTCTTTGGGCCTTGGAGACTAAATCTACGAAAAAGAAAACCCCTAGAGTCTTCTTACTTGCTTTCAGAATCCTTAAAATTGAAAGCAACCACGAGCATGAACTGTCCTGGGCTCGTAAAATCCACACGACAGTACCATTCCACTACTTCAGAGTCTTCTTATTTGCTTTCCGACTCCTTAAAATTGAAAGCAACCACGAGCATGAACTGTCCTGGGCTCGTAAAATCCACACGACAGTATCATTTTACACACACTTCTTCTAGTTCCTTAACCCATGAAGAAGTGCCCTCCCATGCCTCCTGGCACTATGATCAATCATCTCGGCAACACCCCCAATCAGGTCGCCTTTGTTCAGAGTATTTTGCAATCTCCTGCCATTTTACCCCAGCTCGAGTCTCCCTTAGACCAGTAACCTTCCCAGATCCAATACAGCTATGATCCCTTTCCCCTTAGTCAGTTTCATATGCTGCCAGATCATTCCCATTATCATACTCTGAACAAAGGAAGTTTGAGTCCACCCACTCTACTTGCCCAGTTGTCCCCCCACCGTTTGTCAGTCCTGTCATCAGTACTATCACATTTTGGTTTTGTACCTCGTGCTCCTGTCAAGGAAACATCATTGCCTTGATGGTTGCAGGTCTCCCTCTGTCGACGACAGCTCCTCTATTCCAGAGGATAGGCCCAGAGGTCCCTACGCCTTGGACTTATCACCATCTGTGGTAAGTGCCTACGGATCATTCTGAGAGGAGTCATCATTGCCTCTCTGAGTGGTTGTTCCTCACATGCTTGACTTCAGCACATTGATCGCATCGTTGAGGATCGCGTAGGATTATATCCCATAAGTTTTTAGTCGAAGACCCCAGATTTCCCCCGACTCTAGTACATTGGTGAGTCACTTCGGAACGCCCAGTTGTATGTTCCCGTGGATGTCCGGGCTGCGTTGGCGATTGTATTCGGAAGCCATCCAGCTCTATGCTTCCTTGAGTACCCATTTCAGTTCCAGTTCAGTGTACCATTGAGAGTATGACCCCAGTCACTATGATCCAGCAGCTCATCAGTTCCTTTGGTACCACACTCAGCAGCACTGTTGATATTTCGGTGCACCAATTCTTTAGCTTACACATGGTCCACCCAGCAGTATGTCCCAGCTTTGTGTCCCCTCTGGACACCTATGATGTACACAGTGGCTATGTATCTTACAGGTCCCCCTTTTTCGGGCCTTACAGTTCTGTTTATGTATCTTGATACGAGCATGGGTATGCCCACCTCGTCCATATATTGAGATTATTCCTCAGTTAGCATTTGAGGTCATGTATATGTCAGGTCCCCATTTTTTGGACCCCATTGTTATTATTATGTTATGTCCTGATACGAGCATGGGAATGTCCGCCTCGTTCGTATGATCAGATGATTCCTCATCCCTTATTGAGGTTATGTACTTTTAGTTCTTACAGTTGTTCGGGATCGTTGTTCTGGGCTTCAGTTTGTTTCTTCTCTTCTCTCCACACCCCAGGAAAACCATTCATGACTTATGATGTCCATCGGCCATACGATGAGCTCCTGCCCTCGCACATCAGGGGGCAATCTGTTAACACCCAAAAAGTGTTCACTACCTCATCTACCACATTATATGGCTCATTTGTCCATTTTGCTACCATATTTCCCTTAAAATCCAACTAAAAAGCCTCCAAAAGGCCTAAAATGCCTCCAAAAGACCACAAAACCCTTAAAATAACCTCAAAAAGGTTAAAAAACCCATTTTCCTCCAAAAAATCCAAAATTCCTCTAAAAATAGCAAAAACCCCCTAAAAAGGGAAGAAAAATATAAAATAATGAGGAAAAGGAGGAAAAAACCCTATAAAGCTGCCCAAAACCATGTGTTTCCCAAAACCATGGGTCAGCGCTCCACCACCAAAAAACTATAAATAGGTGATGGAGATCCCTTATTCCACATCCACAATCATAAGCACCCTTACTCTGCCAAAATCTCTCTTGAAACCCTAGTTCACCATTGAACTACTTTCACCTTGAGAGCCACTTTTGGCCCATTCCCACCATTGGAGAAAGAGAAGGAGCACATTGGAGCTTGGAGCAACCCTCTTGGACATTGCAAAGAGCTTCATCAACCTTCACATTGAAGGTAATATCAATACAAAAAGCCATTCTTTATATCTTTTGTTTATGTTTCATGCACAGTGTTTAAAGTAGTTTATATCTTTGTTTTAGCTTAATAATTTACATTTACTGAACTGCTACTAAGGAGTCCATTCTCCTTAGTAGGTGCTCATTCGCACAAGCTAGGGGTAAAACCCTAGCTACAAGTAGATTCAGAGATTGATTGAGATAGCAACAACAGTGACGATGACGATGATTCGAGGACGATGATTCACTGATGATGATCCAGAGAAGAAGATTTGTGCTAGCAGATCTTTGTCAAGAAATACCTTCCTAGTTAAGAGGGATTGTTCATGTATATGTAGCTTTGGAATGTATTCCACCCATGTATTCCTATAGATATGTTATTATTCCTCTATAATGGAAGTGTTTTTCTTCCTATAGAGGTGTTATTATTCCTCTATACGGAAGTGTCATCATTTATATTGTTAGTGTCTCAACTTATACTTGATGGGTTATTAGACCACCAAGTGTGGGGTTGGCCCAGATTAAGTTAACCATGGGTTATTAGGATAAGCTAGACAAGTCGGCCCCATTAGTTTCTTAGGCAGGACATGACTAGTATAAATAGAGATCGAGAGATCACTATTTGATCACTCATTACTCACACTTCTCTCATTCGGAAAGTGGCGCACTTGTGAGGAGGAGGATCTACTGCTACGAGAAGACTATCTCTTGTACTTTAGTTTTATCATTGCTCTTTCTATCTCTGAGGAAGTTGCGAGGTTTTTCACCTTCTTGGTTTTCCCCGGTGAAACTCTGTGCCTCTTGGGTGCTTGCATTATTGTGTCCATGATTGATATGTTGTATATATGCTGTAGATATGTTGTACATGTTATTCTCTAAGTTAAGATCTTAGATCAAATTGAAAATTTTGAAAAAATAACACGCTGTGTTCTTCTTTAGTCTTAGAATATATCAATATATCATCAATGAAAACAATTACAAACTCATCTAGATACTTATGTAAAATGTTATTCATTAAACACATGAAGACTGCTGGAGCGTTAGTTAGCCCAAAAGGTGTAACTATGAACTCATAATGCCCATAATGGGTCCTGAAAGCAGTTTTAAAAATGTCTTGATCTTTTATCCTAACTTGATGGTACCTAGACCTCAAGTCTATTTTAGAAAATATCGTGATGTACTTGATCAAATAGATCATCTATGTAGGGAAATGGAAATCAGTTTTTAATAGTCATTTTATTTAACTGGCGGTGGTCTATGCATAAACGCAAGATACCGTCCTTCTTTTTAACAAAGATGACAGGTGCTCACCAAGGAGACACACTTGGCCTTATGTATTTTTTATCAATTAGTTCCTTTAACTGTGAATTTAGTTTATTAAGTTCCAGTATGTTCATTCTTTAAGGAGCCTTTGAGTTTGGTACCGCACCCGGTACTAACTCAATGGTGAAATCTAATTCCCATTTTGGAGGTAGTCCTGGAATTTATTCCGGGAATACATCAGAAAATTCCTTTAGAATTGGTATGTTTTCTAGTTTTAACTTATCTTCCTTAGTTGAATGTTCGTCATTAATTACATTTACATCAAACATTTTACACCCTTTCCTTACAGCCTTCTTTACTTGTAAAGCGGAAATTTTCCTAACAGAAGTTTTTTTCTAGGGATTCCTTTTACTGTTTCAGTTTCTCCTTCATTATTTAAACAAGTAAAGGTCTTTTCAAAATAGTTCAGCACTACTCTATGCTTTTCCAGCCAGTCCATTCCTATTAATACATCATAATACCCTAATGCTAAAATATTTAATTTAACTTGTGTCTTTAACTAACTCATAAGAAAATCACAACTTTTAACAAATTCTACAACTTTTCTTTTGGTTCCTATAGCTAACTAAACCAGCCATGATTTATCAATTTTTTCTACTTTTAACTTGCAACCTTTAACTAAATCAGGCGATATGTAACTTAAACTTTCACCTGGATCAATTAAAATAGAAATAGGTTTGTTTTGTAGCATACCTTGAATCTCGACCATTGAAGTTTGATGGTTTGCTTGTCGGTTTTCTAGTGTTGGTTTAATCCTGGGCATTTCTCTTGCTATATCACCAACTGTTGGTTCTTCTTGCATGGTATGAATGTTGCTGATTGTTTTCCTCCTGTGTAGGTAGTTTTCTCTAGTATGTGACCCTTGACAGTCATAACATTTTAAAGGTGGTATGTGACCATTATTTCTGGCAATATTATTATTATTATTATTAGACATATTTCTTGCAGCTGTGAATTTTTGCGGTGCATTACTCCTGAAATTATTACCATGAAAATTTCTGTTTGTAAAATTTCTCTTGTTACCCCCATAATTTTTATCAAAATAAAAATTTGTCTTTTTATGCTCAAAGTTACTAGGTTTGTTATTCCTCCAACTAGATATACCTTCTCTTTTTCTATTATGTTCGTAACAAAAGTTAGCCTTTCCCATGGCTTCTTCAAGAGTTGAAGGGTTGTCATACTCAATTCTGTCCTTTATATTAAAGGGTAGACAACTCAGGAACCTTTGTACTTTAGGTTTTTCTTCCACTATATAAGGTACATACCTTAACAGACTTAGAAATTTGCTACTTAACTCTTTCATACTCATAGAACCAAATTTTAAATCATAAAATTCTTTTGCTTTCTCTTCGTAGTAATGTTCAGACAAAAAATTTCTCTTAAAATATTTCTTAAATGAACTCCAAGTTATACTCTTTTCTTTAATACTTCTTACTCTCTTCATATCCTGCCACCAAATGTCTGCTTTCCCAGTTAGATTGTAAATCGCCATCTTAGCTTTTAACTGATCTGAGTAATCATATAATTGGAAATATATCTTCATACAGGAAAGCCATGCTTTGGCTGCCTCTCCCTTTTCATTTTCACCATTAAATGTTGGGGGTGTTATCTTCTTAACTTCCCCTGAAATCTGTTCATAAGGTTTGCGCTTTCTTTTCTTGGGACTGCAGTCACTATCACTACTGTCTCGATCATACTTATGTTTTCTTCTATATGTTTTATCATTAGATTCGTAAGAAGAGTCGCTTTCACTTTTATAGTAGATTACTTTCTTACCTCTGTGTTGTTAGGACATAGTTCTAGACTCCGATTTTATTTCTGTTCTCTTATCGTTTTCATCATTATGATATTTATCGAGTAAAATATGATTCAGCTCCTCCTGAGCTCTTAAAATTCTTTCCTTCTCTTCTTTAACAGTTCTTATCTCCAATTTTAAATCCTTGACATTATGTAAAAGTTCAGATGAGTGATCATTTAATTCTACATAAATTTCTTCGTTAACTTGTTCATGTTCATTATTATTATGTTCACTATGATGAGATCCGTCCTTAGCAGATTCTTCCGGTCCTTCCATACCTACAATTTAATATAAAAAACTGTTTTGCACAAAAACAAAATTAAAATGAAAATTAGTAACTATGTTTTCTATTTTCATTTTCTGTTGCGCGCGTTGAGCCAATTTCAAGCCTAGTGTTTGAACTCGTGCTCTGATACTACATGTAACATCCCAAAAATTCGTAAAAATTTAAAATTTTTCTAAGCGGCCTTTTAACAATTAAATACTATGCGGAATTATAAAGTGTAAGTACAACATCTATAATTACTATTTTATAGATGCGACATTTATTAACTTTCAATTAATTAAATTGTCTTATCGACAATTAAATATATAGACATTCCTATATAGTAAATACTAAACGTATAATTGTCTTTTCTGCGGAGTCCATTATGTATAAAGGATTTTGACGATGCTATGTATACAATCATAATTTGTCATCTTTAGTACTATGATGAGATAGAAGGACTGTGAGCCTCCTATGCAGTTACGACGACTTTGTATCTCAGTTGTAGTCTTACTATGATCCACTGACCTTTCGATTTATACTTTATAATGTTGTTAATGTACTACTATATTTCTGTCTTAGGCATTTGATGTTTATCTTGCCATGCTTATGTTTAAATATGGTTATTATTAGCATGATAGAATGTATATAATCTTTACCATTGATAGGTGTATGCTGGTATACACTTGAGGCTTACTTAGCTTAAGCTAATGCATATTAACCTTATCTGTATAGGTTATAGGTTTTACTTCTACCTAGTAATGGTGTTATAATTCATTCTTTCATTTTACCTGTATATGGAAAACTATACCATATGTTATTAAGTTGTGGTTTGATAATGTAATAGGGTTGATGGTTCACATGGTCCTATACTATGTGATAGAGGTGGTATATAAGAAAACTAAAGGTTATGAGAATGATGAGTTCCTTAGTGCACATACCAAGGTTATGCAAAAGTGATGGAATATAAATCAAACTGAAACTATAGACTATGTGAAGGTGGCGGCTTTTGTTTTCAAACGATGTCATGGATATGAAAATACGACGAGGGATTTGTAACAAAGCTATAAACTATGAGTTTAAAATTTGAGTTGGTGGATGACTGGACCAGACTTTAATGCGATCATGTGAAGGAAGTAAATGTTGCCTCGGGTGTCTAAAAACTAATGCTAAGCTTCAGGGTTTGGTCTTTTCACCGTTGTTTGCTTTTCTGCTGCGTTGTAATGACGAGTTGAGCTCCTCTCACCACCATGGTTGCTGGACACCACTCTCTGAGGTAGTTGTAACTATTTGGGTGTTAGTTATGGGACTTTAATATTATCCTCAGTATGCACTGGAGTTCTGGTTCACTTCTTGGCTTAGGTTCGAGACCTGCGAGGTAAAGTCTATCAAACCCTGTGATATTTAAATGTTACAGTTTGTGAGTTATTTTTCGTCGTCGTGGTATTCAACGTTTAACCTAGTTTTAGTTGTAATGATAGGTACCAGTCTCGATCCTCGATGATGGCATTTTGAGAGGAAGGAAAAGGGTTCTAGTGGATTGTAAATCGACAGTAAGTCTCGGGCTTAACAAGATGCTACCTCTGTCAATGTTTTAAGAGAATGTTGTTGTCTCGTTGCTCTTCTAGTGTTCATTCGTTTGTAATGTGGCTATGAAGTCAAATGGAGCAGCATTGTCGCCGTAGATGCATTTCTTGGCAACAAAACTGGGATTGGGGTTTCAGTTATCAAAGTTAGATTATAGTGTTTTGTATAGGGCTTTAGTGGATAGAGAACCCTTGGTCTCTCTCAGCAGTAGTACTGTGTTTGTAATATTCCTTTATGAAGTAAAAAATACAATGGATCCTTCATTTTTGAACTTTGTTTCCTGTGTTGAGTAATGTGTGAGTGTTGTTCTTGGCTCTTGACATATTATCCAAGTACATTAGTTCAGTGATTGAACGTTACAGGGTTTAAACCCTTATCTCTATCTCAATACTATTTCTACAGTTTTCCTTTGTTAAAAAAATACTTATAATTTAAAAATGTCTCTCAACTTCCTATCAATTTGTCTCTTTTTGCAATAAAATGATAAATGAAAAGATTTAGGGTTTTATAACCTGACCTTGTAGCTTCGTTTATTTTAGGGTTACTATATCCGTATCACGATATTAAATATTCCTTGTATTTTATGCATTGGTTAAAACCTTGCCTGAGTGTGTTCTTGGTTGAGACTCAAACCCGTGTCATTATTATCTGTTCAACCTGTGTATTTGAGAAGGTGCTACGATGCAAAGGATGCCATCGAGCTTAACCCTAGATGTGAACTATCTTGATATTAAAAAATTTGTAGTTTATATAGATGTCATGACTTACTGTGTTTAAAATGACGGCAAGGAAACATTTTAAGTCGGTTCATATTATTTTAATTAACCTGCAGGTGAGATCATAGGACTCGAACCCCAATCTTGTTGTATTCTTTTAGGATTATAATGTGATAATTGCCATCCTAGGCGTGCCTATCATGACTCGAACCCGTGGCCTACTCTGGGTCCTGAATTTTTACCTGTGCTAATAAATATTACTATTTGTAAAAAGTTATCTTGTCTCGAGTTCTGGAAATGCTATGCATTAACCCTACAGTCTCACGACTTAGTAGGAAGATGAAGTTAGGGTTTAACCTTAGATACATCTGATGCGAATGCATGGTTTATATTGATTAAGGGCATTGAATCCCACTGTACACTTGAATTGTTTTACAGTAGTATTTGTACAGTGATTTGATACTTGGCATAATCGACTTATTCATTATATAATGTATTTGGTTGGCATCACAGGTTTTTATACCTATTCATATGCATCGACGGTGTAATTTCCAGTACTAAGTGTTCATTGATAATTCTATGCAATACTAGTATATAATGCAGAATTCTTGATGCTTATGTGAATATAAAATTCTGTCAGAATACTTGTATTAATTATGTATAGTATATAATGTGATTTTTGACAATGAAATATAAGCCTTGCTGCAATGATTATAACACTAGGGTTGTATTTAAGTTCTGTAAAATATCATGTTTATTTGGAAATTGTATAGCACTTTAATATAATTATTTGCATTGATTCTACTATTGTGATTATGTTTATAAGTCAGATATATACATAAAACTAGGGTCTCATTTAGCTCTGTGTAGATCATGATCTACATATATACAGTATAGCTGTGTTTCAGTTTATGACTCTACAGGTATAAATATTCATAGGCAAACCATATAAATTATTTCTTTGTTCTATACTATTTACTTCTATTGAATTCTACTATTTGGAAGAATAAACAGATATAGATTCTAAATTGCATATTGCAGTATAAAACATCATTTCCCAGCATAATAGTAGATAACATATATTTTTATTTACATGTTTGGAAATCATATCCAATCTATGTTAAATACTCTCTTCCTGTACTAGAGTACATCACCTTAGGGTGAAAGGAGAAATACGGGAAGATATTTATCTTAAATCATTTCATTATTCAAAATATGATCATTCATTCGATTTATAAAAGTAATATTCAGTTCAGAAAATCAGACATTTAAAACAGCCTATTGATATCTTTAAAACAAACAATATTCAGAATAGTTCAGTAGTTCAGAAAAGAAATAAAATATAACAAGTAGAACTTGATAATTTGATAGGGTGGACAAACACCCAAGGAGGCCTGTTCCTCCCAACCTTCTCCAGAAAAAGCAACCAAATCCATTGCTTCTTTGGACCCTGAAGCCTCTTTACTGAACCACTAGGAAGAATTCTCTATGTAGAAGCAAGGCACTTAGGTTGTACTTCAGCAATCAATGGAGACTTGCATACATCTCACATGTGTACTTTAGCAATCAATGGAGACTTGCATTCACATGAAAACCTCTGCACTCAACAAGAATAAGACAATCTTACTCTGCAACTCAAAACATAGATTCCCCTCATCGAATCTCTTGTGTGCATTTTCCAGCAAAACCACAAGGTAAGTTCTCTCGTTAGAGAAATTGTGAGCCTCTGCTCAAATTCGATGGTTATAAAAGATGCCTAGGTCTTTTTTTGGTGAGTTTTTCCATTCAATGAGCCATAAGATCCAGTTCCACATTCCTGGTAACTTGACCACTATTTAAGGGAGTTGTCCCATAACAACAGCTAGTTACTGAGTTCAGATGCTGCCACTTATCCATTGCCTTCTACCCCAGATTCCATTCCTCCGAATGGGTCAGTAAACACTCTTTCAACAGTCTCCTTGGGTGAGTGTCTCCTATTTTAATTTATTAAATAATAATATTATTTATTTACAGTCATCCTTGACACTTGGTCAAATATAAAACTTTACAATAAAATTTAAAAGTATTGTTTTTTCACAAACATAAAATGTCTCAAGTACTAGGTATGTTATAGAGAGGGAACATAGTGCACATTTACGGGCCATCTTCATTCAATGTTGCAAATATAAAATTAGGTTGAACCCACAGAAATGCATGTTTTGTGTGGAATCTAGGAGATTACTTGGGTTCATCGTATAAAAAAAGGGGATTATGGTGGATCCCCTTAAGGTTGAGGAAATACTTCAGTTGCCTTCCCCGAAAACAATAACACAACTTCAAATCCTTCAAGACAAATCTAAGTACTTGAGAATATTTGTTGAGGATTTTGCAGAATGAGCTAAAGGTTTCATGTGTCTCCTAAAAAAAGATGCACTATTCATATGGGATGACCAATATCAATGCTCATTTGATGCAATAAAGAAAGCTTTGGTATCTTCCCCAGTACTTAGTCCTCCGAACCATCGTAGAGAATTTTTGCTATATTTGGAAGCGTCTAGTTCCACCATAGGAATGGTATTGGCACAAGAAGATGAATCATTACAAGAACATGTTATTTATTATCTTAGTAAAGGCCTTGCAGGTCCTGAATTGAGTTATTCCCAAGTTGAAAAGTTGACCTTGGTAGCAGTTCATGCTCTCCAAATACTTAGGCATTATATACTTCAAAGGAAAACGACCATAGTGGCTGAAAT
Organism: Larix kaempferi; assembly: GCA_027924585.1. Taxonomy (NCBI): domain Eukaryota; kingdom Viridiplantae; phylum Streptophyta; class Pinopsida; order Pinales; family Pinaceae; genus Larix; species Larix kaempferi. Next base: position 5,120,587 of record BSBM01000893.1, read on the forward strand.
GAACCCCATGAAACACATTCTGTACCACCATATCATTGGTGGAAAATATTCAAAATGGATAGTAATTTTGCAAGAATTCGATCTCGAGTTCAAAAATGCTAAAGCCAAGAAGTCGTTGGCATTTGCAGAACTAAGGTTTGAGTTACCCTATGAGAAAAAGGATACTATATATTTTGAATATTGGGCATATGAACATGAATTCCTCATAGCGAATTCAAATCCTTGGTATGGAACATTTATCACATACCTCCAAACCCAAAGGATTGATCGTCATTTTTCTAGCATTGAATGACATCGCATTCGACGCCAAGCATGAAGATACCTCATCATAGGGGATACTTTGTACCATCGAGGAGTAGACATGATATTAAGATGATGTTTAATACACGAGAAAGATGAAATTTTTTTGATTGATTGCCATCCTAGGGCATGTGGCGGCCATCTTTCTAGGTTGGAAAATACCAAGAAAATCTTGCGTGCATGATACTTCTAGCCTACAATCTTTAAAGATTGCATCAATGCTGTAAAAAAGTGTCACCCTTGCCAAATCTACAAAAGAAATATGCGCGTACATACTGCTCCATTACACACTATAGTAACCATGTGTCCATTTTCAAAATGGGCCATTGATTTTATCACAATCAAACCACCTTCAGCTAACGGCCACCACTACATCGTAGTAGTAGTGGACTACTTCACCAAGTGGAATGAGGCGATGCCTACATTCAATTGCATGGGTAAAAATGCAACATATTTTCTATTCAAATACGTGATAGAAAGGTTTGGTGTACCCAAAGAGATCATTACTGATAACATAAGTAATTTTAGGAATTCCTTTATGGATGAACTTACTGACAGGTTAGGATCACGGCAGGGATTTTCCTCGCCATATTAACCTTAAGCTAACGGACAAGTAGAAGCCATTGTTTGATGGACAATCTACCAAGAGCGGACTCGAGGCATGGTCTCCCTAGCTCAACATGAGGTTAGAACAAATAGGATAGAATATAAATCACTTTCCTAGATCTAATTAAGGATCAAGGGACTAGATACATTTACCTTATAGATCGTAGATCCTTTTCTCCTTGAATTCCGTTCCAAGCTTGACGATCTTCAGATCTGACCTGCAAAACCTGTCAAGATAACAAGACAACAAAACAAGTAAAATGAATCTATACAATAACAGATCCAAGTAAGTAGTCAAGCAGGCTAACTACACAAGATATCATTAACACAATGAGATTTTCGTGGAAAGCAATTATATTACTGTATTGAAAAGGGAAGTACATAGGATAGAAAGATTACAACCATTGACTTGCAATAGAAATCCTCATCTGATCAAACCAATGCTAAACCCTCCCAAGGAAGTGTGAGTATCCCAATAGATGAATAGAGATCTCTCCTAAGGTGATTTCACCAGCATGTAGACACTATAGACTTCCTCCATTTGGAATGGAGGTGAGCTTCACTTATATAGGACTAAGTGGATAGGGTAGCTTGAGATATGGTAGGAGAGAGATAGGGGATCCTTCCAAGAGGTTAGGAACCCAGTGCCAACTCTCCCAACAGGTCAGGGATGGGGATCCATGTCAGCAAGCTTCGAGAATGGGATGGAAGAACTATTTTTGTCCATTAACTGACATCATCGCAGCCTATAAGAGGACAAGCTGCGACGTCGCAGGTTGCATGAGGACAGCCTGCTATGACCTCTCAAAACCTAGTATGAATAGGTTTGTATCTCTTCCAGGTTAATAAATTAGTCAAGGAAACTTTAGGGATGTATACACCGAGTCTCATGATGGTAAGATTTTAGGTGTAACAGAATGCCCCCCAAAGCATGAAGTTGTTTGAAATTTGCACAAGTAAAATGCTTTGATAGAAGGAATGGCAATGACTTATCGGAAGAAGGACGCTGCTGCAGTACAATTGACTCTGAGTACACAGTCTCATATGACGTACAACATGGCTGTTGACCAATACATTGTAGATCCATGATAGCAAAGATCAACTGAACACAATCATGGCTACTAGAAAAAAGCGTAGATCCAATGATGAGATGATAACACAGCCATGACCAATACAAATGTGGATCCATGTGATATGACTAAAAAAAAAATCCATCGCAACCTGGGTAAAACATGACTCCCCAGGGTCTTCAAGTTGAACCCACAATGATACAAATCTATCCATGTGATTAAAAATGTTTTGACGTCGAACATGATAGAAACCACTTGATTACCGATCATTGATGTATACCATTAGCAAGCACGAGGGAAATCACCATTGATGTCAATGATTCCCAAGGTATCATAGTACATATCACCAAGCGTGAATAAATGAGTTGAATTCGAACGCATGATGAAATATTTCAATCAAGATTCAATGATGTAAACTCATGTCGAAAGCGAGGTAACCTACCATTGAGGCATGCAGGGCCAAGGCACTTGATTGGTTTCTAGATTCAATCCTCGGATGATGTGTTGAAGTCGACAAGGATGAATCCGTCGAAGGAGGTCCATGCTATATCCCCCATCATCGACATGAAACATGACAAAGGATGTGTAGAGAAGATCGGATGGTACAGTAAGATGCAAGACTGAATCAAAGTAGACTGACATGGTAGTAGGTGTACTGACTGCAGATAATGAAATGGTGAAAGTATTCTTGAACATGGGCATGGCATGACTTGGCGGTATTGACATGAAGAGTATGATGCCAACTTCTAATGCAACTGATGATGGAAGCATTCTTTGAATGACTCAAAGGAGTGACAAGACTCAGGAAGTGGGTGAGACTCATGGACAAACAGATGATCCGAGTACTATATGCAAATGAAAATGAGTGCCATGTTCAAGTACTACCATAGATAGGGGTGTAACATAAAATATTTCCTTTTTCCCCATCATGAATGATGAGTGCCTCATGTGTTTTTTACAAGCTTGGTGAGGGTAACCAGATGCTCGGTATAGCTCATCTCATAGATGAGTCCAATCCCAAATATTTTTCGAACCTGGGATAGGAGGGGTTCATCCCATGATCGGCCCTTCAATGTTAGAGTTTAATAATTCCATAGAAGTTAAACTCGGTCGTCATTTCATGTTTAGAGAGTCTAAAAAGAACTAAAGAAGACTCCAACGGTCCTTTTTCGTAAAGTTAGCCTCATCGCACGAAAGGGTAAGACAATGCGGGAGAGGACTCTTCCAGTCATGATTGGCCGGAGTATACCTTTTTCGTAAGTAGTTCCCCCTGGTCCGAAAAAGGGGTAAACTATCACCAAGAAGATGACCATTCAAATGCTTTGACTAGCATGAAAGTGACAAGTTCGCTTGGCAATCTTTTTGTATTTCGAGAGCCTGAAAAGAGCTTAAAGATAGACTCCGAGGGGGATCCTTTTCTGTAGGATTTTAACGAGCACAAAAAAGTGATAAATCGTAACTCGGTAACTTATTCTCATGGTTTTAAGAGCACAAGAAAGAACAAAGAGTAAGCTCGTCATCATTAAATAATTACAATCTAACGAATGGAAAATAACGATAAAAATATTGAAAAGGTTGTTCATACTTGAGATGATCACTCCAGTGTGAAACCAGCACAAATATAACACTTAATGACTCCTGTACACTTGAAAACTAGGTTAAATAGTCAATCGAGCATTCAAATGCAATAAAAATGATCCAAACTATAGAAAATGACCTAAAAAGCATCAAATATTTGAAAAAAGAATATTCCTTTTTGTTTATAAATAGAAACAAAAACCAAATATAGTTACCATTGTTCATTTTCCAAATTGGGGAGAAGAAGTACCATTTGGAGCCAAAATTTCACTTGTCGATTCCGGGAGCTGCGAGCAACCATTTTACCATTCGTTCGAAGAAGCTAACTCTAAAAATCATCCTGCATATTTCCAGTGGTTTACATTTCCAGTTTTAGCTCATTTTTTAGGTTTTTGAGTTGGTTTGTGGAGGGCTATTGCGTCCTCGGGTCATCATAGGTAGCCCTTACGGGAACTATGATGAACCTGGGTCATCACAAATCCTGCAAAGCTGGGTTGTGACAATGTCGCACTGTCAGTATTGACGGGGTGCGATGACAAAAATGTCCAACCCCAAACAAAAACCTAGCCCAAAAAATGAGATTCCAATGGTTAGAAAGAGTTCTAATGATGTTAAAATACTCTTTTTGGCAGGTTAGTAGCAGCCAACATGGTCTTAGAGTGGCGTGAGCGAAAACATGAGGTAGATGACATACAAGCTGCAAACGATCTGTTATGTGTGACAGCACTGAGGAACTGTGGTCTCCTAAAGTTCTTCCAGATCCAGGGCATGAGGGCACAAATCCCATTGCTGACACATATGCTTCGATGTTGGGATGCGGATTAGCAATATTTTATGATCGGTGAGCACATACTTACCATAGATGTCAAGGACATCTACTTTTTGACTGGATTGTCCCAGAGGGGGGACAATGTGGCTCTTACCAGATCACGGGGAAGTGATTAGACTGTGGATGACATGATCCTACAGTACTATACTCCTCATACTCGTGATTCTAGTGGGAAGATTCCCATAAAAGAGGTACGATATCATCCGCTGCGTGCCATACTTTTTACCATTACAAGGATAGCAGGGATCCAAGTTCCTCACTTAGCTACTACGTCCCAGATGTTGTATGCGGAGGACTGTGTGTCTTCGAAGGTCTTCAACTGGTGCGAGGGACTCCTTGCTAACATTCGAGCTCGGTTGACCAAGTGTCAGCATGGAGAGCTCAAGCAGTTTGGAGATGGGTCGATAGTGAGTTCCCCTCTTGTGCCCGCAGGTGCCATTGGATGATAGGGATCCTAAGGATCCTCTCATGGCTAGATGGACAGAGGTTATGGCCCACCATGGTGGGTACCCTATCTTCGTGTATGGTCCTAAGTTATTCACCTGGCTGGAGGGCCATTTTCTCACAGTACGGAGCTACCTGTACAGTGGTACCGATTGCAGGGAGGACCCAGACTTGACACTGCCCGAGGGAGCAGAGTGGGGGGACATCGGTAAGAACAATGACCCTTGTACTTTTTAGTTTTGTGCATTTATGATTTTTTATTATAGTGCTGACAAGTTAACAACATGTGTGTGCAAATGTGGGCCCCATGTGACCAGTAGGAGTTTCTCTTCTTGCGAGAAGAGAGAGAGGAGAGGAAGCAGCCATGGCCCCAGCTATACATGCTGCCATTATTGAGATGGAGGATGTTTACAAGAACCTCTCCAGGTTGACGTTAGCTGTTCTCGAGTCGGAAGTGGATGATTTACCATGTCCCATGTATAGGTATGCGGTTGGGGCATTCGTGCGCTTCAACGTGCTGCTCTGCAAGGTGGTGTGGATAGTTGGTTGCTTCTAGGTTCAGCAGGAGAGAGTTGCTAGACCTAGGGGTGCACAGGCCAGGCGTCAGGCCTGATGTTGTTATTATGTATGTACTGAGAGCTTAGAAGCCTCATATTTTGTACTATTAAAAGATATGAGGCTTCATATTTTGTATAGATGCACTGAAAGTCGTCGTGCTTCAGATTTCATACCAGCACTACTTTTTATGATTTATATATATATACAGACATTTACAACAGTTTTATACATTATGTGTTTTAAATGGTTGAATGATGTGATCTTGTTTATGTGTTTGATTATAAAATGAGTTATTTACATGTTATGTTTACTTTTAAAAGTTCATGGGTATGCTTATGTGTGTGCAATGTACCAATCTAAGATGAAGTTGGCCATGGAGTTGGAAACTATATTCACGTCTCATGGAATGTGCATGTACTAAATGGACTCGAAGGACCTTTCCAGAAGACAGACTCATCTATAGAGATGGAGTAAGGTAGGATCACAGATGGTGTAGACTCGGTTAAGCTGAGAGACCACTAGTTGAGAATCCAAGTGGATGACAATGTGGTTCATACCCAATGAAATAGTGTCGATTAGGGTTCCAATAACTACTTGATATTCTGCAGCATTGTTGGTCACGGAACCTAGACACATTCCTCTTGAGTTGATAGGCTCGCCAGTAGGTGAATAGAGTATCCAAGCTACCGAGGCAAGGTTGCGGGTATGTCGGCTGGCGCCGTCCGTGAATCCATAGCATGTTTCCATCTGCACATGCAGACAGAACATGGTATAAAAAATGAAACAAGACCTAAGCACGCAAAAAATCAAAGCGTCACACCACAAAAAAACACACACACACCATGTACAGTATATACAAAAGTACTTATGCATGAAAGACTCAGGCATAGTACCTCTTCAAGTAGAGCCCGTTGCAGGGCTCACCCAAATATATCCCATCGTAGTCTTCAAGCTCATAAGCTCCCTTCTCTAAGGTGCATTTCACTATGTAAGGTCCATGCCACATGGACTCAAACTTTCCTGCCCCCAGCTTATCATGTTTTTGGTTGTATGTAAGGACCAAATATCCTTCGCAGTAGGCACAAGGTTCTATTGACTTGTCATACTGCACTTTGATGTGTCTCTTATGAGCCTCGTTGGAAAGAGCGGCATCTCGGCGAGTCTCATCGAGTTTGGCTAGGTAGAGGAAATGTTCTTCCTCGGCAGTAGTGTTGGAAAGAAGTTTGATGGCAAGCTTGAGGGATGAAATCTCGCACTCAATAGGAAGGACAATTTCTAATCCATACACTAGTTGGAAGGGATTAAATCCAGTGGCAGTTTTAACGGAAGTTCGATAAGCCCATAGTGCGGAGAAGAGCATGTTATGCTAGTTGGACTTATGTGTACCCACCATGCGTTTGATCATGGTTTTGAAGACCTTGTCGATGGCCTCTACTTGTCCATTTGACTGTGGGTAGTATGATGTTGAGTTTTCATGGCGAAAACCCAATCTATCGCTCAACTCATCAACCATATGGTTCATAAAATGAGAACCATGTTCAATAACTATCTCTTGAGGAACTCCAAACCACGTTATTACATGATTAAACATGAAGAGTGTGGCGGTCTTGCCATCGTTCATGTATGTAGGAATTTCCTTGGCCCACTTTGTAAAGTAGTCCATAGCTACAATGACATAACTATGCCCCCTGGCCGAGGTAGGCTTACGATGCATGAATTCAATGCCCCATTTAGCAAAGGGGACAATGGCAATAATCAAGTGTAACGGGGCAGGATGGGTGCGCTTTTTCGTATGAAACTGTTGACATGGAGGACATTTTTTTACGGCCTCTATACAAAATTTAAATATAGATGGCCAATAATATCCCACGGGAAGAATCTTCTGGGCCGTAGCCATCCCAGAGAGATGACCGCCACAAGCTCCAGCATGACAGTCATTCAGGACATGTCCAGCCTCGTCATGAGTCAGACAACGTCGAAGAATAGAATCGATACCACCATGGTACAAAGTATCACTGATAATCAGGTAATGATTCGCATGGTGGTGTATGTAATGTCCCTTGTTAGGAATTTTATTAAAATGGCAAATTTTCACTTTTTTTCCTAGTTAGACCTTTGACTAGTTTTGAGCTCTAGGTCCCCAAATTGCTCCAATTGCTCCCAAATATTTTGAGAAGGTATATGGATGATGTTAGAACATAAATATGTGTTTCAGGGATTCTTTTAGACCTTTAAAATACTTCTTCAAATCCTCTTTCAATTCTGGCCAATGTAATGAACTTTACTAGTAATCTCCCTTTGACTAGTATTGGTCTCTAGGTCTCAAATTGACTCCAAATGCCTTCAAATATTTAGGAAGGGTGTATGAATGATATTATGAATTGAATATTATTTCCAGGGATGAGATATGGCCACCAAAATACCTTTTCAAACTCGATTAAGATTCTGGACCAAGTATGCAATTTTACTAGTAATTTGGGGTTCAAATCCCCCTGGGGTAAGTATTGAAAATGGCTTCCCAAATGCCTCCAAACCCACTCAAATTTATGAAAATAGGTAGGGGATGTATCAAGGATTTTATTAATTTATCATTTTCATCATTAATTGATTATTATCCCTATTCCAACCCTCTCCCATTCAGCTGCAAAAATCACCAATTCGACCCTTGGGTAAATGGCATTATTTCTTCTCCCAATGCAATTAAACTGAGTAAAAATACTTCAAATTATCAAGTACAGTACATGAAACTTGTAAAATAAATCCATGGCAGTCTATTAATCATAAATTTATCATATAAGCATCCATTCATTCGAAATCATCAGCATTATCATGCTATACATCAATGTAGTGGGGAAATGGCATTGTTCTTTCATTAAAAATGAGATTTATACATTTCTACTTGGAATTTTGACCTAAAAATTTATGGATATGAAGAACAGAGTATGTAATTAATATTACAAAATAAATGGGGCATGATAATCTCCCCCAAAGAGTACAATAGCTCACCAAAAATGCCCTCCCTCAAGGATGAAGAATATGCAATCAAAATGGAAATGGTTGAGAGAATGTGCTGCAATAGAAGAAACCATGAGCTTCCCCATAGCTTACACTTGCAAATAAAGAATCCATTAAATCTCCAAATGAAAGGTATGAATGGCCTTTCCAATTACCAACTTGGATGGGAATCTTTCACCCTCGAAATTTGCTAAGGCAAGAAACTAGTCATCCACTAGCTCTCCCTCTACACAAATGCAATTGCAAATTCTACAAACGATCAAAAGATGGTTTCATTCCTTTTTATTGAAATTTATAAAGTTCTAATGTCCTCCATGGGTCTAATTCCTTCCAAGAGACTCATGCCAACTCAAGTTGGGAAGAGATTCCAAAGAACGCCACTTGTACAACAATTCCTAGTCTTCCACTTCCACCAAATCACATGTGGAAGCATCTTAGCTGCCCTAACACCCTTGAGCGCCCTCTTGGAGTCTATTTTTAGCCCTGACATGTCATCTATGTCATATGTCAGCCTTCAGGTCTGATTTGTGTCATAGGTGTCATAGCATCTTCATCTTTGTTGTCATAGAGCTAGGGAATCTAGCCCAAGTGTCTCACTAGCTCCAAATTGCCTCTTCCTTTTCCATGGGAGTTACTCTTCCTCTATATTTCGACCTCATTGACTCATGCCAAGTATTATTGAAATTATAACTCATCCCAAGAACATTAGGCTTCCCATGGATTCAAAATTGCAAGAAGAGGATGCCATGTGGCACATAAATTCTAGCTTGTGTGGGTCCCACTTCATCCATGTGTCTTCATGATCAAATGCCACTTTGTTTTTCACTTGTATATATTTACTTATCTCCTATATTAAATATTTATGCCATCCTAATCTTCCAACATCATTTATCATCCCCATTATTCCAAATCCCAAAGCTTCCACCCCAAACCTAGGAAACTAGTAATTTTCCTCCTTGTCAATTATTTGACCTTTAGCATCAATTTCACAAAATCTAATGAATAGGGCCAATTTGCTTAGGCCATTGTGACCCAATGACAAATTTGGGACATGACAGCATATTCGACAATGGTTGTCACGAGACAATTGAGGGCTGAAACGTTGGATCTGAAGATATAAAGTAATATCTCCATACCACAGATTAGATGTACTGATAAGAAACAATGACTCATCTAGAAAAGAGTCATTGGGCTCACATTCTCCATCAACATGAGGAAGGTCGTAGATGAGCTCAGCAAACACCAAAGACTTTTTAGACTTGTATTTATTGAAAATAAGATCAAATTCTTGTAGTATCACGATCCAGCGTGAATACTTGCCCCCAAGCACCTGACATGTTAGAACGTGGTACATGGGGTTTGAATCGGCGATGATGGTGGTGGTGCGAAGCAAAATGTAATGTCGGAACTTCTGCACAGTGATGAATGCCATGAGAAAAAGCTTCTCAACATGTGAATATTGAGTTTCAGCGTCAATAAGACCTTTATTGGTGTAGCATATCACATGTTCTTGGGCGTTCCGGTCTTCCTGCACCAAAACCATGGCGATAGTGGTGTTGGAAGTAGCGAGGTATAGAATGTAATCTCGATAGTAATTTGGCAGTTGGAGTACAGGGGCATGTGTGATGGCATGTTTCAAACTTTCAAAAGATTGTTGAGCTTGGTCATCCCAAATGAACGGGATGTATTTCTTCATCAATCTCATGTAACCCTATGTCTTTTGCACCAAATTACAGACCAAGCACTGTAAATAAGTTGCTCTTCCTTGCAAACTATGAAGTTTCGTAATATTAGTTGGAGGTGGGAGAGTGACGATGACTTCCACCTTCAAGGGATCAATGCAGATCCCATCTTTCGAGACAATAAACCCTCAGAGGCATCCTGACTCGACACAGAAAATACACTTATGAGGGTTCAAATGGATATTGTACCGTCTGCATCTGAGGAAAATGACCATCAGATGATGTATGTGGAACTCATGCTGCTTTGAATGGGTAGGGAGACCATCCAAGTAAGGTTCCACAAAGTCCTTCACATCATGGAAAGCATATGACATGGCCCACTGGAATGTGGCACTAGCATTTTTAAGACCAAACAGAAGTTTACAATATGCAAATGTTCCCCAAGGGCAGATGAATGCAGTCTTGTGTTGGTCGGCGGGGTGGATCTCAATCTCGTTGTATCCAGAAAAGCCAACCATGAATGAAAAAATGACACTTCCAGCACAGTTGTCGATAATCTGGTCAATAAAGGGAGTGGGGTAGTTGTCCTTAGGACAAGCCTTGTTGAGGTCCCGATAATCGACACAAACACAAATGGTACCCTATTTTTTAGTAATAGGGATGACGTTTGAGACCCATTATGTCAATGGGACAGGGTGGATGAAGCCGACCTTCAATAATTTCTCAATCTCTGCCTTGATTGCCGCAGTCTTCCGAGGGTGTACCGGTCACAAATTTTGGTGAACAGGTTTGACTTCGAGATAGTTTTTGATTTCGTGTAAAACAATGGTGAACAGGTTTGACTTCTAGCTTAACTGAATGTGTTCCACTACACTAGGAGTAACCGAAATGTCTATCGAAGTGGTAGGCTCGATGTTGGCTAAGTTTCCTTCGGAGTCCATTTGACTCATGAGTATCGAGGACTGAGGGACAGAGTAGACATCCGGTGTAAAGATGGTGCTAATGCTATTCTCCATAGTATCCAAAAAGGGAAGGAAAGATGAATGATGATGGAGGTCTTCCCACGAAGGATCATTTGCACTCATGATTTCCATAATGGACTCATCAGAATGAAAATTCCGTAGCATAGGATCGGATGATGTCCGCTATAGAGAAAAGGAGGTGGAGGCCACGGCTAAGTGGTCCTCTGGTGCTAACTGGATAGCCTCGTATGTGAGTTCGGTGGGTGACAGAGGCATCGTGTCTCCAATCAGGTGTGTGGTGGTTTCTTCAGGTACAAGCCATGAATCAGTGGAGTTGGGGATAGATGAAATCTGCGAGGAGATCATGTTCACCGTGGCAACATGATTTGGGGGATCCGAAGTAGGTAGGGATAATTTTAAGGACCCATACTTATTTAAAAGTGTATAAACCTTGGCGAATCTTACCAACTCTTAAAATGTCAACTATAAAATATTTCGCGATATTTTTCTAAAATTATTTCAATTCCTAAGGATTTTATATAGTTTATATAATAATTTGGCGATTTTTAGAGTGAAAAAATTTTTCCCCATCAAAATTGGGCGAAATGGGGCTTTAAAAAATAACATGGAAAAATAGCCAATGGGATAAATTTCACCCCTAAAATTATCCTTGGGACTCAAGTAGGAAAAATGCCCATAAGGGATGAGTCCTTAATGAGGACAACCCCCTCGCTCTCATACTATTGCGAAGATTGTCCAATTGATGGAACGCTATCACCCGGGTGAGTAGAAGTGTCAGGTGTGCAGAAATCCAGTTGGTCGACAGTGAAAACTCAGCCTTGATGGGGGAATTGTACTATGCGGAAGACAGATGATGCAACTACATTCATGGCATAAAACCAATTATGACCAAGCATAATGTTATAATCTAATGGGGTAGCGACCACTTCCACGTTAATGGTTGTGGTCTTTCCCCCCAGCTCGACAGCTAAAGCTTGTAACATCCCATGTGGTTGAAAGCCACGTTCATCGAATGGTCTCAAAGTGGTAGGAGAACGATTCAAATTGGGAGATCCTATGGCTCTCCAACATGAGATCGACATGGCTAACGTAGAGGCACCTTCATCCAAAATCGTACGATGGATTGTCTTCCCAGCAATGTTTGTGGCAACTTGAAATTCCAACTGATGGGAGAGCCTCGGTTTGAAGTATTCCATCCAGAACATGATGGTGTTCCATGAATCGGGGTCAACTGCACCTATGGCAGTGAGGAGAGTCTTGCGCTGATTAGGATAGTTTTGCAAGACTTCGAGTGTCGACATAGCACAAGGAGCTTGTGCTAGGTCCTCTACAATATTGTAGTTCTAAGCAGCCCGAGCATTGGGATTGAAAACCAATTTTCTAATCATGCTCTTGGGTGGATGCAACACTGACTTGAAAGAGGGCTTCTCAATGGTGAGAGGAGCAGCCAGTAAGGTGACGTCAGGCATCGAAGTGGAAGCTTTTTCGGTATTACTTCCAACAGGTTCCTTTGCCGGGACAGAGTCATATGAACGAGAACAGGTGTTCAAGTTGATGGTCTCACTACGCATCATGAGAACATGTGCGGTGGTGGATGCTTCTCCTTGGGAAGGAGAGGTGTGAGCAATCAACTGCTGATTTTGAGTAGGGAAGGGATTGTTGAGAATTGCGGGTGTGGGTTTTCCCTTAAGAAAATTTTGAACTTCATCTTGATGGGGGCACCCTTTAGAAAAGTGGTCATCACCACACAGTAGACAAGGATACTTCAACTTCCTTTTTTGTTTGGTGTCATCAGGGGTGCTCTTATGTTCCTGCTGGGTGGAAGATTTCTTAGGTTTCCCTTTGTTCTTCTTCTTACCACCAGACTTTTGAGGTGAAGCTAATGAAACATAATTCACTTCTTTGGTGACAGTAGGAGTGGATGATTTGGTGGTGCCATGACCAACCTGTGTTGGTGATGAGGAAGAACCTTGGCAGTTCGACGAACCAACTATTTGAGAGGAGGATGGGTGTTAATGGATCCAATGATGCCATCATCTTGGGGTCTCTTGGGTGGTTTCGCAGGGTTGTACGTGTTACGGGGTGTGTCAGGAAGGATATCAAACAACATGCCAGACTGAGCATAAACTAAGTCTAATAAATGGGCATGGGAGATGGCTTGTTCCTCAGTGACAACACCTCCCATGGCATTATCTCATGCTATGGTAGGTATGAGAGACTTCGTAAACCAGTCTGCTAGGAGTTGGTCTGGAATAGGAGCCTTAATGAGACATCCTCTCCTCCACCACTCATGTATATGATCTAAGATGTGAGTAGCGATATTTTGATGGAGCAAGGTTAAAATCTCTATACCAGTTTCATACTGTATAGGCAGCTGAAAATGAGTCAAAAAATTCATAGCAAGAGAACCGAGGTTAGGAAAAGAATGGGGTGGTAGTTCAATATACCACTTGGCAGCCAAACCAGTGAGAGTTCGTTGAAATAGCCTGAGACGGATCGAGTCATCCATCAAGGAGTTTGATGAACACCACAAGTGGTATGCCATCATATGGTTTTTTGGATGAACACCACAAGTGGTATGTCATCATATGGTGAGAGTCCGTTGAAATAACCTGCGACGGATCGAGTCATCCATCAAGGAGTTGGATGAACACCACAAGTGGTATGTCATCATATGGTTTTTAGGATCTTCACCTGGCTTGCCATCAAATTTCAGGATATTTGATGGAAGTTTCACTGGAATGGGTGCCCAATTAGTTCCATGGTAGATGGGGTCATTGGTCAAGCGGGACAGGTTAGCCAAGTCCAAAGTAGCCAAAAAGGGCAACTGTAGATTAGGCTGTGGGTACTGATAGTACTGATAAGGCATGTAAGGACCAGTGGGACCTTGTATTGACTGACCATAGGGTGTTCTCGGAGGAAACTGGCCATAGGGGTATGGATCACCTGGACCAAATGTAGGTCCGTTGCCATAGTAAGGGGGTCCATTACCATAATAAGGTGGCCTATTACAATAAGGTGGGGGCTCGCCTCTACCGCTGGGAGGGGGTGGGTCACCTCCAAATGGTGGGGGTCTGCCACCACCTCCAGGGTAGGATGGGCCGTGATCGCCTCCACCGAGAGGAGGTGGTGGTCTGTTAACATTGTCGAAATAGGGTAGGCCTCCACCACCTCTACCGGGAGGGGGTGGTGGGCCACCGCCGCCATTGGAAGGGTAAGAGCCTCCTCTGCCACCTCCACCATAGTAGGGTGGTGGTCCACCACCACCACCGGGATGGGATGGTCCTCCACCACTACCACCGGGATGTGATGGTCCTTAACCACCACCACCGGGATGGAATGGTCCTCCACCACCACCACTAGGGGGGTGGGCCATTATGGCCGAAATGAGGTGGTCCTCCGCCAGAAGGTAGAGGTCCACCTCCTCCAGAGTTATGTGGGTGCCCACTGCCTCCAATTGGAGGTGGGGGTGGACCATACGGGGGTGGAGGGACTTGAGGGACTGTAAGTGGGGGTCCATGTTGTAAAACATTTTGCTGTCCCCATATAGTGTAAGGGTTTCCAGGGTGGGGTACCCAATAGGGTGCGTTTCTGGGATTAAGTTGGCCCGGCACATGGTTAAGATGACCTGGATACGCTTGACTCAATGGTGGTTGAATTACGTTGGATAGTCCCCCAACATGGGATAGTCTCATAGTGGAAGGTCTGGGAGGTAAGGAATTTCCAACGAAAGGATCGATGGGAACTCATGCTACAATATTATGGTTAAGAGATGGGGGTTTCCCCCTAGCAATAACTTACTGACCACTAAGTAAAGGTTGACCCAACACTAGTTGTTGATTATCTACCATAGGATTAACATTACTTGTAAGGAAGGTGGGGGTAACGAGTATCCCCCCCCCAGAGTTTTGAGGTTGGGGAGGAGCAGGTAATGCAACCATAGTAGTGATAGGCATGTTGAACTATTTCCCTTCAATAGTATGGGTCGTGTAAGGTATAAGACTGGTCTCCTGTGAGGGTTGACCAGTTTTGTGGATGGTCAGGTTGTGGATGGATGGTTCCGATGAATCAAAAGATACCGTGTGAATCAGGATTTCTCTAAAACTGGCCCTATACATGAGATGTTGTCGTCGAGCTTCATCACCCAAGGAACGTAAATGATCCAAGTGCTCACGAAGAGGTGTGAAAATCTCAGCGGAACCGGACCAGTTAGTTGGTGGAGTGCCTTCTGGAGTGGTCCAGGTAGGCGGGGATGCAACAACAAAATGGGCCACTAGGTGGCCTAGAGAATATGTCCAATAAGCAGCTGAAGGACCATCCTGGGGTGAATTTATCCATTCCAACGATCCAGGATCTCCCAATAGAATGGGAGGTAGGTCTTGTGAAGTAGAAGTTTGTGCTTCTTCACCCTACGGGGGATGAGAGGTAGGTGAATCTGGAGGAAACATATGTGCTCCAACATTCAACATAGGGTTTTCCACTTTATGGTGACATAACCGTGGCTTGTGGGTCCATCCTTACCCTCAAAATTACCTCTTGGTTAAGGGAATATTTGGGTGGTAAGTTTTGAATCCTATGGGACCTTCTCCAAGAAAAGTTAGCCAGAGTGACTGAAATAAAAGTTTCTCCTAAGGAAAGCTAAACAAAATAAAAGTAGACCAGACAAAACCTACACAAACTAAGGCCACAAGCAAATTTATGTGATAAGAGTGGATTCAAAGGTTTGGAACCTCACAGGATTGTCAAGGCTTCACAAATCGCTATATACCGCAGGGTCCAATAGTAAAACGCGACAAGGAGGATTGGGACCATACCCTTTCCTGAATAGACGATTACCTAGACGGTACGTGCATAGTAATCTCCCCCAGTGTTGTTCTTGGTGTATTGCTCTGCCAAGACGACTAGAAGGTTAACTCAGTTGGTCTCAGGAATCCTAATGGCGTCTCTCAATATACTCAAGGTATGTGGGAGCTCAAATCCATAGTGGTGCTGTCTAATGCACAACTGTATAGCACGAGACCTTCCTATATACTACCAAGTACGTGAAACACCTTTCTATATACTCCAAGTACGTGAAACACCTTTCGATATATGCCAAGACTTAAAGTACTTGGTGGGTACGTGAAAGAGCTTCGATATACCTAGTTGGTACATGAAAGAGCTTCGATATACCGATAAGTACGTGGAAGACTACAATACCCCCGGAATACATTGCTGGAAAATAATGACAGCTGCCACGCTTAACGACACCAGAACACATCTCTAACTTACACACAAGTTACTAAAAATTTTACCCTAGTTTTACCATTAATTTTATCTGAATGGTCAGGTGAATGCATGAGGTGAGTACATAATCGTAAACATAATGCAGGCCCTAACTACATGTAAAAATGTAGTTTTCTTTCGATGAACTCTATGTATGGGAGGGAGAAATTTCTTTCCAATAATTTTACCAAAGCAACACAATGCAATACAATCCCAACTCTACCAAAAATGACTATGAAGTATTCTTTTCCTTTTTTCGAGCGAAAAGCAAAAAATAACACAACACTACTAAGCCAAATCAAAACATTTTTTTCTTTTTCTTTTATCTTTTCAAAACAAAAATGATGCTAAGTGATGAAAAGAGAGAAGTTCTAATTAGAGTATGCAAGCTTTTCACTTTCACTATGATGGCCTAAAAGCATAAGAACCAAAAGATGCATGTAAATTTCCAAACATGGAACTACTTTTTCAAAACTTGATATGAACTTGAATTTTTTAGGAAAATGAGCAACTCATAATTCATGAAAAACACAAATAATTTAACTTTCTTTCAACTTTTCCAAAAGATCTACAAATGAGACATTCCAATGCATGTACAATTCTTCAAATGAGTTTGAAAAATGATGGAAATGAAGTACTTTTGATTTTTCAATGGATGTATCAAAATAACAATTTGATGACAGCGATGCTTTTAAACAAAAATACTAAAATGAAAAGATCACTTGCAACACTCCAATGACTCAGAAAATCTCAAGAAAATGGTGAACACTCATATGGACTGGAAATCAATTAGTAACAAGCAAAACTAAAGCAAGCAAAGCTGAAAAATGTATGCAAATGAGGTCTGGGAACCGATCCAATACAATGACCAAATCCAGTAAGGAAAGGAGGGAATGCAAGGATGAGTGGATGCAGGTGGGGGAGACTAGAGTATCCACCACTACCAAATATCAGAATTGTCCAAGATGGAACCCCGAAACAACTCCAAAAGAAACCAAATGCTTCAACACACAAATAAAAAATGGGGTCTCTGGCTAGATCTTGCAGCATAGAGAGGGTCTATACACCAAACCAAAACTCAAATGAAAAATTGAGAAGGGATGTATGCATGTCAATTTCAACAGATCGACACAGTCTGTGTTTGTACATAGAGCGATGTCACAGTTTACCAATGCGGGAAGTGCTATGATGTCGCAGTAGACCAATGAAAGGGTTGCGACGATAGGCCAATAGACAGAGAACAGAGACAAAAAATGATGCAGTGTTGCTTTGAGTCCACTGACCAGGTGCGACAGGAGAGATCCAAGTTCGAGAATGAACAAATATCCACACAATGAGCAATGAAATGGTTTTAAAAGAGTGAGTACAGACTCATATGAGGGCTATAGATTCTTCAAAGCGAAGATTTGATGGTGAAACAAGGCTTATAAGGAACATGAGATTATGGATGGCTTGCAAAAGCAATCAACTGAAAATGGTATTCAAATTGACAACTACAAACAATGTACTCCCCAGCATGGTCGCCATATTTTTTTGATGGAAAATCTACCAAGAGCAGACTCAAGGCGTGATCTCCCTAGCTCAACGCAAGTCTAGAACAAATAGGACTGAATATAAATCACTTTCCTAGATCTAATTAAGGATCAAGGGACTAGATACATTTACCTTATAGATCATAGATCCTTTTCTCCTTGAATGTCGTTTCAAGCTTGACGATCTTCATATTTGAGCTGCAAAACCTATCAAGATAACAAGACAACAAAACAAGTAAAATGCATCTATACAATAATAGATCCAAGTAAGTAGTCAAGCAGGCTAACTACACAAGATATCATTAACACAATGAGATTTTGGTGGAAAGCAATTATATTACTATATTGAAAAGGGAAGTACATAAGATAGAAAGATTACAACCATTGACTTGATGTAGCAATCCTCATCCGATCGAACCAATGCCAAATCCTCCCAAGGAAGTGTGAGTCTCCCAATAGATGAATAGAGATCTCTCCTAAGGTGATTTCACCAGCATGTAGACACTATAGACTTCCTCCATTTGGAATGGGAGTGAGCTTCACTTATATAGGACCAACTGGATAGGGTAGGTTGAGATATGGTAGGAGAGAGATAGGGGATCCTTCCAAGAGGTTAGGAACTGAGTGCCAACTCTCCCAACAGGTCAGGGATAGGGATCCATGTCAGCAAGCTTCAAGAATGGGATCAAAAGAACTATTTTTGTCCATTAACTGACATCATTGCAGCCTGTATGAGGACAAGCTGCGACGTCGTTGGATGCATGAGGACAGCCTGCGATGACCTCTCAAAACCTAGTATGAATGGGTTTGTATCTCTTCTAGGTTAATAACTTAGTCAAGGAAACTTTAGGGATGTATACACTGAGTCTCATGATGGTAATATTTTAGGTGTAACAGCCATTAACAAGGTTTTGAAAACTATGTTGCAGAGGATGATTAATAAGAACAAATCTAACTGGCACTTAATTTTTTTTTCCACTCTTTGGGATTACTGTACCACTGCTAAAACCACAACCGGATTCACTCCTTTCCAATTGGTTTATGGAGAGGAAGCAGTGTTGTGAATTGAATCCGAAATCCCATCATAAAAACTAGCAGTCGAACTCCTACCTGACACTTATGCATAAGAATAAAGGATTATCCATCTTCATTCTCTTGATGAAACTAGAAGGGAAGCTTCTCTAAATGTAGAAGCAGACAAGAAAAGGGTTAAAACACAATATGACAAATTGGCTCGTCCCCGAGTATTTTTTGAAGGTGATTTGGTTTTAGTTTATGACCAAGACCAAGAAAAAATAAGAGAAGGGAGATTTGTACCAAAATGGTTTGGCCCACTTGTTTTCATAACTATGTTAAAGAGGGGAGCTTATGAATTGATCAATTATGATGGGGAACCTATGTCGGAGATCAGAAATGGTCTCTATCTGGAGAAATAATTCACGTAGGAACTGATGCCTCACATCACTTGTTGTATTATGTTGTATAATTTTTTGTACTTTAGTTATTTAGAGAACACACTTATGTTGCTTGGCATTATTACATTGATAGATGGCACATGAAACCTTCACATATTTGGGAAATGCGGATGGCGCCAACCATAGTTCTCGAGACATTTCTTCCTCTGCATGGGTGATTTTCACACCTAATGACAAAGTCTTTAGTTTAGGAGGATTTGTTCTTAGATCTGCAACCGACAATGTTGTATAATATAACACAGACATTGATCTTCTTGTCAAGGCTATCATCCTATCACCCTTGGCATCCGAAGAATGATCGTTAAACTGGACTCGAAATTAGTTGTATCTCAATTAAATGGTCAGTATCAGGTTCGAAATCCCATACTGTTTAGAAAGTTTCTATGAGTACGTATTTTAGAATTTCAATTTGAGTTCATTGAATACATTCATGTTCCTAGAAGTCTGAATAGTTTGGCTAATTCCTTAGCCAACTACGTACTTGATTGGAATCCAATTCATTAACATCATACTGAAAAAAATCAAGCATGTACATTGTTCATGGAAATTTAATTGAGCATATCATTTAAAGACATAAGTAAAAACTGAAATAACTAGATTACATCATAAACCAAAAAGTGTGCTAAGGTTCTAAACATTTTGGATAGTAACTTTGCACACATAAACAATAATAGTGTAATTTTTTTTTTCTCTTTTTGTTCCTTTCTCTTCAAGATAAAACCCAAAAAATTTCATAAAAAATGATGAAAACATTTGAAAACTTCAAAAAAATTTGAAACTATTTCAAAATTCCTGGTCCGGCATGAAAAACTCACCTACAACTAGAAGATCACTAAATAATGGTTCATAGCTTCTAGAAATTGATGCTGAAAGGAGATGCTTCCTCTCATCCATCAACCACACCTACAAGGAATATGGTAAAAAATGAGTTCTTTTACTTATCTTTTATTCATACATGTATAACCATAATCCTTTTGAATGATAGAATGATGCATAATTCTTGAATTTTGGCTATCTTTTTAGATATTAAATGCACATTTGAACCAGTTTCTGACTAAATAGTTGGGTAGTGAAATTGTTTGGATTATAGGACTTGGAGACTTTGACATTTCAAACTATTTGATTCAGTTAGTTGTATATGGACCATGATTCATGATGATTTATGATTTTGGCATTTTTCCTAAGACTCGATATGAAGTAAACCTCATTGACCCATTCCTACTTGGCCATTATACCAAATTGGATAAACTCAGTTACATGATATTATTTCACCGTCCATCGACACATAATCCTGCTTCAGATAGCCTACCCATGGAGGGAACAAATGTAAGAGCGTGCACAACTAGATCAACCCTTGTTTGCAATATGGATCTTTTCCTTGGCCTGACCCATGCCCTTGAAATATAGGCGTACGCCCATGCAATAGTCGTTCTCTTGCATGTACTATATCATTATTTATTATTTTTTGAACTGATAAATGAAAAATTCATAAAAATTAAAAAACAAAAAAATCCAAAAAGGGGGAGAATTGAATCATTTCATATCATATCCTTGAATAAAATGGAGAAACTTAGTCCTTGTCACCCTTGAACACAACACATAATTTGGTATCCTCCATCGGTACACCTTCTACATCTGAGTTAGGAAATTGTACCTGTATTTTGAACAGATCTCCACCGATGGGTTATCCTTCCCACCACTAATAAATCTTTCATTAATGCATCTGGCATTGGCGGATTTCGTTAAGGTCAGTTACTCAAGTCCTATGTTTCCAAGTGTCCATTATGCGTCGTGTTATGTGTTCAAGGTAATTTCAAACTATGTCGGCCATTCCTCAAATATTCTTGACCAATCATGTCGGCCTTCCTTGTGTCAGTATATAGTGTTGGATCTCATAGTTCTACCAAATTATATCAGACTACTGATCTTTGTTTTGTATCAGTTGGTGTGGGATGTATTAATGCCCTCCTCCCGATGGATCTATTCCTATCGACACCAAATCATCATCTAGGAAATGGATCTAGAAACCCAAGAGTACCTTGGATCTTGCAGTCATTAGTGGCAGGTTTCCTCACAAATGACAGTGGGTATACATCAATGGGCCCTGATTATTTGATTCTACAAGTGTTTGACTTCAAAACATCTATTCACACTTTCTAGTTTGTACTCAGTACCTTAAAGTCCATCATCATTATCGATGGGTCTCTTTGCATCTGTTAACGATATAAATCAATGACCAGTAATCCAATGGTGTTTTATTATGCTTGACATTAGTTCATTTATTCACATTATATAAACTCGTGCTATCGTCGGTTTGTATTGAATACCTTGCGAAAAACACTTATATCACTCATTGATGCACTGCTCGAGTTGCGCAAGATTAAACTACCATGTTAGAAGTTCGATGAAGACCTTGTTCTCACACTCATCAAAGTGCATGTTTGCACCTCTGAAAAATTTACTATTAACATGGATCCACTGTGTATTGTTCGTGGCCATGCTTGTTTACTGCTGAGCATGGGTATGCCCACCTCAAGAAGATAATTTATATTTGAGAAATTGCTATGTTTGACTTGCAAGTGTTCTCCTGAATCCTACGCACGTGAGCTAATCCTTTTTCATCTTGCTTTGATCAATAAAGAGTATCAGTATGAAGAGTATCGGTATAAAAAGTAATGTATTTCGGTCCTTAGCTCTGCTTCGGATCTCACACATTAGGGGGCATATTTTAACAATCAAATTAACACCTTTAACAAAGTGAAAGGAAGAAGCACATTTTACTATGCGCCCGCAACATGAAGACAAAAGACAAGTACATAAGAGAACAATCCTCTCTTATCTAATCACTACGTCGACAATCAAAAATATTGAGTAAAGAAAGAGGTAGCCGAAAGAGGCAGGGTTCAGTGATTCAATTGCTCACTTGAATGCTCAAATATAGTCTCCACCATTCAATAGTGAGAAGAAATGCACAAAATTGCATTAATTGTGCTTGAGAATTCTGAATTTGTGACAAAATCCTGAAAATACTATGGAAAGTGGGATTTTGAGTAAAAATAATAAAAAAATCAAGAAAAGGTATTATCCCACATTTAAAGTGGAAACTTGAAATTCCATTTCCCAATACTATAAAACAAAGGAATTTGGGGCATGGTAAAGGAGAGAAAGTGAGAGCAAAGGCATGTTGGGGAGATTTTGAGATTGGAAAGCTCATCTTCATCAAAGGCAAGGATAGAGAAGGTTGGATCAAAGAAAAAGAGGAAGGATTCACCTCAAGCTACAAGGTTGTAAGTATTTATTTTCTTCAATTCAATATGATGCAATTCATCACCTGCCCCAAATATGAGTTTAAATCTATGTTTTAGATCTAGTTTTGGATTCAAGTTTGGTAGATAGATTTCAATTTTTGCAAAGTTTTTCAAGTTTTTAGAGATAGAAGCTAGAGGTAAGAAACTATCAAGCTGCTGAAAATGGAGGCCTAAAGGCCATGGATGCTCAAGCAAGAGGATATTCATCAAGTAGCTAGCTTCAAGAGGTATTCTACTCTCTTCCTTCCTTTTATTTTCTTGAAAATTACTTAGAAATCTCAAAGGGAATAAATGATTATTGCATGTATTTCTGACACTGAACCTCACCAAATTCATGGTAAGATAGTCATTTAGTGTAGACACATCCCTACTACTATTGCTATTATCAGTACGATGGATACTTTTCCCAGAAATATTGGTAACGATTTGAAACGCTAATTGGTGGGAAAGCCTCAGCTTGAAATACTCTAATTTGAACATAATAATGTTGGAGGAATCAGGATATACTGCTCCTATAGAAGATAACAGAGTCTTACACTGATAGGGGCAATTTTTTAATACTTCTAACATCGACATAGTACAAAGGCCTTGGTCTAGATATTCTACAATGTTGTAGTTTTGAGCGGCCTGTGCATTAGGATTGAAAATGGATTTTCAAATTGTGCTCTTTGGTGGATGCAATAGCGTATCTGGTAAACATTTCTCTATGTTCAGGGGACCTTGAGGTGGAGGAGCATTGGATGTATATGGCGAGTATTTTTCAGTATTACCTCCGTTAGATTCCTTATTGGGAATAAATTCATATGTAAGTGACCTGGTAGATAATTTGACCGTTTCGTTGTGCATCATGACAACATGAGCAGTCGTGGACAGTTCTATTTGAGAAGGAGGTGGTGGTTATGAAACCATTTGCTACTGTTGTGTGGGGAAAGGGCCAGTTAAAAATGCGGGTGTGGGGTTTCCCTTGAGAAAAATTTGGACTTCTTCATGATGTGGGAATTATTTCATGAAGTGATCACCACCACACAGTAAATAAGGATATTTGACCTTTCGTTTCTATTTTGTATCATCAATATTATTTGTGGGCTCATCAAGATTATTTGTGGGATCCTATTGGTTAGAAGACTTCTTGGATTTTCCTTTGTTCTTCTTCTTACAACTAGATTTATGATGTGAAGCATATTGAAATTAATTCACCTCCGTAGTGGAAGTAGGGCTAGTTGAGTTTTTGGTGGTGTTTCCATCCTGTGACGTGGATGGAGTTGGACCAAGGTAGTTCTGTGATCCACTCGATTGAGTAACAGGCTAGGTATCAACATAACCAATGATTCCATCGGAATGTGGTCCCGTAGGAGGTTTTGTTGGGTCGTGTGTAGGGCGTGGTGCATTATAGATAATGTCATATAATGTTCCAAATTGAGCATAGTCTAGGTCTAGGTACTGAGCACGTGAGATGGATTTTTCTTCTATAACAACCCCTCCCAGAGCAACGTCTTTAGCTATGATGGGTAATAAAGACTTCGTGAACCAATCAATGAGTAGTTGATCAGGAATGGGAGCTTTAATAAGGTGAATTCTCCTTCTCCACTCATGAATATGATCAGAAATGTGAGTGGAGGTCGATTGTCAGAGGGATGTCAAACGATACATGCCGGTTTCATAGAAGATAGGTAGTTGAAAATGAGTAAAAAAGGCCATAGCTAAAGATCTAAAATTGAAGAAAGAGTGTGGTGGCAATTAGATGTACCACTTTGCAGATGTACCGGTGAGGGTTCATTGAAACAACCTCAGACGGATCTAGAATCGTCCACTAGAATTTTTGAACCCAAAATCTGACGGTATATATGTCCAATTTTTGACATCCCATTGTCAAACATCCGACCACCTTCTCCTTTTTTAAACATCAGTTGCACTTCAGTGGATATCCGACAGAAAAATGGTCACATCGGATATCCAACCATGTCATGTCGGATATTCGACCATAACTCTTTCAATATGCCCATTGGAGATCTGACCCCCATGGGTCAGATATCTGACACGAATTACTTTAAGGGTAGTCGTATATCTGAAAACAACTCTTTCAAGATACCCGTCAGATATCTGGCACCCATGGGTTAGATATCCGACACCAATTACTTTAAGGGTTTTTGGATATCTGACCGCAAGGCCGTCAGATATCCGACACCGATACCTTGCAAGACCGATGGATCTCCAACTCTCCTTTCCAAAGCATCCGACGGCCTTGCCATACCACCAACGACACGAGGCGTCAGATATCTGACCAAAAATACATTTTATTAAGTTTGATATTCGACACCTTGTGCCATCGGTGGTATGTCAAGGCCGTCAAATGCTTTGGAAGGGAGAGTCGGAGATCCGACGAATATGGGGAATTTAAAAAAAAAATACAGAGATACTCTATCAAAAAAAAAGTATTCAATCAAGAGTGGGGAAATCATTATCAAAACTACCACGAGATGGTATATGAACATGATACAGATGTTACAAATAGACAACTTAGAAGAATCATCGAGAGCCAATACTAATGTGTAGAACTTATATTTAAAGCAAAAAGAACATGAATGCAATGTGGATGAGTTAGGATTCCTAAACATGAATAAAGAGAGGACTCAAACAATGCCATTGAAGAATGGAAAAAGTGAAAACATGAGTTATATCCCACATACATAAGTTTAGAATTTAAGTTGTCAAGGAGTGGAAACCTACCTTGTCCAAAACAATGAAAAAGAATGGGGATGGTAAAACATAGTTCAACAGTTAAGAACAGTTGAGGAAGCAACTGCATCATTCTAATGACCAAGATACAAGGGTATTTCTAAATAGTTAAAAATAATATGTGTAGTTGGTGGCTAGCACATTTTTTGCAATCAAGGTGTAAAATGATTTGAGCCAAGCTCAAGGGATTGTTCTTGTGTCAATTCAGGAAGATTGAAGGCATGAAGAACTATACAGTGTAGATATTATGGAACATTACAATTGTCTCATCTATTCAAATTAATACAAGTATAAGGCAGTGAAAAAATGTTGAAGTTTTGATGAAACAATGGTCATCTCCTAGGCATAAATATTTACGAATTTTCCCATAATTGTTATTGTGACCAAGAAAGGAAAAGATGGATTGGAAACTAGACAATTTTTTTGCAATAGTTGAAGCAAAATTGGATCTAGGGACACCCATCCTAACTTGAATCTTGAGACAATTTTTGAAAATATGCACAAGTTCATCCAAGTGTTAGTTTTGGTTGTTCCAATTTATCACCTAAGAATAGGGTGCATGAGTGTTGATGGGGATTCCTTGCAACATGCACATGCCTCATAGAAGAGATTCCTTACACTTTCAATGCTTTGCATCTTCTATTTTTAGTCACTCTAAGGTTATGATAGATTCTATGACAACTTTATGACATATTTCTTGCACAATTATGAAAGATTCATTTCATGAAAGAATGTGTAAGAGCTACTCTAAGTATAGGTAGGGTGCATTGCTTGGGAGAGATTCCTTTGTATGTGGGGTGCTTTATTTGAGGTCTATCATTAGCGGTTAATTTTTGTCACTATTTTTCCCTCTTGTCAAGTACACTAGTTATGGTTATATATTAATAATACATGTGAGGTGTGTGAACATATAGTGAGAGTGTGAACAAATTGGAGAAGCCATTGCAGTCCCTTGAGGATAGTATTGTATTTCACTTATGTGTTAATGTGCAGGTAGTGATTGTTGTTACAAAATCTCAACTTGTTCGCTAGATTCATGTTGTTGTTTGTGTAAGATGAGATTTCATCTTTTGCATGATTGATCTCATCTCTTTAATATGTGATGTTTGCACTTCTGAGTTTTCCATTCAATATTTTTGTTTATGCAGATATGAAACTATAATTGGTGTTTCAGTGCTTATGTTTTAGTTGTCGGAAAAATTCTGAGTGCAAATATGTGTATTATGTGGATATAAAATAACATGGTATCAAAGCTGTGTATCTAAAATTATCCAAATTCATGTATGGAATGGACTGCTACATGTGAGAAGGAATTGTTGGAGGATCTCAACGGGTGTGATGTTGAGAAGATTCTAGAGATTGGAGTGACCCATGCCAAATATTAGCACCAACACTTATGAAGGGTTGAGGATCTGTTACCCTTCCTGCTCCAAAAAGTGGGATATAATTTATGCTTGAGTAGTGTATTTCGTGACCTATGATAGGTTGTTGATTTGATTTCATTTGTTGATCCATTTGTGTCTAAATGTTTTAAAACTCAGACTCAGACTCAAACTCAACCAAGGGTCAACTTGGACTTAGACTCAATATCATCCATGACATGGACAAGTTTGAATTTAATGACTCGATTTACTAAAAAAATTAAATAATATTAAACATTTAATGGAAAAAAATTAGTTTAGAGACAAAATATGCAAAATTTGCTCATGTATATACCATGTAAGCATGAATAAAATGGCATTAAGTGCACCACATGTTTGGAACCTTCCAATTTACTAGGGTTTAGTGTTAAAATTTGAGCATTAATTCACAATATTCTTGGATCTTTACTGAGAGAATAACATATACAGTATATCAATGCATAACAATCACAATAAGCATGACAAGCATCACAAGAATCAAAAGCATGAGAGACAAGAGACACAGAGTTTCTGTGGGGAAAACCCTAAGGTGAAAAACCCCACAACTTCCTCAGAGATGAGAGAGCAATGGCTCAACCAAAGTAAAACCAAAATACACTTGAGATAGTCTCCTAGAGCAGATGATCCTCCTCCTCACTAGTGCGCCACTTTCTGAGTGAGAGAAGTGTGTCTTTCTGAATGATCCAAATAGAGATCTCCCGATCTCTATTTATACTTAACTTGTTTTCCCAGTGACCTTATGGGGCACACTTGTCTATCTAGATACATCCACAATATAATATATATTTTAGGGTCGGCCCCACAAATGGTGGTCTAATAACCCATCGGAAAGTACACACACTTGTGACACTTGTCAATCCACATGACGACACTTCCTTATAGAGGAATAACACATCTCTTATAAGGGTACAATAAATATATATGAAATACATAGATGAAATACATTTCGAAGTTACATATACATCAACACTCCCTCTTAACTAGGAAGGCATTTCTCGACATAGTTCTGCTAGACAAGTCTTCTTCTTGGGATCATCATCATCATCGTCACTACTGCTGCTATCTCAACCAATCTCTGACTCTAATCGTCATAGGAAGTTCTATAGAGCCAGTACTTTTTCATACTGGATGTAGGCCCACCACCTGCAGGTCTTCATCATCTGTGCGAATGGTCTGATAGAGGTGGCCTCTCAGGACTAATTTTATGTGCAGATGAAATTCCAGAAAGAGTATCCCAGGAACATTTATGTGCCTAAGCATGACCGGCAAGATCTCCCAGGACTGATTACATGCATCTCCTCCACAATACCTTTAAAGAGCATCCCAGGAACATTTATGTGCCGCAGCATGACTGGAAAGATCTCTAAAGAGCATCCCAGGACTTATTACGAGCATACAGCTCAACCTCTCGGATCTCCAGGACTGATTACATGTGGATAGACAAAACCTTTAAAGATAATCCCAAGAACATTTATGTGCCGCAGCACGACCGGCAAGATATCTAAAGAGCATCCCAAGACTAATTATGAGCACACAGCTCAACCTCTCGGATCTCCAGGACTGATTACATGTCTCCGTAGTAACACCTCATCCCAAGACTAATTACGAGCACACAGCTCAACCTATCAGATATCTGAGGACTGATTACATGCTACATAGCAATATCGAAAAGAGTACCCCAGGAACATTTATGTGCTGCAGCACGACCGGTAAGATCTCCCAGGATTGATTACATGCTATTTGCACAACCTACCACATATAATCTCTAACCTCCAAGTATCAACCTGATACTCATGATCCAACGGATCATCATTGCACGAGGCATCATCCTGATGCCCATGATCATACTGATCATCATCACTTGTACCATCCTGGTACATATCATCTGGGGCAACATCTTGAAGATCATCATCATGATCAACCTGATCATACGATGCATCCACCTAATGCACACCAAGTATCTACCTGATACATATCATCATACATGATCCACCTAATCATATAGTGTATCCACCTGATACAAATACAAATACATGATACATATCAACATACATGATCTACCTGATCATACAATGTATCCACCTGATACAGATACATGGTCTAAGCATCCAGCATCATGCATATACAAATGCATACAAATGATCCAATCGATCATATCCAACATCCAACATGATGCGTACATACATATAAATGATCCAATTGATCATATTCAGCATCAACACGATGCATACATACATACAAATATAAATGAGCCAACTGATCATATCCAGCATCAACATGATGCGTACATACATACAAATATAAATGATCCAACTGATCATATCTAGCATCAACACGATGAGTGCATACATACAAATATAAATGATCCAACTGATCATATCTAGCATCCAACATGATGCATATACAGAGCAGTAACTGGAGCATCATCCTGATACTCATCATCCAGTGCTTACATCCACAGCCATGTGAAGGATCCTCCTTCCAACATGCTTGGGATGGCTTCCGCAAATGTGTCCATCACTTCTTCCTCGAAGTGTCATCGATCTGAATAACACCAAGCCTCTCCCTGAAGTACTCGAACTTCACCCTGGCTAGTGGCTTCATCAGCATATCTGCAATCTGCTCATCCGTCGCAACATACAAGAGCTTCATGGCTCCTCTCTGCACCATATCCCTGATATAGTGATATTTGATCTCTATGTGTTTCGACCTGTCATGAAACACTGGGTTCTCAGACAGCTTCACACAACTATGGTTATCGCATAATATACTAGTAGCATCCAATGGGAGATCAAATCACTCAGACAGTAGCTTCCGTAGCCATACTACCTCACAACTAGCTGAACAGGCTGCAACATACTTTGCCTCAGCTGTACTCAGTGCTACGTAGAACTGCTTCCTGCTGAACCAAGAGATCACACCTGATCCCATACTGAAGCAGCACCCAGATGTGCTCTTCCTATTTGTAGCACTGCCAGCCCAATCTGAATCAACATAACCCTGCAAGTTAAACTTTTGATTCACTTCATACTTGAGCCCATAATCCACTGTACCCTTCAGGTACCTCAAAACATGCTTTACAACAACCAGATGAACACTCCTTAGATTCGTCAGGAACTGGCTCAATGTGTTCACTGCAAAGCAAATATCTGGTCTCGTGTTCGTCAGGTACATCAACGACCCAATCATCTGACGATACATAGAGACATCAACCGACTCAGATGAAGCATCACATAGAAGCTTTAGATTCGATGCCATGGGTGTGGCCATGGCCTTGCAATCCATCATCCCAAATCTCTTCAGAATATCTATTGTGTACTTCCCTTGACCAAGGAAGATCCCACCTGAATTCTGCCACACCTCCATACCTAGGAAATAATGCATCATTCCCAAATCTTTCATATCGAACTCAAAAACAATCTTCCTCTTAGTATCTGCAATCAATCTGTCATCTCCTGTTACAAATAATTCATCCACATACAGGAGTAGAATCACAAGATTCCCTTCCTCAACCTTGTAGTAGAGGTTGGAATCCGCTTTACTCTTGGTAAAGCCCAAGCTAGATAGGAACCTGTCCATCCTACCATACCAAGTTCTGGGAGCTTGCTTCAAGCCATACAAGGCTTTCTTCAATCTGCACACAAATGACTCCCTATCGTGTATTTCAAAACCGAGTGGCTGCTCCACGTATACTTCCTCTTCAACTACACCATTCAAGAAAGCAGTCTTGACATCCATCTAGTGTATTTTCCATTTCATTGCTGCAGCCAGGGTAAGTCCTGTTCTGATGGAAGTATACCTAGCTATAGGTGCAAAAGTTTCTTCATAATCTATTCCCTCTTTCTGAGAGAAGCCACGAGCTACGAATCTTGCTTTGTATTTCTCTACACTGCCATCTGCAGCATGCTTGATTTTGTAGATCCATTTGGAAGTCACAACAGACTTCTCTTTAGGTCTTGGGACAACATCCCAAACATCATTCTTCATTATTGATTGGTATTCCTCAACCATGGCATCCTTCCATTCTTTCTTTTTCGTTGTTTCTTCATAACTGGAAGGTTCTTTGTTCATAATGTCACAGAGTAAAGCAACATAGCTGGTATGTGATATGGTTCTCTTCTTTGCTCTATGTTCTTCTTCTGGAATGCCAAATCTTTCTACATCTTGAATGAGCTCTCTAGCCCATGTAGGTTTCCTCTTGTGAGAGTTATCCTCACGGGGTGGATCTACAGGTTCTTGCAGATCTTCGAACTCACGAACAACTTCTGGAATTGCTTCAGTCATGGTAGTGTCTTGAAATCTAGTTTCCTTAGGTTCTTCATAAACTTCGATAGGTGCCTTCCTTGATTTGATGAATGTTGAGTTTTCATCAAGTGTTACATCCCTGCTGACATTAATCTTCTTGAACCCTGGAAAGTATATTCGGTAAGCCTTCGAGCTTTCACTGTAACCCACAAAGATACCCTTCTTTCCTGAAGGATCTAGTTTGGTCCTCTTTTCCTTTGGGAGATGAGTGTATACTGGACAACCAAATATTCTGAGATGGCTGACTTCAAGTTTCTTACCAGAAAAGACCTCTTCTGGTGTCTTGTTGTCCAATATCTTGTGGGGTGTTATGTTCTGCACATATACAGTTGTTCTAGATACTTCTGCCCATAGATGCATAGGTAGATCCTGGTCATGCAGCATTGCCCTTGCTGCTTCAATGATTCTTTTGTTCTTCCTTTCTGCAACTCCATTTTGTTGAGTATTATAAGGAGCAGTCAACTCCCTCTTAATCCCTGAATCACTGCAAAGCTTCTTGAAGTCACCTGAGGTGAATTCTCCACCATTGTCGGATCTAAATGTTTTGATCTTTTTGTCAATTTGATTCTTCATCTAGGTTTTGAATTCCTTGAACTTATCAAACACCTCATCTTTGTTTTTCAAGAAGTATACCCAAGTCTTCTTGGAGAATTCATCAATAAATGAGACATAGTAAACATACCCACTTAGAGAACTGGATGACATTGGACCACATACATCTGAGTGGATGATTTTCAGGATATCTTTTCCCTTGCTTTCACTGCTTGGGAAATCCTTCTTAATATTCTTACCTTTTGCACATCCTTTGCAAACACCTTCATGTTTGGTCTTGATTTCAGGAAGACCCTCTACAGCCTTGCTTGCAATTGGAAGTTCCCTATAGTGCATATGAGCAAGTCTTCTATGCCAAAGTTCACTTGGCTCCATGGATTCATGCACCATGGCATGTTCAGGTTGTCCTTTTAATTTATACAAACCTCCCTCTTGCTCTCCAATCACAACTGCATCATCTATGGTCTTTCCCTTTGGCCACATTAGGACTTGGCCATCCACAAATGCAACCCTCATACCTTTTGTATCCAATGCAGAGATGGAGAGTAAGTTCTTCTTGAGCCCAGGTACATAAAGTACTTCTTTCATCTTCAAAGATTTTCCAGAATCTAGGTTATAGGAGGCTTCACCACTTCCTTTGATGGGATATTGATAATCATCCCCAAGTTTCACTTTATGGGGTGATTCATGTTCAGACAGATTTACAAAGGATTCTTTAAACCCATTCATGTGTTTTGAATCCCCATTGTCAATTAACCAATCATTACAACCATGGGAGATAGTACCTATGAGAGCAGAGATTAGAACATACTCTTCTTCACTTGATGAGTCATCATTACTATCATCACTTTTTTCCCTAGCCTTCTTCTTTGGAGGTTCATCATCTTCGGCATCATGAGCATGGTACCTTCTTTTGTTACCCTTCTTCTTCTTGCTGGAGTTGTTGTTGTTGTGTTTGTCCCTTTTGTTCTTGGGACATTCTGAAGCAAAGTGACCCTTCTCATTACAAGTGAAACACCTTAGATATTTCTTGTCTTTGTGAAAATGATGAGAAGATTTCTTCTTGTGATGGGATGGCTCCCTCTTGAACTTTCCCTTCTTAGTGTGAGCTATGAGAGCTTGATCTTCATTTCCCATCTTCTCTTCTCTTGCCACAAGCCTTGCTTCTTCTTGAGAACATTCCTCCCATAATCTGCTAAAGGAGATTAACTTCTTTATGGCACAAATCCCCTGGATAAAAGAGTCCCATGACATAGGTAGGCCATTCAAAGTAGTCATAACAATTTCACCATTCTCCACCATTTCATCTACAGCTTCAAGTTGTTCATTGATCTGAGAGACCTTGGAGAAATAGGATTGAATGGTTTCTCCATTCGACATCTTGACCCCTTTCAATTGATTCCGTAGGGTCATCTTCCGATTTATGTTCTTTCCTTGAAATAGCTTGGTCAAAGAGTCAAACATAGCCTTGGGTGTCTTTAGAGAAGACACATGGGGTATGAGATGGTCTTTGATAGAATCAGCAATGATTCTCTTTGCCTTGACCAAGTTTTTCTTATGCATTACCTTAGCCTCTTCATCCTCTGGGATAGGGATGTCTTCTTTTATATATGAGTCCAACTCATTCTCTTCCAGGATTAACCCAATCCTATACTTCCAAGCTCGGAAGTTATCAGCCCCTTTAAGCTTATCCTCAAGCTTGGTGTGGTGAGACATCTTAAAGAGCACTTCAAATGAAATAGAAAATATTTAGGTCTTACCACTTGAAATGCTGAAAACTGGATCTGGTCCCGGATTAGGGTTTGTCAAAAAAACCCTAAAAATTCAAAATGTGAATTTCAACTTTCTGAAAGGATAGAAAGATGTGCCTTGATGAGCTAATCAGCCTGGTGTATTCAGAATTTGAGATCAACAAAGCTTTACCCTTCAGATTTTCCTTTTTGTCCTCTCAGGTTCACTAGGGAGAGCCCTGAATTAGGGTTTGAGTTTCCCAGAGATCTACCCAGCCAAAAATCTCGATCCAAAGCTCTAAACTTCAATTTTTTCAAGGAGCTTCCAGCTATGGCTTCAGATTTTAGAAATTCCTATTTTTGTGGAAACCCTAATGTTTAGGGCCAAATATGAAAATGCTCAGAATTGAATTCTGATTGGATAGATAGATTCTCCTTGATGAGTAGAGTCAATCTACTATACTGCTTTTCCAAAAACTGTGGAGAGAAACCCAATAAACAAGAATCTCAAGTTTCCGTCACTGCAAAATGTCTTCTTCTCAGGTTAGCTCTGATACTATGTTAAAATTTGAGCATTAATTCACAATACTCTTGGATATTATTGAGAGAATAACATATATAGTATATCAATGCATAATAATCACAATAAGCATGACAAGCATCACAATAATCAAAAGCATGAGAGACAAGAGACACAAAAATTCCGTGGGGAAAACCCTAAGGTGAAAAACCCCACAACTTCCCCAGAGATAGAGAGAGCAATGGCCCAACCAAAGTACAACCAAAATACACTTGAGATAGTCTCCTAGAGCAGATGATCCTCCTCCTCACTAGTGCACCACTTTCTGAGTGAGAGAAGTGTGTCTTTCCGAATGATCCAAATAGAGATCTCCCAATCTCTATTTATACTTAACCTGTTTTCCCAGTGACCTTATGGGGCCAACTTGTCTATCTAGATACATCCACAATATAATATATATTTTAGGGCCGACCCCGCACATGGTGGTCTAATAACCCATCGGCAAGTACACACACTTGCGACACTTGTCAATCCACATGACGACACTTCCTTATAGAGGAATAACACATCTCTTAAAAGGGTACAATAAATATATATGAAATACATAGATGAAATACATTCCGAAGTTACATATACATCAACATTTAGAGTCTTAGTCTTAGGTTTTTAGTTAAAATTTTAAAAAGAAATTGACTCCTACAGCCACTTGTGCATGTTATCCAATCCCACAATGACTCAACTAAGTCAACACAGACTCAACCGAGTTGGGCAATTTGGTACCAAACCAAATGAGTCAAATATTGACTTGACCAGTTTGATACCAAACTAGCCACCTTAATTGGTTTAAGGGCCAAGTCAAAGCAATAAAGGGTCATATAACTCCCTCTATTGTGTGAACAAGTCTTCACTATGATTCTTAGAAGGTTTTCTCATACATAAAGTG
This sequence comes from Larix kaempferi, assembly GCA_027924585.1. Classification (NCBI taxonomy): domain Eukaryota; kingdom Viridiplantae; phylum Streptophyta; class Pinopsida; order Pinales; family Pinaceae; genus Larix; species Larix kaempferi. Next base: position 5,155,439 of record BSBM01000893.1, read on the forward strand.
TATCTAGTGATAGAGGGCTTCTGGATAAGAGGTGACTATATAGAAAATATTTCATTAGATTTGAATGCTAATGCATGGATAAAATGTTAATGCTTGTACATTTAGTGGAAATGTTGAGTTAGGACATGTATGAAATGTTAAATTTTCAAAATTTACTTCAATATGATCTAGGATCTTAACTAAGAGAACAACATGTACAACAAATCTACAGCATATCAATCATGGACACAATAATGCAAGCACATAAGAGACATAGAGTTTACTCGGGGAAAACCATAAAGGTGAAAAATCCCAATAACTTCCTCAGAGATATATAGAGCAATGATACAACCAGAATACAAGAGATAGTCTTCTCCTAGCAGCAGAGCCTCCTTTTCCACAAGTGCACCACTCTCCAAAGTGTGAGTGACAGAATAGAATGTGTTAAATGAGAGAGACACACTCTCTATTTATACACTAACTTGACTTGACCTTTAGTCAACTAGGTCGGCCTCAACTTAACCACTTAACATAATGCTGATTGGGCCGACCCCCACTAGGGTGGTCTAATAACCCTTTGACCCACATGGTCGACCCCCAATAGGGTGGTCTAATAACCCTTTGATCCACATGACTTATACAGGGCCGACCCCAACAAGGTGGTTTAATAACCCATCAAGTATAAGTTACGACACTTACAATATAAATGACGACACTTCCGTATAGAGGAATAATAACATCTCTATAGGAATACAATATACATATATGTGAAATACATTCTGAAGTTACATATACATCAACACTCCCTCTTAACTAGGAAGGTATTTCTCGACACAGATCTTCTAGCACAAGTCATCTTCTTTGGATCATCGTCACTGGATAATCATCATCGAGTCATCATCATCGTCACTGCTGTTGCTATCTCAATCAATCTCTGAATCTACTCGTCATAGGAAGTTCTACAGAGCTAGTCCTTTTTCATACTGGATGTAGGCCCACCACCTGTAGGTCTTTGTCATCACTGGCCATACTGTGGAATCCTTAGGACTTATTATGTGCGTCACAAAACCTGGCTGCAGCATCCCAGGCTATTACGAGCACACAGCTCTACCTATTGGATCTCCCAGGAGCACATTACATGTGACCCATCACAAAACCTGGCTGAAGCATCCCAGGCTATTACGAGCACACAGCTCTACCTATCAGATCTCCTAGGAGCACATTACATGTGATCTCACCACAAAACCTAGCTAAAGCATCCCAGGCTATTATGAGCACACATCTCTACCTGTCGGATCTCCTAGGAGCACATTACATGTGGTCCACCACAAAACCTGGCTGAAGCATCTGAGGCCTTTTTCATTCTGTCTAGATCTCCCAGGAGAAAATTACATGTGGTCACGGCAAAACCTGGCTAAAGCATATGAGGCCTTTTTCATCTTGTCCAGATCTCCCAGGAGAAAATTACATGCCATAGGACAGAACCTCACAAGAGCATCTCAGGATGTTATGGGTACACAACTCCTACCTGAAGATCTCCCAGGGCACAAATTACATGTCCTCCCAGAGCAATGTCTCGAAAGAGCATCCTAGGCTATTACGGGTACACAACTCCGACCTATAGGATCTCCTAGACATGCTCATCTGCACAACCTGTCCACGGCCACAGAGTATCAACCTGATACTCATCATACATCATCCTGATGTATACATGATCATCCTGATCATCATCACTGCAACATCCTGCTGCATGTCATCTGGAGCAACATCCTGAAGCTCGTCATCCATGATCATCCTGATCATGTAATGCATCTACCTGATGCATACCAAGTATCTACTTGATAGATATCATCATATACAATGTATCTACATGATACATACATAGATACATGATCCACACAATGTATCCATCAACATACATGATCTACCTGATCATACCTGATACATATACAGATACATGGTCCAAGCATCCAACATCATGCGTACATACATAAATGTAAATGATCCAACTGATCACATCCAGCATCCAACATGATGCGTACATACATAAATGTAAATGATCCAACTGATCATACAAAGCAGAAACTAGAACATCATCCCGATGCTCATCATCTAGCACTTACATCCACAGCCATGTGAAGGATCCTCCTTCCAACATGCTTGGAATGGCTTCAACAAATGTCTCCATCACTTCTTCCTTGAAGTGTCATCAATCTGAAGAACACCAAGCCTCTCTCTGAAGTACTCAAACTTCACTCTGGCTAGTGGTTTCGTCAGCACATATGCAATCTGCTCATCCGTCACAACATACAGGAGCTTCGCTGCTCCTCTCTACACCATATCCCTGATATAGTGATATTTGATCTCTATGTGTTTCGACCTATCATGAAACACTGGGTTCTCAGACAGCTTCACACAACTCTGTTTATCATAGAAGATACCAGTAGCATCCAGTGGGAGATCAAATAACTCAAACAGTAGCGTCCGAAGCCATACTTCCTCACAACTAGCCGAACAGGGTGCAACATACTCTGCCTCGGTTGTACTCAATTCTACACAAGACTGCTTCCTGCTAAACCAAGAGATCACTCCTGATCCCATACTGAAGCAGCACCCAGAAGTGCTCTTCTTATCTTCAGCACTACCTACCTAGTCTGAATCAACATAACCCTATGGGTTAGACTTTTGATTTGCATCATACTTGAGCCCATAATCAACCAAACCCTTCAGGTACCTCAAAATATGCTTTACAGCAACCAGGTGAACACCTCTGGGATCCATCAAGAACTGGCTCAATGTGTTCATCGCAAAGCAAATATCTGGTCTCGTGTTTGTCAGGTACATCAAGGACCCAATCATCTAATGATACATAGTGATATCAATCGACTTAGATGAAGCATCACACAGAATCTTCAGGTTCGATGCCATAGGTGTGGCCATAGCCTTGCAGTCCATCATCCCAAACCTCTTCAGGATCTCTACTGCATACTTCCCTTGTCCAAGGAAGATTCCATTTGCACTCTACCACACCTCCATGCCAAAAACAAATAATGCATTATCCCCAGGTTCTTCAACTCGAACTCAGCAGTAAGCTTCCGCTGCATGTTGGCAATCAATCTATCCTCACTTGTTACAAACAGGTCATCCACATAGTAGTATCACTGGATTTCCTTCCTCAACCTTGTAGTAAAGGTTGGAATCCTCTTTATTCTTGGTAAATCCCAAACTGGATAGAAAGCTGTCTACTCTACTATACCAAGTTCTGCACATATATGACTCCCTGTCATGTGTCTCAGAATCAAGTGGCTGCACCACATACACTTCTTCTTCAACTACACCATTCAAGAAAGTGTATCTTCCTCTTCATCACTGCAGCATGCTTGATCTTGTAGATCCTCTTGGAAGTCACTATAGACTCCCCTTCAAGTCTTGGGACTGCATCCCAAACATCTTCATGATCGACTAGTACTCCTTGATCATGGCATTCTTCCCAGATCCTGGGAACTTCAATATCTTCAATATTTTCAATAGATAACTTTGTTGCTGAACAAATGTTGTAGTCCTTCTTTTGTAGGTGATGGTATACGATCTTTCCTACACAACAAGTTAAATTGCATGATTAGAAAACATCTCATAGTTTTCAGAACAAATTTTCACACATAAAGAAATATGTCATACAGTCATGCAATTATCTTAGCCAATGCTTCAATACAACATTTATCCATATTCCATAACTTTCTAGATGCCTTCCAATCTCTACCAAAACATTGTTAAGAGTGTTCACAACTCCTAACATGTCAGCAAAGAGGTTTCATTCTAGATAAGTAGCAATGGAATGTTGTACAGTTCCATAGGCCACTTACCCATGTATATTAGTAGTATATTGTCCATCAATGCAACTATTCTAATATGCATAATACACAACCTAATTCTAGGACCATAAGCATATACATCATTGAATAACATTATGTAAGAAATGACAATTCAAAATACTTATCTTTGTTTGGTTGTTGGGTGGACTCCCTCTGAATCTTTGCAACTCCATTCTGATGTGGATTGTGAGAAGTGGTCAACTCCCTCTGAATATCTGCATCCTTGCAGAAACTACTGAAGTGTGCTCCTTTAATTTCTTGCAGGAACAACTGGAGTGTGCTCCCTCTTGATCTTTGCTTCCTGGATTCCCTATCCTTGAACTTATATCCATCCTTAATCACTATGCATGCTTATTAGTATCATCATTGTGTTATCATTGAGGTCTCATACATAATCATACATTCATTAGTATATTCTTAATACTATCAAAACACAATAATCTTAAACATGTATAGTCATGATCATTCACAGGTAATAAACATTAGTATTCAAGGTTTTAGGGAAGTCTTCTTTTACTCATGCATATTCTTATTTGATCATAGGATTCTTCTAATTAGTTAAATCATCAATGCATAAACCCGTGATTACTCAAACCTATACCTTCATGATTCTTCTGATTAGTCATATCATCAATTATGGTAAGAAACATAATATGCATACAACCATGACTATTCAAACCTATGACTTCATGAATAATCATTATCAACAACACAATAGTATAAGATCCTAACACAAGATAGGATTCTAGCTTGATATAGGAAAAAACATACCTGGATTAGCATGCTAGCTAGTTATGTCTAACATACCCGCATAATGTCTTCTGGTTCTCTTCAGTGACTTATGCTAGTAACCTGCATGTCTCATAAGTTAACCATTGTAGAACCAAGTTATACATACCTCATAAGTAGATCTTCTATGTGATCCATGACAATGGATGAATCTTTGTCTTCATGTCACCATGATCATTTGTTCTTGAAGTAGAACACGATTTTGTCTTTCTTGGTGTACCTTTTATGTTAGCGAACAACATAAACCTCATACAACATCACAATGCATTAGTACAATCATAAGTGTCAAAACCTTAATCAATGAATATCTTCTATTAAGGTAATACGACAAGTCTAGTAATTAATGAAGATTGTACTGTAATGATATGAAGACAAACATATGATAAACTTAACCATGAACAGAATTCGAAACATATCTGTAAGCCATATCTGTCAAGATTGTTTGTAATCTTCTTATGGAAGGCCTTAGCCTCATCTCCCTCTGAAACAAGAACTTCTTCACTTGTGCAGGTGACCAATCTATCCTCTTCTAGGATTAACCCAATCCAATTGATTTGCAGGAACTGGATCTGGAGCTGTAACAGGGGTTGTCAGAGAAACCCCAAAAATTAAAACTTTGAATTTCAAACTTCTGAAAGGATATAAATATGCGCCTTGATGAGCTAATTAAGTCAGTATATTCAGAATTTGAAAACTGCAAAGATTCACTCCTTAATTTTTCCTTTGAAACTTATGGATTCACTGGACATGACCCCAAACTGGGGTTTGATGAAGCCCACTCTTCTGCCCAATCAAAAATTTTGATCCAAATCTCTAAGCTTCTATTTTTATGAGGAGCTTCTAGCCGTGGTCACAGATTTCAAAAATTCCCATTTTTGCAGAAGCCCTAATTTTCCACTTTTAGGATCAAATTCCCGAACTAGGGTCTGATCAAACCCAGCCTTCTGCCCAACCAAAAATTCTGATCTTGGTCTCTAAATTTTGATTTTGATGAGTATCATTCAGCCATGGTCTCTGATTACAAAAATTCCAACTTTATCCGAAACCCTAAATTCCAGAAGCCATGAATGAAGGTGCTAAAAAATAATTTTATTATGACAGAAATATGTACCTGATTGTTTCTAGTGTAACTCTGAACTTTTTGATCCACAGGGTCTAAAATTTTTTCCTGAGATAGCCCGACCTGTCATCTTTCCATCCTGATAGGTCTGACCTCAATTGGATTCTCTGAGAGAGATTTATGGCAAGTGTCACAACGTGACCTGTTTATGGGATAAAAAAAAAGAGCGAACTTGTATGGCGTGCCATGTGTCACTGGTTCAACTTCGGCCTCTGAAACATTTTCTTGAGATAGTACAATCTATGTACTACCTATCACTTTTTATGAAATTTCATTTGGAGCTTCCTACCCCAATTTATGACCTTTTTTTCCAAGATCACCTGTTTTTGAATCAGATCTGGAAGAGGCATAAACCCTATATTGTACAGATCATAAATCACAAAGTACAACGAATTAGAGGTTTTCCTTTGGACACAAGGTACATGGGAATCTAGTATTTGACCTATAAAATTTTTAGACCCAAAAACTTTTCCAAAACAGATTTATAGCGAAAGTGCTACGATGACTAGTTTTTGCTATATCAAGCCCTAACATCGTAAGTGCAACAAGTGTCATACATGCCATATCATGCCTTCTTTCAGGCTAGCTCTGATACCATGTTAAATTTTCAGAATTTACTTCAATATGATATAGGATATTAACTGAGAGAACAACATGTATAACAAATCTATAGCATATCAATCATGGACACAATAATGCAAGCACACAAGAGACACAGAGTTTACTTGGGGAAAACCATAAAGGTGAAAAATCCCAATAACTTCCTCAGAGATAGATAGAGCAATGATACAACCAGAATACAAGAGATAGTCTTCTTTTAGCAGTAGAGCCTCCTCCTCGACAAGTGCACCACTCTCCAAAGTGTGAGTGAGAGAATAGAATGTGTTAAATGAGAGAGACACACTCTTTATTTATACACTAACTTGACTTGACCTTTACTCAACTAGGTCGGCCTCAACTTAACCACTTAACATAATGCTGACTGGGCCGACCCCCACTAGGGTGGTCTAATAACCCTTTGACCCACATGGCCGACCCCCAATAGGGTGGTCTAATAACCCTTTGATCCACATGACTTATACAAGGTCGACCCCAACAAGGTGGTCTAATAACCCATCAAGTATAAGTTACGACACTTACAATATAAATGACGACACTTCCGTATAGAGGAATAATAGCATCTCTATAGGAATACAATATACATATATGTGAAATACATTCCGAAGTTACATATACATCAACATGAAAACACCTTTTTTTAACTAGAGACTAAAAATGCTAAGTGTTGGGTGTTACTAAAACACAGATATGCTAGGGATGACAAGTTTGTAATGAAAAGACAAAATTAAACTAGAAATAAGATTATTGAAGATCATTGTGGCTGAAGTGCAGGAGTTCATATATGCACATAAAACCACCTATAAAAAAATCTATAGAACAAGCAAGCTTCATTAGTGCTACTTCATCCCTGAATCTTTACTTGATTGATCTTGTTTGGTATTTATCTCTTTTCAAGCATTGATTAGGCCTAATAATTTCACTATCTGATCTAGAATTTGATATTATACGTTTTATGAACATTTTATTTTAATAATGTAAGTTACAATAATATTCAAGTACAATAATGGGTAATAAGAGTTCACCTGATGAAACATGGAGAACACCAAAAAAAAGTATATAATACCACCGATCACATCAAAAAGCCAATTTTTCTTCTGAAATTTCAAAATGTTTCCCAAGGCTATTTGTAACAAGTTCCAAGGGATGAGTGAAATAGCCATAGTAAAATTTCAACACTACAATTATACACTAGAAGAAATTTTATAAGTCATGGCATACATGCTATGAAAATAATGCTTCAAATAAATAACTATGGGAAATGGATAATCCCTTACATTGTCAGAGGCTTGGAAAGTAGGATAATATGCTTTAGTTTCATAACAAGCCCCAAGAAATTGTCAAAATTTAGATGACATGCGAGTGGGTTGTAGAAAGGCAGCACCATATCCATTCATTGAGGTCCTCTCTGTTTCGAGAATAATTTAATATTCTCTACTGAACAGGGCCAATCACATGAAGGTGGAATATACTATGGCCCCTCCCCCCCCTCACACCACTCTCAATTACCCATACCCAATGAATGTACTAGAAAATAAAAATTTACATGCAAACATGCAGATTTCATCATAAGCAAACATTTACCATTCATTCAATAAAAGCTAACATTCATTAAACCATTCATTCATTTGGTCAACACATTCATTCAATAAAAGATAACATTCATTAAACCATTCATTCATTCATTCAATATTAAAAGCTAACATTCATTAAACCATTCATTCATTCAGTCGGAAAAAAATCATGCAGGACATAATATTATCAAAAATAATTACACAATATTTTTTCAGTCACTTCTTTCTAATTTTCTTCTCTTTACAAAATCAACAAGAAGCTCATCTTCTGGAAATTGTCCTTCAGTTCTTGGCGTTTCATCAACTTGCCATGATGTTTTCCTTGTAGAGTGCTTGCGACGTGGATTTTGTGGCAAGGGGTTCGGATTTGCTACAATAATGTGAAAATGTTACATCGATATATTTTGTTATTATAATGACAAGTATTTCATTTTAAAAAAACATTACAAAGGTGTTTTTTTACCTGTTGTGTCCACATCATGTTCTTCATATTTCTGTCCAGGCTCAACCTGTACAGTGTGACCCTCTACATGCTCTGCAGTTGAAATATGGAGAAGTATAATTAATGTTCACCATCAACAATTCTATATATAAAATTGTAGCATATGAATAAATTCATTACCAGGGTTCGAAGAATGATATTCAATTTGTTGTTGTCCCTCCTCGACATTAGGGGGATCATTGCTTTCCTACTCAAAACAGAGTCAATATTTTATGTCAATTATTTATAATGAATAGATTGCACAAGTAATAAATCTTTATTAAACTATATAGATTTTATATACCTGTGCACCAGATGGATCACTAGAAGACCGTGTTTTCCCAAGACAAGCTTTTCAACGTTCAACAACAACTTAAAAGCTATGCTGGAATCCAAGCTTCAAGTCTTCCTTAGTGGGCACTTATTTGAATCGGTCGGCTTGCATATTTGCATAATGTCATCAATTTACATTTTGCGGTGCAATGAAACAAAAATAATTTGAAATTTATTATCTGGATGCATTATTGGTTTTTCGATACTTACAATTCGTGTCACCAAATTCAAATAACCACCAGGCCCAAGCTTGTGCTGACAATTTTTTCTAGTCTTTCCTTTGTGCCATTTGAGGTGTTTGACTGCCTATGCAAGTGTTGAAATACATTAGATGCTCCAAATTCGATATAAAAATTAATAATAATAAGTTTTAGAATTACATTGTGGAAAGTATTGCATACCTCCCTCTTCCTGGTGGTATCTTTCCTTCTTTTCTTAGAGCCCTCTCCTTTCCATATTCCACTAGGGATTTCCACTCTCTTGCTGGAATCATCAGAGGGCGCTCATACCTAGGGTTCATTTGTAGGTGAACCCTATATTGGTCTCAAAAAATATTCATATGTTGTCCATCCTTCTTTAGGACCACGACTCGATCAAAGGTCTCGTTGCCGAACATGCCAACCAATCGATTAGTGAGATCATCTTTTCAATTTTTCGTTTGTCTATCCCACATTGTGCGGATGGTGGGCCCAAAGATATCCAAGGAAAAATCATTTATATGTTTATAAAAAACATCATTTCCTGCAAAACAATCATGCCATCATTAGTTGAAAAAAAATGTTTTATCGATATATTACAATCAAAGTATAATCACTAACTTGAACAATGTAAAATTACCTGGGATCTTCTCTATCTTGATTGGAAAGATATATTCGTCCACCAAAAATGTTGTCTCTATTGTACCCATGCTAGTGACATGGGAAGATCCAGGAAATGTTTCTTCAACAATATCAATACTAGCATGAGGCTTTGCATCGACCCCTTCTTCTACACGATTTGGTGTGTGTTGGTCACTAGCTAGTGCACTCTCTGCTGGCCTTGGGGGTGTCATGGAACATGTTTTCGACTGTTAAGTATACAAAAATGGTGCATGAGTCAATGTATGTGGAGTCATTTTCTCATGTGACGACTGATCTCCATGAGCATCATTGGGGCGAACACTGCCTTGGCCACTAGTGTGTGGTCCCAGAAAATCCTGTAAATACAAACCACATTTTATAAGTTCACTATCATATAAAAGTAAAAATTATAAAGTTCTAAATGAATTTATATTATGATCCAATATTCCTATAATATTATAGCCAAAATATGACCAAAATATTATGTCCCAACTCAGATTTTATCAAAATTTTACTAGTAAATTTTTAGGCAATTTCTTATTCTCAGCAGGATGTAAGTGAGGGGGGATGATACAAGAAGTGAGGATGGTAGGGGTGACTTTCAGTTATGGAATTTATAGGGGAGAGTGTGCAGCAGCAATATGAAACTGATCGGAGTAGAGAGTCCTATGCACCATGTACAAGAGCCATTCACTTTTCAACAACAGAGCGAGTCTGTTGCCTACTTCGAGGCTTCTTGGGCTGCTGGCATATGCATAATAGACTCGGTGGGGTTCTTATGAGTTGGTGGAAGAAGTATAATAGTCATATAAACTTGTATTATGCACAAGAATAGTGTTCCAATGAGTTTGGGAAGTTTCATAATGATTTGGATGCCAAATGCACAATGGGGACTGTAGAGCTAGTCAAATTCCAGGCTTTTTCAAACAAGTTTAAATACATCCAAATCCTTAGGGAAAGGGTTGGGATGGCATGCATAATGTGTTATTAATCTCATACAACTTATGGAAAGAAAAATTGAAGCTCAGAAAGGAAATAGCAGTGAAATGTGTAAAACTAGTTATTAAAATGCACCCAATGAGCTAGTCTTCCAATCTTAAGTACCAAATTGCTTCCATAAATCATTAAAATATGTTATGAGATATTTAAATATTATAAGCTACAATTCAAAATCTAAACTCCAGAATACTTCTTTCACTTATTTTATTACTTTCCAAAATTACAGTGCCTCACAGGCTAGAAATTCCTTACAACTTTAGGGAAAAGGAAGGTAAGAAGTGCGGAGATCATTGTAGCTTTGTTATGAAGTTGATATCAGACCACCAAAAGGTCTTATGAATGATATTTTATGCTCACTGAACTTCTGGAAATCACTAGGGTGCATTCACTGAGCTCTCTCCATCCGGCAGGGGAATCTCCTCCAAATCTAGTTGAGAATGCGTGTAGAAGAGAAATAAAAGATATGGATCAGATCTAAAGCTAATCGATGGAATTGGGAAGCTCTGATCTCTGAAAATGATGGTGCACTGGCCTCCCTGAATATCTTGGGTGCATTCACTGGAAACTAGCTCCTCCTTCTAGTGGTTCTCCTCCAAAACTAGCTGCAAATACACTGAGATTGTGGCCTCCTTCACTGGATGATTGTAGATCTTCAATGGAAGACTAATATGGATCTGAATGGCTGTAGTATCACCCTCTGGATCAGAATATTGTCTCGATGGAAACTATAGAGCCTTAGGGCACATCTCCCAAGAAAGTGTTGAGGCACATCACTCAACAAAGAGAAGCTCAGAGCTCTCAAGACAAAATTCAAATGATCAAAAGTTGTTAATGTGAGTTGGAAGCATTCTTTTATAGAATTCATGTTGACCTATTGAGCAAGTTAATTGGCTTGGTGACCTATGAGAATGGGTCACCCATGAGTGCATATACTTGCTTGATTTTATTCTAACACATTTTCTCTCCTTTAGAAATTGTGCCCCCTTGTGTCTCAAGATGTTTCCTTCCTTGTAAAACTTTATTGCTTTGTAAATTGAGCTCTCTTTTGGAAATTTAGACCTCCCTTAGCTTTTTATGGTTGTTTCCCATTTCTTTCTTCTTGGTAACATCTTACACCTTCTCGCTTTTCATCCCTTGCTATTTTCTGACCTCCAGTTCTGATTTAGCAACATTATCCTCAAGGGGATTCCCTCTTGGCCCACTTGCACACATCATCCACTTGACAAAATATTAATAAATGGATATAAGTAATAAAATAAATTAATTCCTCACTCCAAAATCCAAAATCATTAATTATTTAATTAAATTAGAGGCATAGCTCAAAATTTCCCAATTAATTAAATAATTCATCTTAGCACTTAGTTTGGGGATTGATATCTTCATGGGGGGCCCACCTTATCCATTTAATTTCCCAAATTAACCCTTACGCATATTCCATAAGTCAATTTCCACATCTATCTATTAATTAATTCATTAATTCCTAGGTGACTTAGGCTATAATCATCCCCCATGGTCAATAGAAAAATTTGGGGACATGACAGTCCCCCCCCCCAAGATTGCTTGTCCTCAAGCAATTTAGTCCAGGCACTAATACTGCAATTCCATCCAAGCATACTTATGACTTTTATATCTCACTTCATGTTGGTGACCACAGTATTCACCCATTCTTTGTACCACAACAGAAATCATCATAATCCTGGGTCCCATCAATTCAATGGAATTGAAACATATGCTCCCTCAAGCATGCTCCAACTATTCCATATATCTATAAAAATCCCCAATTGAATCTGAGTGGGTCCATCATGCTATTGCTTCTCAACTCTGATCATAATCTGCTCATGTCTTACCCAAGAGTCTTGTCCATGATGCAGTTCCCAATGAAGGGAACTAGTCCACCATTCAACAAATGTATATCTTAAGAAAAGCAAACTGGATTGCCCTCCTGGAACCCACTGCTTATGGTGCTTTCTCCCAAGCCCAAATGACATCAGGAAAAAACTTTCATCCCAAGCCCAAATGACATCAGGAAAAAAATTTCATCCCAAGGAATTCCAGGATCCTATGGATTTTGTAGCATTCTTCCAAACATTATGGCATTCTGAAATATGCCATGATCCCAATACCAAGTTGGAATCTCTTTGTTTCCAATGCACATGAAAATTTCTAATATGCACTTGTACACCTAAGCCTTGCATGAATGTGTACTGGAAGTATCTAATGGCTGCAAATTAGGCCCTTTCTGCTGCTTTCAAATCATAGAAAAATCAGAAACATTAAAAACAATTTTCTTGAAGAAAGACAAAAAAATTTTACCTTCTAGATTTTCCTTTTTAGTGGTGTCTCTATTCATCCATCCAGTGGATGAAGTAGAGATCTTGCTTGTTGATTCACATGAGATAAAATCATCCATCTTTGCTGCAATAGGATATATCTCCCATAGGGATAGATCATGATCCTCCTGTTGTACATTTGGCATCAACCATAAAAACTTCTTCACCCGCTGTTCATTCCCCATTGTTATTGGTGAATCTAGGACATGTGGGAAATAACTATGAAACTTCTTTGTATGTATGCAACCTTCAATAATCATACTTATGGCTGCAAATTATTCATTATTGGATGGCCTAAATTGGGTTCTCTCATCCCACTCTTCCATGGGAGAGTGACTGTCTTCAAGGAACAACTCAAGTTCCCTCAGGAAATGATCAGGTGCTTGGTTTTCATCAAACTATTCTACACACTCCTCAAGCACATGTAAAGATAAATGATCCTCATGATCCACCATCTCATGAGGTTCCTCCATATGATCATGAATTCTTTCATCCCAATGAGTTTGACTAAATGGTGTGTAGGAGGGCAGGGAGGATCATTGCAACTTTTCATGAAGTTGTGCTATCTCTGTCTTGGATTCTTGGAGGGAAATTTGGGTGCTTCTCAAAGAATCTGGGGAGACCATAAATTAATAATTTATATTTTTTTTCTTCATCATCCCTCAAGTATGCACCATGAAACAATTCTACAAGCTCCAACAAACTATCTCTATCAGAAAGCATGTTCAAGAATTTACCTTTTATGCTTGTCATGGCTTTCTGAAATTCTTCCATGTCTCTCATGGAAGAATGCTCCCCCAAATTCCAGCAAAGGTTATTCATTAAGACATGGGTGTCATTGAGGGTTTGAAGGGATTCTTGGATCTTTCATTCATTCATATTCAGTGTCTTTTCAAGGAAATGAGGTTCTGGCAGATGAACCTTCTCTTCTTCTAGCTTCCTAGGATCAACTTCAGCTTATTCTATTGAAGTTATGAAAGCTGATCCATATTTTGGGGATGAAATATATTCATATTTAAGATCATAAATATCATATCTTTGGCTACGACTAGGGTTCCCATTCATCTCTAGTGCACTAGTAAAGCTTTCTCTCCGATTTTCATCCCTCCCCAATCCAGGAGTTTCAACCCCTGGGGGTTCAACCAAGTCCATCTTCTCCTACTGAACTGGATGCCCCATCATTGTTATAGCTTGAAATGACACCTCTCCGTCCGTGACGATACTTGCATCCCATGGTCGCATCATGACACTTCTTGAGATCAAGTTCAGTCACACAACATGACATTTGTGGATGGAGGAGTTATTTGGGACACTACAAATGGTTGAAATTACCTCATTCTTGACCCATTTGATGTATATGATCCTTAGGAACATTTTTCTAGACCAAACCATCTACTGAAAATGAGCATAAAAGCTTATTTTTTGCCATTTTTAACATGAGCGCTGGTACACAGGCATGATAGTAGCATGTATACCCTACTCTAGTGTACAATAGTAGCGCTCAAACCTTCTGAGCGCTACTCCACTATTGAAATAGTAGCGCTCAACTCCATATGTACGCTACTCTGTCTACTGTAGAGTAGGGTACACCCTTGTTTTGGTCAAAATCTTGAAATTCGAGTAAGTTAAGTTGGTTGGGAAACCTCTTTAGCGGTTATAACTTCTTTTCCTCTTCCTCACTAACTATATAAGGAGGGTAGAAGGGCCATGTGAGGGGACTAAGCCCAATTACAAATTTATGCTGGAGGAATGGAGATCCTCATCCCCCTCTCTTGTGCTTAGTTTTGGTAAACCCTAGCACAGTTGATTAGAGGCTGGAATCCTCAGAGAACAGAAGCAGGAGACCTTGAATCTAGGTTTTGTGAAGTGCCAAGCTTGAAAGAAGGTATAACTGTATGTACTTGCTTTCATTCATTAATAAAGATCAGACATTCTTTCCTTTCCAAATATGACCTATTCTCGTATGTCTCTGATTTGATTATTGTTTAATTATAGTTTGATGTCTTGTTATGTCATGGATATCAGTCTTATATATGTAGTCAAATGTGTTTGAGAAAGGTATCAAGTTGTTTTGCAGGTCTGGGAATAGCAACGCTGGATAAGCATTGAAGAGCGAGGGAGGCAAAGCTAGGATCAACCTTCTGAATGAGGTGCCTACATCTCTAAACCCTAATCTCCTCATTTTTATGTTGTACTTGCAGAATGCTTGTAAGTCTATCTTTATCATCGTAAGTTGGTAGTTTCTCCCCTGAACTACACGTGCATTTTCCCCACAACAGAATGGTGACTCCGCTGGGGAAAGCCTAACTGCTTAGGGGTATCCAAGGTCATTTCTTCAGTCTTGTTTGATGGTCTTTGTTCATTTTCTTGATTAGGATCAATTAGTAGGCTCTGTTTGACCCTGCTAGGCTTTTACAGACCCTTCCTGGCCCTTACAAACCCTTGTGGACCCAGCTGTGGGGGGTTTTAACCCCATTTTTTCAAGTTTTTCAGCCTGTATGCTACTATTGTGCAGTATAGTAGCGCCATGGGTGCTAGTCTCCTTCATACACAGTAGCGCTCAAAATATGGGTTTAAAGTTTTGAGTTTTTTTGGTTGTGGACCCAAATCTGGGGGTTCTAGCTACATTTTTGTGGTCCTTGATGACCCTAGGTCTATGTTAAACCCCTGTAAGTGATCCCCCATCCTTGTACTGATCCTACATTCATGATTTGAACCTCTTTTGATCAATTTGGGCTTGTTTGGAAAGTTTTGGGGCTTGTTGACCCAAGTTGGGGGGTTGTGGACCCGTTTGGTGTTTTCTACCCTAATTTGAGTCTAACTAAACCTGCTTGCCCCATTTCCACTGGATTTGAAACCTTTTGAGTCTTCTTGACCCTGTTTGTATCTATTTGAGTGAAATTTCTCTTTTAGATTGGTTTTTATCCTCCCTTATGCTTTTAAGTTTTCTTTTGTATTGAAAGCTCAAGTGTTTTGGTTGTTGTTCAAGACCTTGTTTGCATTGTTTATGTGCAGACCTGACTTTACCAAACCATACTTCTTCGTAGGTCATTTTGCTTCATTTGGGTCTAAAAGTAGTTTTCGTACTCTTTTCCCAATGTTTGGCATGCTTACATCAATAAGAATTTGAAAGTCATATTTGGTAGCTTTTACTGTTTCATAAAGAGAACCTAAAAGTTTCTTTGCTTTGCTTTGATAATAGGTTAGTTTCAGTTTTCTTTCTTACCTTTGAAAGCATAAAGAATTTTGATTCATTTTCTAAATAGAGTACCTTGCAAGTGGCTTAAAAGATTTTAGAGTGCTTTGCATCAAAAAGAACAAGTTTTCTTTTGCATACTTATTGGTTTGAATAGCTGCATTCTTAGGTTTTGAGTTTAATTTTGTACATTTAGACTTTATTTTTACCTTTTTTGCATTCGAAAGATTAAAAATTGCATTTGAATATGCATTCTAGATCAGAATTTTAAGACTTGCATTGAAAAGAAAAGATTTGTTTGTGGTAAATATTTCATTTTCAGTACTCTATCTCTATTATAACCACTCTCACACACCCACTACCTTTTTGAGTAAGCAAGTAACCTTTAAAATGAACCCTAATAAAATGTACTAGTAACATTTTCTTTTCTAGGTTACACTACACCAACTAGTCTTGGTTAGGATCTTGGGTTTAAAACACCTTAAACCACCCAAGATCACACATTACGCAAACATCACAGTTTGACTATCACAGGTAAACCCACTTCATTCAAAGATTGCCTGGGATCTATGCAGTAGGTATTGTGAGATCAGATTGTTGGGAATACTCTTTCTACTTTCTGTTTCGAGCATATACCAGGATTGGATCACGTTTGGGGACTCTTTTGAGTTTCGGGCTCAGTTACCCTACCCACGTCTTCTGATTCGACCAGCGACTATTCCCCCAGGTGTTTTCGGTGTGGTGGTATCCTTAGTATCTGACCATAGGTTCATACACAGGTGACAGCGGAGGGTATATCTAATGTACCTAGGACAGACGTGGGAGGAAATCCCTTGCAGGTCTTTGGGAGGGCAGTTAGGTGATTCCAGCACTTGCACCCTTAGTCATTGTATTGTGGACCCCGGGTAACTGTTCTTCATCCTTCATTGATCTGTTCTGGGCCCTCATCATCCGAGACTCTTCTCTGAAAGGCATCTGTTTGCATGGTTTGATTTACCTAGGCCCTTTTTTAGTGGTGTGCTCTTTGTGCTACTTGTCTTAGTTTGCATTAGAGAACTTCTTGCTCATTTGAGCAGGAAACTATGTCTAGCATTCCGGAGAGTGCCAATCAAGGTACCCCTGTTCTGGGGATCCTTGTGTTGTTCCATTCATTAGAAACATTGGTACTCCCTTAATGGCTACTTTGAATCTTCTTGGATTCACCATAAGGCTGTCGGTTTGGTTGTTTTCCACTTCGAATGC
Organism: Larix kaempferi; assembly: GCA_027924585.1. Lineage (NCBI taxonomy): Eukaryota > Viridiplantae > Streptophyta > Pinopsida > Pinales > Pinaceae > Larix > Larix kaempferi. The sequence continues at coordinate 5,172,811 of BSBM01000893.1, forward strand.
CTTGCATGCTCCTGATGCTTCTTTTGTGAGCACCTCAAATCAAGAGCATCAGAACCCTATGCCTCCTTTTCCAGTAACATCTTCTCCTCCTCCTTCTACCTCATGTGGCGAAAGTAGCAATACTAGTAGCTAGCAGTCTGAAAGGAATAGACGGAGGAAGAATAGGAAGAAGATTCCAAAACAAGGGGGCAGTAATGCAGCCTTTGCAAGTCATGCTGGGGGCAAGCACCCTTCCTCTGCAAGTCATGCAGGGGGCACCTACCCAGCCTCTAGAGGTCATGCTGGGAGAAAAATTTTAGTCACTGAAAATCATATTGAAAGTTTGTCTTCAACCACTGTCAGTCATGTTGAGGACATGTCATTGATCACTGCTAGTCATATTAATGACAAGTCACCAGTTCCTGTGAGTCATACTGGAGACACCAGATCAGCCACTGCAATTCATGCTTAGGGAGTTGACATTGTTGACAAACCTAACAAACAGAAGCTTAAGTTCCCTTGTAAGTTTTGCGAGGGAGATCACCTTACTTACTTGTGCCCTGTACTTCCAGAAGTGCAAAAAGTGTGGCCGTTATTTCAAAATTCTTTTGCTTCTGAGCAACCAGCCACTGCCAGTCATGCTGGGGGAAAGCTATCAGCCAATTCTAGTCATGCTGAGAGTACTAACGTTGTAAAGGATTCTAAACCTATAGGACGGAAACCAAAGTTCCCTTGTAAACTTTGTAAGGGAGATCACCTTACTCACCGATGCCCTACCATTCCAAAGGCACGAAGAGTGTGGTCCATGTCTAAAGGAACCTCTGTTCCTGAGTTGTCTATAGATTCCCTGCAGTCAGATCAACCTTTGGTTGATAAATTGGTTGAGCCAATGCAATATTTGGTCGACCCCACTCTTCCTTCGGAGAGTGAAGTGATCAAATCGATGCAATCTTCGACCGATGCCATCAATCCTTCGGAGATTGATGCACCTACTGCTGAAGTCTTCTACATTACCAGTTTGGATATTCCTGAAAAAGGGGGCACTTCATCTGTGCCATGTGAACCCCTACCAAGCCCTAGGATTGTTTCCTTTGATTGGAATAGTCTAGCCGAGCCTCGTCTTTTTTCTTCGACACCTTTCCAGATAAAGGTTGATATCGGGAACCATACGGTTGATCAATGCATTGTTGATGAAGGTTCTTCTGTTAGTATCTTATCCACTTATGCTTGGAGAGATTTGGGTTTCCCTAATGTTATTCCAGCTGTTAATTGGTCGTTGACCTTCGATAGAAGACCTAGCGAACCGATCGGATTCCTTCGTCAGGCACCTGTTACCTTGGGTGGAAAAACAGTCTTACTTGATTTTATGGTTTTAAAGGACCCTATGGACTTTGATATGATCCTAGGGCGTGATTACGTTTATTCTATTCATGCTGTGGTGTCCACGCTCTTTGGTGTGATGCATTTTCCTCATAACGAAAGCATCGTCACTATCGACCAGCTTGCATTCGTTGGTCCTCCTTATTACCCAACTATAGACCAGTCAAGTCCCTCGTCGTTAGGCACTTCTATGTCACATGGAAATTTTGTGGCATATTTTTCTTTGAGTTCAACTGCTACTGAGAAGGAGTCTTTGAGTTCATGCTTACCTTCTCGGGACTTAGTCCCAGCTTTTGACCAAGTGACACCTCCATCTGAATGTTTAGATATGTGTTCTATCTGGGATGATATACTTCCTTCCAATGAAGTTCTCCTAGAGTCCATAATACAGTCTACCATTCATTTGGATATTTAGCCAGTCGTAGTTATGTCCAGCCCCGGTTTGACCTTAAAGTCTGATCTTCCTACTGTTGAGTCTTTGGACTCTCCTATAGATCCGCAAATCAGTGTTCCTTCTAAGTTTGATTCCGCTTCTAGAATTTTCAACTCCCATGATGATGAATTTGTTCCTGCAGATTTCATAATGTCCTTCAACTTTGATCTTCATCCTGAATTCGATCTTGTTGATTGTAAGTCGTCGGGCTTGGGTACCATAGAGTCTTCATTCAAAAAATCTGCCTTGTTTATGCCTACTGTTGATGATAGTGAAGTTGAAAGTATTTCTACCACAGTGACTTGTATCGGGTCTTTCCTTACATATGTTTTCGATATGATCCTGGTACTAATGTTTCTTGGAGATAGGATTCTTAGCTGGATGTATACTTTCTTATTGGTCATTTTCGACACCTTGTCCGACCATGTCAGGTATATTCGAAACCTTGCATTGTTAGGAACCTATGTCAACCCTTCTCTTTACTATGTTAGTATATTGTTGTTGGACGCATATGCTTTGTAAGTCGTTCCGTAGTATTTGTTGATCCGTAGTTTATATTATCCCATAGTATTGACCCATAGTATTGGACACATATGCTTTGTAATTCATCCCATAGTATTATATGTCCCAAGGTTTTGACTCATAGTATTGGGCATAGACTTAGTATATAAGTGTGTGTTGAGGTCATTGAAGGCACCGTGAAGTCAATTGTATTGAGCTTGCTCAAAGGAGGTTGCCCCCTCGAAGTGGCCCATGATCAATATAAAAGTGATTATGTTCTATTATTTTTGATATCTCGGGTATTTGCATTAATTAATTATTGTAGGTTCATCACATCTGGTATCAGAGCACTTTCTTGGGCTCGTTGGGTGGAATTTCTGCCAAATTTTTTTTCGCATCTGTTGTAGCTTCGGATTTGGGAATAATCCATATCCGCTTAACTATGGGAAGTACTTGGGCATAAGCCCTAAAACTCATTGTGAGGAGTACCACAGGAACCCCAAAGTAGCTGGCCCATTGAGAGGACCTGCCAGCGAAAAGGGCAACGACCCCTACCTGATTGACTAGTTCTCACCCGTGAGGTAAACCAAGAGCTGTCGTTTGTGGCAAAGAGGTTATCAGTTTTACCTGAGCCGTGGAATGAGGGGTACTGCCCCAATACGCAAGCCGTCAGACAGCATTGGTGGCCGAGTGAAACACCTGAACTGTTATGAAGCCGTACATACCTGGGGTCCATATCTATTTTCAGTTGAACTGTTGCCGATCACTTCCGCTCCAGATCTAGCCGTTTCAGATCTATTCTGAAAGTCATTCCAGATCCAGTCGTCATTTCAGATCCAGCTGTTTTCGATCCCTTTCGCACCATTGTAGATCCATCTATTGTGGATCCCTTCCATGCCGCTGTTGCCGATCCATTTCTGGCAAAAAAAAAAAAAAAAAAACCAGTTTTTCTCCATATCTCCCTTGTTTTCACTCTGTTTCCCTTGAAAATTTTTAGGAACCCCTGTCATTCCATTCTGCATCTTTCATTCCTGAGTACTCTATCCCCAATTTCCCTTCCCAAAGCCTGAAATCCCACATTTGTCTATTTTTAGGGTTTGCCATAACTTCCTCAGATTTCACCCAATCACCTTCAAATTTTACCACAGAGTTCCTTTCTGAATTCTACTTCTTTGTCCCTCTCTACCAAATTTTCTCATTCTATCACCCCACTTATGAAATCCCCCTTTTTGCTTTCTTGTCTTTTCGACAGTGTCCAAAATCTTGTCAAACCCCAATTACCCATCAGATTGTTTCCCCAATCCAAATTTCCCTTTACTAAATCAGCTTCTGTTTGTGTTTTTCTACCCATTCCACCAAAAAAAAAAAACTTGGTTATGGTTGTCACCCGTGCAGGAGCACACACCATGGAGGAGGCACTTGCAGCCATCCAAACCAAACTCCAAGATCTGGATGAAAAATTTCTCAACCTCCATCTTTAGCATTCAGCCATGAACAATACCAGACAGCCAGAATCTTTTGTAGCCACCGGGTTCTCTTCTTCCAGCAATTTTCGTGGGCCGAAGCTTGATTTTCCTCGCTTCAATGGTGTTGATTCGACTAGATGGATATATCGAGCAGAACAATATTTCAGTCTGCATAATACTTCTGATGCCCAGAAAGTTCCACTTACATCCTTTCATTTGGAACAGGAAGCCCTTCAATGGTACCGTTGGTACATCAAAGCTCATCCCGAGCCAAACTGGATAGATTTTTGCCAACTCATTTTGCCACGATTTGGTCCTAGTGCTTTTGATGATTTCACAGGAGCACTCACTAAACTTCACCAAATTGGCATAGTGAGAGAGTATCAGACAGAATTTGAGAAATTGGTCAATCACATAGAAGGATTGTCTGATGAATTCTACAGGAGTTGTTTTATCAGTGGTTTCAAGGATGAAATCAGCTCAGAGGTCAAAATGTTTTGTCCCAACACAATGATGGAAGTCCTAGGGTTGGCTAAGCTGGCCGAGGACAAGATCGCGGCTCAACAACACTCCAAACCCACCTTTGTTCCCTTCAGAAATATGGGTTCCCAACGACCTCTCATCACGTCTTCTCCTCAACCAACTCCTATCAAGCATTTGTCTGAAATAGAAATGCAGGCACGCGAGAAAAAGGGTTTTGCTATAATTGTGATGAGAAATTCACTCGAGGATATAGATGTGTTCAACAAAAGATCTATCTCTTGGATGTGGATTCTTCGCCTCCCTTAGAACTTGGTGAAGAAGCTACAAATACAGTAGATGATCAGGTCGACATTCAACACCCGCCTGTTGACACCCCATCTCAAGACGACCCACCTGAGATCTCTCTCCATGCTGTAACCGACGTCACCACCCCATAAACAATGTGGGTCAGGGGATACTTCAAGAAGCTCCCTCTTACCATACTCATTGATTTTGGTAGCACTCATAACTTCATTGACCCTTGGATTGCCAAACAGGATGATTGTTTTGTCCATCCTTACTCCAACTTTGAAGTCATGGTTGCCAATGGGGGCACCTTACCTTGCAAGGGGAAGTGTCACAATGTGCGTATATCTATGGAAGATTATAACCTACACTCTGACATGTTTTCCTTGTCCTTAGGTGGATGTGATGTGGTTTTGGGCATTCAATGGTTACGCATACTTGGCCCCATCTTATGGGATTTTGCTGAACTTTGGATGCAGTTTAAAGTCAATGGGGCACAACACAAATTTATGGGCTTACAACCAAGGTCTCTCTGCATCATCAGTTCACATCACCTGGAAAAACTCCTTAAGAAGAATTCACATGGTGTCATCGCTCAGCTCAATTCCATTCAGATGCACCCATCAATAGTCTCCATTACTTCCTTGGATATATATGCAGGTATCCTTGCTGAACCAATGCGCTTGCTGCCTTCAAGAGACCTTTCCGGTAAGAATTTAGCCACATCTACCTCTCAGCAGGAAATGATGGCTATTTTGCATACAGTATAGAAGTGGCAGCCATACCTATTAGGGAATTATTTCTGCATCAAGACTGATCTCCAGAGTCTGGAAAATTTTCTGGGACAATGGGTCTCCTCCCCAACACACCTGAAATGGGTTATCCAACTCATGGGTTATCCCTATGTGATCACTTACAAGAAGGGTAAGGACAATATGGTGGAAGATGCTCCTTCTTGCACAATTGCTGACCCAGTTTCTCTTACAGCTCTTTCTCTGCTTGTTCCAAATTGGTTGCCATATGTTCAACAGGGCTCTCTCTTCTATGAACTCCATGCTTCTTCATCAACAGGGCACTCTAGGTTCTGCAAAATGTATGACCGGGAACAATGTAACTTGTTTTGGCCGGGACTAAAAATGACAATTCAACAGATGGTGGCTGACGATGATACTTTCCAAGTCAACATGGGTGAAACGACACTCCTTTCGGGATTGCTCAAACCCTTGCCCATCCCTACACAACTTTGGCCAACTATTTCTATGGATTTCCTAGTAGCGCTCTGGTGGTACAATACCACATCTCAAAGGACACCATATGAAGCAGTCTATGGAAAAACACCACCAGTTCTTCTTCCATACATCCTTCATAGCTCCCTAGTTCAGGAAATTGACTCGGTTCTTCGAAACTGTGATCAGATTCTTCTCATTCTGCAGGACAATCTTCACATGGCCAGAATTCGCCTGAAACAACAAGCCGATCAGCACCGTTCTGAGCACATTTTCCATGCAGCTGACAGGGTTCTTCTTCATCTACATCCTTCCAAGCAATCCTCCTTGACACTCCAAAGGCGTCAGTGGCTCGAAATGCAACCCGAGGATGCTACCAGGGAACCACTCCTTCAGATTTTGCAACAATTTCTCCAACCAAAGCTTTGAGGAAAAATCTTTTTGTAAGGGAGAGGGGATGTTAGGAACCTATGTCAACCCTTCTCTTTACTATGTTAGTATATTGTTGTTGGACGCATATGCTTTGTAAGTCGTCCCGTAGTATTTGTTGATCCGTAGTTTATATTAGCCCATAGTATTGACCCATAGTATTGGACGCATATGCTTTGTAATTCGTCCCGTAGTATTATATGTCCCATGGTTTTGACTCATAGTATTGGGCATATACTTAGTATATAAGTGTGTGTTGAGGTCATTGAAGGCACCATTAAGTTAATTGTATTGAGCTTGCTCAAAGGAGGTTGCCCCCTCGAAGTGGCCCATGATCAATATAAAAGTGATTTTGTTCTATTATTTCTGATATCTCGGGTATTTGCATTAATTAATTATTGCAGGTTCATCACATGCATATAGGTTTAGGCTTCCCTTCTGTTATGTTGCATTTGAACCTTTTGCCATAGGGTCGAACCTGTTAGATATTGGTGTGTTAGCCATCTCTTTATGCATCATGCACCAGTCCGACAGCAGAGCCTACCTAACATTGGTCACCCTAGTCAGCACCCTTATGCCATTCTGGTGCCCATGCTGAGTTTTTCTCATAGGATTGGGAGCCTTTTTAGATTTACCATGACTTTGAGAAGAAGCCTCATATATTTCTTCCTCATCTATTTCTGGCCATCCCTGATAAGGCTCCCATCTTTATGTTCAAGTTGTATGTGCATCTATTATGATCTCGCTTGCGCTAATGAGCCTAATGCCATCTTCCACGCTTTTAGCCCGTTGTATAAGCCTCCATCTCTGATCTCATTTCCGCTAAGCCCTGTATCATTTTTCCCTCACAATTTGACACCTTTTACCTGGAGGAAACGCACCCTGAGTGTACTTATCTTGCTCATGTTCCTTGAATTACGCATAGCTTTGTTCCATGCACTTGGAGCTAGTTTCGCATGTCTCTGACACTCGTCTCCTCCCATTTCGAGCATTCTTCTTTTACTTTGAGCTCATTAAAATCAATAAGTAGGTTACAAGCATTTCTTCCACCTTTCCTTCGAGCTCGTTAAAAACAGTAAGGAGGCTATGAGCATTTCTTTCATCTTCACTTAGAGCTCATTAAAAATAGCAAGGAAGTTGTGAGCATTTTCTGTATCTCCTTTGAGCTTGTTAAAAAACAGTAAGGAGGTCATGAGTTTACTTTTCCAGACTCGTTAAACCTTTGCGGAAAAGATCCCTATGGAGTTCTTTTAAGCCCTTTTCAGACTCCTTAAATAGGAAAAGTTTGCCGAGCATAGTTGTCTTTTTGGGCTCGTTAAAATAATTGAACCGACATCCACTTAGGTATAGAATTACCCCTTTTTCGGGCCTTGGTGGATAATTTACAGAAAAGGTATACTCTAGGTATACTCTTGTATGCGCTAGAAGAGTTCTTCTTCCATTATTTTACACTTTTTTGGGGAAGGAGACTAACTTTCCGAAAAAGGACCTTTGGAGTCATCTTTAGGGTTTTCAGACTCTCGAAATGTGAAAACACCAAGCGAGCATTCACCTACTCGGGCTCGATGTGAAATCCACGAGATGGTGTATAGAGGACTGTTTAAGTTTTTCAATGTTGATGTATATGTAACTTCGGAATGTATTTCAACTATGTATTTCATATATTTTTATTGTACCCTTATTAGAGATGTGTTATTCCTCTATAAGGAAGTGTCCTCATGTGGATTGACAAGTGTCACAAGTGTGTGTACTTGCTGATGGATTATTAGACCACCATGTGTGGGGTTGGCCCTGAAATATATATTATATTGTGGATGTACCTAGCTAGACAAGTCGGCCCCATAAGGTCACTGGGAAAATAGGTTAGTATAAATAGAGATCAGGTGATCTCTATTTAGATCATTCGGAAATTTATATTTCTCTCACTCAGAAAGTGGCGCACTAGTGAGGAGGAGGATCATCTGCTACTAGGAGACTATCTCAGCGTATTTTGGTTGTACTTTGGTTGATCCATTGCTCTCTGTAATATCCCTTTTTCAAATTTTATTAAAATGCCCAATTTTCCACTTTTTTTTCCCAATTTCGACCTTTGACTAGTTTTACTGTTTTGACCTCCAAATCAACCCAAATGCTCCCAAATATTCTGTAGGAGTGTATGAATGGTATTTAGACTTGAATATAAGGGTCAGGGATGTTTTATGGCCCTCCAAATACTGCTACAAACTTGATTTGTATTCTGATCAATATATGTAATTTTGACTAGTAATTTGTGCATCAAATCCCCCTCGGGTAACACTGCAAATGGCCTTCCAAATGCCTCCAAACTCCCACAAATTTATGAACAGAGGTACATAATGTGTTAAGTATGTGATTAAGGTCTCATATGCACCATTAATTGATTTTTAATACTGTTCTAACTCTCTCACATTCAACAGCAAAAACCCCCAATTCGACCCTTGGGGAAATGGCACTATTTCACCTCCCAATACAACTAAACTGAGTAAAAATGCTTCAAATGCTCAAGTACAGTACATGAAACTTGTATAAGACATCCATGGAAATATATTTATCACAAATATATCAGAGAATCATCCATACATTCGAAATCATCATCAATACATTGGCTCACAACAAGGTAGTGGGGAAATGGCATTGTTCTTCCATTAAAAATGAGATTTATACATTTCTACTTGGAATTTCGACCTGAAACTTTTTGGAGATGAAGAACAGAGTATTTAATTCATATTACAAAATAAATGGGGCATTAGAATCTCCCCCAAAGAGTACAATAGCTCACCAAAAACGCCCTCCCTCAAGGAGCACGAATATGCCTTCAAAACTGGAAACGGTGGAGAGAAAGTGCTGCACTAAACCAAACCATGAAACTTTCTGTAGATGCTACCTGCAAATACAAACTCCATTAAAGCACCATGAAAGACCTGAGTGGCCTCTCCAAACACCAACTTGGATGGGAATCTTTCACCCTCGAAATTGGCTAAGGCAAGAAACTAGTCATCCACTAGCTCTCTCTTCACAAATGCAATTTTTCTCAAATCATCAAAAGACATTCTCATACTTGATTTCTACATTTTATAACCAACATTAGCCTTCAAGGGGTCGAAATCCTCTCAATAGATTCAATAATTTTTCATTTAGAAAATATTCCTCATTTGCCACTTGTCTCCTAGTTCCAACCTTCCATCTTCTCCCAAATTCGAATTTGAGTCTCTTTAGATTCCTCCAACTCCATGAGCACCATCTTGAGCCTATTTTTGGGGCTGACATGTCATAATGGTCAGGTGTAATAATTCAGGTCTGAATTTTGTCATAAAATGTCATAGATGCTTCATTATTGTTGTCATAAAACTAGGGAATCTAGCCCATGTGTCCACTAGTCTCCAATTTGACTCTTCCTCTCCCATGGAGATTACTATTCCTTCCCATTTCGACCTAATATTCTCAATGTCATGTGTTATGACTTACCAAATCACCCAAGAGTGTTCACCTTCCCATGAAGTCTAATTGGAAAGAGAGAGCTGCCATGTGTCATTGAAAAATCAAGCTAGTGTGGGTCCCACCACCTCCATATGTCTCCAAAACCACTTTCCACCTAGAATTTCTCTTGAATTTATTTATTCATCATATTTATTAAATTTTTTAACCCTTCTAATGTCTAAATATCATTTATTAGTTTCCTTATTACCATCCCACATGTGCCCATCCAACCTAGGAAACTAGTAGGATTGATGGGATTGTCTTACTATGCACTTATTTGAATGGGGACATTACAGTCCTCCCCACCCAAGATTGCTTGTCCTCAAGCAACTTCAAATTTGGATGCTGCAAAATCTTCTCCTCTTCCCATGTGGCATCTTCATTTGGTAAGTCCTTCCATTGCACTAAATATTCTTTGATGATTCTACTCCTCAACCTTCTTTCCCGTGTCTTCAAAATCTTTTCCGGAACAAGTGTGAGCTGACCTTCATCATCCAAAGGAGGAAGTATTTCTGAAGTGATGATTTTCTGACCAAGAGCTTTCTTAAGACAAGAAACATGAAATACATTGTGGATTTTACTCCCTTCCAGAAGTTCTAGTTCATATGCTACTTCTCCAACCTTCTGCACTACCTTGTATGGCCCATAGTACCTTGGTTTTAATTTTTCTGCTCCATTCTTTTTGAGAGATGTTTGTTTATAGGGCTGCAACCTTAAATATACTAAATCATTGACTTGAAAGGTTCTCTCTTCTCTATGTCTATCAGCATATTGTTTTTGTTGATTTTGAGCAACCTGCAAATTGTCTTTCAAGAGCTTTAAAATTTCTTGGCTCTCTTCCACCCAATCTTTAGCCTTTGGGGCTCTAATATCACCAAATATAATGTCAGCAAATGTAAGTGCATCATAACCATATAATGCTTTGAAAGGAGACATTCCTATTGACATATGATAAGTGGTGTTGTAGCAAAACTCACCCAAGTGTAGCCATTTTGCCCATGCTTTTTGCTGCCCTCCCACATAGTTTCTTAGGTATCCTTCCAACCATTGGTTTACCCTCTCTGTTTGTCCATCAGTTTGTGGATGATAGCTGGTACTTGGAGTCAATTGAGTGCCTACCAATCTAAAAAGTTCTTTCCAAAAAGCACCCATGAATCTACTATCTCTATCACTGACAATGCTCTTGGGGAGCCCATGCAATCTGAAGATTTCTATGAAAAAAATATCAGCCACTTGTGCAGCACTAAAAGATGATGTAACAGCAAAGAAATGAACAAATTTTGTCAACCTATCAACTACCACATAGATGCAATCCTTACCTAAGGATTTAGGCAATCCGGTGATGAAATCCATGGAAATACTGTCCCATTTTTGCTTCGGAATGGGCAATGGTTGTAATAGGCTGGCTGGACATGTAAGTTCTGATTTGTTTTGTTGACATGCTTTACATTCATTCACATACTTCTGAACATCTTCCTTCAGCCCCTTCCAAAAAAATCTTTGCCTCAACTGTCTATAAGTTTTGAAGATCCCCGGATGGCCCGCTAGTGGGGAATCATGTGCTTCTTGCAAAATTCGGTACTTGAGCTTGGAGTTATGAACTAAATAAATTCTTCCCTTATAATATATCAGCCCATTCAAAATCCTATAATTATCATCCCCTTTGATTCCATCCAACACATCACAAGCAAATTTGTCTTTGGCATATTCAACTAGTAGCATGTTTTTCCAATCCTTGGCAATATCCATGAGAGAAAAGGAAGGCCTTCTTGACAAAGCATCTGCTACTATATTATTATTTCCTTTGACATATTCAATATCAAAATCATAAGCTTGAATCTTGCTTACCCACTTTTGTTGCCTTTCATTTAGATCCTTTTGGGTGAGAAAGTGTCTTAGACTATTATGGTCAGTTTTCACCACAAACTTGCTGCCCACCAAGTATTGTCTGAATTTGGCCAATGCATGCATAATGGCCAGCATTTCTTTATCATAGATGGAGTAAAGTTTTTCATGAGGCTGCAACTTTCTGCTCTCAAAGGCTATGGGGTGTTGGCCTTGCTTTAGGACAGCCCCTATTCCTCCACCTGAAGCATCACATTCCACAACAAAAGGTTTAGTAAAATCAGGAAGTGCAAGTATGGGACAACTACTCATTACCTCTTTCATTTTTTGGAATGCTTTTTCAACCTCTTCATCCCACTTGAAAGCATCCTTCTTAGTCAAATCAGTGAGTGGAGAAGTCAACTTGGAGAACCCTTTCACAAATTTTCTGTAGTAGGTGCATATGCCAATAAAGCCTCTCAATTCGGTAATATTTTTTGGTGATGGCCATTCCAAGATAGCCCTGATTTTTTCCATGTGTACCTTCACTCCTTCTTGCCCAATAATGTTCCCAAGATACAGTAGTTCTTTCATCCCAAACTCACATTTTGATAATTTAGCAAATAAGGACTCTTCTTGCAAGATTTTCAACACAATCTCTAACTGTTGCAAATGCTCTTCCCATGTTTTACTGTAAATGAGAATATCATCAAAGAAAACCAAAACAAATCTTCTTAGTTGCTTGCAAAATATCCTATTCATACATGCTTGAAAGGTGGCTGGAGCATTAGTTAACCCAAAAGGCATGACAAGAAATTCAAAGTGGCCAAAATGACATCGAAAAGCGGTCTTTTGCACATCTTCATCTTTCATTCGAATTTGGTGATACCCTGATCTAAGGTCAATTTTTGAGAAGTATTTGGCCCCATGTAGCTCATCCATGAGCTCATCAATCCTAGGAATAGGATACCTATTCTTGATAGTCTTTTTGTTCAAGGCTTTGAAATCTATGCACATTCTCAATGTTCCATCTTTTTTCTTCACTAGCACTACTGAAGAAGCATAAGGGCTAGAGCTTGGTCTAATGAGCCCCAAATCTAGGAGTTATTGGATAGCTTTTTCAATCTCATCTCTAAACCTTTTAGGATGTCTATAAGGTGGTATTTGAATGGGTGAAGTACCCTCCTCCAAAACAATACTGTGTTCAACCCCCCTATCTGGTGGCCTACCATGTGGAAGGTCTCTAAAAACCTTTTCATATTTTTGCAAAAGTCTCTCTATCTCCTTTGGGTGTTTGACAATATTTATAGTTGGCTTGGGAGATGTAATATGACATTCAGCAGCCCATTCTATATCCCCATGCCTCAATATAGATCTCATGCTATTGCAAGTCACTACTTGATTTGGATAAGTGTGTTTCCCTCTCACAACTCTTTGTATTCCTTTTGAATCTTGGAATTTCATTTCGGGAATTTGATAATTTACTGTATGCTCTCCTATTGAATACAACCATTGCACTCCCAAAACCACATTAGTATCAGCAACATCAACCACATAAAAAACTATCAACAAAAGTATAGTTACCTACGGTGACTTGCAGCTTTGGAACCCATGTTTTGCATTGCATTATGTTGTGACCGGGAATGACAACTGTGAAGCCATCAAATGGTTCAATAGGTATATTTCTTTTCTCTACGATCTCTGCATCAATGAAGTTATGAGTGGATCCTCCATCTACCAAAACTGAAGTTCTTTGTCCTTGTACCACACCTTTGCATCGGATAGTATGATAGCGAGGTACTGCTGAAAGCACTGCCATTCTTGCTTTGTCCGGTGAAGGATGATTTTCTTCTTGTCTTTCCTCTTCTACTGCTGTCTCATCTGCCTCTTATTGATCTGAAATATGTCCATCTTCATCCATGCCCCCATCATACCCCTCATTATCAGAAAATACTTCTATGTATTGAGCCTTTCCTTTGGTACATTTGTGCCCCGGTGTCCATGGTTGGAAGCATGTGAAGCATAGTTTCTTTTTTCTAAGTTCATCCCTGTTTAGTCCCTCTTTTTTATTCCTCTCAAATGACTCTCTTTGCCAAGGTTTCTTATCATATCCATCCCTTTCCCAAGGTTTCTTTTCAAATTTATAGCTAGGCTTAGGAGGAAATCTCGTTCTAGGAAGCACATTTTGGAGATCCCTAGTCAAGCTCATTGCATCTTTTAATGTAGTTGGCTTGTGGGCTTTGACCAAACCTCTTAAGGGTTCAGCCAAACCTTCAGTGAACAGCAATACTAATCTTCCCATAGATACATCAGCCACCTTGACTGATAATTTTTGAAAGTCCAACATATATTCGGTAGGGGACCCAGTTTGCTTCAATTGAGCTAGTTCTTTGAAAGGCAATTCTGGATCTTTTTGTTCAAATCTTTCTAGTACCCTGTCAACAAATTCTCCATATGTTTTAACCTGATTATGACCCAAGGTTTTCAGCCCATGAAACCACCATTCATTGGCATCTCCTTCCAAATGCAAAATGGCCATTTTTAATGCATCCTCTTCCAACATAGGATTCAGCTGAAAATATACATCCAATTTTTGCACCCAAGTGTTAGCAGAATTTTGAGAAGAACCATCAAAAGTAGGAAGTGACATTTTTCCAATAGCACTATTCAATTCTTTGTTTTGGAATGGACTCCTATTGTCTCCCTTCATTTTAATCTTTTGCATAGCATCAATGTAGTCACTGAGTGGTACACCTCTTTTACACTCTTCATTCAAATCATTCCAATCATTTACTAGTTTCTTGTAATCCAATTCAAGATTGGGTTCTTCTTTGGGTGTGAGAAATTTAGGTGCAGTATGCCTTTGTGTGCTTTGAAATTCATCAGGTCTATTATGAGGTCATGTACTTGAGAAAATATGCTCATTCCCTTTCATCTTTTCCCCTGAGTGTGAACCACTATTATCTCCTATCATCCCTTTGCCTGAAAGTTGGCTACCCAACAATTCGAAACCTTTCATCATTTGTTTATTCATATCTAGCATAACCATGGTAAGTCCTTCAAAACATGGTTTTAAGGCTTCAATAAATTCCTCCTTATGTCTTAATTTTTCCTCCTCCTCTCTACCCATTGTTTTAGAAAAGAACTCTTTTTCTGCTACTATTTCTTCTTCAACCAAAACTTCTTCAACTACTGATTCAAAGGGTGGTGTTTTATTTGTTTGGCTTCTTGTTAATACCATCAGGTTCCAAGACCATGCTCTGATACCACTTGTAATATCCCTTTTTCAAATTTTATTAAAATGCCCAATTTTCCACTTTTTTTTTCCCAATTTCGACCTTTGACTAGTTTTACTGTTTTGACCTCCAAATCAACCCAAATGCTCCCAAATATTCTGTAGGAGTGTATGAATGGTATTTAGACTTGAATATAAGGTTCAGGAATGTTTTATGGCCCTCCAAATACTGCTGCAAACTTGATTTGTATTCTGATCAATATATGTAATTTTGACTAGTAATTTGTGCATCAAATCCCCCTCGGGTAACACTGCAAATGGCCTTCCAAATGCCTCCAAACTCCCACAAATTTATGAATAGAGGTAGATAATGTGTTAATTATGTGATTAAGGTCTCATATGCACCATTAATTGATTTTTAATACTGTTCTAACTCTCTCACATTCAACAGCAAAAACCCCCAATTCGACCCTTGGGGAAATGGCACTATTTCACCTCCCAATACAACTAAACTGAGTAAAAATGATTCAAATGCTCAAGTACAGTACATGAAAATTGTAGAAGACATCCATGGAAATATATTTATCACAAATATATCAAAGAATCATCCATACATTCGAAATCATCATCAATACATTGGCTCACAACAAGGTAGTGGGGAAATGGCATTGTTCTTCCATTAAAAATGGGATTTATACATTTCTACTTGGAATTTCGACCTGAAACTTTTTGGAGATGAAGAACAGAGTATTTAATTCATATTACAAAATAAATGGGGCATTATAATCTCCCCCAAAGAGTACAATAGCTCACCAAAAACGCCCTCCCTCAAGGAGCACGAATATGCCTTCAAAACTGGAAACGGTGGAGAGAAAGTGCTGCACTAAACCAAACCATGAAAATTCCTGTAGCTGATACCTGCAAATACAAACTCCATTAAAGAACCATGAAAGACCTGAGTGGCCTCTCCAAACACCAACTTGGATGGGAATCTTTCACCCTCGAAATTGGCTAAGGCAAGAAACTAGTCATCCACTAGCTCTCTCTTCACAAATGCAATTTTTCTCAAATCATCAAAAGCCATTCTCATACTTGATTTCTACATTTTATAACCAACATTAGCCTTCAAGGGGTCGAAATCCTCTCAATAGATTCAATAATTTTCCATTTAGAAAATATTCCTCATTTGCCACTTGTCTCCTAGTTCCAACCTTCCATCTTCTCCCAAATTCGAATTTGAGTCTCTTTAGATTCCTCCAAATCCATGAGTGCCTTCTTGAGCCTATTTTTGGGGCTGACATGTTATAATTGTCAGGTGTAAGAAGTCAGGTCTGAATTTTGTCATAAAATGTCATAGATGCTTCATTATTGTTGTCATAAAACTAGGGAATCTAGCCCATGTGTCCACTAGTCTCCAATTTGACTCTTCCTCTCCCATGGAGATTACTATTCCTTCCCATTTCGACCTAATATGCTCAATGCCATGTGTTATGACTTACCAACTCACCCAAGAGTGTTCACCTTCCCCTGAATTCTAATTGGCAAGAGAGAGCTGCCATGTGTCATTGAAAAATCAAGCTAGTGTGGGTCCCACCACCTCCATATGTCTCCAAAACCACTTTCCACCTAGAATTTCTCTTGAATTTATTTATTCATCATATTTATTAAATTCTTGAACCCTTATAATGTCTAAATATCATTTATTAGTTTCCTTATTACCATCCCACATGTGCCCATCCAACCTAGGAAACTAGTAGGATTGATGGGATTGTCTTACTATGCACTTATTTGAATGGGGACATTACACTCTCTTTATCTCTGAGGAAGTTGTGGAGTTTTTCACGTGAGGATTTTCCCCACAGAAACTCTATGTCTCTTGTCTCTCATGCTTTTCATGCTTATTATGATTATCATGCATTGATATACTGTATATGTTATTCTCTCAGTGAAGATCCTAGATTATTGTGAATTAATGCTCAAAATTTAACATTCAACTCTATAAGCAAGAAAACACCGCCGATCACAGACCAATCCGGGATCGATATAATATCCACGAATAGGTGTATGGAGTTTTCTTCTAGGTTTTTCAGACTCCTTAAATATGAAAATACCATCGAGCATGCTTTAGTTCTTTTTCGAGCTCGTTAAAAAATGAAAAAAGAAAGGGAAGGGAAGAATGTTAAAATATATTTCAATATGATAGTAGCAAGTCAACTATCTCCTTAAACAAAGCACCTGTTTTGAGTCTATCAAACAAGTTGGGTTCTAGTATTTGGCCTTAGGGTAAACCTGATCTCATAGTTCTTACTCCTCCATTTGGTTAGTTTTCCAATCATATGGAGAATCTGTTAATGTCTCCTCCATTGCAGATTTGCATCGTGGTCTCTTTGTGTTCAAAGCTGCCTAAGTCACTCTTGTGTCGTGCTCACTGTTCAAGGATATAACCTATGTCGGCCATTCTGCAGTTGCCTTGACCTCATGTGTCAGCAATTCCTTGGTGTCAGTATGTTTCATCATGTGTTTAGTCCTACTCCAAATCAGCTCATACCTTTTGAGTGTCCCTTGTGTTGGATGATGGAGGATGCATTAAGGCCTCCCTTCCAACCGGCTTCTTCCCATCGACTTCAACTCATTGTACTCTGGGAATGAATTTTAGAGTTTCAGTTAGTACCTTGGGGATTGCAGTCATTAGTGGCAGTTTCCCTCGCTATTGGATAGATGGGAATACATCAATGTCTCCTATTCGATGGATTCTTCAAGTGTTCGACGGCAAGACCATTTATTTGCACTTGTTTGAATGTACTAGGTACCTTGGGTTCCATTTTCATTATTGGTGGACACCCTCACATTTGTTAATGGTATACATCAATGACCGGTAATCAAACGATACCTCCCATGTTCGACATCAACTCATTTATTCGCATGGATAGGTTTGTACCTTGGGTTGTTTTTGGATGAAGACCTTGGGATTCTCGATAGCATCACCTCATTTATGTTATCACCCAAGTTGCGCAAGACTGAGCCACACTCTTTTTGGGCTCTTGATGAGACATAGATCCAGCTTGTTCTCTATGGCTATGTTCTTCAGTTTTGACATAGATCCACCTTGTATTTATGTGGCTATGTTTACACTTATGTTCCTCATGGATCCACGCTTGTATTTTTACTCGCCATGATATATGCATCAGTATTTTGGATCGTTATTGTATCCTCTTGGAGGTCATGTTCCACTATTTGAACATGGAAAGTTACCCCAAGGATAAGTTTGTCTGACATTGCCTTTGCTTTCAGGTACTTCATTTGAGCCTATGATTCTTGGTTTCTCCATTCCTCCATGATTCAACTCTTTGATATTTATAATGTATTTCAGCCATCATTTCCTGCACTCCCTCTGACCTCATACATTAGGGGGCATCTGTTATAGCTTGAAATGACACCTCTCCGTCTATGACGATACTTGCATCCCTTGGTCACATCAGGACACTTCTTGAGATCAAGTTCAGTCACACAACAGGACATTTGTGGATGGAGGAGTCATTTGGGACACTAAAAATGGTTGAAATTACCTCATTCTTGACCCATTTGATGTATATGACCCTTAGGAACATTTTTCCAGACCAAACCATCTCCTAAAAATGAGCAGAAAAGCCTATTTTTGGCCATTTTTTAACATGATCGCTGGTACACAGGCATGATAGTAGCGTGTGTACCCTACTCTACTGTACAATAGTAGCACTCAAACCTTATGAGCACTACTCCACTGTTGAAATAGTAGTGCTCAACTCCATATGTATGCTACTCTGTCTACTGTAGAGTAGAGTACACCCCTATTTTGGTCAAAATCTTGAAATTCGAGTAAGTTAAGTTGGTTGGGAAACCTCTTGAGCAGTTATAACTTCTTTTCCTCTTCCTCACTGACTATATAAGGAGGGTAGAAGGGCCATGTGAGGGGACTAATCCCAATTACAAAGTTATGCTGGAGGAATGGAGACCCTCATCCCCCTCTCTTGTGCTTAGTTTTGGTAAACCCTAGCACAGTTGATTAGAGGCTGGAATCCTTGGAGAACATAAGTAGGAGACCTTGAATCTAGGTTTCGTGAAGTGCCAAGCTTGAAAGAAGGTATAACTGTATGTACTTGTTTTCATTCATTAATAAAGATCAGACGTTCTTTCCTTTCCAAATATGACCTATTCTCGTATGTATCTGATTTGATTATCTGTTTAATTATAGTTTGATGTCTTGTTATGTCATGGATATCAGTCTTATATATGTAGTCAAATGTGTTTTAGAAAGGTATCAAGTTGTTTTGCAGGTCTGGGCATTGCAGCATTGGATAAGCATTGAAGAGTGAGGGAGGCAAAGCTAGGATCAACCTTCTGAATGAGGTGCCTACATCTCTAAACCCTAATCTCTTCATTTATTTGTTGTACTTGCAGAATGCTTGTAAGTCTATCTTTATCACCGTAAGCTGGTAGTTTCTCCCCTGAACTATAGGTGCATTTTCCCCACAACAATCATACTGACACATAGGCGTATAAAAATCAGAACCTACAAAATTCCCATGTGTTATGTTCTCCTTGATCCCCAATGTGTTCATCTTTAATGGTTCAATTAAGGAAAGAAGTTCTTGCAGATGAACTTCTTGTTCTTGTTCTTGCAATTCAGCCTTCTCAAAGTCATGAACCCCAACACCTAAAGGCTCAACTAAGCCAATATTCTAACTGGAATTATATTCCATTTAGGGATGCAACAAAGCCCTACAAAATTCAGAATGGTAGTCATGCCTTTGTGCACAATTATCCTTCTCATGAGACAGGTTTATGGCATCATGATTTTCCCCCAAATTGTTTGATCCACACCCCCCTGAGGTGTGCTTGATTTATGCTTCATTATGGATTTCAAGTGGTGAGTGTGATTCTGATTTATGTCCTTTTGTATCTGATCCAAAAGCTATCTCACCACCCTTATCCAAATCACCCTCCTTCACAGTGATCTTGTAATCACCCACAAAGAAATATGGATGTCTGGAAGTGGAATCTCTTTCCAAATTGTCCATAACTTTTTCACTTTTTGCTTGGTATTTGGGTGCCTCTTCTTCTTTTTCATCCTCTTATAAGTGGATCATTGCTTATTCAACTTTATGGATTCCACAATCATGCTGACTTATTCCTTCTTCATGCTCTTCTAAAGTTTGATCCCCCACTATGGATCCTTCTTCCATTTTGTCAACAATCTCATGATTGGTTTTTGGGTCTTGCTTCTCTCCAAATGATGAAGTTTCCTCCTTGGTTGTCTTAGGATAAATATTCTTTGAGGCTCTTATTGAAGAGGATCCTAAAATCCTTTTGAAGTCACATGCATCCAATGAAGCTTTCATATTTTTTATTATCTCTTCCATAGAAGGTTGACCTTTGACTGTGGAACATGCAACTTTTTCCTGAATATGGCTATCAGAATAACCATAGTCTCTTTTGCCAATCGTGATATCATGGGAGATGCTTGTGGAACTTACTTCTTCGGAATTCTCTTTCTCATACTGTCTGCAATATTCTTCATACTGGTCATCATAATCATCATACTCTTCATAAAAATAATCTTCTTCTTCATGCAACTCAAACTCTAAATCTTCCATGACTGTAACTAATTCCACAACTGCAACTTGAAGATAATGTTGAGCTACTTTCCCACTGAGAGTTACTTTCTACAAGATAATACAAGGAAATTTCTCTGATACCACTGTAATATTGTAGCCAAAACATGACAAAAATATAATATCCCAACTCAGATTTCATCAAAATTTTACTAGTAAATTTTTAGGCAATTTCTTGTTCTGAGCAGGATGTAAGTGAGGGGGAATGATACAAGAAGTGAGGATGGTAGAGGTGACTTTCAGTTATGGAATTTGTAGGGGAAATTGTGCAGCATCAATATGAAACTTATTGGAGCAGAGTGTCCTATGCACCATGTACTAGATCCATTCACTTTTCAACAACGAAGTGAGTTTGTTGCCTACTTCGAGGCTTCCTGGGCTGCTGGTATATGCATACTAGACTGGGTGGGGTTCTTATGAGATGGTGGAAGAAGTATAACAGTAAGATAAACTTGTATTATGCACATGAATAGTGTTCTAGTGAGTTTGGGAATTTTCATAATGATTTGGATGCCAAATGCACAATGGGGATTGTAGAGCTAGTCAAATTCCAAGATTTTCCAAACAAGGTTAAATACATCCAAATCCTTAGGGAAAGGGTTCAGATGGAATTTATATTGTGTTATTAATCTCATACAACTGGCGGAAAGGAAAACTGATGCTCAGAAATGAAATAGCAGTGAAATGTGTAAAACTAGTCATTAAAATGCACCCAACGAGCTAAACTTTCAATCTTAAGTACCAAATTGCTTCCATAAATCATTAAAATCTGTTCTGAGATATTTAAATGTTCTGATATTTAATAATTATCAGCTACAATTCTAAATGTAAACTATAGAATACTTCTTTCACGTATTTTATTGCTTTCCAAAATTACAGTGCCTCACAGGCTAGAAATTCCTTACAACTTGAGGGAGAAGGAAGGTAAGAAGCTGGGAGATCATTGTAGCTCTATTCTGAAGTTGATATTAGACCATCAAAAGGTCTAATGACTGATATTTTATGCTCACTGAACTTATGGAAATCGCTAGGGCGCATTCACTGAGCTCTCTCCATCCGGTAGGGGAATCTCCTCCAAATCTAGCTGAGAATGAGTGTAGAAGAGAAATAGAAGATATGGATCAGATCTGAAGATGATCTCTGGACTTGGGAAGCTCTGATCTCTGCAAATGATGGTGCAATGTCATCCCTAAATATCCTGGGTGCATTCACTAGAAACTAGCTCCTCCTTCTATTGGTAGCTCCTCCTTCTAACCAAAAATTGGCCAAAATACTATCTCCAGCTCAGATTTTTAACAAAAAATTTACTAGCAAATTTTAAGCAATTTTCTTGAACTGAGCAGGGTGTAAGTGAGGGAGACTGATACAAAGAATGAAGGGGGTAGGAATGTCTTTTAGTTCTGGAATATATAAGGGATGTTGTGCAACAACATGATAAAACTTATATGGGTTGTGAGTCCTATGCACCATGTACCAGAGCCACTCACTTTTCAACAACAGGGTGAATTTGTTGCCTACTTCGAGGCTTCCTAGGCTGCTGGAATATGCATACTAGACTGGGCGGGGTTCCTCATAGTTGTTGGAAGAGGTATAACAGTCAATTAAACTTATATAATTCACTATAATAATGTCCTGGTGAACTTGGAAAGGTTTGGAGTGATTCTCAGGCCAAATGCACACTGAGATTGCTGAGCTAATCAATTTCCAAGCTCCTCCAAATAAGGTTATATACATCCAAATTCTTAGTAATAGTGATGGGATGGAATGTATACTATTTTATTAAGCTAATACAACTGACAGGAAGCAAAACTAATGCTCAGAAAGGAAATAGCAGTCATAAGTGTAAAACTAGTCATGAAATTGCACACAAAGAGCTAGTCTTTCATTTTTAATTATCAAACTGATTCCATAATTTGTAAACTATGTTCTAAAGTAATTATATGTTCTGATATATTATAATGAGAAGCTACAAGTCAAAAATTAAACTTCAAAAAACTTATTTTACTTATTTGATTGCCATCCAAACTTACAGTGCCTCACATGATATAAATTCATTATAATTGATGGAGAATGAAGGTAAGAAGTAGGAAGATTTCTGTGGCTCTCTTCTGAAGTTGTTATTAGACCACCTACAGTTCATATGACTGATATTTTATGCAGACTGAACTTCTAGTCATCACTGGGGTGCATTTACTGAACTATATCTCTCCTCCAGGGAAAACTCCTCCAAATTTAGCTTAGAATGGGTGTAGAAGTGGAAGGAGAAGATGGGGATCAGATCTGAAGCTGATCTCTGGAATTGGGAAGCTTTGATATCTACAAGTGATAGTGCACTAACCTCCCTAAATATATTGGGTGCATTCACTGGAAACTAGCTCCTCCTTCTAGTGGTTCTCCTCCAAAACTAATTGCAAATTCACTGAGATTATGGCCTTTTTCACTGGATGATTGTAGATCTTCAATGGCGGACTGATATGGATCTGAATGGTTGTAGTATCACTCTCTAGATCAAAGTATTGGATGGATATAAACTATGGATCCTTGGGGCACATCTCCCAAGAAATTTTTGGGGCACATCACTCAACAAAGAGAAGCTCAGAGCTCTCAAGACAAAATTGAAATGATCAAAAGTTGTTAATGGGAGTTGGAAGCATTCTTTTATAGAATTCATGTTGACCCGTTGAGCAAGTTAATTGGCTTGGTGACCTGTGAGAATGGGTCACCCATGAGTGGATATACTTGCTTGCTTTTCTTCTTACACCTTTTCTCTCCTTTAGAAATTGTGCCCCCATGTGTCTCAAGATGTTTCCTTCATTATAAAACTTTGTTGCTTTGTAAATTGAGTTCTCTTTTGGAAATTTCGACCTCCCTTAGATTTTTATGGTTGTTTCCCATTTCTTTCTTTTTGGTAACATCTTACACCTTCCCTCTTTTCATCCCTTGCTATTTTCTGACCTCTAGTTCTGATTTAGCAACATTATCCTCAAGGGGGTTCCCTCTTGGCCCACTTGCACACATCATCCACTTGCCAAAATATTAATAAATGGATATAATTAATAAAATAAATTAATTCCTCCCTCCAAAATCCAAAATCATTATTTATTTAATTAAATTAGAGGCCCAGCTCAAAATTTCCCAATTAATTAAATAATTCACCTTAGCAATTAGTTTGGGGATTAATATATTCATGGAGGTCCCACCTTATCCATTTAATTCCCCAAATTCACCCTTAGGAATATTCCATAAGTCAATTTCCACATCCATCCATTAAATAATTAATTAATGCCTAGGTGACTTAGGCTAAAACCATCCCCCATGGTCCATAGAAAAATTTAGGGACTTGACAATTCAGCAACTTACTTGCAAGGCATGAGATCTCTTTACCAACACTTCAACCTTGGATTTAATCTTGTATGTATGCGGAATAGTGAATCGCAGACAAAGGATATGCTATTTTCTGACCTCTAGTTCTGATTTAGCAACATTATCCTTGTAGAGAGGGTTTTCACCCTAGCTTGTGCAAATGAGCACCTACTAAGGAGAAGGGACTTCTTAGTAGCAGTTCAGTAGAAACAGTAAATACAAGATAGTAAATAAAACAGTAACTACTCTAAGCATGTGCATGAGACAACAAAAAGATATTAAAATTTGGTTTTGTATTAAGTTACCTCAAATGTGAGGTTGGTGGAGCCTTTGCAGTAGTCCAGGAGGGCTGCTCCAATGCTCCAGTGTTGTTCCTTCTTCTTCCAAGGTGTTTTGGATATGGGCCAAAGGGGTTCTCAAGTGGGAAAATAGCTCCAAGTGGAGAGCTAGGGTTTCAAGAGAATTTTTGGCAGCATGAGGATGGAGAAATTGGGGATATGAAATGGGGAGCCTCCATTACCTATTTATAGGTTTTTTGGTGGTGGAGTGTTGGCCCATGGTTTTGGGCACCATATGGTTTAGGTCAGTTGTATAGAGTTTTTGCTTCCTTTTTTCCCTCTTTTTCCTCTTTTTTGTATTTTTTATTCCCTTTTTAGAGGGTTTTTGCTATTTTTGGAGGAATTTAACTTATTTTGGGGGAAAAGGGGGGTTTTGGGCCTTTTGGAGGCTTTTTTAATGGTTTTTTGGCCTTTAGGAGGCTTTTTAATGGCTTTTTGGGGTTTTGGAGGCAAATATAGTAGGAAATATGGACAAATGAGTCATGTAATGGGGTAGATGAGGTAGTGAGCACTTTTTGGGTGTTAACAATCCTCAAGGGGATTCCCTCTTGGCCCACTTGCACACATCATCCACTTGCCAAAATATTAATAAATGGATATGATTAATAAAATAAATTAATTCCTCACTCCAAAATCCAAAATCATTAATTATTTAATTAAATTAGAGGCCTAGCTCAAAATTTCCCAATTAATTAAATAATTCACCTTAGCACTTAGTTTGGGGATTAATATCTTCATGGGGTCCCACCTTATCCATTTAATTCCCCAAATTCACCCTTAGGAATATTCCATAAGTCAATTTCCACATCCATCCATTAAATAATTAATTAATGCCTAGGTGACTTAGGCTAAAATCATCCCCCATGGTCCATAGCAAAATTTGGGGACATGAAAATTCCGCTACTTACAAGGCATGAGATCTCTCTACCAACACTTAAACCCTGGATTTAATCTCGTCCGTATGTAGAATAATGAATAGCAGGCAAAGGATATCTGCATTATTCTTTTTCAATGTCTTCTCTATCAGCTTAACTGGGTCTAGAGAAGAAAAAATTCAGCATCACCCAACAACTCATCCACATCAAAAGCTATTGATTGTTGTGATGTTGTTTCATACACTGAAGCATTGGTCTGCAAAAAATATATATAAAACATTACTGACATGAAAGAAATAGACCGAGGAAAAAATTATATTAACAAAACATTCTATCATGATAGATTCCTAAAATTACAACTAGTTTACCTGATGCCTGGATGATGGTGTCGTCTGATCCATAATTGGGGACTTGCTTCGATAACCCCCCTGCAAAAAAGAAGTAGAAAACATTATCATAATGAAACCAATATACACACAAAGAATACATAACAAAAAAGACATTATGCTACATATTATATTGGTACAATTCCAATGAATTATACATGCTGCCTGAAGGATCATGATCTACTCATTGGATCAATGGTTATAGGTGACCTGCCCCGATCTACTAATAGGGAGGTGCCCCTTACAGAAACCTGCATCAAAAACATGGAAAAAATTACCTAATCGAAACTAAAATACTCAATGAAACAATATAATAACAAAACATTTTGACATATTTAAATTGTACAATTACAATGAGGTTTACCTGTTGCCCCTAGGCTGTTGTCGTCTTATCAACAGCCAAGTGGCTTCCCCGATCAACACTCTGAATCAAATATAGATAATATTATCTAAACCAAACGAATATACTCATGAAAAAACACAACAACATAAATTTTTGTACATAATAAATTTGTACTATTACAAAGATGTATACCTGTTGCCTCAAGGTAGGTCTGGTATGATCTACTACGAGGGAGGTTCCCCTTATAGAACCCGGCATAACAAACATAGAAAAAATTACCTAAATGAAACCAAAATACTCACTGAAACAATATAGTAACAAAAAAATTTGACGTATTTAAATTGTACAATTACAATCAGGTTTACCTGTTTCCCTGAGGCTGCTATCGTCTGATCAACATCCGGGTGGCTTCTCTGATCAACAGTCTGCATCAAATATAGATAACATTATATAAACCAAACGAATATACTAATGAAAAAACACAGCAGAAAAAACTCTTTTTTCTTATTACATTTTTACTATTACAAAGATGTATACCTGCTGCCTCGACGAAGTTGTACTCCTCTGACCATCTGCTAGCTATGATTTTCCCCGATCACTACCTTGCAAAGTAAATATAGAAAATTTAAAAAAAATAAACTAATGAAAATACTTAAGATGTTAAATTCATTAATAAAAGGTTGGGTAAATTGTTAGATGCACCACTCCCATAGTAACTGTGTTTGTATCTACTCGATTCAAATTGTAATTAATAAGCAACTCTTCCCTTGCAGCTATTGATTTAATGGCGTATACAAAAAAACAGTTTCCTTCATGCCCCTCAAATTCCTAGTTGGGTTGCTTAATTGTAGACCCTGGTATAAACCCCACAATATTCCCTGTGGCCTTTAGACTTCCGTCAATCTACAATGGTGCTCCTTTATTTTGATCTTTGTGTCAGGAACCCATGTCTTTACCTTGTTAGTATATTGTTGTTGGACGCATCTGCTTCGTAAGTCGTCCCGTAGTATTTTTTGATCCATAGTTTGTATTAGCCCATGGTTTTGACCCATAGTATTGGTCATAGACTTAGTATATAAGTGTGTATTGAGGCCAATGAAGGCACCGTGAAGTTATTTGTATTGAGCTCGCCTAATGGAGGTTTCCCCCTTGAAGTGGCCTATGATCAATAAAGTGATTCTGAGTTCTATTCTTACTGCTATCTCGTGTATTTTCATTAATTAAATGTTGCAAGTTCCTCACATCTAGTATCAGAGCCTCCACCTAGGTTCGAGTCACAGAGCTGGTGGCAACATCGGCATTGTAGTGTTCATCTGGGGCTCGTACGACTCAAAGGGGACACCACCGTACAGTTGCACATCCACCCAAGACTCTGGACTACGGAGCGTGGTGGGATGTTAAGATCCTAGTGGGAGGTCTTAACTAACACCTTGGGGTTTTGGTGTAATGGTTCGTATCATCTGGTATCAGAGCACTTTCGTGGGCACGTTGGGTGGAATTTCTGCCAATTTTGTTTTTCCCATCTGTTGCAGGTTAGGATCTGGGAATAATCCCTATCCGCTTAACTGTGGGAAGTACTTGGGAATAAGCACTAAAACTCATTGTGAGGAGTACCACAGGAACACCAAAGTAGCTGGCCCATTGAGAGGACCTGCCAACGAAAAGGGAAATGACCCCTACCTAATTGACTAGTTCCCACCCGTGAGGTAAACCAAGAGCTGTCGTTTGTGGCAAAGCGGTTATCAGTTTTACCTAAGTTGTGGAGTGACAAGTACTGCCCTAATATGTAAGTTGTTAGGCAGCATTGGTGGACGAGTGAAACCCCTGAATCATTAGGAAGCCGAGCATACCTAGGGTCCATATCTATTTTCAGCTGAACTGTTGTCGATCACTTCCGTGCCATTGCAGATCCATCTATGGAAAATCCCTTCTGCGTCGTTGCAGATCCAGTTGTTGCCGATCCATTCCGCGTCATTTCTGATCCAGTCGTTTCAGATCCAAGCATTTTTTATCCATTCCGAGCTGTTTCAGATCTTGCCATTTCAGATCCGTTCTGAAAGCCATTTTAGATCCAGTCATTTTCGCTCCCCTGTGAATCGTTTCAGATCCATTCCGAAAGCCATTTCCGATCCATTCTAAAAAAAAAAATCATTTTTTCTGCCATATCTCCTTTGTTTCAACTCTGTTTCCCTTGAAACTTCACTGACACCCCTGCAATCCCATTCTACATATTTCACTTATGAGGACCCTATCCCAAATTCCACTTCCTCAAGCCTGGAATCCCACGTTTGTCTATTTTTAGGGTTTGCCATAACTTCTTCAATTTTCACCTAATCGCCTTCAAATTTTACCATAGTGTTCATTTCCTATTTACGCTTCTTTGCCCCTCTCTGACTAGTTTTCTCATTCCTTCACCCTGCTTCTGAAATCCCCATTTTTTGCTTCCCTGTCCATCAGAAAGTATCCAAAACCTAGTCAAACTCAAATTACCCATCCGAGTTTTCCCCAAATCCAAATTTTTCTTTACTCAAACAATTTATATTTTTGTTTTTCTACCCATTCCAAAAAAAAGAAAAAACTCCTGGTTATGGTTGTCACCCATGCCAGAGCACAAATCATGGAGGAAGAACTTATAGCCCTCAAACCCAAACTCCAAGATCTGGATGAAAAATTTATCAGCCTCCATCTTCAGCATTCAGCCATGAACAATAATCGTCAACCAGAATCTTTTGCAGCCATTGGGTTCTCTTCTTCTAGTAATTTTCGTGGGCCGAAGCTTGATTTTCCTCACTTCATTGGTACAGATCCGACTGGATGGATATACCAGCCAAAACAATATTTCAATCTAAATAATACTTTTGGTGTCTAGAAAGTTCCACTTGCATCCTTTCATTTGGAACAGGAATCCCTTCAATGGTACCATTGGTACATCAAAGCTCATCATGATCACAACTGGACAGATTTTTTCCAACCCCTTTTGCAATAATTTGGTCCTAGTGCTTTTGATGACTTCACAGGAGCACTCACCAAACTTCGCCAAATTGGCACTGTGAGAGAGTATCAGATAGAATTTGAGAAACTGGCCAATCACACAGAAGGATTGTCTGATGACTTCTACAGGAGTTGTTTTATCAATGGTCTCAAGGATGAAATCCGCTCAGAGGTTAACATGTTCTATCCTAACACAATGATGGAAGTACTAGGGTTGGCTAAGTTGGCAAAGGACAATATTGCAGCCCAACAATGCTCCAAAACCACCTTTGTTCCCTTAAGAAATATGGGTTCCCAACGACCTCCCATCACGCTAGCTCCTCGACCAACTCCTATCAAGCATTTGTCTGAAGTAGAGATGCAAGCACAGCGAGAAAAAGGTATTTGTTATAATTGTGATGAGAAATTCACTCAGGGACATAGATGTGTTGAGAAAAATCTATATCTCTTGGATTTGGATTCTCTGCCTGTCTCTGAACTTGGTGAAGAAGCTCTAGATCCAATAGATGATCAGGTCGACATTCAGCACCCTCTTGTTGACCCCCCATATCAGGACAACCCACGAGAGATATCTCTCCATGCTGTAATCAGCGTCACCACCCCCACAAACAATGCGGGTCAGAGGTTACTTCAAGAAGCTCCCTCTTACCATACTCATTGATTCTGGTATCACTCATAACTTCATTGACCCTTGGATCGCCAAACAGGCTGATTGTTTTGTCCATCCTTGCTCCAACTTTGAGGTTATGGTTGCCAATGGGGGCACCTTACCTTGCAAGGGGAAGTGTCACAATGTACGTATATTTATGGAAGATTATAACCTGCGCTCTAACATGTTTTCCTTGTCCTTAGGTGGATGTGATGTGGTTTTGGGAGTTCATGGTTACACACTCTTGGCCCCATCTTATGAGATTTTGATGAACTTTGGATGCAGTTTTCAGTCAATGGGAAAGAACACACAATTATGGGCTTACAACCAAGGTCTCTCCACATCATCAGTTCAGATTGCCTGGAAAAGCTCCTTAAGAAGAATTCACATGGTGTCATCGCTCATCTCAATTCCATTCAGATGCACCCATCAATAGTCTCCATTACTTCCTTGGATAGATATGCAGGTATCCTTGCTGAAACAATGTGATTGCTGCCTTCAAGAGACCTTTCCGGTAAGAATTTAGCCACATCTACCTCTCAGCAGGAAATGATGGCTATTTTGCATACAGTACAGAAGTGGCAGCCATACCTATTAGGGAATTATTTCTGCATCAAGACTGATCATGAGAGTCTGGAAAATTTCCTGGAACAATGGTTTTCCTCCCCAACACACCTAAAATGGGTTATCCCTATGCGCTCACTTACAAGCATGGTAAGGAAAATATGGTGGTGGATGCTCCTTCTCACACATTTGATGACCTAGTTTCTATTACAACTATTTCTTGACTTGTTCAAACTTAGTTGCAATCTGTTCGACAGAGCTATGTCTTCTATGAAATCCATGCTTCTCCATCGACAGGGCACTCTGGGTTCCTCCAAACATATTACAGGGAACGATGTAACTTCTTTTGGCAGGGGCTGAAAATGACACTTCAACAGATGGTGGCTGAATGTGATACTTTCCATCTCCTTCTGGGATTGCTCGAACCCATTCCCATCCCTGCATGAATCTGGACAGATAATTCTCTAGAATTCATTGAAGGGCTCCCTAAATCTGGAGGGTAGACTGCCATTACCAATATAAGTTTGGAAACGTATCTTCATTTCTTCACCTCTAAACAACAACCTCCGTGGGAGAAGTGGCTCCCTCTCGTTGAATGGTGGTACACTACTTCATCTAACATGACTCCATATGAAGCAATCTATGGTCAGGCACCACCATTTATTCTCCCGTACACCTTCAACAGTGCACCAATTCATACAATTGATACGGTTCTTCAACACCGCGATCAGATTCTTTGCATTTGGCAGGACACTCTTCACATGGAAAGAATTCAAATGCAACAACAAGCCAATCAACATTGTTCTGAGCGCACTTTTCAAGCAGTTGATATGGTTTTTTCTTTGTCTACATCCTTCCAAACAATCCTCCCTGATACTCAAAGGGCATCCGCTTCTCTCTCTATCTATCATAGAGGTCTTCATTCAGTGGTAGGGCATGCAATGAGAGGATGCTACATGGGCACCACTCCTTCATATTCGGCATCAATTTCCACATCTTAAGCTTTGAGGAAAAATATTTTTCTAAGGGAGAGGGGATGTTAGGAACCCATGTCTTTACGTTGTTAGTATATTGTTGTTGGATGCATATGCTTTGTAAGTTGTCCTGTAGTATTTGTTGATCCATAGTTTGTATTAGCCCATGGTTTTGACCCATAGTATTGGGCATAGAATTAGTATATAAGTGTGTGTTGAGGCCAATTAAGGCATCGTGAAGTTATTTGTATTGATATTGCTCAAAGGAGGTTGCTCCCTCAAAGTGGCATGTGATCAATAAAGTGATTATGAGTTCTGTTCTTATTGCTATCTCGTGTATTTTCATTAATTAATTGTTGCAGGTTCCTCACACTTTGTCTTTCAACTGTAAATAGTTTGCTGGCAATCCATATCTACGCATACTTCACGTATATTGGACCAGGCGCATCCAATATTTGTATATGTAACAAGGTCCAACATACTGCATCAATTCTGTACATCTGTCATAACCGACCTTTATGCCATCCATGCAAAACAACCCCAAACCATGTAATGATGATGGTGCAATTCGATATATCCTCTCGTTCACACAAAAATCTATGTTCAGTTGAGGAAGATCCTTGGGTACCCATTTTTTCACTATGTGTCTGTACCTCAGGGGAACCTCGATGTCGCCTATTGTCTCATCATCATAGGAACATGACCCCCCTTCAGCGGGAAAAAATTCCATGCGTTTATGGAATTTTCATCTGATCTTTTGACATCTAGTTGATAAAACTCTTGTAGACCTAGTGGATGTATCACTTTCCTCTAGCCTTCCTAAAATACCCTCGGTTGAGGAAGACAGATCTGAAAAATACCTGTTTGGTTCTACCTACACCATAGGAAAAAAGTTCAAATAGGACCTCAAGACATAGCGCCTTTTATAAGGTGACGTGTAGTGCCTAGGTGCAGGTGTCAGTTAAGGGCTGGATGTTAAGTTTAGGGTCTATCTATTCAGCATCAGTTCCTGGGATTTTAGTTGCATTTTTTGGCAGTGAATATCAATTTTAGGTTCATTTTTAGTCTCACTTTTAGTTTCATTTTTAGTCTCATTTTCATTTTCTGTTTTAGTTTCAATTTCATTTTTAGTCTCATTTTTTATTTCTATTGATGTGCTTGAAGAGAGCGAGTCAGGGAAAGGTTGGTCTTACAACCTTTTGCAACTGATAATAGTATGGCACCAGAGTCGCATCATGCATCCTACACTACACGTCACCTTATAAAAGGTGCTACAAGGCATATGCATAGTTCATATTAGAAAATTACAAGGCATTAAGGCATGCATTTTCCACTATCATCATACGTAGTTAGCATACCTCCACCAAATGTAAAATCCTTTCTTTTATTATATCTAATAAACAAGTACCACTGAAACTAAATAAAACAATAGTAACAAAACATAATTTTCATCTTTTTCGACTTTTCCACATTAACACTACCAGTTGGCTCATTGTGTTAAAGTAATCTTCAGTAAGATGTAATTTCTAACAATAATTAATCAACATTAACATGAGTAAAGAACCATAAATGGTGTATTGGGGTCATTTAGGGGACAAACAACCATAGTACCCAAAGGACCAAAAACATTAAAGGGTGGTACGAACAACTCAAGATGGGAGAAATGACCCTATCAACCACATGCCAAGGACAAGGTACCACAAGACCAATCAACAATAGGGTCTAAGGACCAAAAGTAAATCAACCATTGTGGGGAAGGTACAAATAAGGTCAAATATATATTGCAATAGCTCCTTGTAACTACCTCTTGTACGCAATAGCTCATTGTAACTACATGTTATTTGACATGCCAAAGAGATAGAAGGTCAAATAATGTCAAATATATGCAATAGCTCCTTGTAACTACCTGTTATTTGACATGCCAAAGAGATAGAAGGTCAAATAATGTCAAATATATGGAATAGCTCCTTGTAACTACCTATTATATGCAATAGCTCCTTGTAACTAATTGTTATTTGACATGCCAAAGAGATAGAAGGTCAAATAATGTCAAATATATGCAATAGCTCCTTGTAACTACCTCTTGTAACTACAATGTATGAGTGGTTTCCAATACAAAGTAGTAGAATTAAAATCTTGTATGATAGTGTGTGGGGACTATTCCTTTCACAATATGAAACAGAGCATTAGGTATCTTAGAAAAGGAAGTTATGATGCAAGTTTTAAGTCACTATTTGACAATAGAGAAGACTTGATTTTGACAACCAAATCTGCAAAACTATTGGCACAAATGGTAAACGATTTCATTTTAAAAGGATGAAATAGGACTTGCAAAATATACAAAGTAAAACACAAAGAATGATGAAAAAAAAAGTATTAATGCAAGTAAAAGCTTAACAGAAAAACACATATCTGATCACCAACAATTTTTTCTGACAAGACAAGTCTTAACTACTTAATACAAAAAATAAAAAATAAAAATAAAATTCAACTTCTCACCTTTAACACTACTAGATGGTCATTGTGTTAAAGTAATATTTAGTAACATGTAATAATAAACTTGTTTAATTTACAAGAAAATAAATACGTGAAGATACTTACCTAGGTGTAGACGTTTCCTGTAATATACTCAGAAGAGTTACCTTCAGAAATGGTTGTGCCTCTTAGAGGCCAGTCAACTCTAGGAACCAAGTGACCCTATTAGATGGTTAGTACAAACCTAAGAGAGAGAGATGACTGGGTTATGGTATATTCAATCAAATAAATTCAATGACAGTTAAAAGGATCAATACAATCACAATAAAGATCATCTCTTAATAAGTCTCAGCATCACAAATAAAGCTCAACAAATATATATAACCATAGATCAAGAACTACACACAAAATATGAGCATATAAAAAAAAGGTTAGAAAAAAAAAAAACTTAAAAACTCAGTCCAATCTTCCCATACAAAATTTTTGCCCTCATAGATGAGCTGACAACCAACAGACTGAGGCCAAAGATACTCACGGCCTCCACATATGAGTACACAGAAGGGTAAAGAAAACCCTTAAGACCTCACGACCTTGACTAAAACAACCAGTAGAGAAAAACTAGGGCTCATGGTTGAGTCTGAGTGTCACAACCTCCTCAACAGGCAAAAGGAGAGTGCATCGAAAAACATAGTAGGAAGAAAGGTTACCAATCAAATCTCAATAACCTTCAAACTTCAAAAACAGATCTGAAAAATAAAAGATAAAAAAAAGTAAAGTATAATGTCTTAGGCAGGTACCAGTGTTACACAATTAAATAGGTGAGGGTACAAAGACCAACCAGTAAGGTACAAGTCAAAAAGACAAGAATGGGTATAAAGACTCATAACCCTTAGGAATAAGGTGGTGTACCTCAAATGTGGACAAACTACCATAGTACCCATAAGACCAAAAACATAAAAGGTGGTACAAATCAAAATATGACTCAAGATGAGTAAAAGACCCAAAAGGTAAAAGGAAAGGTACCACAAAAGAATTAACAACAAAATGAAAGGACCAAAAGTCAATCAACCAAGGTGGGGTAGAACCAATCATCTCTCTCTCAAATGTACCAGTGTTCCATATGACCTAAAATTTCATCATCACTGTAAAAGGAAAAGTTCACATGGATGATGTGATCATGTGGTCCTCTAGACTTCTCCTAAGTTCAATCGTTAGGGGCTCCATCAAGGGGTGTCCAGTCCCTTGAGAAGACCATCTAAATCAACCATCTCGAAGACCTAGGAGAAGAGGATATCACACATCATCATATTGGTACCTGACCGTGTAAGAACTCAAAAACCGAAAAGAAACTGAGCGTGCAGAAGGGGAGCAAAAAAAAAAGAGGTGCACATGCCAAAGACAAGCTCTAAAACTATACCGAGACCGATGTCACAACAAGCGAGCTACAACTAAAAGGCCAGAATTCCAACATACAACACTATAAAATAAAAGACCATCTAAAAGGTATGATAGTAATAAATATTCCTAACTAAGGTTTGGATACCACAACAGATCGTATCCTCTGCAAGGTGATGAAATCCAAGTCAAACAATACGAAGTGAGAGACCAAAATATGAAGTGATATCCCTCTACCAGAAGGGATCTTGGGTAAAAGAGCCCTAGAAGAAAGGTCACTAAGATACCTCATTCATGACACATCCGGAAAGGTTTACTGGAGCTTCTATCTTTGAGCCCTCGTACAACCGATAAGGTGGTTGGAAACTACAAGGAAGACAATGGATTGATGTCCTTAGGTATGAAGTGGAGTGCGGTATTCCACTAAGTCCATCCGAAACCAGTCTTCACTGCTTACCCCCGTGGAACAAGAGTCCCTTCCAATAAATTGGCTTAAAACCATGTCAATAAATACTAGAGGATTTTTGTACCGTAGAGGAAACAAACTAGTGTGGTATTCCACTAAGTCCATCCGAAACCAGTCCTCGTTGCTTACCCCTGTGGAACAAGAGTCCCTTCCAATAAATTGGCTTAAAACTGTGTCAATAAAAACTAGAGGATTTTTGTACCCTAGAGGAAAAAAACTATGTTTCAAAGCAAAAAGGGGGAATTATTTTGATTCCTGTCCCCGGTGTCCTACCTAAATACAAGATTGTTTTTACCCTCAAGTGAGGTTAAATGTGTGTTGAGTTCGGGCATGTAAATTTTAGGGCTTGTTGTTTAAGTCAAGAGGTGATGGAAGTGCAAATTGATGGTGTTATGACTTGACCCAAACCATGCATCTACGAATGAATCAAATGCAACTCTTTCTTTTCAATGAACTCTAGCTATGGGAGGGAGAGAGTTCTCATTTCCCAAAGGCATAAAAGCCCAAAAAAGAGAAAATATAACCCACTTTTTACTTTTCTTCTTTATATGCCACAATAAAAACTACTCTTTAAAAAGAAATCTATCCAAAAACAACTTGGAAAAAATGACTTTTTTTTCTTTTTCTTCCAAGTAGTGACAAGTAAATGAAAAAATGCTCTACAATTGCATAAAATTTGTACTCATTGAGTGAAAAAGGAGAAAAAGGGACCTTGAAATTTTCTTAATAAATTTGATGAACAAAAAATGAAAAGATCCTTTAACAAGTAAATAAAACGTTTCCAAAGGTTTTTTCAAGAATGCATAAGAACTCTACAACACATTTCCCATGCAGATAGTACTAGTAAATGAGCATTGCAAAACAATCCCCGTGCCTAATGCAAAATCAGTGACATCCGAGGATGAAAAATATGAAGTAGGTTCAAATACTAAAACACACAACACAATAAACCTATCAATGATCCATTGTTATAGAAATAAAATTATTGTCATAATGTTTGTAGTAGTTAAAGGAATAGTGTCTGACTAATAAGTGAAGTAGTCAATATTTGTTAATATGTACATGTGTTATTTAGAGGAATATGGCTTAATATATCCTATTATGCTAAGGCCCAATCATCTTTTCACATATAAATGATTAGGATCAAATCCATAGTTCAAATAGTATTTCAAATCATAATACCATGAATATATATATATAGCACAAAAATCACAATTGTTGTGTACAAAGATACTTCATTCTCCCAACTTGCTTCATCCGCTTGATCATCTATTTCCATTGATAACTTGCATAGTCCTTTTCTAGTGTCTATGATGACAAACTTGATCTCCAAATCATAATTTGGATAAATATCATCCAAATGGAACCCTTTCACTACTTCCTTCTAGGAATATAATGATCTCATAGCTAGATGTCAATTAATGATTTTCATGTGACATTTTAAAACGCAAGACCTAAATTGTTTCAAGGAATTAACTATAACATGTGCTTGTTTCTTAATGGTTGGGTATTTCAACTCACCAAATTATTTTTCCATTTTAATGATATAGGTCTAACACCCTAGATCAAAACCTTTCTCAGTAATCAACTTAGGTCTTGAAACCTTTGAAATTGTTTAATTTGGACAATTTATACATACTATCACATTGGTCAAGATGATCTTGAGAAACTGGGGATTGTTATTTAAAGGTGAAATTGAAGCATAAAGAAAGGGGTATTCACCTAGGCATGGAAGCTTGATGAAAGTAAGTGCACACATTTTTCCCTTGAAAACTGTGATGAAATTCTAAGGGCACCTTCCAACGCATAAATGTGCACATAAATATGTATATAAGTGCAACTAAAGGGGAATGTATCCTACATGTGATATATTTCCTCCATATGTGTGAATACCTCTTAGCATGTGAAACAAAAGGAAAACATGTATCTTCATCACCACTTTGAAATGATTCATAGCATGCTCCAAAGTTCTTATATGCAAGTGCAATGCTTATTGAAAGAAAGCCTCTCAAAATGAAACTTGGACTTGATTTTTTTTAGGTGGTAACGCATCACATGGTGTACGTCAACTAAACTTGTAATCTTAGGTAGGTTTTCAAAAATATATATGCAACTATACCAATTTCTGTAATTTTGACTATCAAACATAATTTAGAACTAGATCTCTATTTTTTTTCTAATTTTATTTTGTAAGCAATGTTTATGGTTGGTTATTGGGATAGTATCAACCACAAACAACTATATTCCATGATCAATCATTTTTACTAGATTATGGGTTATAGGGTTAACATGATCACTAATGGGAAATATACGACCTTGACATAATAACCCTTTAACAAAATTTGACCCCTAACAACCATGAACCCGAAGTCACATATACAATATATGGTCAAAATTTATATGATAAAAAATGTTAATTTATGCTACTTAAATTATATGGTCAAACATATTTAATAAAAATAAAGGAAAATACATACATCAATATTTGTTTTCAAGTTGCTAAACAAGTAAGTGAGTGAAAGGTCATATAGGAAATATCACTTGCATACGACATTTTTTCCCATGGATATATACATGCTTCATGACCCTTAGTCTAGGGTTTGGCTTAGAATATGTATAAACTACTCAGTTATTCAGTGCTACAATAGATAATTGCTAGTTCCTTCCTAAAGATGTTGGTCTCTTGTAAGTCAGTATGGAAAGTAGACTGCACCCAACACGCCCTAGACAACTGCTTCCCATCAATTATATACATTGACTCGAAGTCTCCCCTTAAATTGAGCCAACGCGCAATTAAAAAGACACTTGCACTTGTTTTATGTAATTACATGTTTACAAAAGGCACCCTAGGGGCATTTAGACTTATCTTATTAAACTCTTTTACTTTTATACGGGGAAAAGAAACTTATCTTCTCTTTATACTATACCTTCTTTATAACCCAATATTAGCTACTCTCAATGCATTAACACCAAATGCCTCATACGTCTAAAAACCCTAAACATTAAACATTCTTCAAAAACATAGCTTTCAGTGCCCTAACCTATCATTACTTACTTTGTTCTAGACACCACCTTGCTTTTTTATCTCCGGGAAACATGTCTAACCATTATTATATATATACTAGCCAATCAACAACAAGAATGGAAAACCCCATTTTTTACAGCTTTTTGATGCAGGAGCATCATGACAAAGCCAACAATGTGACAAGCTGGTCACATGTTGGGGATTGATAAAGGGACAAACAATCCTAAAATTTGAAGAATTTATTTATTACGGTTTTATTTATTTGCAAAATATTTAAACAAGTTGGTTTGTTGTCAATTTTGAGGGAAAATAAGAATAGGTGGCACTTTGATACTCCCTGCGAGGAGATCAAGCCAGATAAGCTAGTATGTTGCAAATTAGTAGGAAGTTAGTTTGCTAAAAATAGTAATCCATTCATTCATGGAGGAGTTGGTTAGTTGTTAGATTTTATGGGTTGTAATTCGAATTAGGAAGATAGAAAGAAGGACAGATATGGAGTGTGGGAGAGAGAGACACAGAGTCTAGGTGAAGAATTATGCTCTGAGATTGAGAGTGTGAGCTTGATTGAAACTACAATATTTATGTGTACCTGAATAACAATAGTGCACTTGATGAATCTATGAATGTTCCAGTCATTTTTTTGTGAATGATTGAATATATATATGCTAGGATTACATTCTTTGGTGGCTAGAGTTCATACAATTAATTTGTAGACTGATTGTCATCGATTGACAGAGGTAATTTCCAATTTTAGTGAGTTAAGGGATCTTATTGTTTGAATGTTTTATCAATTCATATAAATAGACAGTGAAACCGGGGTTTATACCGATGAAAACCTCAATTTTATTTGATACAGAAGTGAATTTACATATAGACTCTGTAAATAAATGAGATGGATCTATTCTAATGAAATAACAATGTATTAGAGCCTGACAGTAGAGTTTAGTGCACCTACAGGTCAATACATAGTCGTATTACAAAGTCAATCAGGTTTATATGGTTGAGATCTTGTTTAATTATACAACTTGAGATCAGTGGTCCTGAATACGTATCACATTCAGAGATGCATGAGGGTTTAGAAAGTCCTGGGAGTGGGATGGAAAAACCATATGGTTATGGTTTTAAACGTGTCAACATACGATACGGTATCGCTCTCAGAATTTAGTTTTTTAAAACCACCTTGTGCTTAGGCCAACTTGCATTTTTGCCATCACTTTCACTTTTCCTTTCATAATCAAACAAACAAACTGGGGATATTCATGGAAACCCCCTATTTTAAAAGATTTTACACTCTAGTGTGCCTCATACATTCAATAGATAATCTCACTCAAAAACAAAAGTGTCTTTCTGTACTAACTGCAACAGTTCGTCGGGAACACACTTACTAATCCACAAACACTATGTATCACTTATTTATACCACTATTAAGCATTATCAAACAAATGTAGAGATTCATTTAATCACAGAGGGAGAAACTTTAGAGATTTCTCTGCTCTTAACTTATTATAAAACAAAATTGAGGATTCAAAACCCTATGAGTAGAGGATTTTGCCACATACCAAAGACATTGCTCCTTCCAATCAAAACCCTTGCTCTCATGCTCATGCTTGTGAAATGGAAGCACTGTGGTGCCCTTTCTCTCCTGCTCATGTAAATGCAATGGAATCCCCATGGATCTGCTACAGAGCTACTACCACCGGGAAGGGAAGGGACATGGACAAAAAATAGAAGATGTCGCGAAAATGGTACACAACACCGAAGCAATTGGGAAACAATAAAATGGCATCGTGTGGTGCACAAACCCAAATCAATTGATGGATGCCCTCAGTGAAACAAATCCAAGGATAACAGGTTTTGCGCCAGCCCTAAGCGATATGTTAGTTCACGATTGCAGTGGGTAATGAAGCTGGTATAGCGGAGCGTTTTTATATCAATCATTTTATATTATAAGGTGCTTGCAATCCATAAGGTATAGTAGAGGGTTTTTATATTGATCACCTTATATTATAAGGTGCTTTCCTTCCACACCTTATATTATAAGGTGCTTGCAATCCATCATAAGGATTACTATGTCCAAATGTGATAGAAACCCAATCCATCGCATAGATCGAAAAGATAAACATTCCATCAAATGTAACCATGAATAAACCAACGAAAAGTTTCAATTTCTCAATAGTGTCATGCCGAAAGACCTCACTTTTATAGTCTTAAAATGGAAATCATGTAGTTGGTGGATAATGTAAAATGTGTTTTATTAAGTTGACAAGGGCCATAAATCCAATATCAATCATTCGATGCCTTATTTGAAACAATTGTCTTTTCTTACCTTTATGTTGTTATCCATCCTTTAATGTGTGTAGGTCTCCATCTAATGTGCCATGTTGTTCGTCCATAAGTGAATTGATCCTCCTTAATCCTTGAATCATGCCTTCATCAATTGCAAATATACCTTAACATTGGATAATTACTTATCTAGTCATATTGCATCAATACCTTCCTCTTACATCGAGTAATGTTAAAGTTGACTTGGATCTTGAATGTAGAAAGCTCACAAAAAAACATGAAAGGTGTAGATAAAGTTTTAATGTAAATGAATTAATGGTTGCACATTTCTTCTCTCTATCTTTGCAATGAAATATCAACATAAGATGAATATATCAAACACAAGATGCCATCTCACATATTGATGAATATATGGTTGTGAAACACATATTAGGAGGGTGATTAATAATTAAGTGTAATTCTTATGTCGATGAACCTGTGTCACGAAATCTCATGGGTATAGTTAAGTTAATATTATTTATGAATTTGTGTTCAATTGAAGGCTTAGAATGAGGATTGAATATTGAACTTGATCTAGATTTAGATGCTCTATTAGACTAGTAGATCTTACTCTTAATTCTCTAAGAAAAATAACTATAATTCCATGCATGATGCAACAATACGGCTTAGAATATTGTGATTGTTCAAATATGACGTTGTACATTATAGAAAAATTACTAAAGATCTTATGCTTTTTTTTTGTGATGTAACTTTAATTTTGTTGAGTATATGAAAATTGTCGAAAGTACTCTAGGATAAGTTGATGTAATGATAAAGATGAAGACCTTTTCATAATTACAAGGTGTGAAATCACTAAAGGAAAGTAGTTAACTCTTTTTCGTAAGGAATTTGATTAGTGGATTTAGTATGAATAATGTGAAGGAATATTATAGTAAGAATGATACCAATGCTTCATGTAATTTGAATGATGAGGTTATGCTTTAATGTGCCAAGATAAGGATATTGAATTGAGATACTTATATTTGTGAGGTGATGGTAGCCTTGTAGACATGTGTTAAGGTTTAGATGTTTTGAAATTGATAGTTGTGTGTGCTTATGTATATGGAATTTTGAAGTCTAGGTGAAGATGACGAAGATGATGACGATGAAGATGATAAAGATGATGATGATCATGATGACGATGATGATGATGATGATGATGATGATGATGAAGATGGTGATGACAATGATGATGATGATGATTATAAAGATGATGATGAATATCATGACGATAATGATGATGAAGATGAAGATGATGAAGATGATGATTATGATGATGATGATGATGATTATGGAGATGATGATGATGAAGATGATGGTGATGATGATGGTGGTGGTGATGATGATGATGATGAAGATGGTGATGACGATGATGAAGATGATGGTGATGACGATGATGATGATGATGATGATGAAGATGACGATGGTGATGATGATGAAGATGGTGATGACGACGATGATGATGATGATGATGAAGAAGAAGATGATGATGATGAAGAAGATGATGATGATGAAGAATATGATGATGATGAAGATGTTGATGAGGAAGAGGGTGATGACGATGATGATGATCATCATCATCATCATCATCATCATCATCATCATCAAGATGAAGATGATGGTGGTGGTGGTGGTTA